>CM036322.1:10669090-11269090 GCA_020567845.1 Rhododendron henanense subsp. lingbaoense
CAACCACCACGGGACCCTCCCTATCCACTTCTGGCAACCACCACTACCAGCAAGGAAAGGACCAGACTAATTCGAAATCTTGGGTTTTCACGACCACCACCACCAAGGTTTCTCTCTCTCTCTCTCTCTCTCTCTCTCTCTCTCTCTCTCTCTCTCTCTCTCTCTCTCTCTCTCTCACGCTGCTCGCTTTCTATCTCTCTCACGCTATATTGGAGATTTTTTGAAAAAAAATTAGGGTTCCAAAACAGATTAAATTAAATGATATGCCCAGACCTCCAAAATAGATTAACTAACGTACTGTCAGTTTTTCTTTTAAATGTTTTTTTTTTGGTAAGTAATTTTTCCATCCAGTCGTTGCTTTGTGACCCGAACCCTAACTCCCCTGCCAATTCAGAAGCTGCACGGATGTTTAGCGAGAATAAGCGCGAGTACAACAGGAGAGTCTAGGAGATTGTTGAGCAGAGTTGGACTGCTGACTAATAGTTGATGCATGGTTTGAATAATGTGGAAAACGTATAAGACAATTGTGTTGAAACCTCTGTGGATTCTATAATGTGTGCGCTTACATTGTTTTTCTTTTAAAGTTTGCTACTTGGAATAAGAGAAGCAAGAGGATTGTTCTTAAACAGAAAATGGTGAAAATTCTAGGATAGTCTTATTACTAATTTTTTGAATCGGATCATCTGGGCCTTATTTGTTCTCCATTTGGGTCTTCTTTGTAGCTCAGTTGTATAGAATTTCTCTGCTTTTCAGCATTCAGCTTTATTTTGGGGCTGACAATGTGGCATGAAAACAATTAATCTTAATTAAATTTGCTATAGAAAAAATTAATCAACCCATACTATATATAGGAGTCCTATATATACAAGCTTGAACCAATTTAGGCCTTCTTTTTCAAGTTCACAAAGCTTATTCAATGGTCAAGTATGGAGAGGTCAATCAACTATTGCGGGCAGTCCAGTTTGGGGAGGAGGACAATCAAGTTTTTTGGAAGACCAAGGTCAATATTGGGGGGGGGGGGGGGGGGGGGACAAGAACCAAGTGTATTGCAAACTCAAGGGCATGGATGTGAAAGACGACAAAGTTTCACAGATATGTTGAATGCAACGAATAATGATGGGGAATAGTTCACTTGTTTGTTTAATGGAAATGATGAATATGTATTGTTATTTTTATTGGTCTTGACATTGATGAATCTGTATTAGTATTAGCATTACGATGGCTTTTGTTGAACCTGTGAATGTTGCAAGGTTACAAAGTGTTATATTTGATGAATGCAATTTATGGTAATCAAACGTATCGTGTCGTGTCCATATCGTATCTTGAAAGATGTGTCTCAGGGTATTTTCTGAAAAATTCGACAGAGTTTCCTTTGCTTTCGGTCTAACCCGACGTCACAGCATCTCAGTCAACAATAGTTAGCAATAGCAACAGAAAAAAGAGCAAAATACTGTGAATGTTGCAAGTTTGCAATGTGCTGGATTGTATTTTTTTTGAAGTGCAGGATTACATTTGATGAATGGAATTTATGGTAGTCAAACGTATCGTGTCGTGTCGTGTCTGTATCGTATCATGAAAGACCTCAAGGTAGCAACAGAAAAAAAGAGCCAATTCAAGAACCAAATTTATTGTGCCGTGTCCGTATCCGTATCCGTATTGTATCTGTATCTGTATCATAACCATATTCGTATTGTATCCGTATTTGTATCATATTCGTATCCGTATCGTATCTTGAAAGATGTGTCTGAATGCAATTAGTCAAACGTATTGTGTCGCATCCGTATCGAATCCGTATCCATATCATAGCTTGAAAGATGTGTCTGAATGCAATTAGTCAAACGTATTGGGACGTATCCGTATCCGTATCCATATTCGTATTCCTATCGTATCTTGAAAGATGTGTCTCAAAGTATTTATTGAAAAATTCGACAAAGTTTCCCTTGTTTTCAGTCTAGCCCGACGTCACAACGTCTCAGTCAGCAGTAACAACAGAAAAAGAGCAAAACACCATGTCCATTGTTTCAGAAATATTCAAGGCAGATAGAACTTTGTATGGCTCTAAAGAAAAAAAATAGCAGGCCTTGCCTTAAGAGCTTCAAGAAAATAACTAACAAAGAAAACCTATGTAGAGAAGCTCCAATAAGCTGACACCACAAGCAGTAGTAGAACTATAAACCCAGTGATATTTGAATTTCAGAATTTTCAGCATTCATTATCTCAAAATATACCACTCTGAAACCAATGCAACAACAAAAATGGAGTACAAACTTGTATCCTTTTAAACAAGCCATGAAACATTGTCAAATTTGAGCAAAGGCCATGAGCCGAACATCGTCATCATCGTCTATCCAAAGCTATATTACAATCAAAATGAAAAGAAAAATCCTAAGTGTCGCTAGCATCTCTTCTTGGCAGGACGCTCCATACACCAAGCGGAACTGGATTTTGGAGTTGTGGAACTGCTTTGTGCTCTCCCTCTTGCATAGCACCATTCAAAGTGGTGTCGCGGTACTCTTTGTTTTTTATCTTGGTAGGATTCTTCTAAAAGTAGATCAACAAGTAATCAACACAAGATCATGCTATAGTTTTTGAAACAGATTTTGAAGTTTGGATAATGCGCCAAGAATAGAGAAGCATAATCAAATGGAAATAGATACAAACAAAGAAACTTGAACCCATGACTCACCTTGCAGAAAAATAGAACACAACTTGCAAACAATGAGATTCTGTCCTTATTGGCGATCTAAATTACCTCAATACATAACAAGAAAATTCAAACCATGACAAGAATGGCAAAAAAAATGAGTCCGGCTACAGGTATAGATTTTCGGGTACAGCAGCGTTTTGCTCCCGTCTCGGGTCCCGCAAAGATGATCGGAGCCGCTCATTTTGTTCAAAATACGTCGTTTAGGGTCCCTGTAAAAAATCACCTCAATCCGATATCGGGAAAAGTGTTTACGAATCATCCAATTTTGCTTCAAAATTGAGCTGTACCCGCTGCTGTACCCGAAAATCTGTACCTGTAGCATTTTTGAAAAAAAATTGAGTTTTTCATATCCTCTCTGTTACCATTGGATTTCGGCTACAATATGCATATTCTTTGCACTTCGTTTTGTATCCCAGGTCACCATTGTCTTCTAGTGGTTTAGAAGCACTCAGTATCTAAAATGGTAATTATTACTTACAGAACTAGATCTAAATCTATTGTTTCCGAGTCCGACAAAAACAAAGCAGAATTTGCTCCTGCTACACGGTCTAGGGCCTTAAACCTTGTACGAAGACATGTTCCGGCAGTAACCCATTTCCTTCTCGTTGTAAATTTCACAACTTGTGCATTATGGTCTAACTATAATTGCAGCAGGACATTGAATAGTTGCAGAAAACTGAAGACCAAGAGAATTTGGCCATAGGAACTTACTCTTGTGCACTATATCCACTTCAGGTGATGCTGATTGAGGTCGAAAGCCACACAATTTTGACTCGTGCATAGCGCGGGTTTGAAATGGTAGGGGCCGAACCCACAGAATATATACACAGAAATGTGGTAAATAAATTATGGTTGATTGAATATATGCAACTGTCCATGACTATAAACCCAGCGACTGCATCAGTTAAATTCAAGACAACGAAAAAGATGATGTATGCAGAAGAGAAGGTCAAATAGAAATTCAAAAGAAATTTCATGGTTCTCCTGATGCGGGGGGAAATGTTCTAAAGGAATAGATAAATTCAATTGAACAATCGATTTACAACGGATAATTGACCAGAGTCCCCATTTCACACAATGAGATGAGATGTAGGTGGGTTGCATCATTTTTCTCCATTTAACCTCAATCTGTTAGTGAAATTGGAACCCTAATTTTTTGTGCAAAAATCCCCAATATCTATGAATTGAAATTGGAACCCTAGTTCAATTGATACTAGCGTTCGAGATCGAGAGAAAGATACCTTCGTCGGTGTATGGCGGCGGCGACGGTGGTCAAGACCTTCTTGAGCGTTCGAAATCAATACCAGTGATTGTGGTTCGAAGCTCGTCGGCGTACGTCGTGGTGGTGGTCGGCGATCGTGGAGGCGTTCTTCTTCGTTGGTAGGTAGTGTACGTAGACTTCTTGGCTCAATTATATGCAATGTGTGTTAAATGGTTCAACTGTTTACATTTGCTGTCCATCCCGTTACAATAACATCATTATGACATGTTCCGCCAAGGTTTTCTCACAAAATGCTAGATGTGTCAAATGGGCCGTGCCGGCACGGCACGAGCACGAGACAGCACGGCACGTCACAAGCACGGTATTGACCTGGCACGGCACGACACGACACGGTTTTAGTGGGTTCGGGGCACGGCACGGGCACGGAAGTGGGTGGCACAACACGGCCGGACACGACACGAAAGTTGGCCTGGCACGGCACGGCACGATACGGTTGTAGACGGGCATGACACGGGCACGGGCACGGAAAGTAGACATGAACGGCACGGCACGGTTCTAGTAAGGCACGGGCACGAAAGGGCACGACACAAGGCAAGGAAAAACAAAAAAAAAAATTTAAATAAGCCAAATGGCTTTTTTTTTTAATTTAAAAAAATTTAAACAATTTCTATTCTATAAAAAATATTTGTTTACCAACTAAGATATTTAATTTAAAAAAAAACAATTTCTTAAAAAAATCATTTTTTAAAAAAATTATCGATTTTTATTCGGTAAAGAATATTTGTTTTGTTTTTGTTAGTAAAATAGGCTTTGGACCTTTGGTTTGTAAATTTAACATTACAAGATAACAAGTAAAATTAAAAAAACTTATCAAAATATTTATGGTGCAAGAGTAATTTAATACGAAAGGAAATGTGCAAGAGTCATATATTATTTACCCCAAATCTAACGAGAAATAAGAAAAAAAGTGTCAAACAAAAAAGAAAAAAAATACATAGTAGAAATAAGGAAAATAAATAAATAAAAAGAGGTTGGCTAGACTAGACTTGAACCCAGGTCCTTAGGTTCTTTCATACACAAACAAACCACTATGCCACCAATTAACTTGTGTTATAGATTTGAAAAATTAGTATATAATATGTAGCTCTATTATATAAAAACGATGCCATCAAGCAGTAGCCTACAATCGCAATGCAATCACGACGATCAATACCATTCAATGCGTTCATTTTTGTTGTGCTTAGTGTTTTAATCATTGGATCCAATTTTTTCATGCGTCAGATTTTGAAAGCTCTTTCATCGGCACGCTGATTCATTGTTTGATTGACAAAAGTTACAACCAACCAAGCTTCCATAGCAAAGTTTAACAAAGTTTCCAATTTACGTAAATAAATGCCTATGACAAAAGTTACAACAAAATCCAAGAATATGGGAAAAGAATAACCATAAGATAAAAAGAACAAATTTATAAAAAAGATGGATCAGATATCTTGGCTGGAAAATTAGTCAATACCCTAGAATGTGTACCAACACCAGCTTCCCAAATAAATTCCAAGACAAGGACTAAACAAAATCCGTTTATCATCATCCATCATTGAAGGAATTTATTTAAAACGGCACGGTCTGACCCGACACGATTAAGTAAACGGGCCGGAATGTCTTGACACGATTGAAAACGGCACGACACGATTTAAGAAAATGGGCCGGCACGACACAACACGATTGAAAACGGCATGGCCCGACACGATTTAAGAAAACAGGCCGGCACGACACGATTTAAGAAAACGGGCTGGCACGACACGACACGATTGGCAAACGGGCCGGCACGACACGACACGATTTAAGTAAACGGACCGGCACGGCACGACACGATTGACAAACGGCACGACACGATTTGAGTAAATACTATAAACGGGTTGGCACGGCACGACACGAAGCACAGTTAGCACGGAGTTAAACGGGCCGTGCCGCATTTGACACCTCTACAAAATGCCGGAACCAAGTTTTCTAAAGCCCACAAAATCTAGGCCCAACGTCATGCTCCCAAACAATGTTAGAACTCCATTATTAGCCCAGTACATTATTACCCATCAATTCCAACTCTGAAATTTTTGAAATTAGAACTCCCATTCTAAAAGCTTCAAGCAAATGCTCGAACCAAAAAAAAACTAAAAAAACCGAACTACTTCAACTGAAATGATGTGTCTTCCTTTTTACTCCTTACTTTCCAAATGCTAACAAAGTTTTTTTTTTTTTTTTAACGGCAATTTTTTTTTATTAATCTTCGAAGATGTTACAAAGATTAATAGGAGTAAGGAAAGGTAGCATATCGCCGGTTTATATATGATGCTTCTTTTTGCGCTTGCTCTTGCTCTTTGTCTTTGATGGATGAACCTACGCACAAATAAGAATTGCTAGTTTAGGAAGCTTTTATATTTACCTAAATGGGTGCAATTGCTCAAACTAGCTGGGATTGTAACACTCAAGAAATTGAAATCAAGAATTAAGTTCTTAAGTGATTGGCAATACATCAGCTCCTGTGGGATTTCCCCTTTGAGCTGATGAAATATGCATCAAATTCAACAGCTGAACAAGGGTATTGATTGGTAACTCACCAGAAAAGTTGTTATTGCTAATGAAATGTGCTTCAGATTCGTCAGTTTAGCAAGCTTTCATATTCACCTAAACACTCCGGTTCTCATGAGGGATCCTGGATTTGTGTGTTTGTGCGGGACTTCCATCTTAGCCGTTAGATCTAATCCAACGGCCCACGTTTTAAATTAATGTATCTCACGGATCCTAGGGCCGCTGGGCACGGGTAAAGTTTTTTTTTTTTTTTTAACAGCGAATTTTTTTAATTAATTTTCGAAGATGTTACAAAGATTAACAGGAGCAAGGAGATGGGCAACAAAATGTCCAATCTGAGACTCATGAATCCCTAGATTGGCAAAGACACCAAACTAGAAGACACCCCAAGGAACAAGCCCAACACCTAAAAGGTTTTAAAACCCAGATAAAACCCCCAGTTAGAGTAATTGGGACTCAACCCAAAACTCCTAAAAGGCCTAAAAGCGTAAATAGAATGGGACAAGCCCAACAAATGAAGCCCAAAAAATAGCCTAACCCTAACACCAACTACACATCCGCCACCCACAACCGCAACTTCTGCACAAAACCGCCGCAGCACCGCCGACCACCACTATAAAATGGCAAGCCAAGATCCACCACCACCACCACCAGAGGACCAACAACCGCAAGGCCAAGGACCAATCAAACCAAGGAGAAATAACCGGTGGAGACGCGCAAGCCTCCCCGCAAGCCGCAAAGATCAATCTAGCCGTTAGGCACAAAACCAGAGACCCCAACGGAAAAATCGGCGATCAACCACCACAATGGAGAAACGAGGCCAAGTAGCAACGAAGTCAGCAGGTGCAGAAGCTTAGAGAGAGGTTGAGACAGAGAATGGTGGAGAGCAGCAACTGTATAAGAGTATTCGGTAACTAGCAAAAGCCCAAATATCTTCCAAGCATGACCCACCTAAATCTCTATTATTACAATTGCTCTCAAACTCAAATGTCTCCTAGACCAATTTACAAACGAAAAAAAGAAAGAAAGGAAAGGTACGTAGCATGCCGCCGGTTTATATATGATGCTTCTTCTTTTTGCTCTTGCTCTTTGTCTTTGATGGATGAACCTACACACAAATAAGAATTGCCAATTTAGGAAGCTTTTATATTCACCTAAATTGGTGCAATTGCTCAAACTAGCTGGGATTGTAACACTCGAGAAATTGAAATCAAGAATTAAGTTCCTATGTGATTGGCAATACACATTAGCTCCTGTGGGATTTCCCCTTTGAGCTGATGAAATATGCTTCAAATTAACGGTTGATGAACAAGGGTATTGATTGGTAACTCATCAGAAAAGTTGTTATTGCTAATGAAATGTGCTTCAGATTCGTCAGTTGGATCTAATCTAATGGCCCATGTTTTAAAATGCATCTCGCAGATTCTAGGGTGGCCGGGCATGGGTAAAAGAGTTCCCAAGTCACACAAACGAGTTTTTCTCTTTCCCTTCTCACTCGTCGACCCCAGAAACACAGAAGAGAGAGAGAAGAAGAAGAGGCGATTTCGAATCGAAGAAAGAGAAACGAAGGCCGGAGACGAACGACGAAGGGCTGGACAAGAAGGTATCTATCTATCTCTCTCAATTAGAGAACGATAGAGAAAGATACCTTCTTGCCTTACGTGGGGAGATAGAGAATGATCCACAGAGAGAGAAAGATATCTTCTTGTCCAGCCTTTTGTCGTTCGTCTCCGGCTTTCATTTCTCTTTCTTCTATTCGAAATTGCCTCCTCTTCTTCTTCTCTCTCTCTCTTCTGTGTTTCTGGAGTCGACGAGTGAGAAGGGAAAGAGAAAAACCCGTTTGTGTGACCCATGAACTCTTTTACCCATGCCCGACCGCCCTAGGATCTGCGAGATTCATTTTAAAACGTGGGCCGTTGAATTAGATCCAACGGTTAAGATGGGAGTCCCGCACAAACACAAAAATTCAGGATCCCTCATGGGAACCGGAGTGTTCACCTAAATGCATAACTGTTCACTCACCTTTTGGCGACTCCACAAGGAGGCAAATTCATGCGAGTTTTGTTGCAGTCATGACATTGGGTGGTGACCCCAAGCCGTACTCTGATGGGTACTAGAAGCATCTTCAATCTAGCATTTTAAAAATAAAACGAAAAAAAGTTTGACGCCTTAGTGAATAGAGGTCATAATAAATTAATTACCTACTGATCAAATTGAAAAGAAAGTAACCTACTAAGATTGCTATGTGCAGCAGGCCCTCTCATGTCCCCAATTGATCAGACTCCAAATGCTTCATCCTTGTTTGCTTAACTTATGCTTGAATAGTTGCCGTCATTTGTGTACGCATAGCCTCCATTTGTATCTCATCATGATGCAACTAAAACTGCTCTTGTAGTTGTGAGGTCATCAAAAAGCACCACATATGTGAGGCCTTTTTCTGCAATGATTTAGATTATACGAATTTTTTGAGAAAAATCCATTTATCTTTGGTTTAGGGGGTGTACATGGGCCCGTCTGATTATAAAGAGAAAGGTCAAGAGTGATGTAAAAAATCCGGCCAACCATGGTGCGTTTTATTGGCTATGGGTTTATGAAGAAAGAGGTGACCTCTATTACAAGATTCAGAATTCTTACGGGCCTGGATTAAGTTATAAGGGGATATGTGAGGATTCATTTTTGCTTGTTCACCCATTTTGTGTATCCCTTTGATCCCCATGTGGAAGAATACCCCACAACAGTCAACACCAACAAGAGGAATAGGAAGAGGGAGATGTAGGGTAAGATAGCATTTTTTAAAAACATTTGAAAAGATTTTGTAGAGAGAGAGAGAGAGAGAGAGGAGTGAAGGGGATGCTTGTGAGCTTGCTGCTTTTGTTTGTTGTGTTTTGAAGATTGGATAGTTCAAAAAATGAAAACAAAAGCAGCAAGGTTACACACATCCCCTTTCACTTTTTTTTCCCTCTCTCTCCCTACAAAATCTTTTCAAATTTACAAAAAAATATTGTTTTACCCTACATCTTCCATTCCTCTTGTTGGTGTTGGCTGTTGTGGGATATTCTTTCACTTGGGGATCAAGGGGATACACAAAATGGGTGAACAAGCAAGAATGGATCCTCCCAAGAATTCTGGATCTTGTAATACAGCCCATAATTAACCAACAATCAGCGCACCATGGTTGGCAGGATTTTTTTACACCACTTTATAACTAGACGGGCCCATGTACACCCCCTAAACCAAAAAAAAAGCATATAATCTATCAACATAAAACAACAAAAAAATAAATGGATTTTCTTAAGAAAATAAAAGAATTAGAATGTTTTAGTATTCATATAAAAATCTATGTCCTCATTAATTGCAGAAAAAGGCCCCACATATGGGGTGCTTTTTGGTGACCTCACAACTATATATAAGAGCAATTTGAGTTGTATCAGGTGCAATTCGGAACACAAATGAAGGAGATGATGGAGACACAAATGGAGGCTATGCGCAGCTAGAATTCAAGCACAAGCTAGCAAACAAGGATGGATCATTTAAAGTCTCAATTGGGGAACAGGGGAGGGCCTACTCCACATAAGTCGATCTGCACATCCACAACCAATGTAATCTCAACTGTTGAATACCCTTGTTGAGCGCTGTTGAATTTGATGCATATTTCATCAGCTAAAAGGGGAAATCCGCTGTTGAAAGGGTCTTTATATGGAGAAGCCAAACAATGAATGACAAGGTTGAAAATTTTGAACACCTTGGATACAACTCTCTTTCAGCTTCCTTCCAAAAACTAAAGAATTTTTTTGTTTTCTCATCTGGACCATAGTTACTACTAGAACCTGTCATGTCATCATGTCATCTATAGGAGGAATCAGTGGGGGAATTCCAAAGGCATCATAAAGCAATTCATGTATTTCATCACCCTCATAGGAGACACTCTGTCCTTTATCCTTAGTACGAGCTCCAGGAGATGCTACAAATTTGCCATGAAAGATCCAACACGCGTAACTAGGTAGAAACCTATCCATCATTAAATGTTCTCCTAATACCTCCTTTTTACTAATTTGACATTCCTGCACTTCTTACACAGACACATGATTTCATTCGACTTAGACCGATATCACATGCATACTTTACAAAATTCTTCACTTCTCGAATGTATGCCAGATGCAACTTAGGAAGACTTATCCACCCTTTACCTATTTGTGTATGTCAATTTTTTTTTTTTTTTTGCACACGGAAAATCAAGCATCACAATATCAAACAACTTGGCTTCAAATCGCACAAAAATAAACAAACAAATCAAACATTGAGTAAATCACACATGTAAGAATTGGAAGTAGCCGCCATTAGCACAAAAAATACATACGATCTCAAACTTTGAGCAAGTCAAACATTTGAACGATGGAAAGCTCGAATGAACCTATAGGAAGTGCTCGAAGAATCATGTACGTACGTCTCTAATCCCTTGGTGATCAGATAGAGAACTAGAGAAGTTTTGACTCAACGAACCTATGCAAATCTAACTATCGAATTTGTTAAGGGAGTTTTTTTATGCTTTTATCTCCGGACTTATACGTACACGTTTTGTCTACTTTGTTCCTAGACTATTAAAATCACTTATTTGATCACTCAACTTCCCGATTGCGACTCATTTGGTTCGATTGTTAACGGCATCCCAGTTTTTGGACGGAAAGTGGGGGCCAATTTAGTTTCCAATCTAGACATTTGTCCGAATTTCACCATCCAACGCGCGTTTTTATTTCAAAACTTTTAAGTTTAGAATATAATTTTTTACCATCCAGTGCGTGTTTACTTCAAATTTTTTAATCCATAAAAAAAATATGGACGGAAATTCTTGCAATCAAGAATACCCCTGTTTTGACGGAAATTCATGCAATCAAGAATGCTCCTGATTTGACGGAAACAAATAAGGGCGTTAGGGCTGGAGACCATTTTGACTCACATTTTAAACGCTTGGAAAAATTTGGACAAATGTTTAGATTGTGGACCAAATTGGCAGTTCACTAATATTTCGGGGGCAAAAAAGGTAAATACGCCCTGGTTTTCCGTCCAAAAATTGGAATGCTGTTGATGCTCGGACTAAGTGGGTTACAACCAGAAATTGATAAAAGGAAGTAAGTAGTTTTAATAGTTTAGGGACGAAATAGGCAAAATGTGTATAGTTTAAGGGATAAAAGCATAAAAAAAAAAACTCTTATTAAGAAATGGGTCCTCTTTAGTCCTATTTTGAAATCTCGACCGTTATCTCGAAAATTAAATTAAATTAAATAGCAGCACATTGAATTTGTTGACAGTGTTCTATCATCAATATCAATAAGACTAAATTGCAATTTTTGACCATTGATTCCGGGATATATATAATTAGGTCGAAATTTGGACTATTTGGTCAAGCCCAAAATTAGGACGGGGCATTTACCCATGATTTTGGAACAGATGTGATCCATGTAAGATAACTAATACTCATATCGGTATACGCAACGAAAATAGGATCGAACTATCCTCTAGTCATTGATGTTCAAGTTTGAACACCGAACACACAAGGACTAGATTTAAGTGTCTTTTAACCTATGCATGACCTGAGACCTGAGAGTACCTAGATTTGATGGAGATCATTGGCTTATAAAATGCTAGATTAGTAGTTTCCCTCCATTATGGACACTTAAACTTACAAATAATGGAGATAGTGGAAAGCCAAGAGCTTTGAAACCACAACTACAAACATAATGTAAGTGGGCAATCCCTTAATCACCCATGTGACTAAGTGGATCTTAAAAATATTTCTTACATTCTCCCATGAGCCCACGAGACATATGTCTGCATTTTAAGGTGATAAATACTTTATATGGCCATACAATTGAAATTGCCCATAACTTAAAGTTTTTGAAAACCTTTTACTCCATTAAAAAAAATATCAAACATAAATCATAGCGGTAATGCCATAACTAATAGGCATTCCCTTCCATGTGTTACAATGTGTGACACTTTCTAACGAGTACCGAATAAGACCGAATAAGATATACTTTATAAATGACTAATTAATAGTCATTTAGAGTCCTCTTTATTTATCATAACGGATAACTTTTATACGTACTTCTCACCTTATGTGCACATGTACGTTTTTATTCTCTAAGAACACTTATAGCGTGACAAAACTTTAATTGAGCAACATACAAGAGAAAATCATCATAAAATGAGCTAACAAGCCATGTATTCACTACATGACATAAACTGTTTGCCGATAGGAATTAGCTCAATTCTTTATGCTCAATAGTCACAAATTTTGTTTATGAATTCTCTCATTCCTAATGAGGCACTTTATATCGATATACGTTATTCAGGTTTTATCTTTATCTTAGAGAAAACCGTAACCGAAATAAACTTTGTGATGGTCTCAATTTAATATCGACAACCTGAGACCCTTTATTACATGCTTATGCTATGTAGTTTTGTGCATAGCTCTCACTAATTTCTGCATTCGTAGAAAATAACTTGAGACATGATTAATGTGATGCATGTAAATCAACCTAAAATTCTTGGTTCTTTATAAGTATCTCATAACCTTTATTTGTAGCCTTCTAATGCTTCATATCATGGTCATTTGAATATCGACCCGGTAAACCCTTGACCAATATCTATATAGCCCATAAAAATATATTTGTTCCACTAACCTTAAGTAGCATTCTTTTTCTCTAATTATAAACAAAATGACTGTCTTTTCGCAAATTTCTTCTGGATGCTAGCCGAAACTTTATTGGATCTTCTGAAAATGAAATGTTAACTGTTAACGGCAGATATGAACTCCAAATACTCTTTCTTTAAACATTAAGCCTAAGGGACTAACTTCTCCCATTATTAATGTTCAAACTTTCATCTAGTGCAAAACCTTGATCCATGCATCCCAGACTAGAATACTTTCTAGGCAATCAATAAAAATTTCCACAATTGGTAGTGGAATACAAGAAACAATTTTAAGAAACAACTTGAATGGCTACAATAACCAAGAAATTAATAATGACTCTCAATTTATTTGTTAAATTCTAACCTTCCTTTGAGTAGAGATGACTCACTCATAAATTTACGTAACATTTTATGAATAAGATAAATGATCAAAACAATGAGAACAAATTCTCCGTACCGAGGGGCATAGGAAAAATTTATTCTCGACTTTCAAAAGATTATCTTACTCAACTCAAATCACAAAAATAACCACCTCCTTGCAGGACTGAGTTTTTTTTAATTTTCATGAATCAACTGAAACTTTAATCTCAAACCTTAACTAAAATAAAGTAAATTCAAATCTCCCTGTGGACAAAGGCTGCAACACGCACTGAATCTACTTCATTACAACTGTAACGACCCGAATTTCTGCCCTATTTTTTTCGAATAAAGAAATTATTTTTAATCAAATAGTCTATCGTAATCGATTAATTATTTAAAAGTGTAATTAGATTAAATTAGAACCTAGAATAATTTTTGGTGATTAAAATTAGTTTAACATATATATTATTAATTAGCTTGTAACTATATTTGTGTGTCGATATATCTATATATAGATAATTATCCCATAAATTATGGGATTTTGTTCCCACAATCCTCATCTCTTATCATTCCTATCACCCTAAGTAGAATCCTATTTGAACTAATTGTCCACCTCCCTCCCACACTCTACTACCTCTTGTACCATTCTTGCGCACCACTCCTCCTCCCACACGCCCTTATAAATACCTCCCCTCATCCTCCGAAACTCCACAGCACAAACACCACCTCCTCTTTCGGACAACTCCTCCGGCCCGTCATCACCAAGCCACCTCTCGGCACCATCATCTCCTACCGCCATCACCACCACCGTCCGCCTCCTCCTCCGGCCACCACCTCTCTGTATCTCCACCGAGTCACCCCCATCTTCGCCGCACCACCCCACCTTCGGTTCACCACCGAACCGCCACCACCTCTCATGGCAGCCACCTCCTCTCCCCACCACCGGACTCCTCCACCACCTCCGGCCTGTACCCACCCCCACCCCGCCTTCCATGACCCGCCATATCAGCCGTGGGTGTGTGCACAGTGCACACGCCGAATGTTTCGGTGTACGCGCGCCGCGGGCCCCGACGGAGAGCCGCTAGACGCCGCCTTGAATTTTCGGAACCGCCACAGCGATCTACGGACACCGTACAACACTTACCCAAGCTTAGAATCGCGTTTAAGGTAGTTTTCCGGAAACCCGTAACTTAATCTGCGTTTCAATGGATTATAGGACTAAAACTTAAAGTTTGCTGAAGGTGGTAACCTGTTTTTAATTAATAATTACTGTTTAGTCCTGTTTTTATTAAATTTCAGACCTGTTACGTTGAATAATTAGTCTTATGCCCTGTGAAAATCGTTTAACAATTGTTTGAGTGTGAAATCACTGTTGATAATGAAATGTTGATTGTTACGTGAATTATTATGCTTGTTTATTTCAACTATCATTGTGATTATCTGTATATTGTTCCGACTTTTGATCTATGCGCTAAATTGGACCCTAGAGACATGGGGTGGTATGCGAATAGATTTCACATAGACGATGTTGAGTAAATGGAAAAATGGTAAAGTGTTGGAATTGTGAAATGATGGATTGTGAAATGGGTGACCTGTTGGGCCCTAGATTGAAATGGGTTACCTGCGGGGCCCGGTGATGCTATTGTGGTGACCCTAACGTATGGTACGCCATGGGAAGTTCCAAAGGGTAATCGTGCCTTGCAAGGCCAGCAAGGGGGATTGTCCCATGACACGGTCATAGTTAGTGGCTTAGGAATGGTGCGACCCTAACGTATGGTACGCCATGGGAAGTTCCAAAGGGTAATCGTGCCCCCTGCTATGGTTGTAAATGAATTTATACGAAGTACATAACCTAGATGAATTCATTTAGGACCCCGGTGCAGGACAAGCAAGGGGGGGATTTTCCATGACACGGTCATAGTTAGTGGTTATGGGAGGAAAGGATCTTGTGGAGAAGATCTTAGATTTCACTTAAGTTAATGGATAGTAAGAAGGAGATGATGTGTTACGTTTTTGCCACCTTTTGAAATTTATAAAAGGCTGCTTGTGACTGTGTATTGTTATTGTTATATAATTTTGTGTTATTTTCGTTGAACTGCATATTGTGGTATTGGGTTTTAGGATTTCTACTTTGTGAATTATCACTCAGGATAAGTTTGTATCCTGGCAAATCGTTTGCTTCGGCGATCAATTTGCCAGAGCGTGCAGGATTTCACAGTGGAGCAGTTGATACAGGTGGGACCCCTGAAACGGAGTCTGGGCCAATGTTGCTTGGAATTCGTGTCAAAACTAGAGTCGTTCTGGAGTTGCTTTTGTTAAATAAATGTAAATAGATTTTTGGATTATTTTGAAATTGTAATTTTGTACTCCGTATAAGGATAAATAGGGGCTTAGAAGTTTGTAAAATCTAGCATATTTTAAGAGTAATGCGCTCGAAGTTCCTTGGAAAATCAGGGTGTTACAAATGGTATCAGAGCATAGGTTTAACCCTCGACCTTGGGTAGATTGGGTAGATCACTTTCCGAGAGCGTAAGCCTAAATAGTTAAGCGTTTATCTTATTATTATTATTTTTTAAACAAAAATAAAAATTTTGTGGCATTCTACCTAAGTATAGCTTTTAAAAATTTTATTAGCCGTTGTGATTTAGACTCCGAAGAAGTATGTAATCAACGTTGACTCTGATAAAAAAAAATGATAGAGGAACAACTCATTATATTTGGTTAGCCGATCAATCAAAACGAAAAGTTCGAAGTCTGAAGACGAAGAAGCAAATCCCAGTGAAGGAGAAGGTACTGTCGAAAGAGCCTACTTAGTAGATAGAGTACCTACCAAAAAAAAAAACTTTCTTTTCTTGGATAGATCGTGACTGAAAATAGGTTGGATAGGATAGGTCCATTGTGAGAACGTACCGTGAGAAAATATAGGTTGTACATGTTGACTAATGTTTAGGCTTTATGTGTTATGTGCCTAACTATTGTATATCTGTTAAATAGGAACTGGCTAGTTGTACTTTAATGTCATATAAAATTAAAAAAAAAAAAAAAAAATCATCATTGGCTGTCCTTACCTTGGAACTAAAATTTATTTGTTGTGATTTTCAAAATCTATACACACTATTCTTTTGGAGAACCAAATAGTTAGGAACCCCCTAGCCAAGAGAAATAGTGTTGAAACCACCGACCAAGAGAAATAGTGTTGAAACCACCGACCAAGAAAGAGTTTAACTTTTTCACCACTCCGAAGTACTAATACTAACTAAGTTGAAAATCAGAACCGTCCAAAATACTTTTAGACAGCTTAGATGTGCCGAGCATGCACCATGTGGGATATATCCACTCGGCACTAAAAATTTCTCATTTTCCATTGACACCACGTGTTCGTCTCTGTCCTTATACGACCATCTCTCTCTCCTCTCTCGCGCAGGGGTATATGATCGAAGTGAATTATAGGGGAAAAAAATTCTACAATCACATACAATCGCGAAAACACTTCACTCAGACACTGGCATTTTACGTTGTTATTTTTAATTTCTAATGTTTACAAAAATTATATTAGTAAACTTGTTTCTTGTTTTTGTTTTTGTAAAAACATAAACTTGATTCTACTTCTAGTTTTTTTAAAACAAAAAGCTGGAAAGGTTACCAAACGCTCCCATAGTAATTTGGCTTTAGAACTTCAAACTTTTCAACCTGCAAGCTGCGCACAGTGGTCTGCAGTGGTCGGTAATTATTACTCCTACGGGCCCACATACAAGGTGAACCAATGCACCTGTTAGAATTTGCCTTTCTGTTTTGGCGTTGAATCCACTAAAATGTCCCAAACAAATTAACAAAACTAATTATTTTCCTGTGGACAAAATAATTAATTTATCAATTCAACCTCAACGGTAGATGCCATATAATACAAACACATATAATCCAATCACTATTTCATATTTGACTCTTCTAATATCAAACATCATAATATCTCAAGATATTATTATAACGTTCAAGTCATCTCAAAAGGCATCAACTAAACTTTAATGAGATGATAACTACCACATATTCACTATAGTCTCACAATCGTGAGTTGGCATCTATATCAAAGTTTCAACAGAAATTGCGAACATACATAGAGAGAGAACTTGGTTTAAATCAAGTCAAACTCCACTGGTCATGCATATATGAAGACTTATTGGATCTAGCAGCCAGTTACTAAAATTAATCCTTTGAACTCTCCATGAGATAGGCAAAAGCCTACAAACAACTCCAAAATTTGTTTCAGTAAATGCTCCTAAACTCGAACACGGAATTGATGACTCTATCTATGTATTCAGTATTAAACAAAATGAGTCACAACAGAAACCTTCAAACCACCCAATGACGGATCTATGTGTGGGCATATGGGGGCCACGGCTCCCGCGTTGTTTTAGGGTTTTTTTTTAAATTTTAATATTAATATCAGTTGTTTTTTTATTTGTTAATAAGAACACCTAGATATTGTATTTGTATTGAGTGTTATTTAGATATTTAAATGTTGTAAGAATGTGTTCATTTTGCATCTCAAAATCTAATTTTTCTCTTTGCACACGGTCTCTCATTAATTTTTCTTCAATTATTAATCTCATTTCTCTCCATTCATTACCCGAAAAACCTCCCTTAAAACCTAAATGATGTAGGGAGGCATGTCGAAATAGAAGAATGCGCAACAAGGACAATCACAAACAAGTATGAACTAGAGGTACTCCCTCTATGAACACTCAATAATGAGAAATAATCTCAATTTTCATTAATCAAATCATAAAACAACTCTTTAGCCCTAAGGCTTACAACCTTATTTATACTAATAGAATTCCTAAACCTAGCTTTCTTAAAATCTGAAAAGGAAAATAAACATAAAGAAATAAAATCAATCCTAATTTTCCCTGACCAAGAAACCTATTCAAAATAGGAAAACTAGATCAAATCAAACTAGGAAAACTAAATACATATAAATTATCTTAACTAAAATAAAAAATACCTACTAAAATGCTAAACTCAAAATAATAAATTAAGATTCCTATATTTCTAGAATAATTAAAATATCGGCCTGCATCATCCTCCCCTGTTTGAAGAAACTCGTCCTCGAATTTATATAGTTGAATTCGCCGAAGCTTGTTTGCATCAATCTTGTACTTCAAATTTATTTTTTCCAACCCAAACTGTACACAACAATCTGAAAATTGTGAGGAAATAATTTCCATCAATAAAACAAATCTACCTTCCTCTCGGATCGAAACACAATGACGCTTGCATGTAGTGTATTCAATATACTCCCAAAACGGATCAATAAATTCAGTTTCCAACAACACCAACTTTGTAACTTCTCTTTTTGCAATATTTTTTGATTTTCTTTTTTTGGAGTTTTCTCCATTGGTTTTTTGTCAAAACTGGTGGCTTCTTCCAATCCACTACTGGATCTGGAATAATATTTGATGTGAATGGCCACTCGATGGTACCTTCATCCACTTTTGTCCTCCCCCTCGACTGATGGTTACCAGCCATAGGTTTGGTGATAGAAATATCATTCGACACCTCCTCCTCTTTCGGAAACCGAGGTTGAACCGGATGACGGCGAGGTGGGTTCCCCCCTACAGCCATAGCAGCCACTTGATCGGTTAGGACACCAATCGCATCCATCACACGCTGCTCAAGTTGTTGGAACCGCGCCTCCATTCGTGCTTCTCGTGCAGCTTCACTTCGTTCATACACATCTTTAGCAACAGCATAACGACCATAACGGAATCCTTGTTGCGCCATGATCCGGAATCGAGCGCAGGCTCTGATACCAACTGATGCAGGGAGGCGTGTCAAAATAGAAGAACGCGCAACAAGGACAATCACGAACAAGTATGAACTAGAGGTACTCCCTCTATGAACACTCAATAATGAGAAATAATCTCAATTTTCATTAATCAAATCATAAAACAACTCTTTAGCCCTAAGGCTTACAACCTTATTTATATTAATAGAATTCCTAAATCTAGCTTTCTTAAAATCTAAAAAGGAAAATAAACATAAAGAAATAAAATCAATCCTAATTTTCCCTGTTGTTGTTGGTGGTGATGGGTTGTTTGGGTTAGATTTAGGTCTTGGTTTTTATTTTTGGTTTCGGTTATGGGGCTGGGCTTAATATTTCAATTGTGGGTGGTTTGAGGCGCTTTGAGGCTTTTAGGTGTTCGGGCTCTTGCCCGTAAGGTGTTTGGACCTCGGTCCATTTTCCTCCAACCTTGGTTGGATTCCCCTCCCCTCCCCCCAACTTGATGTACCCTTTGTCAAGTCTTCTTTATAAAATTTTTTGCCTATCAAAAAAAAAAATTTTCCCTGACCAAGAAACCTATTCAAAATAGGAAAACTAGATCAAATCAAACTAGGAAAACTAAATACTTATAAATTATCTTGACTAAAATAAAACATTCCTACTAAAATGCTAAACTCAAAATAATAAATTAAGATTCCTATATTTCTAGAATAATCAAAATATCGGCCTGCATCACTAAACCAAACAAACTATTAGATTTCCGAACCTTAAAATTTCATAATCTTTTTTTTCATAGTTCGGCGCCGCGTTTACGAAATTCTGGTTCCGTTCCTGAAACCACCCCTTTTTTTAAGGGAAATGATTTTGCCACACCCTTTTTTGTTAACGCTACACCCTGCAAGTGTATTTTTGGTGCAAAAATACACTTGCAGGGTGTGGCGTTAACAAAAAAGGGTGTGGCAAAATCACTAGCCTTTTTTAATGATGGGAAGTTGGTGATTAGACAAAAATTGACTCTCTACTTTCCAAGATCAGTAATGGAATATGATCGATCAATTGTCCGTAAATCGAAACTATCAAGTATACAGGGCCGGTCCTGGACACATGTACGGTCCACCAGGCGACTACCTAGGACCTCGTAAATCTCAGGGCCGGGCCTGCAAGTATCGACCAGTAACAACAAACTTGAGTAAATCAACTTGAAATGATTTGTGTGGGTTCAAATTCTACGCCATAATGTGGTTTGAGAAGCCTTAACAGAAAAAAAACAAAACACTGCTGTGTTCTCTTCCCTTTTCAAAAAGCATTTTTTGAAAAATTCCCCCTAGATTCCTCCTAGATTCTCCCTACTTCTAACATTTCTCTCTCTATCTCTCTCCACTTATTACCCCTACTATTTTTCAAAAAACTTTTCAAATACCAAACCAAACAAAGCATTATGGTTCAAATCTGTTGGAAAGCGGAAGCGATAGGTATCACTGATGGGAGGAGGAGGTTTCTCACACACAATATTAAGCACACTTTTTATTGATAAAGCACACAAACAATTACAAAGTTCTCACTCACGTCTCTCTTTCTTTCTCACACTCAACTCCCATACTTTTACAATACGAATTACAAGCCTATTTATAGGCAAAGTTACACACTTAATTGATAAGCTTATATTGTACGTAATGACAAAAATCTTCATTTGATCTTTGACTAAATTCTTCCACTTACTTTGAAACTAATCAGTACCAAGCCGCCAAAAGAACAGTTTCCAAACGTGGGAATCATGCTTACTATTTCAACAAAAATCTATTCCATGTTTGAGAAATCTAATTGCACCCACATGTATCTTGTCTTCGTCAGCAAAAGGCAAGGACTTTTGAGTTTTTGTGACAAGTGGACACTCGCTAGCTAGATTCTGTGAGTGGCATGTGAAACATGTACATATAGGGAGCATGTGAAACATGTACATATAGGGAAATAAGCATTATAGATGTATCTCAAAAATGAAACATGCGACCAAGGCGTGATCTCGGGCTGACATGACACCTCAGTTAATTATCTTAGAAATGAAACTAATGTTCTCCTGAATATATGTGTGAATAACAATCAGTATACTAAACAACATGATCCAAAGGGATTGCTCTGATACCACATGTAAGATAAAAAAATACTAATACCGGTATACGCAGCGGAAATAGGATCGAACTATCCTCTAGCTAGTCATTGTTGTTCAAGTTTGAACACCGAACATACACGCACTAGATTTAGGTGTCTTCCAACCTATGCATGATCTTAGAGTGCATGCCTAGATTTGATGGAGATCATTGGCTTATAAAATGCTAAGTTAGGAACCCTTAATCTTCCTCAAGAAACCTTATAGTTTCCCTCCATTATGGAAACTTAAACTTACAAATAATGGAGATAGTGGAAAGCCATAAGCTTTGAAACCACAACTACAAACATAATGTAAGTGGACAATCCCTTAATCACCCATGTAACTAAGTGGAGCCTTAAACATATTTCTTACTCCAATCATGTAGCCACATGTTATCCAAAGTATCCTATGCTGCTATGCATATTGATATTACTACAGTCATGGTAATGTTCTCTGGCACGATGAGGCTAGCTAATACACTTCGTTTTACTAAGATTTTTATTTTTTAAGTACTTATATATTTTTCATTTTACGAGACATAATCATTTTTTCATAATACATCTCATTTAATTCAAAAAAATAAGTACTTATTTACCTTAATGAAACGGAGTGTAATGATCTATGCATTTTAATTTTAATTTCCCAACAGGTGATACATCCAATGTAATGAGTTCGACTTTCACGGCCTACGGGGAGATGGGTAATGGCGCAAATGATTCGTTTACGGCTTATACTTCAAATGCAAACAACCCCGATAACAATTTCAAGAGCTACGGTGTGAATGGAAATTCTGCGGTTGATAGCTTCTCGAGCTACTGACAGGGAGCCAATGCCGGTGGCGATTCGTTTCAGTCTTACGGTAGAAATTCGAACTCCGACAGAGTAAATTTCGTGAATTACGGGAAAACACATAGCAGAGGGACCGATACATTCAGAGAATATGGGAAAGGATCGGTGGAAACCGTGGTCGGATTCAAAGCTTATGGCGTCAACAACACGTTCAAAGACTACACTAAGAAAGGAGTCACATTTGCTCAATATGCCAATTTGAGTTCGAATTCTAATAAAGGAGCAACGGAGGGCAATGGCGTTTCGGTAAATAAGTGGGTAGAGCCGGGAAAGTTCTTCCGGGAGTATTTCTTGAAAGAGGGAACCGTCATGAAAATACCCAATATTCGGGACAAAATGCCGAAAAGGTCGTTTTTACCCAGGGTGATCTCGTCGAAATTACCATTTTCTACCGGTGAACTACTCGAGTTGAAGCGAATCTTCCATGCACAGAACGAATCCTCTGTGGAACGGGTGTTGGCGCACGCGTTGTCGGAGTGCAAGCGGAGCCCCGGCATTGGCGAGACCAAGTGGTGCGTGGGGTCAATCAAGGACATGATAGACTTCGCTATGTCGTTTTTGGGCCACAATGCCACGGTGTGGATGACGGCGAACGTTAACGGGTCGAATCAGAACGTGATGAACGGGAAAGTCAAGGGGATCGATGGTGGAGAAGTTACCAAATCGGTGTCGTGTCATCAGAGCTTGTACCCCTACTTGCTGTATTACTGCCACTCTGTTCCAAAGGTTAGGGTCTACGTGTCGGACATCGTTGACGTGGAGAGTAAGATTAAGATTAATGAAGGCGTCGCCATTTGTCATATCAACAAGTCGACATGGAGCCCAGGCCACGGGGCATTTGTGGCACTGGGATCAGGCTCTGGGCTCATTGAGGTCTGCCACTAGATTTTTGAGAATGACATGACTTGGACCATTTCTGACTAAACCACACACGACTATGCCGAGGCCATTCATAACTTCATTGATGTGATGTCTGGAAAATTGCAACACTGTCACCATTAATTTAGGATGTTTTTGACCACTTGGAATTCGGAAGAACAAAGGGTTGGAAAGATTGGCAAGTTCACACTCTGCTGGAACGAAGTGCACGTGAAAAGATCGAGTGAGTTGTAGATAGATGCGACCCAGCCGTATTTTTTTTGATCTTCCGACGCACCCGTATTTGGTTGTGCATTCTTCGAATTTGTCTTCTCATTCTAAAATTTGGTATCCGAATCGACTTACGCGCTTATAAAATTCTAAAGTTAATGACCAGACAAACTTTCAATTACTTTGAAAACTTTTTACTGGTGGTGGGAGTTGGAAGTTTTAGGGAATAAGCTCTTTTTTTCCTGATTCAATGTGAGCAGCCTATTTTAAGGAGAGAATCTAGCCACTTTAATGTTGCTTATGCCTTGGTTGAATGTTTTTTTTTTTTCCCGGTCAATCAATAGGAGAGATGATTAATTTATATTATTATAAAGTACAAAATACGGGACACTACTGTGGGGCTCCTTTTGAGGTGGTTCGAGTATCTTTGCTCCGTGGTTTGGAATTCGTCTTCGATCCTCCTTAGTCCTGCAAAACAGAGCACGACTAAAGACCACGCCGGAGGTTCTCCGGGATGGCCCTCCGGTGCAAGAATCAATTCTCTTGCGAAGGGGAAAAGACCAAGTGCTTAGGGTTTAGAGCTGTGTTTTGAGCGTACCTCTTTCAGGAGGCATCACTGTGTATTTATAGGGATCGTTCAGCCCGATCCAAGATCGTATGCATGCTCGCCACGTGTCGGCCGACGTATCTCCTACGTCATCATTTAGGGTTTCATAACCGATTGGTGAGTGAGCGGGCCCCCTTTCACGTGGTACCATCAACCTGGTAACCGCTCGGCTGACGTCACTATCGTCATCATAGCCAGAGTGGCATTCCCACGTGAAGGGGGATGGAACATGGCCCCCACATCCGTTCAAGACCGAATGTGAACCGACAGTCAAGGAGTCGGCTAGCCGAGAGGCTGTTGGCCGAAGAAGGTGTTTAGAGGAAAGCGTTCATCCCTGGGTAAGCCGAGGCGGTGAGACACATCCCTGGATCGAATTGGACCGTCGGTAGCCGAGGCTTCGTTGGAGTGACCGAGGAAGGTTTAGGACCGTCGGTCCGCCGAGGCCACGCCAGGCTTGCTTCAGGAGTGAACATAGACAGTCGGTCCTTCGGCTCGGTATTACGCTCGGTGCAGCCCGAGCTAGAGAACTCGGCCTGCTACAATAGCCCCTCAATTCCTGCCGAGGCTCTTCAGTCGGTAGGGATTGACTCCAGTCATGCCGAGCCCCAGCCGAGGGTCTTCTTTGAATGCCTTCAACGGTAAGATCCGAGCCCCAATGGCTGCTCGACAGATGTCAAACGATAAAAGGCCGTGTCAGTCGAAAGAACGCCTTGGCAGACGAAAGGACGCTCGCAGTTTGCACGAGGAACGAAGATGTCCACGTGGCCAGGCCTCATTGGTCAGCGGTTCGGCGTGATCATCATTGCGCGAAAATTTCGAAACGGCTCCCTCTGCTATAAATAGAGGGAGGGGAGGAGAGAGAAAAGTTCTTGCACTTTCTCTCTCTACAAACTCAGAGCTTCTCACTCCTCATCCGCGTTCCAGACTCCGTTCAAGATCCAGATCTTCCAATCCCAGACCAGTTCACTGCAAATCTTCAAGTAAGTAATCGATTTTACCTTCTCTGTTGTCTTTCTCAAATTTTTACGCATTTTTTCTGGGTTTTTGGGGCGGTTTCTAGGGTTTTTGTTCTGAATGAATAGTAGAAACCCTGGGGATGAACAGTGTGTTCATCCCCAAACTCAACCTGTTCTTCCGAGCCTCCAAGGGGATGCTGAAGACTCGCCGAGGCTTTTGTCTCAGTAGCTTTAGGCGGCCGAACGTTGAACATCTCGACGCTTGTAGCCGAACGCGGCCTTCTCTTCGGAGGATGCCGAACCACACCAAGAACTTTAGAAAGTGACTCGTGAGCCTGTAGCGTAATCCGAACCTTTTTATCTTTTCTTTTTGCCGACGCGGATGCTTGGCGTTCTTATTTTCTTTGTTTCCTTTTCTCCTAGGTCTGGCTCACGAGGTCATCAACATCTCTTCAAGCTCGGACGATTCTCTTACCGAATCCGAGCGCCAAGTCGTCGACACTTTGGTAGAACGCCGTAGGAACCTTGGCCGAGACGCGCCATCCGCGCCTACGAGGATGTCTGCCACCACTCCAGCATCCGGCGATTCAAACGCCGAGATGGATTTTGAATATGCCGTTGAAGACTACGCCACCGAACCCGAGATTGTCTCTACTCCCGGGACCGTGTCAGAGGCCGAGCCCAGGAGGGGTAGAGAGGCCGAATTACGGTTTGAGTCCGGCGAACAGGCTTCTACCTCGGCGCCGAGCGACGCCGATATCCTTGACAAAGGGGTCTTGTGCCCCTACGCTCATTACTTCTCAGGGGAGGCCGGAGAGTACGAAGCCTTCTGCAAGAAGTATCACATTCCGAACGACGTGTATATTCACCGAGTGAGGAGCGACGCCATTAGGGCTAAGAGGGAAGACAGGCCGGAGCACATCACCGTGCCTCTTATGGCCATAACCGAGGCGGGCCTGAGGTTCTCCTTCCATCCCTTCCTTAGGGAAATTTTGTACAAGTTTGGCTTGTGCCCACACCAGTTGGCGATCAACAGCAACAGGATTATCATGTCCTTAGCTGCAATGGTCGAACTTCATGGCATCGACTTTAAGCCGACCGATCTCTTCTACACTTACACCATGTCTCGCCATGGGAAATCCAACCGTCGGTTTCTCACCACCCGGCCGAGAAAGGATTCTCTGATAGAGGGTCTGTCCGACTCGGATAAGTGGGCCAACTTGTTCCTGGAGGTCCGGGGGAACTTTGAGTTCGGCGAGGCTAACCGTCGGAATCCCATTCCGAAGTTTGTTGAAAACCGAGGTTCGGGGATCCAAGACTCATTCTTCATTTTGTTTTAACTCTGCTCTTTTCTTCTTTTGCCGAGGCTAATGATTTTCTACCTGTTTGTTGCCTTCTCTTTTTGCAGAGCTCGGACCAATATCCAAGACTTAGAACTCGCAGGCACGGGAGAAAGCTTGCGAGGAGATACTAGCCCAGGCCTGCCGACACGCCCCAACGCTTTTGGACTACGAGCCGTCGTACAAAGGCGTGTTGAAGAAGAAGGATAAGAAGAAGGACGGTGAACCGAGCGACTTGTCAAAGGGCAAGAAAAGTCGGTCCAGCCGAGTCAGGGGACAAAGAAGAAGAGGGCGCCGACCGACACCGAGGGTCCAAGCCAAAAACGTCAGAAGGGAGTGCGACTGCCGAAGATCGGATTTTCACGTCGGGTTCACCAAATTGTGGGGCTCCTTTTGAGGTGGTTCGAGTATCTTTGCTCCGTGGTTTGGAATTCGTCTTCGATCCTCCTTAGTCCTGCAAAACAGAGCACGACTAAAGACCACGCCGGAGGTTCTCCGGGATGGCCCTCCGGTGCAAGAATCAATTCTCTTGCGAAGGGGAAAAGACCAAGTGCTTAGGGTTTAGAGCTGTGTTTTGAGCGTACCTCTTTCAGGAGGCATCACTGTGTATTTATAGGGATCGTTCAGCCCGATCCAAGATCGTATGCATGCTCGCCACGTGTCGGCCGACGTATCTCCTACGTCATTATTTAGGGTTTCATAACCGATTGGTGAGTGAGCGGGCCCCCTTTCACGTGGTACCATCAACCTGGTAACCGCTCGGCTGACGTCACTATCGTCATCATAGCCAGAGTGGCATTCCCACGTGAAGGGGGATGGAACATGTCCCCCACATCCGTTCAAGACCGAATGTGAACCGACAGTCAAGGAGTCGGCTAGCCGAGAGGCTGTTGGCCGAAGAAGGTGTTTAGAGGAAAGCGTTCATCCCTGGGTAAGCCGAGGCGGTGAGACACATCCCTGGATCGAATTGGACCGTCGGTAGCCGAGGCTTCGTTGGAGTGACCGAGGAAGGTTTAGGACCGTCGGTCCGCCGAGGCCACGCCAGGCTTGCTTCAGGAGTGAACATAGACAGTCGGTCCTTCGGCTCGGTATTACGCTCGGTGCAGCCCGAGCCAGAGAACTCGGCCTGCTACAACTACATCAATGGAATGGGAGTTCACGAGCCAATCAAGCCCAACAACTCAATCAACAGAAGAAATAAACCCATCACAGGAAAGAAACGAAGAAAGAAAGAAAGAAAGAGCCGCTCTAAGGGAAGAAATTATTGGACCCCTTGACCTCCCAATTAGGAGTGTGCATGAGCGGTCAACTGAGTTAGACTCAGTTGGTTGCCTTTCTCCAAACTGTTTTTAATCCTCGAAAGTACTGTTGTTTACTCAAATAGTAGATGATTTTACAGTTGAATTGCTCCTAATTAGATTCATTTTTAGAAGCAGTACTTTATATGCTATGTATACTCATCGGGTGTTGCAATTTGTTTTTGGAATTTTTATACGGATTTGGGTTTTCTAAAGTCTAATTTTAAACGGCAGAGAGTAGTAGTACTATAGTAGTACCATACATTCTCAATCGGTCACAAGTGTTTTTTATGGTTCATATTTTTTAAAATACTCTTCCCAATAGAAGTCGTTAAAAACTCTACTGTAGACATCCAATCCGGACCTCCGAATAATCTTTAAGTTCCCCGACAATGAAATAAAGGAATAAATACCTTGCAAGCTTGAAATGTGAACCTTTCGAACCCATAAGCCCAAAATACCCCCAGTTTGGATCCAAACGCCGCACGGCGTTATCGTTTCGTTGTGCGGTGTATCTTGTTCAAAACACCATGCGGTATTTCTCATTATGCCACACGGCATTTCGGAAAATCTCTGACAGTTGTTGAAAAATTGTCGGTCACGCTCAATGGTGTAGCAACCGAAGACGGCTCGACAGAGAATCGCGATGATTATTCTCGGTGATCAAGAGCCTACTCTACACTATACCATCATTGTCTTGACTGATTTTTTTCAGTCATTTGACACCTTTGAACTCACTGAGAAATACCTCTCTCATCACAGCGCACTCTCATTGCAAAAACCCATCTTCCTCTCAAAAATCTTCTAAAAAATACTCTGAAATTTCTCTCAAAAACTCAGTACTCCTACCGATTTTTGAACCCCTTAGCTCAAATCACCCTCCTCCATCTTTCAAACACATTCAAGCTCAAAAAGTATAACGAAATTCCTTTGGCCAAAATCATACATTGGTCCTGAGGAGAGGCTATAGAGGCCTTTTTGCAGTTTGCCCATACTGGGTTAAAGCATCCAAGAAGCCGTATATTCAGAAAGTAACAAAAGATACACTACACCGTGCGCTGTTCTACTACATTGCGCGGTGTAATGTAGACCACCGTGCAGCATTTTATTTAGTGCATATTCTTTTTGTTTTGTTGTTCTGTCCTGTTTACTCAGATTTCTCTCTCATTTACTTCAGCTAACGTTATTTGAAGGCTGTGCAGGTACACTCTAGAGTGGTTTTCCAAGTTAAAAGTCACTTTTGGCTTCACTAACATTCTTAAACATCTCAAAATGGCTTTTAACAAGATTTTACATGATAAAATGAACAAATATAATGGTCTCATTAACTGTTTTCCAGAAACTCAGAATGCATAAAAGCCATTTTATAGACCTAAGTTCCATTTTATGATGTAAACGCTAACAACTCTGGAATGTGCAGACGAATACACCGCACGGTGTTTTATGTATACTATGTGGTGCATTTGTTTCACCGTGTGGTATTAATTTAGCAGAAGCAGTCCTCTGATATAAGTTGTTTTATTTTCACATTATTCACTCATTTTTCATACTGTACAGTGAGCACACCAGACACATTTATGTGTCATATTAAATCCCATGTCCCTTTCTTGTATTTGTTTTTCAAAAGTTAAGTTTTTTCAAATGATATTAGACCCCTCATTTAAAAGGCTAAGTAGAGACTGGTTTTTACTAGACAAGCGGGGTATTTTTTTTTAACAAAACCTTCTCCGGTCGTAACATGACTCCCGAATCTAGAATCTCAACGTTTTCGCTAGATCAAAAGCTTTTTTCTTAACAAATCATTAATTTCTCGGATCATCTATTTCGAAAATCCGGTAGCGACTCTTTAATCTGGGTGGGTAGCCCACAGTCCTTTACTTGCAAGCTTATTCTGACTCTGACTGGGCCGGGGATGCTCTTGATCGTCGTTCTACTTCTGGTTTCTATATTTTCTCGGGCAACAATCTTATTTCTTGGTCTGCTAAGAAGCAACCTATTGTCTCCCGTTCTTCTACAGAAGCTGAGTACGGAGCTCTGGCCCATACAGTCGCTGAGCTTAGTTAATTGGTTGCAGATGTTGCTCACTGATTTTTCTATTACGCTGCCTTCTTTGCCAGTTTTTTTTTATTTTTTATCAGCAATAGAATTTTATTAACTCGACAAAAGGTATATTGAGAGGACCAATCTCTAGATACAAGGAAAACTTGAATCATAAAGAAGACCATATGAAAAGAAAAAATACATCCAACGATAGATTGAAAGAAACCATTAGGATAATCAGTGGATGCATCCAAAAGTCATACCCAAAGCCAAACCATATCCAAATATAGCAGCAAATGTCTTCAATTGGGGGGACTGTTGGTGACACAAGACCTGAGCCTCCAGTTCGATTGGATTTATCATCTTCTGCACCTGTGGCAAAGCCATCGATCTCAATCAGCAAATTAAGGTTGTTGGAAGAAGGCAGAGAGCTAGCTAGCGTACTATATAGACTTGAGTGTAGGAGATTAGGCCTCAGTTACACATAGTTAGTTAAAAGTGATTCAGCTGTAATCATGTTATATCTTGATGTACTTAGTTAAGTAATGTTGATTAGTTAGTTCGATGATGTAAATAAGTGGGAACTCCGCTTTCTGTAATTCAATGAGAATCATCAGTTTGTTCTTGTCTCATGATCAAAAGTCCAAACCTGTTGCATTTCTTTTTCTCACACCGTACAACAACGACTAGACTCTGGATCATTGACAATTCTTCGTCCTATATATTGTGCGGGAATTCATTGATGCTGTTATTATTGGCTTATTCACATCGGCCTTTAAAATGGTCTTCGATCTCGTTCTCAATTACAATCTCATTGCATGTGCGCTTTTACGCACTCCAGCCCACGCATTATGTATGTAACTTTGGATTTATTTGTAAAGGTCTCCCAAGACTTAGGTGGGTTCTGTAATGCAAGGGGTGGTAATACGGAGACCCAAGTTGTTGGGGAACTCTGTGACGCAAGGGGTGGTAACACGGTAACCCTCGTGGAGTTATACGGTAACGCAAGGGGTGGAAATACCTATGGTGGAAATTGGTGTTAATGAGTCGTGTCGAAGTTGTTGAATTGCTTGAGTATTGTGAGCTATATGGTATAACGTGATATTAGCATATCTTAGAATGATCTTCTTGATTGATTGACCTGTCCTTGAGTTGGTTGTATTTCGCCGTTTGAGCTATATCCTCTTGTTTTCCTTCCTTTGCACTTATCACCATGTTTTCATATAAAGGTTGTAAAGATTTTCCTACTAGGCTAGTGTAGCTCAACCTTTTTTTTTTTCAGGTTCAAATGTTGGGCAATAGCTAGTGTGCATCGTGTGCTTAGAAGTGAAGGATTTTTGGAAGCTAACTACTTTAGTTACCTAACCATCTAAGTAATTGACTTTCTTTTGATTTAAGATGGGTTTGTAACTAAATATTCTTGAACTCCTTTTGACTAAAATGTTTGTAATATTCTAAATAGATTTGTACTCATACTTAAGTTTATTTTGTGGCCGGTGTGCCAAGGTTGTAATTCCTTTAATCTTGGGGGTTGGTTTGTAAACTTAAACAGGTGGGAAACTCTTTTGGGTAACATATATGATATACGAGACTCTTTTATTGAAATGTATTTATTTAATTATGTTGAAAATCAAGGGCGTGACACAAAATCTGCTAGCTGCTATTGGCATCAATCTCTTGTTTAGCACTGCGTATCATCCTCAAACGGATGGGCAATCCGAGATAACGATCCAAATTTTAGAAGATATGTTTCGGGCTTGTGTTATGGATTTTAAGGGTAGTTGGGAAGATCACTTACCGTTAGTCGAATTCGCGTACAACAATAGTTACCAATCTAGCATCGAGATGGCATCGTATGAAGCTTTGTATGGGAGACCGTGTCGATCACCCATTTGTTGGACCGAGTTGGGCGAGGCTACGTTAGTTGGGCCGGATTTGATCAAGGAAACCTCTGAGAGCATGGGAGCGATTCGTCAATGTCTTCTCGAGGCACAAAGGAGAACCACCGAGCAAGTCAAAGTGATTCGTCAACGATTGTTAATCACGCAAAGTAGGCAAAAGAGTTAAGCCGACCGTCATCGCCGACCGTTATCATTTGAAGTGGGGGATCATGTTTTCCTTAAGGTGTCACCGCGTAGGGGATTATCTCATTTTGGGCAAAAGGGCAATTTTTCACCGCGTTTTATCGGACCGTTTGATATTATCGAGAAAATTGGGGAAGTTACGTATCGATTGGCCTTACCACCGAAGCTATTGGGCGTTCATGACGTGTTTCACGTATCGATGTTGCCAAAAGTACGAGCCGGATCCATCACATGTCCTCGAGTGCTCCGAATTGGAGTTGGAAGCCGATGCATCCTATGGGGAGGAGCCGATACGTATCCTATATTTGCGTGACCAAGTTTTGAGGGGCAAGACCATTCCGTTGGTGCGAGTTCTTTGGAGTAATCTCGGAAATGAGGAATCGACGTGGGAAAGGGAAGACGAAGTTAGTGAGAAGTACCCGCATTTGTTTTCGAACTAACCAATGTGAGTTCTGCGTTTTGACTTTATGGTGGTTAGCTCATAGTTTGATAATACTTGTTGTGGCATAAACATATTTACTTGATGCATGAGTTTGGTTGCCTTGAATTGTAAATTTCGGGATGAAATTTCTTTAAGTAGGATAGAACGTAGAGATCCGTGAATTATTATAATTTCGGAAATTGTTTAATGCGTAAAAGCATCGTATTATTAATAAAGTTGTGCATTTGTTTGTGGGGGTGTACAGATATATGTTTACTATTGTGTATTGGACACTCGGAGAATAGTAAAATATGAGTTTTTGATGTTGTAATGTTGTTTGGATGTGTTGGTAGCGATTGAGGTTCGTTTCGGTGACCGTTCAGAAATTTCATTTTTCTGTCCAGCCAGTACCGGTACTGCCTCTTGCCCAGTACCGGTACCTAGTGTCCAGAGCGTAGCCAAATTGGCATTTTGGGGGTTCCAGTACCGGTACTGGGAATCGCCCAGTACCGGTACCCGCTGTGTTTTTTCTGAAATTTTAGCACGCTTTTTGGACCACTATAAATATCCCTCTTTATCATTTTTTACACCCAAAACCCACGAACCAGACTTGGAAACACCCCCTCTCACCCACCCCATCCAATCTCACTCAAACCTCTTGATTTCTACCTCAAATCTTCAAGATCCAAGGGTTTTCTTCCTCAAACTCACTTGAATCTCACGTTTGGTGAACAAGGGGTAAGTCTTGTGTTCTTGCTCTCACTTTTTGGCTCTCACCCACGTTTTTCTCTCTCTGCTCTCAATCACTTGTTGATCCTTGTTTGTTTATCTTGATTTTGGGTTATATTTACTCTAGATCTTGTAGAAAAGTTTGGGAGTAGTTTGTTCTTGGAAGATTTGGGCTTAATCCACTCGATTCTCTTAGGGTTTTGCTCAAAACCCACTTAGGTAGGAATTTCTCTCTTCCTCTACATGTTTTGTGGTGATTATGTGTGATATGGGTGTTTGTTTGCTACATATGGTTAAATGGGATATTTTATGGCTTGAGGATTGCATATTCTTTTGAAAGTTATGTAGTGGACTTGATTGTTATGATCCTCGAGCTATTTGTGGCGTATTTGATAAAGTCGGCGTGTGTGTGTGGAACGAGTTTATGGCGTTGGCATTGACTGTGATGATTGTGTGGTTGTCGTTGTGAAGTTGAGTGTGGAGTTTATTGTGACGCAAGGGGTAGGAACACAAAATCGCAAGGGGTGGAGTCTATTGTGACGCAAGGGGTGGAAACATAAAATCGCAAGGGGTGGAAAGTCGTTGGAAAAAGTGTGTGTGAGCGTGTGTGTGTGTGGGGGGGGGTTATGTATGTGTAAAGCCCGGTTTCTAAAAATGCACTTACGTGACTCTAATTAGGTTACAATATTTTAAAAGAAATGGGACTAAGGTTAAGTGGATATTTTCAATCTACGTTTGTAGGACACGAGGATAGCATGATATAATTTTAGGGGTTCAGTACTTTTCCTTAGGAAGCAAACGACACCATAATGGTCCACACATTTTAATTTATTAATCTACAGTGTAATTTTTAAGAAATCAGAACCTGGACATGAATTGTGGAATCAGAACAATTTTTTAGTAGATAGCAAAATGGAGTTTAGTATTCTAGGCTAGGAAGTCTAACTGTTGCATGTGTCCACGTATTCCCGAAGGTAAGAATGAATAGCCATATATCCATCTGCCGATGGATATATAAGAACAAAGAATCCAAACGACAACTTTCCTCAATTTTTCCAATCAAACCCCTTAATTTGGTACACGTCATCAACTCTTGGGGGCAAAACCAGTCTATTCATGCGTTTTTTTGCATTTCCAAAACTGCCTTCCCAGACTTTTGCTATTTTTCCCTCTGTGTCCCTTTTCTTCTTCTGTCGTTTGTCTATTCCGTCGTCTACCGTTGGGGTATTATGGGATTGTGAATGGTGTATGAATTAATGGGACGGTTGTAGTTGACAGTTCGTGCTTGCCCTTTGGTGTTTTCCATAAATGCAACCACATCATTAAATGCAACCACATTTCCTGGTGTTTTTATGAGATGGGAAGACTTGGGTCTCTTACTTATCAGATCGCTGAATCAGTGAAGCTTATCCCCTGAATTTAGAACTTTCAATTCCGCCGGTAAATCATTGAGACGGGCTTCCATTGAGTTTCCGTTGTGGTTGGATCAGGTTTGTTTTCATCTCTTTCTCAAATCCAGATTGATTGATTAGGTTTGTTCATTTATTCAGTTCCATTTTTTTTTTATGATAGAGTATGTGAATCATATGGACTATTCTTAGTGTTCTACAATACTTTATTGTAAGTGGTTCCAATCGATTAAACTAGCGATAGGGTCCATAACCGTTTTGGATTTAACTAGCTATATTTGATGTTGAGCAGAGAAGACGACGGAGGCGCAGGACAGAGAGAAATCGCCCATCGGAGTAACCTCTCTTTCTCTTCCTTGCTCTCTCTCTCTATATGTATGTATGTATATATGTACATATACTTGCGTATAGCTGAAGCTTGTTTGTAGGATTATGACGGACAGTAAGGCGGTGACAATCGGGACCAAGAAGTTCACGACTAATTGGCTCCTTTCGAGGAAGCAATTTGTGAGTTTTCTGATATCTTTCGTTGATTATTCTTTTTGCTATTAGTTCACATGTCTCATGTTCTGCTCTTCTTAATTTATTTGGTTCAGATCATTGACGTTCTTCATCCAGGAAGGCTGAATGTCTCCAAGGTTTGATCTCTCCCTTTTATATTTCTCTTGAACATGACATGATTCATACATGTTCGTATTTACTATTTTTTTTAATCAGAGTATTTGCTGTTTCTATACAGGTGAATCAGTATGGCCTCCGTATTTCCAAATCTGCGTACACATGCTTTGAGTTTTTAGGTGTAGTTTATCACTGCCTCTCCTGTGGCGACTCCTGAATTTAGAAAACCATTCTAGCATTGAGTTGGTATAGTTGCTTGGTGTTCTTTTGTGTTACCTACCTCGTGTGAGAAGTGTTTCTCGTTCCGATATAAGCTATTAATGCTTTGATTGTGTGTGCATGTGTGGTGTTTTCAGTCGATTTTCTTTCAGCAAATAAATTCACTGGGTAATCTCTCTTTCACTCCCTGTGTCCATACTCTTTAATTTTGGGGTTAGTAAGGTAGAAAACTATAGTAAATTAGGGCTTTTGCTCAATTTTCCGTTGCCATTTTTATTAGGTAAAATTGAATAAGAACAGTTCAGCTAATGATTTTTCTGTTATTATCAACTTTTATGTTTCACTTGAGGAAATTTCTGCTACTTTGGATGAATAAAATGAAAGAACTCAGTGAAATAGTAGTATAGTCATAGATTTTGTTACAAGATTATGGAGCCATTTTTCCATTTTCCATCAGCTCCTCTTTTCGATTCCTTTGCAGAAACATCACCTCTAAGTATATAGAAGCCACAGTGAGACTTATATAAGATTGTGAAAATTGAGATAGATGAATTTGAGGATGGTGGTGGTGGCCTGTGGGAGTGAAGGAAGCAAGTTTGAATAGTTGTAGAGATGATCGGGTGGTTGAGATGAGCATGGTGAACCAAGCGGGTAATTGAAGTTTTAGAGAAGCTGAGTCATTGATTGATGAGATTGAAGAAGAGAGTCAGATTGTTAGGGAGGTGTTGTGGATCAAAGAGATTTTTGATAACTGTCATGATGAGGTTTATCTCCTGAACTTTTAGCAGTCTTTTTCTTTTAGCAATCCAATTACTATTTCCTTGGGTCGTCCACTTATTTATGCTAGGATAATCGTTTATGATTTGTTTTTTTCATCAGGTACTGGAGGAAAGCAGAAACCAATTGGCAGTAGTTTTGATTGTGGCTTTTGTAGAGGTAATTCCTTCTCTACTGGTTTTGTATCGTTTTGGGGGTATCTCCTTCTGTTTTTCCTCACGTTTTTTCGCTAGGGGTTGATTTGTTTGCTGAATAGTCGAAAGAAAAGAATTTTGTTTTAGAAATTAAAGTAAGAAAAAATCTGGGAAAAATGATTTCTCCATGTTTGAAAAGGGTGGAAAATTATGCCCAATGTGTTAGTAATAAAGGAAATGAGAAAAAAATAGGGAAGAAATAGAGGTACAAATTGAGTTTATATATGTTTCATGTTGTCAATTATGGGCCTACTTCTGCATGATATCCATAAGTGTAGTTGGTTTGTGTAGTGTTAAGTAGATGAATGGAAGAAGGTTGATATTTGTTTAGCTAATGATTCGTTGGTAGAGTTTTAGTGTGGTGGACTGGTATATTGGTGGACACTACAATAATGAAGGTTTGAGTGTGTTTCCTAATGCACATAAGTTGGTATCTGGTGTTGTCTTAGTTTTCATTCCTTGGATAGACCTTAAGCTACATACTTCAATCTTTGCTAAGAAGGGTTGTGAGCACCCATGGTATTGAGAAGGATGAGTTTCTTTTGGCTTTAGCTCTTTGAACAATGCGGAATTGAGAATAAGTAATGAAACAAGGACTATATCTATCGAACCGAATAACGAAAAACATCGGATTCACGGTCAACGGGTCAAGTATCTAATTGAATTTAGTAAATATGACGGGTTTTTTTTTGGTTAAATATAGCTAATGAGGGACTATGATATCTGGCATTCTCCTATACATTACTTTTTGGGTATCTTTCGCAATTTATTTACTTATGATTCGTCTTTTGCAGAAATTACATCTTGCACAAGCACTTTAGGGGAAGAAGGCTACAAACTCAATGTTGAATCACAAATTGCTAAATTTGCTGCAGACATTTTGTCAACTCTTAAAATTAGCAAAGTCAAGATTGCATACGAGGTATGAAGTGCTACATGCTGGTAACATAGATGTTAATGAAGCTAAAAAATTAGAGTTGGACGGGTTGTGTAGGATCTGACCAGTTAGAAAAGAAATTTATGGTTGAAAACCAGGATGTTTTGAGAGCTATTACGATTAGGCAATAATGGAATAGTTGAAAAGATGTTATGGTTTTGGATGGATTTGCGTGAAGAGTTTTCTGGTTTGACGAGGTGACGGTCTGTCCCCCTTCCCTTGTTTCTTACATTGCGCTCGATTTATTCTTGATACTTTGGTGGTCCATGTTCTGATGCTAATAGTGCTTGATTTGGTATTCTTCAAAAATTGAATTATGCTATGTTTTTTTTTACCTTGAACTTGTGTTGTTTAAGGAAAAGATAAAGGAGAATTAGGATAAGACCGATCCGAACATGCAACTTCCCTATTTTGTGGGGAATATTGTAGGGGGTAGTAATCTTTTTTTTATTTACTGAAAAGTAATTTTTTTTAAGGTTAGGGTTGTTGAACAAACGAAATTGCGATTCGTGAAAGTTTGTTCAAAATTGACTTATTACATGGACAAACTAAGTTGAATACGTCTTTGAACCTAGGGAGTTTTGAAACAAAATTAAAACCGCCCACTACTTGGCTACGAATTTGAAGAATGTAACAAAAAGTTAGGTTGTGCCCAAATTGTCGATTCCTATTCTTACAGGTAATTGATGTTGATGGCTATTTGGAGAGGATGTACTTAAGCCCAGCTCCAATCAGAGTAGGAAATCGAATTGATGGCTAGATGAGGAAGCTGGTTTCCGAACATGAAGATTTTAGATCCTAGGCCAGCTCTGCATTATAATCGATTTGGTTCTGTTTGGTCCTTTTTTGTGATTATTTTAGTATTGGTCAATAATACCTTGTTATGGAATTTGTTAAGGCCAATGGAAGCCAGTGTGAAGAAGTGAATGGAAGCATTGTTTGGAATGAGAATTCGACGTTTGAAGTACTTCTCAATTATTTTCCTGTCTTCTTTGTAGGCAAATAGTTAATTACCGTGTTGTCTCTTATCTTGCTTTGTTAGATCTACGGTTGCGTAGGTAAATGCTTCATTTCCAAAGTTAATGTACCATATTGAGTTATTTTTCTGTTGAATTCGATGGAAGATTCAGATTAAAAGTGCCCCTTAACCACATGTGCATCTGAAGTTCGGGATGGAAAGGTACTATTTTGTGTGTTTTCATGTTTGGATGTTGATTTTTTAATTTTTTTCTTTTCTACGTATGAGTCTTGATGGAAGCATTGCATTTTTTGAACCTGATTCTTACAGTAAGTATATCAAAAATGCTAGAAACATAACACCAAACACATCCTCTTACATACATGTGGGGCCCAAAATGCCTTCCCAGACTTTCCCTGTGTCCCCTTTTCTCATCTGTGGTTTGTGTATTTTGGCTTCTAGCATTGGGGGTACTCTGGACCTTGTAATAGCTGAAGACTTTTGTGTTTTGCCTTTCAGTTGTCTCTTTTAATGCATCCCCAATGGCCGCATTTTTTTGGGAGAGAAGACTTGGATCTTTGACCCTTTGGTTGTTGCACTGAATGCAGCCACCGTTGCCGTGTATGCCACATCTTTAAATGCAACCACATTCAACCAATTGTAGAATTATTGCTTCCGTATGTCTGGCTTCTTCATTTGCATTTTTGATAAGCCAGATGAAGATTACTTCTTAAGAACCTCTTCGCATGTCTGGCTTCTTCATTTGCATTTTTGGTAAGCCAGATGAGGATTACTTCTCAAGAACCTCTTCGCCAAACTCAGCAGAGTTGAGCATCAAAACAAAGCCCTTAAGGTCTATCTCTGAATCTCTTTCCTTTTCCTTTTTCGTGTTTTTCTTATGAATATGCTTCTGATTGTGGAAAAATAGGGGTTTTGAGTGTGTGTGTGTGTGAGAGAGAGAGAGAGAGAGAGAGAGAGAGAGAGAGAGAGAGAGAGAGAATCGTTACACCTACTCCATCATTGTTAGAAGCTTTGATATATAATATATTCAAAATTTTGGTGTACAAATAGAGGCATAGAGCAATAATGGTAGCAGAACAAAGGGGTGTTGAAAAGTGATTTTGTATGGCAACCATATGTAGCATTTTGTATGGCAATTGGAGTATCAAATTTTGACAATAGTCTTCATTCTTGTTATCTCTCGATGGACTTTACATTTGCAATTTGTGTTTAACGTTGTAAGACAAAAGTCAAGATTATATAATTTGTTGCATCGGAGCAAATTACTACTAAAGTTATTGCATCGAGACATCTTTTTTGCATATCTCTGGGCCCTCCTATGAATGATCCTGGTAAGATAATTATTTTTTCAACTTTTGAACGGTGCGTCCAATGATCTCTCTCTCTCTAATAAATCAACATGTTTTATAACTCAAGCCCCCATCCAACCCTTTCTCCCCCCAATAAAAGACAGGAGAGGAGTAGTGGTGGAAATTTTGGATATCAAGAAGAAAATTTGAAAAGGGAAAGTGGTGGGAATTTCGGATCGAGGTTAATGTTAGAGGATGAAAAATCCTAGATCGCCTAGGTATATAGATTTGTTATGTTTTATCTTTTTAATTAATTAACCCACCAACTGAAAATTAAATCAATCTCACCAATGGAAAGCAAACAAATAAAGAACGCCAGGATATACGTGGAAAACCCTAAACGGGAAAAAACCACGGGAAGAAAATCATGCACTATAACTCATTGCACGGTTACAAACAAACCTATACTTACAACCTAGAATCGCTCTCGGTTGACCAAGGTTGATTGCTGAATCACTTGTTCACCGCACCCAGTGCTTGACCATCGCTTCCTTGAATCGCTCAAGCCTTCCGAGATACTTCCAGAATCCACCGGAAGAACAAATCACTCAATAGAATTAGAGTTTGAAAAGAACTCTTGGAGTTAATTATTCTGAAAGTCTGATGATCAACAAATCATATGTTTACTCCAAGAGACAAACTAAAATCTCCCTTGAGTATTTCTCAGTTTTGGAGCAAGGGAGGAGCTGCACTCATATATTCGGTAACCTTGAAATCCCAAGTGAGCCGCATATATATAGATGGATGAAATTTGTCAAGTTGCTCAAGCACCTGTACAGGCTTGTTCAGAGTTGCTCGAGCAATCACTACTGATGCACGTTGCCTTATTTTCAACCCACGGATTTTAAGATCCTCTATCCTTATTCATCTGCCATGATCACCAATCCCCTTGATTCCTTCCATCCTTTTCCTTCTCTATCTCTCAATTACAATATAATAGATTTAGTTCCCAAAAACGCATCCTCTCAATTACAAACGATTTGATTTTTTTTCCACTTCCTAAACAGACACTCTAGAAATAAATAAAGAATAAATTTCAACTCAATAATAAAAGAAACAAATCAATGTATTTTTGTCATGGGATTTGCCAAATAAAAACTTGACCTTACAGAGGAAAACTTTTGGAGATGAAAATAGAAATGTGTAGGTTGGGGTGGAAACGGGGAGTGTGCTGTGCTCAGTTACTCACTATCATGGGGAATTTTCCATGCACAATCTGTTTGTTGTAAGTATCTCATTGAATGATTGAAAATTCAGCATGCAGGGTTATCATGATTAAATGACATGTTTAAATTAGTATACAAGTTTTGCTTAATTTGTGATCTATTATGTGTTCATATTTCACCATGAAATAATCATTGACAGATTCAGCTACAACATTAATACGTATAAATTCGTAATAGTATATAGTACAAAGGGGTGTGGTGTAATACTTTACGTATTCTCCCTAATTTCTTTTGGTATTCTTCGTTGAGTTTGGAGAAATACAGAGGCCCTAGCAATTGATCGATTCGCAAAGTTTTCAACAGTCAACAATCTCTTCGATCTCGTCACCATTCCTTCCGTTCTTAATTTATCGCCGTCTACCTGGTTTATTTCCTCTTTCTCTAACTCTCTTGCTTCCTTTACATCTTTTTTCCTCTCTTTATTGTATATTCTTTGTCTGTGAATCTGTGGCACATCATGTACGATCAACCTGTTAGAAAATGGATTTGGAACTGATTTATATTACTTTAACTATGTTAATTATAGTGTTTTTTTTTGTTCAAATTACTTACGGAGTAGTATTATACATGGTGTGTTCCATCATGATAAGAATGTTCTCTGATATAAGAAGAGTAATTTTGCTTAGTTTTCTCCTTCCACACTCAAAGTATATTTGATAGAGATGCTTTTTGCTTTGCGATGTCAAAGCATTTCTAATTGACTCGATATTGCAGCTAGCTTCCGTTTGGACATGCAACCATTGAATACATTTACTCACATTAATCTTTCAATTTCAGAGTAAAAAGCATGCTCAGCAAACATTTCCCCCAAAGAATACCACCAAAAAACCAAAGAATACCACCAAAAAATCAACGGGCACGACATAAACGCGACAAAAAACGTGCGTAGCACGTCGCAAAGACACTAGTGTTGTAATAAGGAAATAGGAAAAAGAAAAGAGATACAAACAGTAGAAGGAGAACTAGTGCAGCAAACCCTTTCCTCCTGACCGTACGTCTTTCCGCACCACCGCTTGCCGTTCCGGAGATCCTTTGGGTAAATTCCTCTTTCCTCTTCTCCCTACATGATCACCGCTCGTGGCGTCGGCTATAATCACCGGCCCTTTTATTTTCCCTTTCCCCTCTCTCTTGTACATGGCCGGAACAGCTGTGGCCATGCCGCAGCTGATGTGCACGCTAGGTAGGTAGTATTCATACAAATCAAGAATAATAAGGCTCCGTTCCGGAAACCTTCTTAAAAAATAAGTACTTATTTCCTCTACTTCTCATTCAAAAATAATACAGCCTTCTTATTTTTTCCAAATAAAAAGTTCTTTCCACATTTTCAAACTCAAATATAACATAAATGAAATTTTTTTTTTTTTGCACCGTATTAAAAATCTCAATGAGATCTATCAAACAAGATCCATAGTGGTAGGAAAATTATTTGCGTAAACACATGATTTTTTAGTTTAAAGTTGCCGTATACAAAAAAGAGGACTGTTGGTATGAGAATGAGGGCCGGCGGACGGAAATCGTACCGGTAGCCGCGCCGGGCCGTCTCCAGCCACCGGACGGCCGATCCGAGCCGTCCAAAAATTCTATAAAAAAAAACCAAACGGAAAAGGGGTGCTCGGATCAAGCACCCTACACACCTCGGATGCCGTTGATTCCCGCTCAGGGGCCCCCTTGGTTTTTTTTTATAGAATTTTTGGACGGCTCGGATCGGCCGTCCGGTGGCCGGAGACGGCCCGGTGCGGCTACCAGTACGATTTCCGTCCGCCGGCCCTCATGGAACCTATATAAATTCTTCCAAGCCTTCTTATTTTTCAGGAACACCCCTTCTTATTGGACAAAAAATAAGAACTTATTCCATTTCTGGAACACAGCCTAAGAATCTAGGTAGAGTTGATTGTTTTGTTAAATAAAAAAGAAGAGGAAAAGTTAGGCTACTGTATGTGCCGTGGGGGTGTGATGGCTAAGCTGTGTGTGTACATGTGTGAATTAGATGTATATATGTGCATTTGAACCAAAAAGGAAGAAAGCAGTGGACGTATATATATAATCGAGTTTTGCACTTGTGAGATTAGATGTATATATGTCAGAATATGAATATTAGGTTAGTTTCTAATTAAATAATAGTTCTGTTTGGATTAAATCACTAGAACTTTGTATCCTCAATTAATTAAAGTTCTGCTAGCTTAGTTACTGGAATTATAAACATATATATTTTTACATATGCAAAGAGCCTAGTTCTTTGATCAATTTGGTTATAGGGATGTTACATTCGTATTGACCCCGAACTGATTCTAAACCTATATGGGCCAACTCACGATCGAGAAGGCCTAGAATATGTCAATTACATTTTTGAACGTGTTGTGACGTGAAGTAATTGGCAAGAGGTGGTGTAGATACCCATGAATTATTATAATTTCGGAAATCATTTAATACGTAAAAGAATCGTATTATTAATAAAGTTGTGCGTTTGTTTATGGGGGTGTACGGCTATACGTTTACTGTTGTGTATCGGACACTCGGAGAATAGTAAAATATGAGTTTTTGATGTTGTAATATTGTTTGGAAGTGTAGGTAGCGATTGAGGTTCGTTTCAGTGACCGTTCGAAAATTTCATTTTTCTGTCCAGCCAGTATCGGTACTGCCTCTTGCCCAGTACCAGTACCCAGTGTTCAGAGCGTGGCCAAATTGGCATTTTGGGGGTTCCAGTATCGGTACTGGGAATCGCCCAGTACCGGTACCCGCTGTGTTTTTTTCTGAAATTTCAACACGCTTTTTGGACCACTATAAATATCCCTCTTTATCATTTTTCACACCCAAAACCCACGAACCAGACCTGGAAACACCCCCTCTCACCCACCCCATCCAATCTCACTCAAACCTCTTGATTTCTACCTCAAATATTCAAGATCCAAGGGTTTTCTTCCTCAAACTCACTTGAATCTCACGTTTGGTGAACAAGGGGTAAGTCTTGTGTTCTTGCTCTCATCCACGTTTTTCTCTCTCCTCTCAATCACTTGTTGATCCTTGTTTATTTATCTTGATTTTGGGTTATATTTACTCTAAATCTTGTAGAAAAGCTTGGGAGTAGCTTGTTCTTGAAAGATTTGGGCTTAATCCACTTGATTCTCTTAGGGATTTGCTCAAAACCCACTTAGGTAGGGATTTCTCTCTTCCTCTACATGTTTTGTGGTGATTATGTGTGATATGGGTATTTGTTTGCTATATATGGTCGAATGGGATACTTTACGGCTTGAGGATTGCACATTATTTTGAAAGTTATTTAGTGGTCTTGATTGTTATGATCCTCGAGCTATTTGTGGCGTATTTGATAAAGTCGGCATGTGTGTGTGTGGAACGAGTTTATGGCGTTGGCATTGACTGTGATGATTGTGTGGTTGTTGTTGTGAAGTTGAGTGTGGAGTTTATTGTGACGCAAGGGGTAGGAACACAAAATCGCAAGGGGTGGAGTCTATTGTAACGCAAGGGGTGGAAATATAAAATCGCAAGGGGTTGAAAGTCGTTGGAAGAAGTGTGTGTGCGCGCGTGTGTGTGTGGGTGTGGGTGTATGTGTATAAGAACGCTATGATTCTAGCAAAGAGTGTTGGCATTTATTATTTGGATTTGCCATTTAACTTGATTCACTTTATTCATGCTTATCATCTCATTACATATAGATTTTGTAGAGAATTTCCTACTGAGCTCGTGTAGCTCAACAAAATCCTTCTTTTCAGGTCCAAATGCCGGGCAATAGATTGCATGCTACGGTGTGCTTGGACACGAAGATTATTTTTGGAATCTACTTCACTTAGTTACTTACTCATCTTTGTAATAGACTTACTTTTGGTTAAATATGGTTTTGTAACTAATTTACTCTTGAATTATCTTTTGACTAAAGTTTGTAATATTCTAAACACTTTGTGCTTGTATCTAAGTTAATTTGAGCCACTGTGCCAATGTTGATTATATAGAAACTTGGGGACTTGATTTGTAATTAAATAGGTGGGAAACTCATTTTGGAAAACTGACGAATTATCTATTTTAAACTTTTTTTTATCAAAGTTTGATGAATGAGAATAAATAATTTCATTTTAAAAAAAATAAATAAATAATTTCATTTAAAAAAAAAATTATTTGATTTATTTATAAACAAAAGTGGCTTATTTTGTGAATTTGATATTAAAAGTTAAAAATAAAATTAAACAAACAAAAGAAAAAAACTTATCAAAACATTGATGGTGTGTAAAAGATTTGAATCTCTTGATCTTGAGCAATACCTACAACTACTAAAACATAACTAATTTATAATACAAAAGGTGTAAGAGCTATATATTATTTATTCCTAAATCCAAATGAAAAATAAGAAGAAAAAAAAACTTTGTCAAAAGAAAACGTCTGTAAGAGTTAAACCAGGGATCTCCTATCCTAATTTCAAGTACCTCACATGGACCACTTGTACTAAAATTGGCATTGTTTTAAAGTAAGGAACAATAATAAATATATAATATATCTGAATTTTTTTTTTTTGGGAAAATGAGGTCATCATTTTTCTGAAATTTCGAAGGCCTAAAGCGCCGGCACCTCGGACTTTAGCCCAAGGCCGACCCTAGTTACCGAATACTCTTCTACAGTTGCTGCTCTCCACCATTCTCTGTCTTAGCCTCTCTCTAAGCTTCTGCACCTGTTGACTTCATTGCTACTTGGCCTCGTTTCTCCATTGTGGTGGTTGATCGCCGATTTTTCCGTTGGGGTCTCTGGTTTTGTGCCTAACCGCTAGATTGATCTCTGCGGCTTGCGGGGGCTAGGCTTGCCCGTCTCCACCGGCTATTTCTCCTTGGTTTGATTGGTCCTTGGCCTTACAGCTTGTAAGGCGGCGGCGGTTGGTGGTCCTCTATTGGTGGTGGTGGATCTTGGCTTGCCGTTTTATAGTGGTGATCGGCGGTTCTGCGACGGTTTTGTGCAGAGGTTGCGGTTGTGGGTGGCGGCTGTGTAGTTAGAGTTAGGGTTAGGCTGTTTTTTGGGCTTCATTTGTTGGGCTTGTCCCATTCTATTTGGGCTTTCAGACCTTTTAGGAGTTTTGGGTTGCATCCCAATTACTTTAATTATTTTATTTGGGCTTTAAGGCCTTTTAGGTGTTGGGCTTGTTCCTTGGAGTGTCTCCTAAGTTGGTGTCTTGCCAATCTATGGATTTATAAGTCTCAAATTGAACATTTTGTTGCCTCTCTCTTTTCTCCTGTTAATCTTTGTAACATCTTCGAAGATTAATAAAAAAATTCGCCGTTTAAAAAAAAAATAGCACTTGGAAAGTAAGGAGTAAAAAGGAAAACACATCATTTCAGTTGAAGAAGTTCGTGCAGTGTTTGGTTTGTGTTTTGAAATTTTTTTTGAAAAATAGTAAGGGTAATAAGTAGGGGTGAGCATGGATTGGATTGGTTCGGTTTTATAGTAAACCAAGAACCAAACCACTATCTACGGATTATGAATTTGGAGAACCAAACCAACCCACAAATAGTATAAAACCAAACCATTAGATTACGGTTCGGTTTTGGTTTCGAACCACGGTTTACTTTAAACTAAAATATCATCTTTGTAAGCTATTTAAAGTACTCAAAATTGCGGAGATAACTAACAATTGATTTTCATTTATAGGAATACAAAAAATTTTAGGAATTAATTGAACCGTGGAACCCCTATTCACTGAATGAAGCATTATATATTTATATTCCATACTTTTGGTGTACCAAAATTATAGGAATAAGTTTTGTTTTTTGTTTTTGTTTTGATAACGTCACTGGATTACAACAAGCAAAACTAGGAAAAGTCCTTAATCAAAGTAGAATCAAGCGCGGGCGGAATACAACCCGTAAAATGGAAAATTTAATTATAGAAATAAGTTGTGATATATAGAAGTTTATGCTAAATAATTTTGGCAGTAAATAAATACTGAATAGGACGGTAGATTGAATAGATTATTAATTTAGGAAATTAGTTGACTATATATAACTCATGTATACTTGGTGTATTTAAATTAAATGAGATATATCTCTATTATAAAACAGAAGGATGTGGGGACAAGTTGTTGCAACGGCTTAGATTCATTTGATCCAAAGACTGTAGTGCATCCTCCCACTTCTCAGTTAAATGCCCATGGTTTTCACCTAAATCACACAACTGCTATCCCCTTCCAATTGGGATGTGTAGTGCCGTAGGCACGGCTAGCACTAGTAATTATACGGTTCGGATCGGTTTGGAACCAAAACTATTAACGTAAATCCACAAACCAAACCATTTAACGCGGTTTCTAATTTTTTTAACCGGAACCAAACCACCCTACTAAAAAACCAAACCAAATCATTCGGTTTGGACTGGATTCGCGGTTTGACGGATTTTTTGCTCACCCCTAGTACTAAGTGGAGAGAGATAGAGAGAGAAATATTAGAAGTAGGAGAAATCTAGGGAGAATTTTTTGAAAAATACTTTTTGAAAAGCAAAGATAACAAGGCATTGGTTTTTTTTTTTTTTTTTTTTTTTGCTCGAGCATTTGCTTGAAGCTTTTAGAATGGGAGTTCTAATTTCAAAAATTTACAGTTGGAATTGCTGGGTAATAATGTACTGGACTATTATTCTACTACATTGTTTGGGAGCATGACGTGGGGCCTAGATTTTGTGGGCTTTCAAAAACTTGGTTCCGGCGTTTTGTGAGAAAACCTTGGCAGAACATGTCATAATGACATTATTGTAATAGGACGGACAGCAAATGTAAACAATTCAACCTTTAAATGGCATTTTTAAAAGCACCGGCAAAAACTATATCCCGACGTTTTACAGGCGCCGGGAACATAATGTGTCGCCGACGTGTGGTAAAAAAAAACACCGTTAGAACTTATAGCGGCATACTATCCCTTGTAGTGATTTGCTTTCTCATGTGAACTTGCCCAAACCCTTGGGTTATTCTCCCTCTTTATATGACTTGCTGTTATAGCAGCACTCATAATTGCACTAATTGTCAAGCTGATAAAGAGCATGCTGTGTCTGGAGTGGGAATGGGCTTATCATACGGTTCCTTTTCCCTAGAATAGCCCTAAAAGAATTGCTGTTATTGACACACACGGGATGCTTGGCAGCATACCGAATGCTTGGCAGCATTTCCCATTCCGTTCATCACTCGGTATGTCTTGGAACACACATTACATAATTGAGCCAAGTATATCTATAGGTTAGGTTCGACCAGAAAATCATGGTTATTGCTTTTATGGCAACTTGGAATGGTTAATTTGTCAACTTTGAAAAGCAAAAGTTATTATTAAAGTTGCATGTAGTGGCAGTAGTAGTGTACTGCACGCCATAGACATATCACTTGTCACTGACTCAAAAGGTTATTAAAGTTGATGATAAGGTTGTTCAGCTTCGGTCCACGGCTTCAATGCTCTTCATTGCACCCTTCAACCACGGACAAGGTTAATAATTCATACAGTGTACGTGGAGAACAAGAGATGTATAGTTCAAAATTGGAGTAATTTTTTATACCAGTCCGTAGGTATGGACCGAGTGGTGGATGAGTCCCGACGATTGTCCTTCTCGTATTTGAAATTTTAGCAGGATCGTAGTAGTTTATTTTCTCAAATTAATACTTCTTAAGAATTTTACAAATTTTTTTTGCCCAACATCGTTTTCAATAATTCAACGCCGCCCAACCAGGATTGCATGGGTAAATGATGTGATTTTTAGCAATACTTTTATTTTGTGATTATATATACATGTATTTATAATTAAAAGATGCTGATTTTGGCACTCCATTTTTGTTCACAAACGCTCCACTTTTATCGCGATTGTACAAAAGTAGAGTGACAAAATCAATTTCTTAATTAAAATACTATTTTTTATTGTGCTTTTACAATATGTTAGGGCCGGGCCAAATTTACACCCTTATCGATGGGTAATGAGGGGAGCTCATTCCGAGAGGGAGGCTTCATAACAAGTTTTTGTTTTTTGTTTTTGGTGGTGTGTGGATTAGAGTAGCTGTGGAGCAAAAGACATATATGGGTCGAACTTGCATGCTAGCTTAGTTGGTTGGCTAAGAGCAAGTACACTAGATGAGCTTAAATGCATTTTTTGCTATTTTACCGAAAAGAAATATAGAAAAACAGTCTGCACCAGATGAGGTAAAAGAGAAGCTAAAATTCATTTATGAACAGTTGTACTCTATTTTTACCTATGCATTATTCATACGTATTCCTTTCTTTTTTTATTGTTTCTTTCTCTCTCTCCTCCCTCCTTTCTCCTCTCTTTAAACAATAAAGATAATAGAAAATGAGTGAAAATATATATTTTTTAATTAGTGTTAGATAAAATAGATAGTATTGGTGTAGTGTTGAGAGATTCACAAGAAATTACTTTAATTCTTGCAGCTTGACTCCAATAATCGAAACTTGATCAATTATGGAAAAACAAACCCACTAATCAATCGGACTAAATCTTGGGCTTAGGTTTGTAATGTTCGAGTAGTATTTGCTGTCATACAGAAAGCCCTTCAAAACCGCTTAATTTTTGTCTCGTTACGATCTGCTGCATGCGGTATCTCGACTTCGCATTGGAATCTATTTGAAAGTGGCCTGTTCTGACTCTTGTTTTATCGCGCAATTTTTCTTTAGTGGGAAAAGAAGTGCACGCAATTTTTCTTCAAGGATACCAGGGGTGGTGATATTCCCTCCGGTCTGTTTCTATTTTTTCGGTCATTTTTCGATCACACTTGGATGATCGGTTTCGTTCATTTTGTAGAGTTTGATGAGAACCTTAATCATATCAAAAATCGAGTTCATCGAACTTTAGTAGGTACATGATCGGCACATGTGAAAATTGCAAAAAAAAAAAACCAAAATTGGGTTCCGATTTAGTGTTTTTTTTTTTAATCCAGTTTGTGTTTTCTTCAATTTTCACATGTGCTGATCATATATCTACTAAAGTCCGATCAACATGATTTTCGGTACAATTATGGTTCTCATCAAACAATACAAAATGAACGAAGCCGATCATCAAAGTGTGATCGAAAAATGACCAACAAAGTACAAATAGACCAGAGGGGATACTACCACCCATGGTATCCCCGTTATACATAAAAGTTTCTCGCACGCCCTTGCTTCTTGGTTTCTTAGGCCCCCACAAGATTCTTATTGTTGCGTTCTCTTGAACTTGACCTAAATTTGTGAGTTGTCCTTATTTGAATTATTTTCACATTTGTGAGTTTTGCATCAAACTTTTGTGGGTTATTGATTCGCCTCGATGAGAAGAATCGGAAAAGTAATTTTTTTTACTTTTACCCAAGTATTTTGAGAAATAACCACTTTTTAGCAAAATTTTTTACTTTTTTGGCTAAAAAATAGTTATTTCTCAAAATACTTGGATAAAAGTAATTTTTTTTTTACTTTTCCGATTCCTATCATCAAGATGAATCAATAACTCACAAAAGTTGGTGCGAAACTAACAAATGCGAAAAAAATTCAAATAAGGACGAAAATTTCAAATTTAAGTTAAGTTTAAAAGAACAATAGTAATTTGACGTCTTCCATGTTTAATTAATTGAATGAAAACAAGATATGCAGCTTCTTCAAGGTCGACATGAAAATCAATTGTCCTTTCACTTTTGGTAGGGTGGGCTTTTTAGGCCTTTGGATTGTATGAGCTGTTTATTATTTTATTTGGGCACTTTAGGCTCTCAGATGTTGTATTGGGTTTTGTCCTTCAGACTATATTTTTCAACTTTTGGATGAAATTCCTTTTATTTTTCTTAATAAAATGTTAATTTTGCCAATAAAAAAATAAATACGGAAAGAGGAACTAGGAAAATTGATCTATTGGCTGCAGTTATGAGTTATGTCGTGTGTTCAACTTTTACGAGTAGTATAAATTGTTTAATTGGATGGGTTCGAGTAGTATAAATTGTTTAAATGGACGGAAAAAATTACTCCCTCCATCCCTTTTTAAGTGTTTTGCTTCGTAATTCCAACTTATTAAAAGATATCATCATTATACATTTCACATCAACTTTTTCCTCCACTTTCCCTACTTACTCATCATCATTATATTTTTACTCACTTACTTTTCAAAATGGAATCTACTTTTAGGGGCAAAATAAACAATGCACCAACTTTTACCCTCTAACCTTACAAAATGGACATTTATTAAGGGACAGTCCAAAATAGAATACTGGACTCTAAATAAGGGACGGAGGAAGTAGTAAGAAAAGAAGCTACCGAATAAAAAGATCTCATATTCGAATGATGCACTTGTTAATGTCATTCAATTTCCGATAAAAAGGAACTTGATGGGTGTTTGCGCTAAGATTTAATAAAAATACTACTCACAAATGTTTTAAAAATCGGACCGGTAAGCGAACCGGAAAAGAGATCGGGCGGATGGATCACCGGTTCAATTGACCCAAAGCTGGAAGAGTAACATATTCACCTTTCGGATTCGAACGAGCCAGTTGAACCGGACCCAGTGATGTCATAATTATGTAAAAATATATATTAATAATATGTAACTAATTAAAATAAGCGTAGAAATTAAAGAATATTTGTATAAAAAGTTTGAACATTTACATTTAACTCTTATTATGTCAAGTGGAAGGAGGAAGAATTGAACTAAAAATGGATTCTGCAACTTTCTTTCAATCCCACATCGGTGGGAAACAACACTCCAACCTCCACATTTATACGTAGTACAAATGTTTTGACATTGCTTAAAGTTTGAGGGTGGAAGCCACGCGCAGGGTTTAAGCCATCCAAAGTAGGGGTGAGCATGGTTCGAATTGGTTCGGTTTTATGGTAAACCAAAAATCAAACCATTAATTCACAGATTATGAATTTGAAGAACCAATTCAACCTACAAAAGACATAAAAACACACTAACATCAACCAACTAAATAAAAGCAGAATACCAACAATTGCCTCAAGTCTTAAACTAAGAAAAAAAATGAAATAGCAATAAACCAGTGAAATGAACCAATTAAGAATACCAACTATTAAACATCTTAAGATGGTTTAACCAAATAAAAGACCAAAGATAATTCATAAAACTATTGAATTAAAATGAGGTAGCGAAATGGCAGTAGTAGCAGTATGGTAGCAACCAACTTGTGATGATCACTCCACAACAAGATTAATAATCATAGGAAATTAGGAACGAGTTGTGCGATATAAAAGTTTAATCTAAATTATCTTGGCAGAAAAGAAAAACTAAATATTGCGGTGGATTTAATAGAATCTGTAACGCCCCGATTTTCGGACACGTTAATTAAATCATTTTTAATTGATTTAATAATCCATAAAACTAATTTAAGAAAATAAAATTTTATTAAACAGAGTTTAGCAGCGAAAATCTCAAACTAAATTCAACTACTTAACTGTCTTACAACCCAACGAAATAAAACAGAGTTTGATAAATGTGATTACACCTTTGGAAATTAAAATAACAATACTTTAAATTAACAGAGCTTCTAAGGGAAGGGCATCAAAGACTCGACAAACTCCCCTTCCTCAACTGGGAGGTCCTCACCCTGGTACTGATCAACTTACAGAGGATCCTGTTCTTCGGTCTCTTTATATCCTGCACCCTCTGGCAAATTGATCGCCGAAGCAATCGATTTACCAGGATACAAACGTATCCGTGAGTGATAATTCACCCAGTAGAATAATCCCAATCCTACCAACCCCTTACTCTACATTTAGCAATCAAAATAACAATAATATCACAATTGATAATACACAGAAGGTACAGAATAATAGCACATCATCTTTTTCCTTTACTATCCATCAACTTACATGAAATCTAAGGATCATCTCCACGAGATCCTTTCCTCCCACATCCACTAACTACAACCGTCTCATGGGTCCACCCTTCCTCTTGCTTGTCCTGCACCAGGGTCCTAGGTGAGCGCATCTAAGTTATGTACCGAGTATGTTCTCACTTAAAACCATAACAGGAGGATTGAGTCATCCCATGACGTATCGTACATTAGGGTCGCACCATTCCTAAGCCACTAACTATGACCGTGTCATGGGACAATCCCCCTTGCTGGCCTTGCAAGGCACGATTACCCTTTGGAACTTCCCATGGCGTACCATACGTTAGGGTCACCACAATAGCATCACCGGGCCCCGCAGGTAACCCATTTCAATCCAGGGCCCAACAGGTCACCCTTGCCATCGCTATGGCCCAAATCACAATTCCACAATTTCACAACTCCAACCCTTCACCATTTTTCCATTAACTCAGCATCGTCTATGTGAAATCTATTCGCATACCACCCCATGTCTCTAGGGTCCAATTTAGCACATAGATCAAGAGTCGGAACAATGTACAGATAATCATAATGATAGTTGAAATAAATAACAAGTATAAAATTTCACGTAACAATCAACATTTCATTATCAACAGTGATTTCACCATCAAAATTGTTGGAACGATTTTCACAGGGCATAAGACTAATTATTCAACATAACAGGACTGAAATTTAATAGAAACGGGACTAAACAGTAATTATTAATTAAAAACAGGTTACCACCTTCAGCAAACTTTAAGCTTTAGCCCTATAATCCATTAAAACGCAGATTAAGTTACGGGTTTCCGGAAAACTACCTCAAATGCAATTCTAAGTCCGGGTAAGTGTTGTACGGTGTCCGTAGATCGCTGCGGTGGTTCTAGAATCTCGAGGCGGTGTCCGGCGGTACTCCGTCGGGGCCCGCGGCGCGGCGTACACCGAAACCTTCGGCGTGTGCACTGTGCTCACACCCACGGCTGATATGGCGGGTCATGGAAGGTGGGGCGGTGGTGGGTACAGGCCGGAGGAGGTGGAGGAGTCCGGTGTTGGAGAGAGGAGGTGGCTGCCGTGAGAGGTGGTGGCGGTTCGGTGGTGATCCGACGGTGGGGGATGGGGAAGCCGAGAGAGGTGTGGCAGGAGCAGGAGGAGGTGGTTGTGTTGGTGTTCTCGGCAGGTGGTGATGATGGCAACTGAGGGAGGTGGTACGGGGTGCGGGTGGTGTGGTGATGGCGGTGGCGGTGGGAGATGGTGGTTAGGAGGCCGAGAGGTGGTGGACGGAGGGGGAAGCCGAGAGAGGTGCTCTCCCTCTCTTTCTCTCACTCTATATCAGCCGAAAAGGATGGGGAGATGGATTTGGTTTTGTAGTAGTGGTGGAGTAATATAGGGGAGTGGTGGAGAGATATGGGAGGTTTCAAAGGGATGAGAGGAGGGCCGGTAATGGGTGAGAGGAATCCCAAATTTTATGGGATGAGATATGTTAGGTTGTGGAAAGATTGAGTTAGGAGGAGATAGGGATAAGTATATACATATCTGTAAAGTATAATTGTTACAAAAAAAATTAATATAGGTTCTAGTTAAATCAAATTATACCTTTACATAATTAACATTTACTATAGACTAAAAATAATAATTTCTTTATTCGAAAAAAAATGGGCAAAAATCCGGGTCGTTACAGAATCAAAATATTAAGAAATTAGTTGACTAAGGCTCCCTTATTTATTTGGTGAATCATAATTAAATTCTATATGTATTATACGGTTCGGATTGGTTTGAAACCTTAACCGTAAACGTGAATCCATAAACCAAATCACATAACGCGATTTTTAATTTTTTTAAACCATGACCAAACCATACAACTAAAAAACCGAACCAAACTTTTCAATTTGATTTGGTTTAGATTGGATTCACGGTTTGACGGATTTTTTACTCACCCATAATCAAGACATTTATTCCCTTCCCAATCGCCCATTTACACGCATGCGCTTAAAGCGGTGGAAGTAATAAATTCTTATTCCAGTTCATAATTTTCACTACGGTTCAGTCAATCTAGTCCCGGTGTTCTTTTTGAACGGTTTTCGTTATAGAGGCCGGTTCTAATTTGATAGCGGTTTTCAGACTTGTCCGGACTGGAAGAGGCCGGTTTTGATTTGATAGCAGTTTTCAGACTTGTCCAGACCGAAACAATGGCCGGTCGACTGGTCAACCAGTCGAACTGGCCGGTCTGGATCGGTTTTTAAAACATTGTTTTTTTTTGGTTACTCATATAACAATCTAAACACAATCTCTCACATACATGTGGGCTCTAAACACACTACTATGTGTGAGCCCCACATGTATGTGAGAGATTGTGTGAACCGGACCGGAACAATGGCCGGTTGACGGGTCAACCGGCCGGTCCGAATCGGTTTTTAAAACATTGCTATTCACACAACAATCTAAATACAACCTCTCACATACATGTGGGCTCTACACACACTACTATGTGTGGACCCCACATATATGTGAGAGATTATGTGAATTGTTGTGTTTGAAATGTTGCGTGAATAGTATTGTTCAAATTCAACCACATGAGCTTCTTTATGAAGTTACTATTATTTGCTGCTTCTTATCTAGGTAACAATAATTGCCTCGAATGTTTACCAAACAAGTAATACTACGTATGCTGGGAGGGCAAGTGGGTGGTGGAATTGGACCTTAGAAATAGTTGACGTGAGCGTAAATTGACCTAGAAATTTGAATTATCGAAAGAAACAAGTAATGCTATATTGAATATAAAAGCAGCCAAGACTTGCTGCCCTGTTCTCTTGAACTTAATTTAAACTTAACTTAAATCTGAGAATTTTGTCTTTATTTGAATTTTTTTCGCATTTGTTTGTTTTGCGTCAAATTTTTGTGGGTTATTAATTCGTTTCGACGAGATAAATCGGAAAAGTAAATTTTTTTTTTACTCAAGTATTTTGAAAAATAACCATTTTTTAGCAAAAAAAAGAAGAAGACATTTTAGCACTAAAAAGTGGTTATTTATCAAAATACGTGGATAAAAGTAAAAAAAAATTTATTTTTCCAATTTCTCTCGTCAAGACAAATCAATAACCCACAAAAATTTGATATTAAATTAACAAATACAAAAAAAATTCAAATAAGAATAAACTTTCAATTTTAAGTTAAGTTCAAAAGATTTTTTTTTGCATAGATGCAAACATAAAGGCTGCAACTGCAAAGTAGTATAAAGATGTTCTCCCCTTTGATGTCAACTGTCAAGTATACATCATTTACTTCTTCCAGGACACCAAGTAGTACTCTCCAACAAAATTCCACTTCTACAAAGAGATAAACACAAACTGCCGAAATCCAAAGTACTAAAAATGGAGAGAAGAATCGCTCTCATGTCTCACATTCCCTTCCTCTTGTTCTTATTCCTCTCACTTTCCACTGTAAGATCTCTCTCTCTCTCTCTCCAACTTTCGTTTTTGGCCTATAGTGAACTTTGGTCTTCCTACATTAATCCCATTTCTTTCTTTTGTTCGCAGGTTTCACTATCCGTGACAAGTGAAAACCCATTTACAGCCAGAGCCTCAGTCATCAGGTACTGGAACAACCACATCTCCAACTCCAAACAGCCCCCAAAGCCACCCCCTGATTTCCTTTTATTAAAAGCATCCCCACTCTCCGCCGTGGAAACGGCATTTTTTGCTAGACTCGCCGCCCATAAAGCGCTGTCGTCTCACCTATCCGCCTTCTGCTCCGCCGCCAACTTGTTCTGCCTCTTCGACGACGCCCCAATGACGACGTTGGACAAACCAAACGCCGACGCCGACGCCGACTTCGCGTTGTACAACAACAAGAAGTTTTCCAACTACGGAACGTCGCAGGTCGCGGGCGCCGACGTGTTCAAGAACTACTCCGATGGTACTCTTTTTTTTTATTTGTAAAAAATCCCGTGCCAAAATTTGAAACCTTCACGTACGTACGATCCATAATTATTGGTGTCATTCTGCTTTCTTTTTAAATCTTTTTTTTAATTTCAAACTCAAATATAATGAAAATGAAAAATAATTTTTTAATTTTTTTTTCACCGTTTAAAAGATCTCAATGAGATTTATTAAACAAAATCTATATTGATAAGAAAATTATTTGCGTAAACACATGATTTTTGAGCTTGAAATTACCTTCCTTTTTACAGAAATCGAAACACCCTAGAATTATAATGGAGTTGCAGTGGCTCCGTTCACTAGCACTTAAATTTATTTATTTTTATAGGCATTATAATTTAGCTTTTTAGTTTATACCTTTATAAAATTTTCGCTTAAACAAATGAAAATAAGTTATAAAAGTGTTTGTTATAGCTTTTCATAAATTGTAGTAAAAATAGTATAACCTGTTTGCGTAAATGAACTTTCAAATAGCTCTTCATAAGAGAAATATCTACAATACACACCCTTATTTGGGTGTGTATCATATGTACCCCCAAAATATTATGAATTATAGAGAAAATGTTATAAATCGTATTGCTAAAAAGTTACGAATCGTATAAAGGTTACGGGATACACCAAAATATTATGAATCATAATAAAAATATTACAAATCGTATTTCTGGAAAGTTATGAATTCTAAAACAAAAGTTACGAAATACGCTAAAATGTATGAATAAACCATAAAATAAGTACATATGGTACACCCTTTGAAGGGGTGTATATTGTAGACTTTCCCTATTAACTTTACTATTCTTTTGTTCATTCATATTCAAACCGCTTACAATAAGCAAAAAAAAAAAAATCAAATTGGAGTTTAAAATATTCTAGTTTTTTTTTGTTGATAAAATAAACTAAAAAAACCAAATATAAGTGATTATTCATAATTGGTAACAAACATTATTCATTAGTTTTTTTTAAAAACAAATAAGCTGATTATATAAGTTGGATTATAAGTGTTAGAAAATGGGCCTAGTGTCTAATTGGAGTACCTAATTTTATCTCCCATTTGGTGCACATTCTCTATTTCTACTATCATGGGCAGTTGCATATATATAATTCCTTTATGAAAAAGAACTATTGGGTTATTCTTTTCAAGAAAAATTCAAAAGAAACTTCAACATTTTATTGGTTATCAATGAATTTTTTAAATTTATGAAGAAATTTTGAACCTTTCTTTTAAAAAATAATATTATTTTTAAATTCTTGTTTTGTGTTCCAAACGTGCATTTTGAAATTTGTGAAGAAATTTTGAACCTTTCTTTTAAAAAATAATATTATTTTTAAATTCTTGTTTTGTGTTCCAAACGTGCATTTTGAAACCGAGGAGTAACTAATGGAGGCTTGTATGGTTAAAAATAGCCTGACCAATAAACATGGTTATATATTCATTCAAATGAAATAATTGCACTAACAATGCATACCCAAAAAAAGGTAATTTTATTATTATCAAATGAATGTTTTGTCAAAAGAATTTGCATTGCGTTGTCTTAATTTTGCATCATAAATTGCTGGTCAATCGGAGTCAGATCCTCAAGTGTTCCCGGACTAGTTTGGTCTATTTTTTTCATCCGAGCCGTCCAAAAGTGTTTTGGATAGCTCAGATTTGTTTGTGTAAATTTTTATTTAAAAATCTTCGAAACACCCTGAACAAATCCGGACCGTTCAAAATACTTTTGGATGACTCATATGAAAAAATGGATCAAACTGATCGGAGACAACTTGACCGGATCTGAACCCCAATCTAAATAGTTGGTCAAATGATCATGTAGCTAGAATAGTCGACACCCTAGTTATAGTAGTACGGTAGGAAATTATACTGCTTGTCAATCTTTTCAGAGAAACTTTTTTGTATACCGGGGATACCAACACCTTTGGTATCCCCTCCGGTCCGTTTTTAATTTTTCGGCCATTTTTCGATCACACTTGGATGATCGACTTCGTTCATTTTGTAGAGTTCAACGAGAACCATAATCATATCAAAAATCGTGTTCATCGGACTTTAATTGATACATGATCGGCACATGTGAAAATTGCAAAAAAAAACAAAACTGGGTTCTGATTCAGTGTGGTTTTGGATCCAGTTTTGATTTTCTTCAATTTTCATGTGTGCCGATCATGTATCTACAAAAATCCGATGAACACGATTTTTAATATGTTTAAGGTTCTCGCCAAACTCTACAAAATGAACGGAGTCGATCATCCAAGTGTGATCGGAAAATGACCGAAAAATTAGAAAATGGACCGGAGGGGATACCAAGAGTGTTAGTATACCTGGTGTACAAAAAAGTTTCTCTTCTTTTCAAGTCCTGAATGGCTTCTATTTTCAGATGTCCTGGTTGTTTTAGGGCTTGTTCCAAAACGGAAAAAAAGCCCTTATTTTTTAAGAAAATAATTTCAAGCTCAAAAATTATGGGCGTATTAAAATATAAAAATATGAATATGGATCTTGTTTGAAAGATCTCATCGAGATCTTTTATACGATGCAAAAAAAAATTGAAAATTTATTTTTCATTTACATTATTTTTGAGTTTGAAAATGTGAAATAAACTGCTTATTTTTTAAGAAGGTTTCTGGAACGGACTCTATACTACTGTCTCAAAAGTTTTTTAAAAAAAATTAAAAAGTAATACTAATTTTTCGTTAAAAAATTTGATTTTGACACTCTAATTGTTTGATAATAACAAACTATAATTGTATTTTATTATTCAAAATACAGATAACATAAACACTGAAAATTAAACAAATAACGGAGTGTGATTATCAAATTTTGATTTGCCAAAATCATTTAAAAAAAGAAGAAGAAGCTATCCCCTTGAATGCACACATGCATGGTACATAAAGTGGTTGAAACAGTGGAGTATTCAATAATTCAAGTACCCAAAAAATATATCTTGACCTGACCAGGTAAATTAACGGTGCAGATTTACTTTAAAATAAATCTATACCATTGATATATCTTTTTGCGTTTCAATTATCACATGGTATTGTCATACCGTGTACCCGCCTGATTCAACTACTGTACGAGGAGAAATTTCAATTTTCGCTTACGTGCGAAATATTTTTCACAGGAATCAATTTCGTAGCCGACTCCTTCACCCGCTACAGCCGCAGCTCCACTGGCCACGGCGAGAGGTTCACGACCTACGCCGATGACGGCAACGTCGCCAACGCCAACTTCACGTCCTACGGCTCCGCCGCCACGGGCGGGGCCGGGGAGTTCTCGAACTACCACCCGCAAGTCAACGTCCCCAACCTCCGGTTCGCTGCCTACGACTCCGATTCAAACGGTCACAAGCTGTCGTTCTCGAGCTACACCGAGGATACCAATTCGGGAAGTGAAGGGTTTGCGAGCTACGGAAAGAATGGCAATGGGGTGCCCGTTGAGTTTGGCAGCTACGGTAATGATGCAAATCTAACTATCGAATTTGTTAAGGGAGTTTTTTATGCTTTTATCTCCGGACCTATACACGTTTTGTCTACTTTGTTCCTAGACTATTAAAATCACTTATTTGATCACTGAACTTCCCGATTGCGACTCATTTGGTTCGATTGTTAACGGCATCCCAATTTTTGGACAGAAATTTTGGGACAATTTAGTTCCCAATCTAGACATTTGTCCGAATTTCAACATCCAATGCGCGTTTTTATTTCAAAACTTTCAAGTTTAGAATATAATTTTTTACTATCCAGCGCGTGTTTACTTCAAATTTTTTAATCAATAAAAAAATATGGACGAAAAATCTTGCAATCAAGAATACCCCTATTTTGACGGAAATTCATGCAATCAAGAATGCTCCTGATTTGACGGAAACAAATAAGGGCATTAGGGCTGGAGACCATTTTGACTCACATTTTAAACGCTTGGAAAAATTTGGACAAATGTTTGGATTGTGGACCAAATTGACAGTTCACTAAAATTTCGGGGGCAAAAAAGTATTTACGCCCTGGTTTTCTGTCCAAAAATTGGAATGCCATTGATGCTCGGATTAAGTGGGTTACAACCAGAAAATTGATAAAAGGAAGTAAGTAGTTTTAATAGTTTAGGGACGAAATAGGCAAAACGTGTATAGTTTAAGGGATAAAAGCATAAATAAAAATAAAAAAAAGGGAAATGATATTGGCACTTCAAAAATTGATGCAGGCACTCTAAAATCAGTGTAACTCCAAAGCCATTTTCCTTTGTTTTTTGGAGTACCTGCATCAATTTATTTTTGGAGTGCCAATATCATTTACCAAAAAAAACTCTTATTAAGAAATGGGTCCTCTTTAGTCCTCATTTTGAAATCTCGACCGTTATCTCGAAAATTAAATTAAATAGCAGCACATTGAATTTGTTGACAGTGTTCTATCATCAATAAGACTAAATTGCAATTTTTGACCAGCATATAATTAGGTCGAAATTTGGACTATTTGGTCAAGCCCAAAATAAGGACGGGGCATTCACCCATGATTTTGGAACAGATGTGATCCATGTAAGATAAATAATACTCATACCGGTATACACATCGGAAATAGGATCGAACTTTCTTCTACTCATTGTTATTCAAGTTTGAATACCGAACACATAAGGACTAGATTTAGGTGTCTTCCAATCTATGCATGACCTGAGAGTACCTAGATTTGATGGAGATCATAGACTTATAAAATGCTAGGTTAGGAACCCTTAATCTTCCTCAAGAAACTTTATAGTTTCCCTCCATTATGGAAACTTAAACTTACAAATAATGGAGATAGTGGAAAGCCAAGAGTTTTGAAACCACAACTACAAACATAATGTAAGTGGGCAATCCCTTAATCACCCATGTGACTAAGTGGGCCTTAAAAATATTTCTTACATTCTCCCACGAGCTCACGAGACACATGTCTGCATTTTAAGGTGATAAATACTTTATGTGGCCATACAATTGAAATTACCCATAACTTAAAGTTTTTGAAAACCTTTTACTCCATTAAAAAAAAAAATACTCCCTCCGTCCCTAAATAAGTGTCCGGTGCGCAAAACTAGGTCTTATAAAATATCCATGTTTTTCATTAAAAAATTGAATTTTTTTTCACAATCTAATAGAACTCATTGTTATTTATTGATTTGTGAAAAAAATTTGATTTTTTTAACAAAACAAATGCATCTTTTTGAAGGCCTAGGTTTGCGCATCGGACACTTATTTAGGGACGGAGAGAGTATCAAACATAAATCATAGCGGTAATGCCATAACTAATAGGCATTCCCTGCCATGTGTTACAATGTATGACACTTTCCAACGAGTACCGGATAAGACCGAATAAGATATACTTTATAAATGACTAATTAATAATTAATAGTCATTTAGGGTCCTATTTATTTATCCTAACGGATAACCTTTATACGTACTTCTCACCTTATGTACACATGTACGTTTTTATTCTCTAAGAACACTTATAGCATGACAAAACTTAAATTGAGAAACATACAAGAGAAAATCATCATAAAATGAGCTAATAAGCCATGTATTCACTACATGACATAAACTGTTTGCCGACAGAAATTAGCTCAATTCTTTATGCTCAATAGTCACAAATTTTGTTTATGAATTCTCTCCCACCTAATGAGGCACTTTAATTATATCGATATACGTTATTCGGGTTTTATCTTTATCTTAGAGAAAACCATAACCGAAATAAACTTCGTGATGGTCTCAATTTAATACCGACAACCTGAGACCTACATGCTAATGCTATGTAATTTTGTGCATAGCTCCCACTAATTTCTGCATTCGTAGAAAATAACTTGAGACATGATTAATGTGATGCATGTAAATCAACCTAAAATTCTTGGTTCTTTATAAGTACCTCATAACCTTTATTTGTAGCCTTCTAATGCTTCACATCATGGTCATTTGAATATCAACCCAGTAAATCCTTGACCAATATCTGTATAGCCCATAAAAATATATTTGCTCCACTAACCTTAAGTAGCATTCTTTTTCTCTAATTATAAACAAAATGACTTTCTTTTCGCAAATTTCTTCTGGATGTTAGCCGAAACCTTATTGGGTTTTCTGAAAATGAAATGTTAACTGTTAACGGCAGAGATGGAACTTCAAATACTCTTTCTTTGAACATTAAGCTTAAGGAACTAACTTCTCTCACTATTAATGTTCAAACTTTAATCTACTGCAAAACCTTGATCCATGCATCCAAGGCTAGAATATATACTTTCTAGGCAATCAATAAAAATTTCCACAATTGGTACTGGAATACAAGAAACAACTTGAATGGCTACAATTACCAAGAAATAACAACTCTCAATTTATTTGTTAAATTCTAACCTTCTTGTGGGTAGAGATGTCTCACGCATGAATTTACGTAACATTTTATGAATAAGATAAATGATCAAAACAATGAGAACAAATTATCTGTACCGAGGGGCATAAGAAAAGTTTATTCTTGACTTTCAAAAGATTATCTTACTCAACTCAAATCACAAAAATAACCACCTCCTGCAGGACTGAGTTTTTTTATTTTTTTTATTTTTATGAATCAATTGAAACTTTAATCTCAAATCTTAACTGAAATAAAATAAATTCAAACTTCCCTATGGGCAAAGACTGCAACACGTACTAAATTTACTTCATTGCAACAACAAGAAGACTCATCAATTTCGAACATCACATGAAACGTATAATATATCTATGTACACAATTTCTGTTTCGGTCCGGCTAATGTGTGCCATATTGCACCCTTAAACATCATATGATTGTTGTAACCAGTTTTGGGATTCTTCCCGATGAAAACTCCTGAACAATGACATCACACACTGCACTTTTAGAAGTATTTTATAAGTTTGTCCTTAGTTTTGTAACGAATTACAAAACAACCATTAAACTAAAATTGGGCAGCCGGGTCCTTTTTTCCCATTCAGGCGCCATTTCTCCTCCATTTTCTTTTCACCGTTTTGCTTCTCAACTCGTCGACTTCGGCTGCGTTCTTTTAAACTTATAAGTTTTGAATTTATTTTGTTATTTTTTACTTTTAGAAACTTTTTGTTTAGCTTTTCGATATAATTTTAGGGGTTAATCGTTCGTCTCGACAAGAGGAATCGAAGAAGTATAAAATATGGACCGATGTTGAAAAAAATTCAAATAAGATGACATTTAAGCTCAAAAGACAGCTGTTTGATACTTTTTTCGTCTTTAGTGAACTCTTTTTTTGTTTTTGTTCATAATTTTGTACTCTTTAGACTCCTCTAATTGAGATGGAGGATTAATCCCAAAAAAATCACGCGAATCTAACAAAAATTAAAAAAAACAAAAAAAACACAAAAAACGAAGAAATAAGTTATGAGAGCCCAAGAAACAAAAAGAGAGCAGATACCTAATTATGAGAGCCTATAGACAAAAATTAATTATGACTCTTTAAAATAATATTATCAAAAAAATATGATCTTCACACCAATTCAAACGAATTGAAAATTGGAGCACTTAATTTTTTATCCTTATTCAATTTTTTTTCCTTTTTTTAGTTTTCCGTCAAGTTATTTTTGTACAACTATTGCTTAGTACTCCCTCCGTTCCAATTTGTTTGTCCACTTTTTAACTTTTACATGTCCCAAAATATTTGTCCACTTTAGAAGACTAAGGGACCAAAACTTACAAAATTCCCTTTTTGTCCCTTTCCATTTGAGCTAAAGTAATTTTTTTTCAAAAAGTTTGGAGGGTACTTTTGGAAAATTGAGCATTTATAGTTGTAATGATTGTGTTCCCTTAAAAAGTTGTATTCTCCAAATTGGACAAACAAATTAGGACGGATGGAGTACCATTTTGTGAGACTTCAGAGTACCATTTCTGACACTGGATTGAGTTTATTTTTTTTGTAAGGATCGTAAATAAAGTATTTTAAACAAAATAAGTGGCTCCGATCATTTTTTTGGAACCTGTAATAGGCCCCAAAAGAGCATGTACATGCTAGTACAAATTTTTCCTATACCAATAGCACATTTGTTTTTTCCCCTTAAAAAGGAGAAATTTTTTTAGTGCTGAGCGGGTACCACGTGGTGCCCGCTTGGTGGATTCGGGCCGTCCATTTCGGTTTTGGACGGTTCGGATTTGGAGAGAGAAAGAGGATAGAGAGTGATTCAATTCGGGTCATCCAATACACTTTTAGATTGCTCAGATGCGTTGCTCGGGTACCATGTCAGCCAGGTGATGTGGTACCCACCCGGTACCCAAAAATTTCTCCTTGAAAAGAGAGTTGCTTGGGATTGGAGAGTAAAAGCGAAAAGGAAAGTGCAAAGGTTAACGTTGTAATTTGGCTTTAGAACTTCAAACTTTTCAACCTTTTTCAACCTGCAAGCTGCAGTGGTCGGTAATTATTACTCCTACGGGCCCACATATAAGGTGAACCAATGCACCTGTTAGCATTTGCCTTTCCGTTTTGGTGTTGAATCCACTAAAATGTCCCAAACAAATTAACAAAATTAATTATTTTCCTGTGAACAAAATAATTAATTTTATCAATTCAATCTCAACGGTAGATGCCATATAATACAGACACATATAATCCAATCACTATTTCATATGTGACTCTCCTAATATCAAACATCATAATATCTCAAGATGTTGTGGTTAATCTCAAGATATTATTATAACATTAAAGTCATCTCAAAAGACATCAACCAAACTTTAATAGGATGACAACTATCACATATTCACTGTATAGTCTCACAATTATGAGTTGGCGTTTATATCAAAGTTTTAACAGAAATTGCGAGCATACATATATAGAGAAATTGGTTTATATCAAGGGTAAATTAAAGTAAACCCCCTTTAACTATGACCCGTTTTCACTTTGCCCCCGTAAACTATAAAACTCAACACTTAACCCTCCTCAACTACAAGGATCCTAAATGTTTCAAACGCTGTTAATTAAAACTGTGACTTCACGTTTGTACCCTTGGTCCATTAGACCCACCATTGCAAGACCAAAAACAAAAACAGAGCACTGTCCTCTTCTGCCATCAATCCTTCCTTTTTACTACTTTTTTTTTTTTTTTGCTTCCTCTCTTTTTTTCTCCCCTTCTCTTATAGTAATGCTTCCAACTTATGGGGGACCAGACCCAATTGACCTCAACTCTCCACAAAAGCAAACCCAGCCACTGAATTTTTTTGAGCTCCTTTTCTTTTCGTTCATCCAATTTCAAATCCTTTTGCTTTGATTTTGTCCAAAATTAGGGTTCTTAGAGATTGCAAAAATTCCATGGGATTACATTAGGTGAGTTCGACGATGGAAGTGGCGCATTAAAGATTACAAGGCAGTGTGACACATTAAAGCCAATTTTGATATTTGATTAAATAATTAGGCGCGCGAGTTCGACGATCTTTGCTTTGTTTTTTGGTAAACTAGTTACTACTACCTATACAAAGTCAGTCAATGTTATTTGATGAATTACTGTTTTTTTTAAAAGGCTTGTTACATTAAGTTTCTTTATCCCAAATGAGCTGATGCATCTTGCTTAAATGAGTTGGAAGTCATTTGTTCTCTTCTCTTGATTGTTCTGGGATTTTTGAAGAAGTAAAAAATTCTTGTTTAATTGGTTGATAGTTTGAGAGGATATATGGTATTGGGTTTCAGAGAGAGAGAGAGAGAGAGAGAGAGAGGGGATATATGGTATTGGGTTTTGTCTAACATTCTTATTTCCATCCAAAATCCTAACAGTTTTCTAACAGAATGGCCTAACTGTTGCTACATAAAACTATTAGGGGGTTAAGTGTTGAGTTTTATACTTTAAGTAGGCAAAGTAAAAATGGGTCATAGTTTAAGGGGATTTACTGTAATTTACCCTTAAATTCAAGTCAAACTCCACTGGTCATGCATATATGAAGACTTATTGGATCTAGCAGCCAGTTACTAAAATTAAACCTTGAACTCTCCATGAGATAGGCAAAACCCTACAAACAACTCCAAAATTTGTTTCGGTAAATGCTCCTCAACTCGAACACGGAATTGAGTCACAACAGAAACCTTCAAACCCCCCCCCACCCCCCTAATGATGGGAAGTTGGTGATTAGACAAAAATAGACTCTCTACTTTCCAAGATCAGTAATGGAATACAAAAATGATATTGGTACATACATAAATCTGTATTAGCGCGTACAAACGTCTTTTTGGGCATGTTTTGGGTCACAAAAAAATAATTGGAGCTGCTAATTTTGTTTAAAATGCTTTGTTTATGGTCCTTGCAAAAAATAAGCTCAATCCGGTATCAGTAATGACGTTTATAAAACATTCAACTTTTCTTTAGAATTCAGGCCTGAATTCTATGATAAAGTTGAATGTTTTGTAAATACTCTTACCGATACCGTATTGAGCTCATTTTTTGCAAGGATCATAAAAAAAAAAGTATTCTAAACAAAATGAGTGGCTCCAATAATTTTTTTGAGACTCAAAAGAGGCCTAAAAAGGCATTTGTACACGTTGGTACAGATATTAAATCTGTACCAGTAGCACCATTGAATGGAATATGATCAATTGTCCGTAAATTGAAACTATCAAGTATTCAGGGCCGGCCCTGGGCGCAGGTCCAACAGGTGATTGCCTAGGACCTTGTAAAACTCAGGGCCGGGCCTGCAAGTATCGACCAGTAACAACAAACTTGAGTAAATCAACTTGAAATGATTTGTGTGGGTTCAAATTATACGCCATAATGTGGTGTGAGAAGCCTTAACAGAAAAAAAAAAAAACACTAAATGGTTCAAATCTGTTGGAAAGCAGAAGCGATAGGTATCACTGATGGGAGGAGGAGATTTCTCACACACAATATTAAGCACACTTTTAATTTATAAAGCACACAAACAATTACAAAGCTCTCACTCACATCTCTCTTTCTTTCTCTCACTCAACTCCCATACTTTTACAATACAAATTACAAGCCTATTTATAGGCAAAGCTACACACTTAATTGATAAGCTTATATTTACTGAAACACTCATAAAATCAAATACGTAATGACAAAAATCTTCACTTACTTTGAAATTAATCAGTATCAAGCCTCCAAAAGAATAGTTTCTAAACGTGGGAATCATGATTACTATTTCAACAAAAATCTATTCCATGTTTGAGAAATCAATCCTCTAATTGCACCCATATGTATCATGTCTTCTTCAGCAAAAGGCAAAGACTTTTTGAGTTTTTGTGACAAGTGGACACTCGCTAGCTAGATTCTGTGAGTGGCATGTGAAACATGTACATATAGGGACATAAAGCATTATAGATATATCTCAAAAATGAAACATGCGACCACGTCGTGATCTCGGGCTGACATGACACCTCAGTTAATTATCATAGAAATGAAACTAATGTTCTCCTGAATATAAGATAAAAAATACTTATACCGGTATACGCAGCGGAAATATGATTAATTGAACTATCCTTTAGCTAGTCATTGTTGTTTAAGTTTGAACACTGAACATACACACACTAGATTTAAGTGTCTTCCAACCTATGCATGACCTGAGAGTGCCTAGATTTGATGGAGATCATTGGCTTATAAAATGCTAAGTTAGGGATCCTTAATCTTCCTCAAGAAACCTTATAGTTTTCCTCCATTATGAAAACTTAAATTTACAAATAATGAAGATAGTGGAAAGCCAGGAGCTTTGAAACGACAACTACAAATATAATGTAAGTGGGCAATCCCTTAATCACTTATGTGACTAAGTGGGGCCTTAAAAATATTTCTTACTCCAATCATGTAGCCACATGTTATCCAAAGTATCCTATGCTGCTATGCATGTTGGTATTACTAGTCATAGTAATGTTCTCAGGCACGATGAGGCTAGTTAATACACTTCGTTTTACTAAGGTTTTTATTTTTGAAGTACTTATATATTTTTCGCTTTACGAGACATTATCATATTTTCACAATACATCTCTTTTAATTCAAAAAAATAAATACTTATATATTTCCCTTAATGAAACGGAGCGTAATGATCTATGCATTTTAATTTTAATTTGTCAACAGGTGATACATCCAATGTAATGAGTTCGACTTTCACGGCCTACGGGGAGATGGGTAATGGCGCAAATGATTCGTTTACGGCTTATACTTCAAATGCAAACAACCCCGATAACAATTTCAAGAGCTACGGTGTGAATGGAAATTCTGCGGTTGATAGCTTCTCGAGCTACCGACAGGGAGCCAATGCCGGTGGCGATTCGTTTCAGTCTTACGGTAGAAATTCGAACTCCGACAGAGTAAATTTCGTGAATTACGGAAAAACACATAGCGGAGGAACCGATACGTTCAGAGAATATGGGAAAGGATCGGTGGAACCCGCGGTCGGATTCAAAGCTTATGGCGTCAACAACACGTTCAAAGACTATGCTAAGAAAGGAGTCACATTTGCTCAATATGCCAATTTGAGTTCGATTTCTAATAAAGGAGCAACGGAGGGCAATGGCGTTTCGGTAAATAAGTGGGTAGAGCCGGGAAAGTTCTTCCGGGAGTATTTGTTGAAAGAGGGGACCGTCATGAAAATACCCGATATTCGGGACAAATTGCCGAAAAGATCGTTTTTACCTAGGGTGATCTCGTCGAAATTATCATTTTCTACCGGTGGACTACTCGAGTTGAAGCGAATCTTCCATGCACAGAACGAATCCTCTGCGGAACGGGTGTTGGTGCACGCGTTGTCGGAGTGCAAGCGGAACCCTAGCATTGGCGAGACCAAGCGGTGCGTGGGGTCCATCGAGGACATGATAGACTTTGCCGTGTCGGTTTTGGGCCACAATGCCACAGTGAGGACGACGGCGAACGTTAACGGGTCGAATCAGAACGTGATGATCGGGAAAGTCAAGGGGATCGACGGCGGAGAAGTTACCAAATCGGTGTCGTGTCATCAGAGCTTGTACCCCTACTTGCTGTATTACTGCCACTCTGTTCCAAAGGTTAGGGTCTACGTGTCGGACATTGTTGACGTGGAGAGTAAGGTTAAGATTAATGAAGGCGTCGCCATTTGTCATATCGACACGTCGGCATGGAGCCCGGGCCACGGGGCATTTGTGGCACTGGGGTCAGGCCCTGGGCTCATTGAGGTCTGCCACTGGATTTTTGAGAATGACATGACTTGGACCATTTCTGATTAACCACACACGACTAATGCCAAGGCCATTCAAAACTTTATTGATGTGATGTCTGGAAAATTGCAACACTGTCTCCATTAATTTAGGATGTTTTTGACCACTTGGAATTCGGAAGAATAAAGGGTTGGAAAGATTGGCAAGTTCACACTCTGCTGGAACGAAGTGCACGTGAAAAGATCGAGTGAGTTGTAGATAGATGTGACCCAGCCGTATTTTTATTTATCCTCCGAAGCATCCGTATTTGGTTGTGCATTCTGCGAATCTGTCTTCTCATGCTATAACTTGATATCCGAATCAACTTACGCGCTTATAAAATTCAAAAGTTAATGATCAGACAAACTTTCAATTACTTTGAAGACTTTTTATTGGTGGGGGGAGTTCGAAGTTTTAGGGAATAAGCTCTTCTTTCCCTGATTCAATGTGCATCAGCAGCCTATTTTAAGGAGAGAATCTAGCCACTTTAATGTTGCTTATGCCTTCGTTGAATGTTTTTTTTTCCCCCCCGGTCAATCAATAGGAGAGATAATTAATTTATATTATTACAAAGTACAAAATACGGGACACTACATCAATGGAGTTGGAGTTCACGAGCTAATTAAGCCCAACAACTCAATCAATAGAAGAAATAAACCCATAACAGGAAAGAAAGAAAGAAAGAGCCGCTCTAAGGGGAGAAATTATTGGACCCCTTGACCTCCCAATTAGGAGTGTACATGAGCGGTCAACTAAGTTAGACCCAGTTGGTTGTCTTTCTCCAAACTGTTTTTTAATCCTCGAAAGTACTACAGTATTGTTTACTCAAATAGTAGATGCTTTTACAGTTGAATTGCTCCTAATATTCATTTTTAGAAGCAGTACTTTATCCTTTGTAATTCAACACTACAAGAAATTTGATCAACACTAGCGCTTTTTCTACCTGCGCTTGCAAAAAGCGCTACAATAGGAGGTCTATACCAGCGCTTTTTTTAGCCACTGCTAGAATGGAGATTTCCCAGTGCTTAAACCAAAAGCACTGGAATAGACTGACCCTTTCCCAACGCCCAAGCAAAAGCGCTGGCATAGGCCCATCATTTACTAGCGTTTAGAAAAAGCGCTGGAATAAACTCCCCATTTCCCAGCGGCCCAGGAAAAAGCGCGGGAGTAGACCCAATGAAAAAATAAATTGATCGACCAAAATCTATTAATATTACTATATGTATACATTTTTAATACTCTTCGATCAAATGTGTAGCGATACCCGATCAACTTCATTCTTGATACGATCGATGAATTACATAATATGTAAAAGGCGAACAGTTCGGATAGAAAAATAAAGACTCTTGTGGGGGTCGGGTTGCGATCTAATACTTTTATGCCTAGGGATGCATCAAATGTTGTCCGATCAGGCGATCGTCGATATCCAATGCAACTGTTAATAAACTAAGTCTTGTGTTGTACTTGAACATATGGTAGCCATTCAACCGCGACACAATTACGACACCGCAGACCGTTGATTTTGTTTTTCTTGTTGATTTTATCATTCTCGTAAAAAAAATATCTCAATTGGGTTTAGAAAGCTTCTTTATCGAGACACAATTTCATTAAAAAAAAATGGGGTTTTTTTTTCCGATCAAGTGTGTAGCGATACCCGATTAATTGAACTTTATTCTTGGTAAGAATGATGAACTCCGTAATATGTAAAAATAGACAGTTCAAATAAAAAATAAAGACTTTGGTGGGGGTCGGAATGCATCTAATACTTTAATGCCACGATCTCCAATTCGTTCATTTTGTTGTCTTAAATCATTTCCGTAAAATTTTGCCTCAATTGAAATAAGCAATATTCCCATTAGAGGCATTATATATTTGGGGTCATGGTGGTAGTGGTTGGAAAAGATCCTGTAAAATACAAATATAAAAATTACTAAAATAAAGCTTTTGAAATGTTAGTGGAACAAAAATAGAGCATAGAACATAAAAAATAATTCTCATGGGAGGAGTGATTCACCCTTTTTATAATAATTAATAATAATCTAGCTAATAGTTAACAAAAAAAATAGATTGTTAAACATATGTTATATATTAAACATTTCAAAGCATGCAACGGAAATGATGTTTGGTGCAGTGGCTGGAGAAGGTAAGCGCAGATGTTAAGTAAGTCCAAGGTCCAGTGTTCAAAACCCGCTAACAGCATAATAGTACGTGTGTAATAAAGTAATGGTCAAAATAGTAGTCAGGAGTGTAAGATAACAATTATATGTAGCATTCTGTAGCATGTACCAATTATGTGTAATAGGTGATGCAAGCACTAACTCCTTACGCCTATAAAAGGAGGCCCCGACCCCTTGTAATATTAAGTTAGTCTAATATCAAGTCAGTGTGTCACGAAGTAGGTTAGGATCGAGAGAGAGAACACAACAGAGGATATATAAAAACAAACACACTGACTTGATATTAGACTAACTTAATATTACAAGGGGTCGGGGCCTCCTTTTATAGGCGTAAGGAGTTAGTGCTTGCATCACCTATTACACATAATTGGTACATGCCTCCTTTTATAGGCGTAAGGAGTTAGTGCTTGCATCACCTATTACACATAATTGGTACATGCTACAGTATGCTACATATAATTGCTATCTTACACTCCTGACTACTACTTTGACCATTACTTTATTACACACGTACTATTACAACAGTACACCAATTATACACTACTATGAACAGTACACCACAGTAAATACTAATAATTTCACCCCCCTCCTGGAAATGGAAGAGGGACCCACAAAAGAGACAGCTGGCCTGATTACTCTGAACCTTCTGAATCATATTGTCTTGAGCAGTCTCCAGAATAATCTTCAGTCCTGTCGGTCAAGTGATACTGATCCAAAAGAAATCGGATATTTTGGTGCCATTCCTCTGGATAAGTCTCATTGAATTTCCAATTAGCAGTTTCATAATGGAGGAGAGATGAAGGGACTTCTGCAGGTGTCAATCCATTGAGTGAACACAGTGTTTGAGTCATGACAAGATAATTTCCACTGTTGATCTGGATTCTCTGAGGCTCCGGATATGCTGAAAGAAATATGGTGTGGTAATCCTTTCGCCAAGTGATAGAACCATCTGGATTAGGAAGACATCTGTTGTTACGACTTGTCCAAAAAACAAATTGAAGATTCCCGCCTGCAGTGTTAGGGACACTTCTGATCTTCTGTTGCCAAAATGGTATGTTTCCAAAGAGCAAGAGAAACTTCAAGAAGAGGTCTTCTGGAGGTTGGATCTGATTGAATGCCGCATGAGCCAAATAGACCAACACTGCTGATCTATTGAAACAGACACTGATAGTATATACATCTACTAAATACCATAAAAGGAGATAGGCCTCTCTTTTAAAATAAAAAAACATTATGGTCATATACTTCAAACTGGGTGAGAAAAGGATAGACAGGATGGAAAGGTAGACCACTTAGGGGACCTTCATCAAGACCATATTTGAAAATACAGAGATGTTGAAGGTTTTGACACATTTGGACACATCTAGAGAGAAGGGTTAACTCTAAGAGATGACACTGAAGGTGGACAGGAAGATTGACTGGATGGATACAGGAAATCATTGGAAAACAACCAGGGACAAAGAAATGTGGTTTTGATTTTGAAAACTGGTTGATTTCTTTTTTGAGTCTAGACAGAAAATCTGGGAGGACATTTGTTTTCCCTTTTATGTGGACAGCATCAAAACTCCAATTGGAAAACCAATTTGCCCATCTGAGTAATTGTGCCTTTGGAAGGTGTTTCTGTTTGAACTTGAGCATGCTGGGAAAACTCATCATATCAGTCTCAATTAGAAAATGATGACCGATTAGATGAAATTCAAACTTTTCAATACTCCTTTTGATTGCCAGAATCTCTTTATAGGTAGAGTGGTAATGAAGTTCTGCTGGAGAGAAAGCACCACTCTTATATCCACAAATTCTGCGCTTCTGTTCTGTGTTTTCCTCTAAGAGAACTGCTCCCCAATAAAGATCAGAGGCATCTGTCTGAAGTACTCTTTTTCCATCTGAAGGTATGGTTAATGGAGGAAGGGTTTTGGCTATGGTTTTTAGGTCTTTGACGGCTTTGGTGCAATGGGTTGACCAAGGAGGAGGGATTTTCTTTAGTAGAGCTGAAAGAGGAGTACGGTATTGGGCAAGGTTAGGAATGAAATCAGCCATATAGTTAACAATTCCAAGGAACTGTTGAACTTGTTTGACTGTGAGGTTTTCATCTGGAAAATGGTCAAGTTGGGAAGCTATATGGGGCTGGAGGTTATATTGACCTTTAGAGATATGCATCCCTAAAAAATCAATTTCTGGTTGAGCAAGGAGCATCTTTTTCTCTGAAAGCATGATACCATGGGTTTGGATCAGGGAATGGAAGGCTTGTAGTAAGACAACATGAGACTCAATATCTGGAGAAAAGAGTAAGATGTCATCAATGTAGACAAGGGCTGAGGATAGAATGGGAGCAAATATCCGAATCATGGCCTTTTGAAATAAAGATGGAGCTGTTTTTAATCCAAAAGGCATGACTGACCACTGAAAATGATGATCCGGAATGCAAAAACCAGTTTTGGGACGTTCATCTGGTTGGATACCCAGCTGCCAAAAACCTGCTTTCAAATCAAATTTTGAGAAAATTTGAACTTTGGGCAAGTTTGCAAAAAGAACACTTCGCCGAGGAAGAGGGAACTTGTTATCTTGCAGAAAATGATTGAGAGGCTGGTAATTGATAACCAAGCGAAGTTTTCCTCTTATCTGCTCTGTTCTTTTGTTCACATAAAATGCTTCACATGCCCACTGAGAGGTCGTGGGCTCAATCAGTCCCTCTGACTGGAGTTGTTGGAGCTCTTGGAGAGCAAGCTGGTAGTGTTCCGGGTTCATTCCATGATGGGTAGCTTTGGTGGGGTTAATATCTTCATTTTTCTTAAAGGGAAGAGAAATGAAGAAATCTGGGTTTTTCCAAAGTGGGTTGGAACATTTGGTTAGGAACTGGGAATGGGATTCGGCACAAGAAGTTTGGACTATGGCTTCTTTGATGGAGGAGAAATTTTCTAGGGAAAAGAGATTTGGTTGGGAGGTCCAGGGTAACAGGTAGTTTTTGTATTTCAAGCCTTTTTTGAGCCAATAAACTTTGCTGAGGTTTTGGAGAATATCAAAGCCTAACAATAGATCTTTTCCTGGGAGGTCAGAACCATAGACTTGGTGTTTTATGGTGTATCCAGGAAAAAGTTGAATGATAATAGGCTTACTGATGAGAGTAATGATAAAAGTTTCTCCATTGGCTGCTGTGAAGGGTCTGAAACATGACTGCCAATAGGACCTAGGGAGGATTGCTGGGTTGAGGCTGCTGCACCAGTATCAAAGAAAGCGATAACTGGTATGGGTTTCTCATACTTTCCAAGCAAGATTTTGACCCTGGCTAAAGGTTGAGCCAGCATGATGTTAGGAAACCCAACTGTTTGGATTTCATAGGGGAATAAATCAGAATCATCAGAAGAATCCTCTGATTCTGATGAAGAATCATCAAAGGTGAATGCCAGGACTGCTTCATCTGTTGCTTCATCATCGACTGAAAATAGGGATTCGATATCAGCATTTTCAAGATCATCGTCAATGAGAGCCAAAGAATTCACCATCTTGTCTCTTGCTGCTTTATTTGGACACTGTTTTGCATAGTGCCCCTTCTTTCCACATATGTAACAGCGATCAGACTTTCGCTGCCCTCTGAACTTTTTCTTCTTAAAAAACTTCCATTTTTTCCGGCGTGAAAACTTTCCGGACTTGGAAAACTTTGGGAACTTGCCAGGAGATTTGAACTTCCATTTCTGAAAGTGTTTGATTTTCCGATATGAAGGACGGCAAGTGCACTTCTTGTCCTTGCACTTTATAGATAAGTCTGGCCGATCACAAGCTTTGCCAAGAAGTTTTCCCTGTTCTTCAAGAGTTCTGAGGAATTTCTGGTGATTGCACAGTTTCTCCAAGGCAATCAAAGAATGCTGATAAATACCGCTGAGAGATGTTGCATTTAAAGTCAATCCTTTTGTTTGAAGTAGCCTTGTTGTCTCATTTCCCAATGGGTCTGGAAGAGAATTGAGAAAAGTTTGCTTAAGATTGACATCATCCATGCCGTTGAGAAGATAAAACCGTTGAGACATACGGTCATAATGAATCTCCAGATCTCTCCTTTTGAATGAACAGCATCTCATGCTGAGATATTCTTCTCGAACAAACTCCTTTGTGTTGTTGTGATCTCCGAGAAACTCAATATGCAGAACTGAGATGAATTGATCAAGAGTTGGCAGTTGTTTAAGCTGTAACTGTCGGTACTCACCAAGAGCTAAGTACCATTGACGTAGTCGGCCAAGAAATTTTGTTGTACACTTAGTAATGACAAGACTAAGCGTAGTGTTTGGAGAGAGCAAAGCAGCTGTGCACCAAGCATGAATCTCATAAAGTTTATCCAACCATTTTGATGGGGGAATATTATCAAAGGAGAAACCTTGGGTATGGACATTGGAGTGTGAAAAGGAATCAAAAGTTGGATTTTCTGGAGGTGTTTCAAACTCAGGACCTTCCTCAATAATAGGATCTTCAACATTTTCCTCTGGGTTTTCCGGGTTCATCATGAAAACATGAGGTATTGGCATAGAGTCAGTGGATTCAACATCTGAATCAGACTCAATGGTTGGTTCTAGAGATGGGGTTTCTGGTATAGTGGCCAAGGTATGGAGGAGAGTAGAAATTGGATTTTTGGAGGTTGGCTGAACCATTAGTTGTGGTGATTTTAGATTTGGGTCAGATGGGTTAGAAGAAGTAGAGGTAGTTGGAGCTGAGGTAGAAGTGGATGGTGGAGTTAAAACTGAAGGAAGTTGAAAAGGTTTTATCTGGGGTTTTGGGAAAGGAAGTTTTGGTGGAGATGGTCTTTTTGGTGGAGGAAGAAAAGTTGATGAGCTTCCAAAGATGGAGCTTGACTCACCAAATTCGGAGGTAGGGTTTATAGGTAAGGGTTGAGACATTTGAGGATACCCAAACAAACTTTGTTGAGAGGAAGATGTAAACATATCAAATGGACTTTTTTGCTGGGAATACTGCTGAGCTTGGAGAGAGTGAAGCTGGTTTTTTAGGTGCTTAATTTCAGCATCCTTGTGGGAAAAAGCTGCTGAAAATGCTTGGTTGGCATATGCCATCTGGAGAAGTTCCTGGTGAACATTTTGAATTTTCTGCTGCAAATCTCTGATAAGAAGTTCCAAGGATGATAACTTCTTATGGACAACATTTTCCAAATTTTGCTGAGAATTAGCAATTCTTTGGAGAATTTTGTTTTGTGCCAGAGAGTTTGCTGACTGCCAATTTATTGCTGCTTCTGCTGCTGACACTGCCTTGGTGCTACCATCAGGAAGAATAGTAGCTGAGTCTGGAATTTTATGACGGTGGGTGGTTCTTTCCTGAGGATTATGAAAATCCAAAGGAGGAAAACCTGCTTCAGTGAACATAAAACATCCACTAGGCTGTGCCGAAGGGTCAACTTTTCAATTCTCCAAAACCTCCATCTAAAAATGACCCTTCGGCACAGCCTAGTGGATGTTTTATGTTCACTGAAGCAGGTTTTCCTCCTTTGGATTTTCATAATCCTCAGGAAAGAACCACCCACCGTCATAAAATTCCAGACTCAGCTACTATTCTTCCTGATGGTAGCACCAAGGCAGTGTCAGCAGCAGAAGCAGCAATAAATTGGCAGTCAGCAAACTCTCTGGCACAAAACAAAATTCTCTAAAGAATTGCTAATTCTCAGCAAAATTTGGAAAATGTTGTCCATAAGAAGTTATCATCCTTGGAACTTCTTATCAGAGATTTGCAGCAGAAAATTCAAAATGTTCACCAGGAACTTCTCCAGATGGCATATGCCAACCAAGCATTTTCAGCAGCTTTTTCCCACAAGGATGCTGAAATGAAGCACCTAAAAAACCAGCTTCACTCTCTCCAAGCTCAGCAGTATTCCCAGCAAAAAAGTCCATTTGATATGTTTACATCTTCCTCTCAACAAAGTTTGTTTGGGTATCCTCAAATGTCTCAACCCTTACCTATAAACCCTACCTCCGAATTTGGTGAGTCAAGCTCCATCTTTGGAAGCTCATCAACTTTTCTTCCTCCACCAAAAAGACCATCTCCACCAAAACTTCCTTTCCCAAAACCCCAGATAAAACCTTTTCAACTTCCTTCAGTTTTAACTCCACCATCCACTTCTACCTCAGCTCCAACTACCTCTACTTCTTCTAACCCATCTGACCCAAATCTAAAATCACCACAACTAATGGTTCAGCCAACCTCCAAAAATCCAATTTCTACTCTCCTCCATACCTTGGCCACTATACCAGAAACCCCATCTCTAGAACCAACCATTGAGTCTGATTCAGATGTTGAATCCACTGACTCTATGCCAATACCTCATGTTTTCATGATGAACCCGGAAAACCCAGAGGAAAATGTTGAAGATCCTATTATTGAGGAAGGTCCTGAGTTTGAAACACCTCCAGAAAATCCAACTTTTGATTCCTTTTCACACTCCAATGTCCATACCCAAGGTTTCTCCTTTGATAATATTCCCCCATCAAAATGGTTGGATAAACTTTATGAGATTCATGCTTGGTGCACAGCTGCTTTGCTCTCTCCAAACACTACGCTTAGTCTTGTCATTACTAAGTGTACAACAAAATTTCTTGGCCGACTACGTCAATGGTACTTAGCTCTTGGTGAGTACCGACAGTTACAGCTTAAACAACTGCCAACTCTTGATCAATTCATCTCAGTTCTGCATATTGAGTTTCTCGGAGATCACAACAACACAAAGGAGTTTGTTCGAGAAGAATATCTCAGCATGAGATGCTGTTCATTCAAAAGGAGAGATCTGGAGATTCATTATGACCGTATGTCTCAACGGTTTTATCTTCTCAACGGCATGGATGATGTCAATCTTAAGCAAGCTTTTCTCAATTCTCTTCCAGACCCATTGGGAAATGAGACAACAAGGCTACTTCAAACAAAAGGATTGACTTTAAATGCAACATCTCTCGGCGGTATTTATCAGCATTCTTTGATTGCCTTGGAGAAACTGTGCAATCACCAGAAATTCCTCAGAACTCTTGAAGAACAGGGAAAACTTCTTGGCAAAGCTTGTGATCGGCCAGACTTATCTATAAAGTGCAAGGACAAGAAGTGCACTTGCCGTCCTTCATATCGGAAAACCAAACACTTTCAGAAATGGAAGTTCAAATCTCCTGGCAAGTTCCCAAAGTTTTCCAAGTCCGGAAAGTTTTCACGCCGGAAAAAATGGAAGTTTTTTAAGAAGAAAAAGTTCAGAGGGCAGCGAAAGTCTGATCGCTGTTACATATGTGGAAAGAAGGGGCACTATGCAAAACAGTGTCCAAATAAAGCAGCAAGAGACAAGATGGTGAATTCTTTGGCTCTCATTGACGATGATCTTGAAAATGCTGATATCGAATCCCTATTTTCAGTCGATGATGAAGCAACAGATGAAGCAGTCCTGGCATTCACCTTTGATGATTCTTCATCAGAATCAGAGGATTCTTCTGATGATTCTGATTTATTCCCCTATGAAATCCAAACGTTGGGTTTCCTAACATCATGCTGGCTCAACCTTTAGCCAGGGTCAAAATCTTGCTTGGAAAGTATGAGAAACCCATACCAGTTATCGCTTTCTTTGATACTGGTGCAGCAGCCTCAACCCAGCAATCCTCCCTAGGTCCTATTGGCAGTCATGTTTCAGACCCTTCACAGCAGCCAATGGAGAAACTTTTATCATTACTCTCATCAGTAAGCCTATTATCATTCAACTTTTTCCTGGATACACCATAAAACACCAAGTCTATGGTTCTGACCTCCCAGGAAAAGATCTATTGTTAGGCTTTGATATTCTCCAAAACCTCAGCAAAGTTTATTGGCTCAAAAAAGGCTTGAAATACAAAAACTACCTGTTACCCTGGACCTCCCAACCAAATCTCTTTTCCCTAGAAAATTTCTCCTCCATCAAAGAAGCCATAGTCCAAACTTCTTGTGCCGAATCCCATTCCCAGTTCCTAACCAAATGTTCCAACCCACTTTGGAAAAATCCAGATTTCTTCATTTCTCTTCCCTTTAAGAAAAATGAAGATATTAACCTCACCAAAGCTACCCATCATGGAATGAACCCGGAACACTACCAGCTTGCTCTCCAAGAGCTCCAACAACTCCAGTCAGAGGGACTGATTGAGCCCACGACCTCTCAGTGGGCATGTGAAGCATTTTATGTGAACAAAAGAACAGAGCAGATAAGAGGAAAGCTTCGCTTGGTTATCAATTACCAGCCTCTCAATCATTTTCTGCAAGATAACAAGTTCCCTCTTCCTCGGCGAAGTGTTCTTTTTGCAAACTTGCCCAAAGCTCAAATTTTCTCAAAATTTGATTTGAAAGCAGGTTTTTGGCAGCTGGGTATCCAACCAGATGAACGTCCCAAAACTGGTTTTTGCATTCCGGATCATCATTTTCAGTGGTCAGTCATGCCTTTTGGATTAAAAACAGCTCCATCTTTATTTCAAAAGGCCATGATTCGGATATTTGCTCCCATTCTATCCTCAGCCCTTGTCTACATTGATGACATCTTACTCTTTTCTCCAGATATTGAGTCTCATGTTGTCTTACTACAAGCCTTCCATTCCCTGATCCAAACCCATGGTATCATGCTTTCAGAGAAAAAGATGCTCCTTATTCAACCAGAAATTGATTTTTTAGGGATGCATATCTCTAAAGGTCAATATAACCTCCAACCCCATATAGCTTCCCAACTTGACCATTTTCCAGATGAAAACCTCACAGTCAAACAAGTTCAACAGTTCCTTGGAATTGTTAACTATATGGCTGATTTCATTCCTAACCTTGCCCAATACCGTACTCCTCTTTCAGCTCTACTAAAGAAAATCCCTCCTCCTTGGTCAACCCATTGCACCAAAGCCGTCAAAGACCTAAAAACCATAGCCAAAACCCTTCCTCCATTAACCATACCTTCAGATGGAAAAAGAGTACTTCAGACAGATGCCTCTGATCTTTATTGGGGAGCAGTTCTCTTAGAGGAAAACACAGAACAGAAGCGCAGAATTTGTGGATATAAGAGTGGTGCTTTCTCTCCAGCAGAACTTCATTACCACTCTACCTATAAAGAGATTCTGGCAATCAAAAGGAGTATTGAAAAGTTTGAATTTCATCTAATCGGTCATCATTTTCTAATTGAGACTGATATGATGAGTTTTCCCAGCATGCTTAAGTTCAAGCAGAAACACCTTCCAAAGGCACAATTACTCAGATGGGCAAATTGGTTTTCCAATTGGAGTTTTGATGCTGTCCACATAAAAGGGAAAACAAATGTCCTCCCAGATTTTCTGTCTAGACTCAAAAAAGAAATCAACCAGTTTTCAAAATCAAAACCACATTTCTTTGTCCCTGGTTGTTTTCCAATGATTTCCTGTATCCATCCAGTCAATCTTCCTGTCCACCTTCAGTGTCATCTCTTAGAGTTAACCCTTCTCTCTAGATGTGTCCAAATGTGTCAAAACCTTCAACATCTCTGTATTTTCAAATATGGTCTTGATGAAGGTCCCCTAAGTGGTCTACCTTTCCATCCTGTCTATCCTTTTCTCACCCAGTTTGAAGTATATGACCATAATATTTTTTATTTTAAAAGAGAAGCCTATCTCCTTTTATGGTATTTAGTAGATGTATATACTATCAGTGTCTGTTTCAATAGATCAGCAGTGTTGGTCTATTTGGCTCATGCGGCATTCAATCAGATCCAACCTCCAGAAGACCTCTTCTTGAAGTTTCTCTTGCTCTTTGGAAACATACCATTTTGGCAACAGAAGATCAGAAGTGTCCCTAACACTGCAGGCGGGAATCTTCAATTTGTTTTTTGGACAAGTCGTAACAACAGATGTCTTCCTAATCCAGATGGTTCTATCACTTGGCGAAAGGATTACCACACCATATTTCTTTCAGCATATCCGGAGCCTCAGAGAATCCAGATCAACAGTGGAAATTATCTTGTCATGACTCAAACACTGTGTTCACTCAATGGATTGACACCTGCAGAAGTCCCTTCATCTCTCCTCCATTATGAAACTGCTAATTGGAAATTCAATGAGACTTATCCAGAGGAATGGCGCCAAAATATCCGATTTCTTTTGGATCAGTATCACTTGACCGACAGGACTGAAGATTATTCTGGAGACTGCTCAAGACAATATGATTCAGAAGGTTCAGAGTAATCAGGCCAGCTGTCTCTTTTGTGGGTCCCTCTTCCATTTCCAGGAGGGGGTGAAATTATTAGTATTTACTGTGGTGTACTGTTCATAGTAGTGTATAATTGGTGTACTGTTGTAATAGTACGTGTGTAATAAAGTAATGGTCAAAGTAGTAGTCAGGAGTGTAAGATAGCAATTATATGTAGCATACTGTAGCATGTACCAATTATGTGTAATAGGTGATGCAAGCACTAACTCCTTACGCCTATAAAAGGAGGCCCCGACCCCTTGTAATATTAAGTTAGTCTAATATCAAGTCAGTGTGTTTGTTTATATATCCTCTGTTGTGTTCTCTCTCTCGATCCTAACCTACTTCGTGTTTGTACCCACTTCGTGTCTGCAAATTTAGGTGCTTCCCGCCTCCTCCTCTATTTTGGTTTTGGTAAGGGGGGGGGGGGGTCTACGCCAGCGTTATAAAGCGCTGGTAAAAATTAATCTATACCAACGCCCATAAAAAGCGCTGGTACAGTGCTGTTGCGGCGGTCGTGCACCAGCGCTTTATTTAAGCGCTGGTATAGGACATAAAGGTCTATAGCAGAGCTTTGCGACTCATTTGCCAACACTTTTGGCTGCTGGCAAATCCCGTTTTTCTCATAGTGCAAGTACAAAAGACATAGTATTACATATGCTATGTATACTCATTGGGTGTTGCAATTTGTAATTGTCCATATAAATTGATCATATCACTGGGATCCGTAAATAGATACTCCCTCCGTCCCTTATTTAGAGTCTAGTATTCCATTTTGGGCTGTCCCTTAATAAGTGTTCATTTTGTAAAGTTAGTGGGTAAAAGTTGGTGCATTGTTTATTATGTCCCTAAAAGTAGATTTCTTTTTGAAAAGTTAGTGTGTAAAAGTGTCATGATGATGGGTAAGTAGGAAAAGTAGAGGAAAAAGTTGATGTGAAAGGTATAATGATGATGTCTTTTTAATAAGTTAGAGTTACGAAGCAAGACACTTAAAAAGGGACGGAGAGAGTAACAAAAGTCAGATGATTTTCTTTTGTAGCACAAAATTGGCCAAAACTTGTGAAAAGTGGTTAAAGAAAAATGGATCCATACGAAACAAGGTCGTGGTATATTCTAGAAGCATTGATTAGTAAGCACTGACTCTGACTGGGCCGGGGATGCTCTTGATCATCGTTCTACTTCTGGTTTCTGTATTTTCTTGGGCAACAATTTTATTTCTTGGTCTGCTAAGAAGAAGTGAGCTCACTGTCTCCCGTTCTTCTACAGAAGTTGAGTACCGAGCTCTGGCCCATACAGTCGCTGAGCTTAGTTGGTTGCAGATGTTGCTCACTGATTTTTCAATTCGAAAATGATACCTGTACCGACCAAAAACGGACTGAAATCATACCGACGGCCGCGGCCGGCCGTCTCCGGCCACCGGACGGCCGATCCGAGCCGTCCAAATATTCTAAAAAAAAAAAACACACGTCCTATCGTGTGCGGGAAAAATCATGTACATACTACGTACCAAGCTGTGCTATCTATGCATGGCATGAGCCAATTCCTTTGGCCTAATGAAGTTAGATACTGCACTTAACTACTAGGAATAAGGTCCCGTTCGGCTAAATAAGCCAAGTGGCGGCTTATTTTTTTGTCCTCATTCAAATTTTTTTCGTATCACTTGACTTATCATCAATTTTTGGGGGATTATTGCATCCTCATGACAAGAGGAATCTAAAAAGTAAAAAAATTTGATCGAAATCCAATTTTTTTTGAATAAAGACGAAAATAAGCCAATAAGCCAATTTTTTCGTCTTTATTAAAAAAAAATGAATTTCAATCGTGATTTTTTTACTTTTTAGATTTCTCTCATCATGATGATACTATAATCCACAAAAATTAATGAAAAACTAACAAATACTCCAAAAAATTGAATATGGACAAAAAATAAGCCAATTGACGTATTTAGGCAAAATAAACCGTAACTTTCGGCCGGGAAAAAAAAATTCATTGTACGAAAGAAAGATTATCTAGAATATGGCGTGCTGGTCGGTGAAAGCGTGGCTGCGCGAAGAGTCAAGGGTCAGAGCAGTAGAGTAAAATCTGCCCACGTAAACCATATATGAAATGAATTTATTTAGGGTCAGAGCAGAAGAGTAAAATCTGCCCACGTAAACTATAAAATGAATTTATATTTCTTTTTTCGATACCTGGTGTCCCGGATTACCATGATCGTACCTTGGACTAATCACTGCAACTCTTTTCACAGCCGTTTAACACGTGTAAGCTTGAGGTGAGGTGATTTAAAGAGTCGAACACCTGAAATTTTAGGAGGGAACAAACTCTTAAATCCTAAACTAAGACCACTTGACTAACCGCTCGAGGTTCCATGAAATGAATTTACTGCAACAAACATAGTAGTAGATAGGAATATTAACTAACAGGGAGAAAAGAAATTCCCATGAATAACTTCTGTATAGGGGCAAGAACAAGACTGTAGACCCCGCAGAATTTGACAAACCCGAGGATTATTTTGGCTCCGTTTGTTTTGATGTAAAATGTTTTACATGTAAAATATTTTTTCAGAAAACAAACTTCAAACTTTTATTTTTCGGTGTTTGGCACTTGAAAATATTTTCAGAAATCAACAAAATATTATAGAGAGAGGAAATGGGACTTAAACGGTGGAGAGATCTGGGAATATTGGAATTGAATGTGGGTCAGGACTGACGATCGAGGAAACTGAGCAGTGAGAATTGCAGTAGGTTCATTTCGGAAAATAATTTACGGAAGATTTAAGGGTAAGTCATTTTCATCCAATTGATAGAAAATATTTTACATGTAAATTAAATGTTTTCCTAATTTTTTACGCAACCAAACACCAAAAAATAGGTAAAACATTTTACCGAAAAATATTTTACTCCCAAACAAACGGAGCCTACAATGTAAAATATTTTAAAAAAAAATAAATTTCAAACTTTTATTTTCTGATGTTTGGTTGGCACTTGAAAATATTTTCAAAAATTAACAAAATAGTGTAGAGAGAGAGGGAGGCTTAAATGGTGGACAGATTTGAGAATATTGGAATTAAACGTGAGTCATGACTGACGATCGATGAAACTGAGCAGTAAGAATTGCAGTAGAAGACAACGAGTTCATTTCGGAAAAATAGCTTACGGAAGATTTAATGGTAAGTCATATTTTCATCAAATTGATAGAAAATATTTTATATGTAAAATGTTTTTCTAATTTTTTACACAATCAAACACCGAAAAATAAGTAAAACATTATCCCGGAAAACATTTTAATTCTAAACAAACGGATCCTTAATTCCTCTTTCCTATGATCTGCATTTCTTTTCCTTCACCGTACAACAACGAATAGAGTGGCATTGACCGATCAAATTCTTCGTCCTCATTGATGCTATTATTGACTTTTTATTCACATAATTTCTTCAAATTGACATTTGCTCTCGTTTTTAATTCTTACTCTGCGCTTTTGCTCTCATTTCTTGCATTTGTTTTTTTTTTTTTTAGGGTTTTCAAATGACGCTTTTATTTCACAAATTTTAGTTTTTTTTTATTTAGGATTTTCCAATAACACTTTTATTTCACAAATTTTATTTATTTATTTTTTAGGATTTTCGAATGACGCTTTTATGCATCCGCACCCACCCATGCATGCATTATGGGGCTTAGAATTTATTGGTAAAGGTCTCCCATAAACTTTTCGACATCCTATTTCTAAGGTACTTTTAATTATTAGTAAATCTCCAAATTCTTTACGTTTAACACCTCACATACATTCGCCAAGATTCAAATTCCGCGTCCGTCCATACAAAGATAGGCTAGGTTGTCTCTATCTATAAATAAACTTGGGAGCCAGTGGGCATGCTTCCAAACTCTTAAATCAACGTTTCTTTTGACTAGACATCCTTTGAATTATTTACACTTGCTTGGGGTGATAATGAAGAGGTACAACGCCGGTCATGAAAAACTTGATCGGAAGATAGTGGAGAGGAATAGGAGAATCCACATGAAAGATCTCTGCTTCAAGCTCACTTCTCTCATCCCTTCCCACCATCTCAACTCCTCTCAGGTTCTCTCTCTCTCTCTCTCTCTCTCTCCATACATCATAGAATGCTAAAGAGATCGATCAACTTCCTATCTTTGCGATATATATATATTTTTTGAATGGGAAAAAAAAATTCATTATCTTCTTTTGTGAATTTCAACTTCTAGTTGATATGGATGATACGGTTTGATTTTTGTGAGACGGAGAGGCAACAGTTAAAAACTAGGGTTTACTGTGACATTCAATCTTTTTCGATCTCATACATACTATTACTGCCTTGTTTTTTAATGATCAACAGATCTCCTAGTTTTTCTAAGTTGAAAAAAAATTGATATTTAAAAACTTCCAAGTGATAAAGCCATTTTTACACAAAAATTAAATCCTGCATAATTGGCAACAAACTACATCCTCATACAAAATCTATAATCTAGCTTAATCTTGACTTTTAGAGCAGTGGAATAAGCAAAACAAAAAATTGTTAAAGTTAGTAATGTTAGATCAAAAAAGTGCTCACATTGGAATAATCAAACCTAGCAACCTCTTAACAACTCATCAAATTTTGACTCTTCAATAATCAAAGCTAGCAATGTTTTGTCAATAACCAAATTTTATTTCTCAATCAAGTACACCAACATTACACAAGAATCTTCTCTCTCTTCCATTCTCTCTCTCTCTCAAAACAATGTTTTCAAAAAATAATTTTAAAAAACTGTAACTTTCAGATTTTTTTACAAAAAACAAAATTTTCAAAATTTTTAAAAACTGTAAGTAAATAAAGTGTGTTTTTCAAAAAACTATTTTTTACACAAAATTTGTTTTTTAAAAACTGTATTTATAGTTTTTAAAATTTCAAAACTATTTGTGTAAATACAATTCTTTCAAAATTTCCAAAATTGTATTTACAGTTTTTAAGTGAACAAAGTGTGTGTGTTTTGAAAAATTGTTTTTTGTTTCGAAAAACTATATATATATTTGAACTGTTTCTAACATAAATTGTTTTTTCCCTTCAAAAATCGCTTTTTCAAAAAATATGCATGAAATGAAGGGAAAAAGTTTGGGGGGCCCATTGGTTTTGATTATGGACAAAAAATAACCAATGTGGGATTTAACATTGCTAACTTTAGCAACTTCTAAATGGATAATCAAAATCTGATGTGGCATGTTTTGATTATTCATATTTGCTTATTCCACTGCTGATGCTCTTAGAGAGTTAAAATTTATAGGTAGTTCAATTTCACAGTAACCATAGAAAGGCGAACCCAAAAATTGTGGATGGCATGACAAAATTCACAATTAAATGGCGTAACAAAATAAAACCATAAAATGGTATATAACATTTAGCAAAAGAAGGCATAACATTTTTTTTCCCCACATCATGCATATTACAGTAGTATTTTTCAAAATGGAATAATATTTGCAAAATCACTTTATCAATATTCACCACAATAGGAGTATATCATTTGCCATGGAAAAGGGTCACTACAAGAAATTACACCATTCCCGACTAACAGTTTAGTCGGCAAAGGTAAGGAATTTAGTCGGCAATAGGAATTCCCGACTAAAAAATTTGGTCGGCCATTTAGTCGGGTAATTGCGGTCGGCAAAGGTAATTACCGACTAAAACACATTTAGTTGGCATAATTGTGTTTTTCCCGACTAATTATTTAGTCGGCTAATTATAATTATTGTCGACAAATTATTTAGTCGGTAAATGTTTGATAAATTACCGACTAATTATTTAGTCGGAAAATATTTAATAAATTACCGACTAATTATTTAGTCGGCAAACATTTAATTAATTACCGAAAATATTTGATAAATTCCCGACTAATCATTTAGTCGGGAAATATTTAATTAATTACCGAAAATATTTGATAAATTTCCGACTAATTATTTAGTCGGAAAATATTTAATTAATTACCGAAAATATTTGATAAATTCCCGACTAATTATTTAATCGGGAAATATTTAATTAATTACCGAAAATATTTGATAAATTCCCGACTAATTGTTTAGTCGACATATATTTAATTAATTACCGAAAATATTTGATAAATTACCAAAAATATTGCTAAATGTGAAAAGAATTAGCAACAAAATAGTTGGCATCTTTTATTTTAAAACTAATTCTAAAATCTGCTTAGATTTTTTTTATTTGGTGATTCACAGTAAATTAAATTGAGCAACATTTATTCACCAATCTATTATAATCAAGTATTAAAATTCAAGAACAATTCATTCATAACTTCCATAAATAAAGGGTGTTCACCAAATACTTAACAAACGGTATCCAAATTCGCCGAGTACAAAATAACAAAAAATCGTATCACGAAAAGTGTACGTAGCATCAAACATATCATATCCAAGCCCTAGAGCGCAAAATAATAGAAAAGTTCAACAGCGAGAAAACTAGATTACGGTAGAATCCACGGCAAAAATCCAACTTCTTCATATATACTCCTTAACGAGATGCCAAATACTCCAATATCTGTGGAAAGAACAAAACACAATAATGAGACCCATGATATTGATACAAACTTGACAACGGTACATCAAGGGAAGAAAAGAAACCTAACCTAATTAAGGAAAAATGTTCAATAATATAAATTGCAGATGACGTATTAAGAAAAGGAATGCCATTGTAAAAATTTAATGGAGCAAAGTATGTGAACAGAAAGCAAAGCCTCCCTCCACCTAGCTACGACAATTAAGATCTAACAAATCCTTAACCCTCGTGATTCCAGCTAAAATTGAAATCAAACATTTCTTAATTTGCTGGTGTGAGCAATTCATACAGCTATTCTATGAGTATAATTGAAGTCAAGGTTTTGGACTAAACAGGTCCAAAATTCAGGAAGCCCAGTAAACCAATTGCCCGGTCTAATATTGCTAAAGGAAAATTGTAAAACAAGTATAGTTCTTGGCTCTGTGTATGCTACAATGACACTAAGCTTGCATTGCATAGCTATGTAGCACCGACACTCCACTAGGGGTGACGTACCGGTGTCGGACACGTATCGGACACCGACACTCACCGGACACTCGGCCGACACGCACTACCATACCAAAGAACAACCTTAATGCCTTTTCTTTTGTGTTTGCTCTCAACTGCCCCTTTTGGCCATGGATATTCACAGCAGAATGTTCAAATGATCATAAAATGCCTTTTCTTTTTATTTTTTCTTTGTTCCTTAACTAGTATGGATGGAATGGAGGGACCATTTTCTACTTCAACCATTCTTTGTTCCTTAACTAGTATGGATGGAATGTAGGGACCATTTTCTACTTCGACCATCCATGGTCAAACTTCTAAGTGTATAACAAGGGGACAATGATGTGCTTTCAATTTCCTAGACCACAATAAATACTATGACATAACTGCTTATGTTCAGATTTTTAAAAAATTCACAGAACTCCTAGTTTATTGGATGGCTGGATCGCAAAACCAAGCTAAAAACTAGCAGGATGAACATAGTAAATGTACTTTTAGGATTGTCAGAGAGAGATGTACTTACCAACAACACTTGTACCGGTAGAAGGAGATGGAACACTCGGAGGAGTAGATGCCATAATAGGAGGAACAGATGTTGTAGCTTCTGCAATTCCACGCGATTTGATAGAGTTGGAGGATGCGCTACTCTTTCGTGATCCAGGACCCATGATGCAATCTGTCAAACGGTGAAACACTACTCCATTAGAAACAAGGATATAAAAGAAGTGAACTATAATGAGACATGTATAGCAAGTGACAGATAATCAATAATAACGAAATGTTTCTTACCAAATGATGTTGCTTATGGCTGATAAAAAAAATTGATGTTGCTTATAGACTAATGTAATAAGAATTCTTTCATCTATATCATCCCCTAAGCATGAATATACACATTAGACTCCTTAGATACCATAGACAAGTACAAAAGACACAAAGAAGTAGCAGTAGCAGCAAACCAGCTCAACCGAAAATAGTCCAGCAATCTTCACAATAAAACATGCCCACCATAAAAGCACAAAGATGCAACATGTGAGTAGTAGCAAAGCAGCCACCAAATAGCAGAATTAGCAAAACAGCGAGAGCAGCACGTAACAGCAGCCACTACACGGGCCCCAAATGTTCACAAACAGGTTCAGAACATGCAGTGACAAACAGATCAGCAACAAACAGAACAGTTGCTGCTGTAATGGCAGCAATCAACATAGCAGGAACCACATCACAGAGTAATGCAGTTAGAAGCAGAAGGTAGTAGGATCAAGAGAGCCACCATATGACAGATAGCAGATAGTAGCATGGCCATGACAGATAGCAGTAGAACTACATAGCGTGGCAGTAGGTCAATACAAAAGGGTAAGCTATTAACAACAGGAACCCAACCCAAATGCACAACAATTGAGAAGTGAATCAACCCATATTAACACAGCAAGGGACTTGACTTAGCTTCACAGAACACAGCCAACCATAGCATAACAAAAGTGAACTACACAGATCAGAACTAACAACAGTAGAGATTGATGTTGCTTATGGACTAATGTAATAAGAATTCTTTCATCTATATCATCCCCTAAGCATTGATATACACATTTCATCCTCGGGGACCTCCCCTCCTATTTCATCCCTAATACCTTCATTGTGTTCGTGATAGTCGTCATATTGTGTTTGAGGCTGACGTGCAGGAACTGGTTCCCCATGGTACACCCAAGTCTTATAAGAAGAGTCGATTCCTTTTAGTATCAAATGGATCCTAACAACTTCACTGCTAAGTATTTTGCTATTTAGACAATCAATACATGGACACCGAATCCCAGCTTGTGCTCCTGAATTCGCCATCGCAAATTCTATGAAAGATTCCACCCCTTGTTTATACTGCTTTGACCACCTATTTTTTATCCCCATCCAATCCTTATCCATTTCTTATGACCTATAAATAATTTTAAAGGTTATACAAGTCAATGTTCATGATAGAGTAATGAAACATGGTGGTTTGGAAGCATGCAACTCCAGTGATAATATTGTTAAGATAAAAAAAATAATAATAATTTCCTATAGAGTAATGAAACATGGTGGTATGGAAATAATAATAATTTCCATACCAGAAGTAGAAAAGAATAAGTAGCTCAAGTCGTCAAATAGAGAGAACATGCAATAAAAGGAGTAAATTTGGCATACATTAGGGCTTTGGAAATGCGAGCGAACTGGTCAGCTCAGCTATCAGTTGGGCTTACTGTTATTGTGAAATTATGTCCATTTAGAATTATTTGTGATACTAGTATTCTCCTACCACATGTAATAAAACAATAAATCATTATTTGAATTCAGTTATCATATCACCAAAACTGACACAAATTTCTAAGCGTAATTTAGTCGAACAGGTGGAATGCGTTATGCAGAAACCACCACATAACAATATGGACCAAAGAACTGTAACCCATCCCAAGACCTTTGAATAACTGTAGTTCAGGAACAAATATATGTAATGGAATGCACTGGGAGAGAGGTAAGAAGGCAGTTCCAGGAGTCCTATACTCCTATTCCATAAAGATAGAGACAACTAGTATATAAGGAAAATGGAAGAAAAACCAGATTAAGATTTAGTCGGCATAGTTTTTTCATTTTATTCGTTTTTTATATTCAGGGACAAAAATATTTCCCGACAAAATCTAGGTTTAGTCGGCATATTTATTTCATTTATTGATCTACAAAACTCGGGGGAAAAAAATATTTCCCGACTAAAGCAAGATTTAGTCGGCATTTATTAACATTTACCGATTAAATAGTTTAGTCGGCATATTTATTTCATTTATTGATTTATTAAACTCGGGGAAAAAATATATTTCCCGACTAAATCTAGATTTAGTCGGCAAATATTAACATTTACCGATTAAAATAGTTTAGTCGGCATATTTATTTCATTTATTGATTTATAAAACTCGGGGAAAAAATATATTTCCCGACTAAATATAGATTTAGTCGGCATATATTAACATTTTCCGATTAAATCGTTTAGTCGGCATATTTATTTCATTTATTGATTTATAAAACTCAGGAAAAAATATATATTTCCCGACTAAATCTAGATTTAGTCGGCATTTATTTACATTTACTGACTAAAATTCGTTTAGTCGGCGTTAGAATTTAAATTTACCGACTAAATAATAATTAGTCGGTAATGGTTAGCCAATTGGCGACTAAATTTTATTTAGTCGGGAATGTTTGTCGGTAATGGTGTAATTTCTTGTAGTGGGTGTAACATGTTGTGGTTCAGCATATATAAGAGGAGGATACTTCAGAATTCCCTACTATATGGCCTTAATAACAGTTTTTGCGTCCCTGTTTTCACATCTTCTATGCATTTTCTTCAGTACTAATTGGGCTATAACAACCATTGTGAGCTTACTAGATGAAAACAACTGTTTTCGTACTGAAAACGAGCTGAATGTCAATTTCTTCAAAAGATACAAGAATGAGCCAAAACTACCCAGATTTCGACACATGCACCCCCTGCAGAAGCAAGATAGGCGAAATTGCTAGATGAGAACCAATCTAGGTTTAAATAGTAGAGAATCTTAGACGGATTGGACCCCAGCTCAAACCCGAGAAGCACATATGAAATCTGGACGACAAAAGCCGTTCACCAGAGCAGGAGTCGTTCACTGTAGCAGACCCCTTCACCGAAAACAGTAGGAACCTCAACCCACCAACAACCACAAACAACCCTAACTTCGGACGATCCTTAATAGGCTTCGGATTATTTGCCCACCTCCTCTTCCACACCAGATTTGGGGAAACCAAACTGGTACCAAACCGGATTGATTTGGATGAAACCCAAATCAGCTGGTAGAAAGCCAACGAAAAAAAGACAGAAAACAAAAACCCCAAACGCTCCAAACCCCATTATTCAAACCCATAACCCCCGGACAGCACCACCACTAGCCGCCTATCACCGATGCTTCCTCGCCAAACCAGATCAGAGGATAGATAGGGGCCAAGCCACACAGCACACCATCCCGACTGAGGGCGAGACGAAGCCAAAATTGGAACAGAGAGAGGGGAGAGAACCGACGGAGAGAGTAGAGGGAGGGGAGGAGAAGGAGAGGGGAAAGAGGGAGGGGGAGAGGCGGCGGAGGCAGGGCCTCCCCCCTCAAGAAAACCTAGTCGCCTGTAAACCTAGCTGCGCCCTTTGTTTCTATTCTAATCAAATAGACGTCATTCCAATTCCAAGCCATAATATATATTTCTCCCCAAAATGACACAAATTTTCAGGACATGCAATCGCGACAACATCAGCTCGACGAGGCAGGAACATACATTAAGCTACTGGAAAAAAGAGTGGAGGAACTGAAGGCAAGGAGGGCAGCACTGGCAATGGGCAACCACGACGGCACGAATAACGACGGTAATACCAGCATAAGAATCGAATTGCCCGTGGTCGAGTTGAGAGAATGTTTAGGTTCAAGTTTGGAAGTAGTTTTGATAACTGGGTTGAACAAGAACTTCGCGATTTCTGAAGCCGTTGGTGTGATTGAGGATGAAGGAGCAGAGGTGGTGAGTGCTAGCTTTTCTGCTGTGGGTGATAAGGTTTTTCATACTCTCCATGCTCAGGTGATCATTAGTTGCCATATTCTGTAGCTCCCATTTCATCTTCATGTTTTGCTAGTGTCACTAGTGGAGGTATTCTTGTTCCGCTGTATTTTTTATACAATAAGAACCCATGTTTCGGTTCCACTAACTTTTTACCTTTTGCCTTCTTATTTCAACATTTTAAAATCCATGTCATTTTTTAATCGCTTATATTTTTCAATTTATAATAAATTTTATGATTTTGCGAACTTTGTATAGTAAAAGTAATTGAGATTTATCAAATGAGATTCATATTACATATTTTTTGAGATCTATATTGAAAGATTTAAGTAATTAAAAATGGCATTTACAGAATAAGTATTTATTTCTTAAGAACACGATCTTAGTGGAACAATGGTTCTTATTTTCTTCCAAAGTTGCAAAATAAGTACTTTTTTTATCGGCAAAAATAAATTTTATTAAAAACGGGGAAAGAAGGAGATCCAATGAAGAGTTAGACAATACATCTCTAGGGCAAAGTTTGAAACACCCAAATGTCTACAAGAATCGAAAATAGATAATCGAAAAAGCCCAACCCTATACCCAGAATATACAATGAAAGCCCAAAACGCCCAAATCCGACCCAACCCTTGGACTGGCCAACCCAAACCAACCCTCAAACCTAACCACCTTCAACATCCACCGTCGCACAAACCACCGGAGCCCAGCCTCGCCGTTAAGCCAAGCCGGCCTCTCCCAGATGTAGAGACCGGCGACGGGAACTGGCCTACGGAAATGAATACCGAAGACCGTCAGGGCAAAGAGGAGCAAACCACCACCAACAACAGACCCCAGCAAAACCCAAACAACACCCGATCTCAATCAGCAACAGCAAAACCCGGAGCGACGAAAATGTCGACCCGTCGCCCGACTGAGAAACTCGGAGCGGCCGCCGACCGGACTTCGGCACACAAAGCGACCTGAGTAGCCCAGACATGGGAACCACATCCACCTCACCACCACCGGAAAGAAACATCACCAATCGAAACCGCAATTTTACCGATCATTTTCTGGAATTTTTGAAAAAACCTGCAAAACAAAAACAAAAGTTAGAGAAAACAAGCTATAGAACAATACCCACCCCCACAATCACAACACCCACTAGATCCCCGCCACCAACCAAACCCCTGCACCTCCGAGACTCCCCACATCACCCAACACCGCTAGGCTCCCGTAGGGACCAAGGAACCTCCGACCGATGGCGAATAGAGCAAGAGCTCAACCGCCACACCCTCCCACATGGGGGAGGGCAGTGATCCGAACAACAAATAGAGAAAACAGAGGGAAGAGAGAAAACAACGATCTGAAGGGTAGAGGGAAAGTGAGAGAGGGAAGAGGGGGAGATGAAGGAGGACGAGAGGAGCCCGGGAGATGAGGGAAGGAGGGGCTCCTCCCCCTCCCCGGCGGCGGCTGGCTAGATGAAGAAATCCTAGAGGGAGAAAATTTGCCCAAATCGTCTAAAGGAGAGAGAGAGAGAGAAGAACTCGCATGAAACACTCGATTGCAAAATTGTACTTATTGAATAAAAAGGTTCAGTGGAACGGGACCTTAAAGGCCCCCTACTTTTTCTTTTTTTTCGAAGGAAAAGAATAGCTAGAAGAAAAAAGTTTGACTTGGAGCGAAACGTTTTCAACTTTTCTTTCAAATAGAAACCATTTCAAGTCTTAGCCTCCATATTCAAAGGAGAAGAAACGCATGCCTTGGACACTCAACGGCGGCCGGCAATCTGAGCTGAACTCTTCACTGTCCAAACTCAGGTGGCCGGCAATTGGAACCGAACGCCTTTAGGATCTCGACTCATTCTTCACTTTTCAAACTCTGATTTCGGCCTCTAGGTGTAGATGCATTAGGTTAATTTGTTAGATAGATATTTTTGGACAGAAGTTAACGTTGGTTAATTTCATGAGTTCCATATTTCTTTTTCTTTGCAGGCGAAAGTTTGTAGAGTGGGTGTGGATACTGCAAAGGTATGTCAGAGACTGAAGGAATTGGTTCGCTGATTCCTTTTTCTTCTTCTTCTTCTTCTTCTGGTTTGTTTCTGTTTTTTGCTTTGGAAGAGGAAGATTTTCTATAGCCACGCCATGCCGGAAGAATACTAAAAAGTACTATAAGAAGACACATTTGTACCATTCGATTCCAAGAGTGTAATCTCTTTTTTTTTTTGAATGGTGAAGAAGATTTTCATTTATCACAAGCGAATATTGTAATCTTACAGCGAATTAATGGCTCTGCGTTATCACGATGATATTCTTTTGATGTGATAGAATTATGACTCAATTAATGGTTCTGCGTTATCAAGATTAGATTAGATAATATCATCAGAGCTGTCGTAAGACGTGTAATATTCAAATTAAAAAATAAAGTATTTTTGTGCATAATTTTAAATTTTTTTTACACTGTATTAACGATCTCAATTAGTTGTATAATTTAATTAGTACAAATATTTAAAACATTATGCAAAGAAATACTTTTATTTTTTTAATCCAAAAATTGCACATATTTTCATAATGGACCCTTTGTGGCCGACGGATGTAGTATTATAGTAGTAATCACGTTCAGTTATAATTTGAGTTCAAACTTTTATATAGACCAAAGTATGTGAGGATTGTGACTCGATCATGAGATGAAGTGGCATGTTAATATGTGATCACCCTGTTAATATCTAGAAATAAGAAGCATATATCGAAAACTGATGTAGCACAACTTCCTTTTACTAAACTATTTGCAAGAAGAAATTAAGAACTTGCTTATGTTAAAGATTCTCTATTTGAAACACAAACACGAATAAGAATAGGTATGAGCAAGAGGTACTCCCTCTATGAATACGCAATATGAAATAAATCTCAATTTTCTTTATTTCAATAACAACTAAGTTATACTGTAGGGCTTACAATGATTGTAACGGTCCGAGTTTTTGAGTAATTTTCCAACCCGAACCCATTTCTTCTCCCTTTTTCCATTTCATATATACGTTCGGTTGAGGAGGGAAAAAACAATAGAAGAAAAAAAAAAAAAAATCCTCATCCTCCAACAAATTCTCGACAACTCACCCTATAACTCTAAACCTCCTACAAATTTCTTACCCATTGGTTCTTGCCCTCCCTCCTATTCTCAAAAAAAATATCAAACCCAATAAATCCCCCATTCCCCATTTTGTTTTCGGAAAAAACAGAGCAGTAGAGAGAGTTCAGAGAACTCAAAACTCTTTTTATTCTCCTTGCTTTCTTTTTTTCACCATCATCCTCCTTTATCTTCTTCCTTCTTCTTTCTTTTTTTTTTTTTCCTTTTCCAGCACACACCACACACGGCAGAGGAGAGAGAGAGAGAGAGAGAGAGGAGGCAACCGGACCCATCACCTTCGGTCAGCCGGCCATCACCACCCGTCAGACCGCCATCACCTCCCACCGGATCACCTGCTGCTGCCATCTCAACCGAACCCACCTCCAGCCGCCGCTCATCCTCTCACCACCGGAGCAGCCACCGCCACCGAGATCAACCACTGCCGTACTCACCAAAATCACAGCCGAGCTCCGCCGCCGCTCCGATCCGCCACCGAACCTCTCTGTAGCCCGTTTCGCCGGACAAGAGGCAGTCCGAACTCACCTCCCTAAATATATATTATGTTCCGTATTGATTGTTTCGTGTTTCGGTATGTGAACTCCGCCCCGACGTCACCGGTTGATCCGGCCACTGTTTCCGTTGGCCATAACTACTGTTTTCTTTTAAAATTGGTTTGGAGAATTATAGTTTAGCCTCTCATGATTTAAAAGCTTATAAATCTAACTATTGAGTAGTAAAAGTTAATATTAAGTTCCGAAGTTAATTAGTTTCGATTCGATCCAAGTTTTGTTGCAAATACGAACTATTCTAATATTGTCAACACTCCAAGGTGATGTAGATTAAACGTAAATTTTTGTTTTGAAAAAGAAAAGGAAAAACAAGAGGAATCACTTAATTTTCTTAATATAATATTCAATCACACAATTAGTTTCTATCGCATGAATAAATGTTGTTAGCATGTTTTGTTGAAATGTCTTAATGATGTGAAGATCTAAATCTATTAATGCAAGTATTAGTTTAAGAGACAATTGGTGTTAGGTTGATTACTCTGTTTAAGTGATAGTTTTTAATGAAAGGTAGACATGGTTATCAGTCCTCGTGAATCATAATTTATTTTGTCTCTTGCTTAATTCCTGTTAACTGTGGACATGCATGACTTCAAAAACCAAGAATGGACATTAGAACCGGGATGGTATACGATTAGAGAATCATGTAGACGCTGATAAATAAAGGATAAATCGGAATGTAATTGAGTTATGATTTTAAGATAGGTGCTAACAGGGGCCCAGGTTGTTTGATAAACGTAACCCTAGATAAGGTACAATGGTGATTGATTGTGAGAACAGATTTGGTTCCTTCCTTGCGTGGTTGCGTCGACTGTAGATCTGAGTAAATAATTTGGTAGCTATCAGCGGGACACAGCAAGGAGCAGTCTGAATCACACTAGGTTGCCTTACTTTGGAGGTTGAGGATAGAACGGATCTCGAGGTGGAGAGCCTAGACTGTCATAATTAAGTTGAAGGATAGTAACGAAATCAAGCACCATATATATTTGCATTGCACTCTTTGTAGAGACTCGCAAAATTTCTTTTTAATTTCGGAAATCGTTTAATGCATAAAAGAATCGTATTATTAATAAAGTTGTGTGTTTGTTTGTGGGGGTGTATGCAGATATGTTAATTGTTGTGCATCGGACACTCGAAAAATATTAAAATGTTAGTTTTGATGTTGTAATGTTGTTTAGAAGTGTTGGTATCAAGTTGGGTTCGATTCGGTATCCGTTTAAAATTTTCACTTTTCTGTCTAGTCAGTACCGGTATTGCCTCTTGCCCAGTACCGGTACCCCATGTCCAGAGCGTGGCCATATTGACTTTTTGAAGGCTACAGTACTGGTACTGGGAGTTGCCCGGTACGTTGCCCAGTACCGGTACCCACTGTGATTTTTTTTGTTTTGCAGCACGCTATTCAGCTCCCTATAAATACCTCTCTTTGTCATTTCTCACACCCAAAAATCACGAACTAGACCTTGAAACACCCCCTCTCACCTACCCAACTCCAATCTCACCCAAAACTCTTGATTTCAACCTCAAATCTTCAAGATCCAAGGGTTTGCAACCTCAAAAACACTTGAATCTTGCATTTGGAGAACAAGGGGTAAGTTTTGTGTTTTTGTTCACATCTTTGGGCTCTCACCCACGTTTTTCTTTCTTTTCTCTCAATCACTTGTTGATCTTTGTTCATTTATCATGTTTTTGGGTTGTATTCACTCTAGATTTTGTATCTAAGCTTGGGTGGAGCTCGTTTTTGGTGGATTCAAGCGTATAGCTCTCGGTAGACTTAGGGTTTTGCTCAAAACCCACTTAGGTAGGAATTTCTCTCTTCCTCTACATGTATTGAGGTGATTTCATGTGATATTTGTGTTTGAATGCTACATATGGTTTGGGTGGAACACTTTAGAGCTTGAGAATCTCATATTTTTTTATTTATGAATGATGTATCTTAGTCTTGATTCTTGTGATCCACGAGTTATTTGTGATGTGTTGGATGATGTTGATATGCGTAGAATGAGTATATAGTGACGATGTTGATAGTGATGGTAATATGGACGTTGTTTTGAGATTGAATGAGATGTTTATTGTGACGCAAGGAGTGGAAACACAAAGTCGCAAGTGTGGAGTTTATTGTGACGCAAGGGGTGGAAATACAAAAATCGCAAAGGGTGGAAATACAAAAATCGCAAGGGGTGGAAATTTGATGGAGAAGTATGTGTGTGTGTGTGATAAGCCCGTAATAGTGTAAAGAATCGGGCTTATCTCTCTCATTTTTGCCACGCTCACGCGCATAACTCCTTGTTTTTGTATGATATTGCGCGAAAGGTGCGTTTTTGGTGATTACAGGTTTTCCTTGTGAATAAGGCTTGAGTAAAGCCACATTTCGCTCCAACAATGTTCGGGGATCCGAGGGCTTCAGTCGGAGCGATTTCGGAGCTTGGGGACTGTCGTGGAAGCCCCGGAACAAAGTCTGACATGAGCTGCTGTGAAGGACAGGCCAAAGAACAATGTCTACCGGTAGATATTAATGTCTACCGGTTCAATTTCAGATTAGTGAGGCCACCTTTCTGCACCATTTTGCATCGGTAATTCCTACCGGTAGATATTCAATGCCTACCGGTAGACATCCAGTTCAAGCAGTTTCACTTTTTGCTTCGTAGTCGTTCTACCGGTAGGGGATTGCTTGACGATTTCCTAGTCCTAAAATAATGGGTTGCCCCAAGCGTAGGGCGGAGACCGATATAGCACAATATCCGGTAAGACCGGAGTCGAATCCACTAAGGACGGTGAAGTGTGTGCTGTGAAACCTCGGGTTGTTATAATTTGAAACGGCTCTTAGGTAGCCACCCCTTGTTGGTTTGACTGAGAGATTAACTAAAACACGAAATTGCTTAACTATTCAGATAATTAAAAGGAGGTACGGTCGTAGGGTTCATAGCACTCGTAACCAGTCCGGATTAGCCTGCTCCATTTGGTGTTCTTAAAAACATTTAATTTTAGTTTAGAAAAGATACCCCGAAAGATGCGAACCTTTATGGTCGCCGTATACCCATGCGCAGCGAAGAACAAGTTTTGTTCCCCCATTCCCCCGTTCACATGGGCTCCGGCGATGCCCCGGGTTCGTCTAACGAATGTTCTAATTAACCCAAAATTACTTTTTCATTGTTTAAAAGCAGGAGCAGTTCCCGAACTGATCACGGCGTGCTAATCACCCCGCGACCCTACCTATACGACTACTCACTCATTATTGAAAGAAAAATAAAAGAGATTTTAACTTGCATCATACTTCAATTATGGGAAAAAGAGAAATAAACGAGAAATACCAACTAATTGAATGCCAATAAACAACTTTAATTAAGAACGAAAACTGAAACGAGTTACCGAAGTGCGAAGATCTGAACAAAACTTGAAAACTTGAATGAAATTAGCTCTGGAACGGAAAGAACGGAAAAATAAAGCTGCTATCAAAAAGTGCGAACCCTAAAAACGGAGTTTAGATGGGTATTTAAACAAACCCCCCAAATTCGGAAATAAATGGAAAAGGAAATAAAATGACGAAACATTGAAAACCCCGCTAAAGCCCTCGGTATCGATACCAGGGGGAGGGGTATCGATACCCAACTTTCTGTTCAGCCTCGAATCCATTTTGCATTGAATTGTATCGATACAGGGGAGAGCTGTATCGATACCGAGCCCGTTAATGCGTGCCGCCGAGCCTTGCATGGAATTTGCCACCCGACGTCACCCGATGCTCCATGCTTCCACTTTAACCTCCCATGTCGACGTCCAAAACGACCTCAAGGCCTCCCAATCCAATCTTGGCGTAAAAACCGCCTTATTACCTAAAATAATAAACACACAAAACAAAGGAACGCACGGCATCAAGTGGATAATGAAATAAAACGCGCCTCTAACGCGCTAATTCGCCCTACTTAGGCACTCATATCTAAGATATCACGCGCCTATCACACCCCCAGCTTGAGCGTTGCTAGTCCCTAGTAACGAACGAACAAATAACAATAAAAGAAATATTACTCGACAAAAATGGGGATACGGAGGTTATGCATGTTGTACAAAAATATGCGAGCCAAAAGATTTTTGCCTCCTCGTTCACCTGCAGCTCAAACACATGCATGCCTTGGCAAAAGGATAAACAAATATTTGTGCCGAAACACATATAGAGACAAATGCCCCACGATGGTAACATTACTACACTCGCTCCCCGGAATTCTCAAACATCCCATGAAAAAGCGTTTGGCGAACTACATGGAACCGAAGCAAAGGCCTCCACGTGCCAATCAAAAGTAACGCTCACAAAGAATAGCAGTACGATACGACAATCACGATTCCACAATATGAAAAGCATTAATTAGAAAACATGCATCTATGAGAGTTAACAACGTGCATAAGATCTACAAAGGACTTTGGTAAGCTTAAAACGACCATGGTTTCGAATAAAAGGGATAGACATGCAAAATTAGGCGGCGGCATATAGTAACGCAAGGTAAACTACCCAGACTGGCCGCCACCTTTAACCTTAAACTACCAGCATGCACCCATTGGTGCCAACCAAAACAAGTCTAACACGAAATTTAAACCAACATACTAAGTTATTACAGACCCAAATACTAGAAAACGAGATAGTTCACCGACGCTGAAAAACATGAAATAAACACATAAAATAACACCACCACCTAGCCTTATGCATCACGGGTAACCTGCTCAATCCGAGTCACTCCCAGCAAAATCATCACTAACTTCCAACTCAGGAAACTGAGGCTGCTGATATGGTTGCGAGGATTGTCCCGTCCCTGTGATGCGGTTGCACAGCCACTGATTCTGGTGGGCCAATATCTGCTGGTTACGACTAACCTGACGCACCTCTCTTTTCAACTTCTGCTGGCTTTTAGCCGCAGCCGCCTCAAGACAGAAAATCTTCCTCAACCAAGTGTTCGTGCCAGCATTCGCCGGGGGCTCAGTCAACAATGCCCCCCGCTTTCCCTTAGAATGGGCCGCACTCTTCTGAAGAATAGAACTATCAATATCACCCGGATGAGCTTCGTTATTCTTAAAGTATTTGGAAGCTAGCCCCTCTTCGGCCCTACAGACAACTGAAACCAAAACCGAGAATGGCAACCGAGTGTTGGTTGCTACATCTCTAAACTCCACCATCTTAACAAAAATATATCGGGCCCAGTCACACACCGTCTCCTCCTCCAAAAATGCCATCAACATATTTCCCGTGGTTTCGGAGGGTTTATTTTCGGTCGCCCGAGGATCCAAGTTATAGCACACCAACTGATTGACAAACCGAAACGACGGCCCGAATTTACCGGGCCGGTGGGGAATCATCGCATTCCTCTTCTCCAAATACATATTCTCAAAAACAATATCTTTATCAAAAGCATTATTCGGGACCGGGTAATTTGTTTCCCCCGTGGGAGGAGCATACAACATCCTCGCCGCGATAATACCCGGAGTTACTATCACCGGAACCTTACCAATCCTCGAAGTAATACGGGCCTCGGGATGCAATTCAGTCCCGACCTCAGGCACAATCATATTCTTGTAAAACTCCTCAACTAATTCAATATTCAAACCAGGATTACGCTCAAACCAAAAAGACAAACCTTGCCTGACGACCGCCCGTATGACTTCATTGTCCGGTGGAAAGCTATCCCGGATAATGAACCTCTCTGCCTTTATTCCCCGGCCCTTGCATGAAGCCTCCCATGCCAACTGCTCATCCCTCCTTATCTGATCTCGGTTCCTCCTCCGTGGTCGGGCCGGAACCTCCGCCGGAGCGGAATCTTGCTCAAAATCCGGGTCCGGTGCATGACCCGAGGAACCCACGCCTTTCCCTTTCTCTGCGAGACTAGCTTTCTTCTTGGGTGCCATGTGAGAGATGGGAAGAATATAGGGTAAGTTAGGGTTTTTAGATCCGTACGGATTTGGGTGTTTGGTGGGGTTGAGAGAAGAGTATGTGGTAGAGATGGGAAAAAGAGAAGTTTTGGTGGAGTTTGGAGTGATTTGGGTGGAGAATGGAGGAATTTCGGAGGTTTGGGTGGAGGTTTGGTTATGGGGTAATGGAAGGTTAGAGAGAGAAAAAGAAGAGGTTGAAGATGATGAAGTGAAAGGGTTTGGGAAAAATCCGCCGGCCCTTTTTGCTTTTTTGACCTTTTCTGCGTTTTTTTTTTTTTTAACCGAAAGGACTTCGGTATCGATACCAACGAGGAGTGTATCGATACCGGTTGCACTGTTCACTTCTATCCATTTTTCTCTTTCTTTCTCTTTTTTTTTTTTTTTTTTTTTTTATAGCTGAGGGTTTAAGAGTTGGTTGGTTGGATAAGGGTTTTGGCCAAGGTTGTAAGGATTTCACCCACATGACACCCATCAAAAATTCTTCAATTCCACCCCAACAACAACGATGCTCCGAACAAGATATCCATGATGCACAACGCTAGACCCCCCAACTTGAATCCAACCCACACACCGTTTTCCTAGGTTAGACTCAGGAACTGACTCGGACTGGTTTAAGATTGGTCAAAGGGACACATATGTGGTCTAATCATAAAAGAATGCCTTGTTTCATCCCCTATGCACGAAATCAACTCTCGCAAATGCATGCAAACTATTCAGCTATTCAATTATGAAACAAACGCCTACTTTTTTACGCAGATGCGAGACAGATAAATCAAAGAACATGGGAATGCTTCTTCTTTTTTTTTTTTTTTCAATATTAACCACGTGGGGACACTCACTCAACGTAAACGACAGCATAAACATGTTCACGAACCGCCAAATATATGCATGAATTTAAGTTAAACAGGCCCAAGAATTTGGCTAATTCTAGCATGTTCGCCTAATCATACAATCAAGCATAACAAACGTATCCCCAAAAATAAAAAAAATTAGAATTTACCGCTAGCAACGCCACGAGAACGTGTACAAAGTACACCCCTCCCCCCAACTTAAACATGCTATGTCCTCAAAGCATGAAAACACAGCACAAGAAAAATAAAGGAGAAGAAATGGACCAACGGGTGGCAGCCAACCACCATGACCTCGGCCGATGTTCGAGGAATTTACTTGCTCCGCACGCCGTGCAAAACTCCGCACCCTGCAAAACATTAGTGCCACCCGGTTCGTGGTACCCGGGATCCCAAAAACAAACAGAAAAAGAAAGATAAAACAAAAACAAAAATCCACCACTTTCTTCACGCGAAAGACACGGGTACTACTTTTCTCACTGGCCAAAGACTGTGGTTCCTTAATTGTTGGAAGAGCAGTATGCGTAGGATTCAACGATATCTTGAGAAGTGGTACCATCATCTAATAGGCTGTCACTCCCTCTGGGGCTGCCAGATTCCTTACCCACCACCCCGTTTTGAAGCAATCTCCACGGAGTTTTAACATTAAAGCTAGATGGTTCAGACAGATTTCTCGCCGCTAACTACGCACCTGCCGCCAGACCCAACCTCCTAAGTACTACATACATAGCTTTGACCAAGTGGCTATACCAGACCATGATGCTAATTTTTAATTCTTTTCCAATTTTCTATTTTTTTTTTTAAAGAAAAGCATTGTGCCCAAAACCCAAGTCAATGATGGGTACCCCTATTACTAGGGGCCGGGTCCACTCCACAATGAATAGAGTGGTACGCAAAAGCTACACGTCAAAACGTAGCCACTTGCGACTACACAACCGGGTCATCCGAATAAACAGGATCGACCAAAACCTCATCAGGTTCACCTACTTCAACGAACTCCAAAAATGGCTTAAGACGTTGCCCATTAACTTTGAAAGTATTATTATCCTTCGGGTCACAAATCTCTATCGAACCATTTGGGTAAACTTTATGCACAACGTATGGACCGTCCCATCGGGACCTCAACTTACCAGGAAATAGATGAAGACGCGAGTTATACAATAACACTTTTTGACCAACAATAAAGGTCTTGCGCTGAATGTTCCTATCATGATACGCTTTAACCTTAGCCTTATAAATACTCGTGCTCTCATACGCGTCATTCCTAATCTCCTCAAGCTCACACAACTGGAGCTTCCTATGCGCACCCGCCTCTGGTAAACGCGTGTTTAACGTCTTAATGGCCCAATAGGCCTTATGTTCCATCTCAACGGGCAAGTGGCAGGCCTTACTATAAACGAGCCGGTAGGGTGAATCACCCAACACGGTCTTGTAAGCAGTGCGGTAGGCCCACAAGGCATCGATCAACCGGAGTGACCAATCCTTCCTATTTGGGTTCACGGTCTTCTCAAGAATCCCCTTAATCTCACGATTTGCTAGCTCAGCCTGACCATTGGTTTGAGGATGATAAGCAGTAGACACCTTGTGAGAGATGCCATACTTGCTCATTAACGCCCCAAAAGACCTATTGCAAAAATGCGTGCCCTGATCGGAGATAATGGCACGTGGCATGCCAAACCTCGATAGAATGTGAGTTCGTAAGAACTCAAGCACGACCTTAGAATCACTGGTCCTAGTGGGAATTGCCTCTACCCATTTTGACACATAATCCACCGCCAAGAGGATGTACTCAAACCCATTTGAAATCGGAAACGGGCCCATGAAATCAATACCCCAACAATCGAAAACCTCTATCACAAAAATATTCTGGAGGGGCATCATATTCCGTGGCCCAACCTTTCCCAACTTCTGACACCGGTCACACGACTTGCAAAACACGTACGCATCCTTAAAAAGATTTGGCCAAAAGAAACTACACTCATTGACCTTGGCGGCGGTCTTCTTACCGGAGAAATGACCCCCGCATGTCTCGGTGTGACAAAACTCTAAAATTCCCCTTTGATCAGCCTCGGGGACACACCGGCGCACAATCTGGTCCGCGCAATATTTGAACACATATGGATCATCATAAATATAAAGCCGGACCTCTCTCAAAAATCGCTGCTTCTCAGCTGTAGACCAATGGGGTGGAATCTGCCCAGTCACCAAATAATTGGCGATATCTGCAAACCATGGGCACGTATTAACAGCAAACAACTGCTCGTCAGGGAAAGTATCCCTGATGGGGAGATGAGAGGTGGGGTCCTCAAACTCCAGACGAGACAGGTGGTCGGCCACTACATTCTCAACCCCTTTCTTATCCTTAATCACGAGGTCGAATTCTTGCAGCAAAAGAATCCACCGGATAAGGCGAGCCTTCACATCCTGCTTGGTCATCAAATATTTCAAGGCCGCATGATCGGTATACACCACGATTCGCGAACCCACCAAGTAGGACCGGAATTTATCTAAGGCAAACACCACCGCGAGCAATTCCTTCTCGGTAGTGGTGTAGTTCATTTGTGCCTCATTCAGCGTCTTACTCGCATAATACACGACGCAGGGATCTTTCCCTCGCCGTTGCCCTAAAACCGCCCCGACTGCATAGTCGGACGCGTCACACATCAACTCAAAGGGCAAACTCCAATCCGGAGGCTGTACAATCGACGGAGTAGTGAGACTCTGCTTCAACGTCTTAAAAGCCTCCTCACACGCCTCAGTCCACACAAAGGGCGTGTCTTTTGACAACAAATGACACAACGGTCGAGAGATAGCACTGAAATCCTTAATGAAACGCCTATAGAAACCAGCGTGACCGAGGAAAGACCGAATGTCTTTTACAGACCTTGGAGTGGGAAGATTTGCGATCAAATCGATCTTCGCCTTGTCCACCTCAATACCCTTGGATGAGACAATGTGTCCCAACACAATTCCTTGGGTAACCATGAAGTGGCACTTCTCCCAGTTAAGCACAAGTTGCTTCTCCTCGCACCGTTCCAAGACTTTCTTCAAGTTCCCGAGGCATTCGTCAAACGAATCCCCAAAAACTGAAAAGTCATCCATAAACACCTCCACAATCTTCTCTACCATGTCGCTAAATATTCCCATCATACACCTTGAAAAGGTTCCGGGAGCGTTGCACAAGCCAAAGGGCATGCGACGGTAGGCAAACGTTCCATAAGGACACGTGAAGGTGGTCTTTTCCTGATCCTCCATGGCTACCTCTATCTGATTGTAGCCAGAGTACCCATCCAGGAAGCAATAGAAAGCACGACCAGCCACCCTCTCCAGAATTTGATCAATGAATGGGAGAGGGAAATGGTCTTTCCGGGTGCTTGCATTGAGCTTCCGGTAATCGATGCACACTCGCCACCCGGTTTGAACACGGGTCGGCACTAGTTCTCCCTCGCCGTTTCTCACGACGGTTACTCCAGCCTTCTTAGGCACCACTTGCACCGGGCTCACCCACTCACTATGGGCTATCGGGTAAATAATACCCGCATCTAAGAGTTTAAGCACCTCAGCCCGAACCACCTCCTTCATATTGGGGTTCAGACGACGCTGAGGTTGCCTAGAAGGCTTCACATCCTCATCAAGAAAAATGCGGTGTGTACACACCGTTGGATTAATACCTCGCAAATCTGCTATCGTCCAGCCTATTGCGCCCACGTGCTCTCTCAGCAGGGTAAGCAACTTAGCCTCTTGATCCGCCTCGAGAGATGAGGAGATCACAACTGGAAAAGTATCATCGCCTTTAAGGAATGCATACTTAAGTGTGTCCGGCAGAGGCTTTAACTCTGGTTTGGGCGGCTGGACAGACGATGGGAGAACTTTAGGAAGCGGGGCGCCCAGTGGCTCAAGAACAGGGTTCCAAGCGACGCCACACACATCCTCTACTGCCAGCATCTCCATCAAACTCCCTACCTTTGGAGAATCTAAGAATGACGCCTCGTCGGCGGTTAGGGCTATCTCCAGAGGATCCTTGTATAACATACTATCGACATGCTCTTGTACTAGCGTGTCGATCAAACTCACCTCATACACCTCCTCGTCATCCTCGACCCGACTATCCACATTGAAAACATTCACCTCCATTTTCAAGTCCCCAAACGACAATTGGACTTGCCCAGTTTTGCAATTCATGACAGCACTGGAGGTGGCCAGAAAAGGACGGCCAAGGATGATAGGAGTCTTCTCAAAGACCTCCGGTATTAGGCAAGTATCTAGGACAATGAAGTCGACTGGAAAGAGAAACTCGCCCACTTGAATCAAAATATCTTCCACCACTCCCTTGGGAATTCTCACACTCCGATCAGCCAACTGTAGCGTGACCGGTGTGGCTCTCAGGTCGCCTAAGCCAAGCTTCAAGTATACCGAATATGGGAGCAAATTGACACTCGCTCCCAAATCTAGTAAAGCCTTATCAAATTTCTGGCATGCGATAGCTATAGGGATGGTGGGACAACCAGGGTCCTTACACTTGGTGGGGATCTCAGCCTGGAGAATGGAGCTCACTTGCTCCGTCAGAAGCACTTTGTTCTGACTCTTGGTTCTCCGCTTAGACGTACAAAGATCCTTCAAGACCTTCGCGAACTGAGGAATGGCATCAATGGCTTCCATTAAAGAGATAGGAAACTGAACTTTCTTGAACAACTCAAGCATTTGAAAGTTCACATTGACTTTGGGCTTCGCCACCAAGCGATTTGGATATGGAGCAACGGGTGGCGACGGAGTCGTGGGGACTGCAGGTGCAGGTACCACCACTTCAGAAGACTCCGCATCTCTCTCTTCCTCAGGGACACTTCCTAGGTCTGGAATGGCTATTGGCACAGATACCGGTACCGGGGGTGGCACCAATTTTTGCTTAAGAGGTAAGTCCTTATTGATCACCTTCCCACTTTTGAGCGTGGTAATCGCCTTAGCCTCCTCTAGGCTAGGATCCGAACTACGTGGGCCAGAAAAATCACCCACATAATGCGTACCGGCGGCATTGATTAGAGGTTGAGAAGGAAACTTTCCCTTCTCCTGTTGGGCTTGTCCAACTGCCGCCGTCAACTGGGTCAATTGGGTCCTAATGTCACCAATCGCCAGCTTGGTCTGCTCAGTAAAGCTAATCTGAGACTGCATGAGAGTCTTCATCATCTCATCAGTCTGCTTATCCCGTGGGGGATGGTTAATGCCAGGGGGTGGTCCAAAAGATGAAGGACTAAACCTCTGCTGCTGCTGAGGTGGGTAACGGAATTGGGTCATTGGGCCTTGAGAAGACTGGAATGGCTGGACTGACTGCTGAGGTGGTGCCTGGGGTTGCACTGGGGCTTTTTGATCCCTCCAACTCAAAAGTGGGTTATGGGCCCACCCTGGATTGTAGGTATTAGAATATGGATCCCAACGCTGGTTAAGTGCATTCACCTCAGCCTGATTACTATGGTACGCATCTTTAACAATGGGAAACGCGGGGCAAGCAGTGACTAAATGCCCCGGACACTCACACAAAGCGCACACCTCCTCAACTCTCATCTCATTCACCTGATGGACTTGTTTCACCTTCAAGTCCTCTAATTGTTTAGCCATTTTATCCAGCTGAGACTGGAGATTATGCTCTCTCACACTCGAAGGAAAAATACCGGACCCACTGGGTCCCTGTGCAGTCATGGCCCTATCACCGAGGTCGGAAGGTTCCCAACTTCGGTGTTTCTCGGCCAACTCGTCAAGAAAATCCCACGCATCATCCGGGGACTTGTCGAGGAAATCCGCCTCCTTACAGAGGTACTCAATTTGTTGGACCGTAGCAACATTCAAGCCCAAATAGAAAAATGACACCAACTGGTGTTTCATGAACCCATGATGCGGTAAGGACAACAGCAAGTCCTTGAACCGCTCCCAGCACCTTAAAAACGACTCGCCCTCTTTCTGCTTATACGACTGGATTTGGTGAGTCAGGTACTTCGACTTACTTTCCGAGAAATATTTCTTGTAAAATATATCTCGGACAGCAGCCCACGTCCTCAGAGACTGGGCTTTTTGCATACGTAACCACTTATCCGCATTATCCCTAAGTGAAGGGGGGAAAAGCCTAAGGCAAGCATTCTCCCATTGAGCAGTGGTGGCAAGGGTGCTCACCAACTGCTCGAAGCAACGGATATGGTTGTACGGATCCTCATTCTCCTTCCCGTAGAACAGGGGAAGGGCATTATGCGTACCTGGCTTGATGGTGAAAGCGTTACGTGCTTCCACTGTCTCTATTGGTAGAACTATTGGACCGAGAGGAGTGGTCCTCTCAGGATGCATGTGTGCACGCATCGACATCGGTGGATCTGCCATTGGTGGCTCGATTACTAAGTTCACAAAAAGGCCACTGCTTGACCTGTCGGGTGTTAATAAAATTAGACTAAAAACGCGTCCCAAGCGTAGGACTCTCGACCAGTGTAGCACAATAAATCCGAAAGTACCGGAGTCGAACCACAGAGACGGACGGACGGTGCTTAACTTAAATGTGATGAATTCTAGTTTAATCTGGCTCTTAGGTAGCCACCCTTTGTTCGATTGATTGATTGATTGACTAAATTACTAAATTGAATTAATAAACTATGAATTTAAAGGAGAGTACAGCCGTGGGAACCCAGCGTCTGCAACTAGCCTAACCAATATTTACTCGGGACACAATTATTCAATTCACTGATTTCAGAATAAGGGAAGAGGGGGTTCCCAATAAATGCCTACCACCTGTCACCAGCCCTCATGCGCATTTGAAATCTGATGATGCCTGGGTTTTGTTTATTAGAAAATGATTCTCTTTCGTATCCCAAAATTGTTGGAAAAATAAATTAATTCGTACCCGAGGTGAAATATTGATTAAATTAGTCACAGGACGCCTTCGTCCCGTGGCTGCACCCTAAGGAACTACTCACACATGCTTGAAGTAACAGGAAATAAAAACCTAGATCGAAACATGATCATCTATTTTAAAAGAAATGGAAAATAAAAGAACAGATCCACGTATAATAAGTAATAACGAACAACTTTAATTAATGAAGAAAATACTCAACGTTACCAGAACCCAAGCAATTGAAGGAAATAGTGCCGAAAACTCAAGAACTGAGAGAAAACAAAACAACGTTAGTGAAAAAGCTGCTACGTAAAGTCTGGAAAATAAAATCTACCCTAAAACTAAGTTAAAACGGGGTATTTATATTAATCCCCTTAAAAACAATTTAAATCCTAAACTAAATCGGAAATTGAACCGAGACGACCCCAAAACGCCGTCGTTCCTGGCCCTCCATAAGCGCTCGGTAGCGCTACACCAAAATGGGTGTAGCGCTCGCAAATCCCTTCGGCTGACGCCTTGGCCGTTGACTGGTGTAAAACCCGTTGACTTTGAACCTTTTTATAGCGCTATACCAAAAACCCTATAGCGCTCGCCAACTCTCTGTATGTTTCGAAGGCCCTTTTGTTCCACTTTTGAGCGCTAGACTATTCTATTGTAGCGCTCACGAAGGTTTCATTCATTTTTCACGAATTCTTGCTCCCATACTTAGTCTCCACAGCCCTCTTGCTTTTCAAACTCCATCTTGGCCTTTATGAATACCTCTCAATAGCGCCAAAACATCTCAATTTCCTGCAATTTAAGCACAAACACAAAAACCAACCATGTGCACGCATTAGACGGAAAATGAGCATTAAAGGCACGTCTAACGCGCTACTTTCCCTACTTAGGCGCTTAAATCCTATGCATTTCACGCGCCTATCACATCCCCCAACTTGAGCGTTGCTAGTCCCTAGCAACCAACGAAATAAAAATAACAAACCAAGACTCAACAGGGGATACGAGAGTTATGCAACCTGTATAAAAATTAAGTGAACATAAAATTTCCTCCTCATTGCCACCTTTAACTCAGTCACATGCATGCCCTAGCTATTATTTGAACCATTCCGCACCAAAACATACTAGAGATGAAACGTCCCCACAAAGTTACAATGTTACTCTTGCTCACCGGAACACTCAACATCCCATGCGAGGCGCTTGGCGACCAACGTGAGATGGAACAAAAATCACCACGTGCCAATCAAAACAACGCCAGTTATAACAATGAAAGCTTAACGGAATAAAGATACCACATGTTCATAGCTAAATATAAAACATGCATGCAAGAGAGTTAACAACGTGCATTGGGTCAACTAAGGGCTTCATTGGCTTTTAATGACCGTGGTTACGAAAAAAACAAGGAACATCCAAAGGGTAGCGGCCTATAGAAACGCATGGTTAGTCTACCCTGACTGGCCGCCACCTTGACTCCTGCACCACACCGGTGCTTAACACAAAGCATCAGTCACAAACATAACAAAGTACGAATTATTACACAACATCTGAATGACAAGACTCAATCCACCGACTCACAAAACACATGAAATAACACAAAAACTGACATGACTCGACAATGGAACATAAAATAACACCACCACCATCCCAGCTCTATGCTCAGTTACCATCTCCAGCATCCGAATGCTGCTCCTCCTCAGGCTCATCCCCAAAATCATCGCTCACCTCTAATGCTGGCCACCTCCTAGGTCGGAAAGGCCCTGGATTTTCCCCAGACATCTGTGCCTCCATGTGGCGCTGCCTATCAAGTAAGTCCGCCTGATTCCGAGCCAACTGCCTTTGCTCTCTCTTTAACTTGCGCTGGCTCCTAGCAAGGCCCGTCAAACAACCAAAAATCTTTTCCAGCCAAGTCTTAGTACTAGCACTAGCCGGTGGCGGAGACAGTAATGATCCCTCAACCCCTCTCAACTGGGCCATACTCCGGTGAATAAACGAGGAATCCAAATCCCCCGGCAGTAGATCATCATTACTATAGAAACGCTTTCCCGGAACATTTCTAGTCCTCAAAATTTTGGTAACTAAGCACGGGAAAGGCATTCTCAAAGTATTCGGAGCGTCTCTAAAATCACACATTTGCCCAAAGATATATAGGGCCCAATCAGAGACCGTGTCCTCACCCATGAATGCATACATCAAGTTTCCAACCGACCTCTGGGGTGCGCCCTCCCGACCCCGAGGATACAAATTAAAGCAAATCACTTGGTTGATAAACCTATACGCAGTCGTGAATCTACCAGGCCAATGAGGAATCCTAGCATTCCTTCGGTGCTCATACAGATATCCAGCTATCTCATTCTGATCAAAAGTTTCATCCGGCCTAGGGAAATTAACAGGTCTCGTGGGCCTCTGATAATCTAAAGCAGTGGCTATCTCAGCCACATCAACAAAAACTGGAGTATTACCTATTCGTGAAGTAATCCGGGCACCCGGAGCCAAAAAGTGACCCGGCTCCGGCACAACCATATTCCTATAAAACTCCTCACATAAAGCATTGTTGTACCCAGGATTAGGAGCGAACCAATACCTTAGACCTTGGTCCCGAATGGCGGCAAAAGGTTCAAAATTTGCCGGCCATAACCCATCATCAACAATGTGTCTCTCGTTCTTCACGCCCCGCTCCTTTATTGAAGCCTCCCATTCCGCCTGACTATCTCTGTCAATCTGCTCCCGGTCCCTACGCTTAGCCCGGGTCTTTGGAACTTCCTCCGGTGGACCAGAGGTTCCAGCCACTGCCTTTCCCTTGCCAACATTCTGCTTTTTGGGTGCCATACTTGGTGGGTTTTGGGCTAAAAAGGTTGGTTTGGAATTTTCGGATCTGAAAATTTTATGGGGTTAGAATGGAATTTGGGTTGGATATTATGGTAGAGGAGGGTGAGAGGAGTGTTTTTGGTGAAGATTGGTGGAGTTTTGAGGGGAGTAATGGAATTTTAAGGTTAGGGTTTAAGGTTGGATATGGAGGTTGGAGGGTCTGGTTGTTGAAAAGAAGAAAGGAAGAAGATGATTGTGATGGAGGAGAGAGAGAGGAGAGATTCGTGGGGTTATGTGGGGAAGTGGAAAACCTGATGGTGATGGGATTGGAAGGTCCCACCCTTTGACCGTTCGGCTTGCCCCTTTTTTTTTTTTTTATAATAAGTAATCAGGTCAAAGGGTCAGTTGACTGATCTCTGTTTTTTTTTTTTTTTTTTAAACTTCGGGTCAAAGGGGTCAAATCAAAGTCTCTCTCTTATTTAAAAGGGATTATGGCTAGGCTTAAGAATGGTTTAAGGATTTGGGTTTTTACCAAGATACAGCACCAAAAGCAAAACTTTAATTCTCACCGAATGACGATGCTCCTTAATCTCAACAATTCGAGGCCTCTAAACTGTGCACAGAGCTGGACCACCAAACACACACCCCATCCAAACACCAGTTTCCTAAGTGTGACACAGAAATTGACTGACACGGACGGGTCTAAAAACGGATCAACGGGACTCATTTAGTGGTTTAATCACACAAGAACTGCCTTGTTTCATCCCCTAAGCACGTTTCCAACTCTCAATCATGCATGCAAAATATTTAGACTACGACAAGTGGTACAAACGCCTACTATTTTATGCAATTGCGGAAATCAGAGAACAAAGAAACATGGGAATGCTTTCAGGACACACTGTGAACTAAGTGGGAACATCTACTCAACATTGCTTATGGTGCGAAAATACTTAAACAGAGATACCAGATATATGCATGTAAACGAGTTAAACAGGCAAACAATAAGACAAAAATCTAGCATGCTCATCTAACTCATACAAACAAGCATAACAATCGTATCCCCAGACAAAAATAAAAATAAAAATAAAAATGAAAGCCTAAACCAACTAACAACGCTCAAAAATAAAAATAAAAATAAAAGCAAGTGTACAAAGTACACCCCTTCCCCCAACTTGAAATGCGCTTGGTCCCCAAAGCATGGAGACACTGAACAGAAAAGATCAAAAAGAAGGAAAGAGTGAACCTGGGGTGGCAGCCAACCACCGTGACCTCGGCCGATGTTCGAGGAATTTACTGTCACTGTTATTTTTCGTCATCAGAACTGCTTCCAGAATTCGCTCCTTCGGACCTCACGAGGTCCACAGCTAGTCACATAGAGCCGCGCCAATGCTTTATCGGACTGACAACCGCCACACATAGTGGCACCCCTGCTCGAGGCTCCTGAATGCCTCACTCACACCGGCGGAGAGGCCCAAACTACCAAGGCTGATGTGGTAGCATGCTCATCCTGCAAAAGTCTTAAGAACCAACTAGTACCGGGACACAACAAGAAACATTAACGAAAATAAAAGAACACCACCAGACATTCACGCAGTCGCACGAGTCATACTTTTCTTCCCGAGTCTCACCGAAGAGACAAAACTCGGGTGGCTATACTAGACCGTCAAATGTGTTACATTACGCCCGAAGTAAAATTTACCGCTTGACCTCGCCAAGCAATTAAGCCCAGCGTTCCCTTGGTCGAAACAAAGTGAGACTGGTACAAAAGTAAATCTCACCCACAGACCTAAGCTGTCACCGATAGGGACAATTTCGGAGAGCACGGATCATTAACGGTAAACTACCACAAAGACGGACTACTAAAAGTCCGATACAATAATGCGTTGATGAAATCTTTTGAATGAAAAGCCCGAAACACCAAGAAACAAACAACAAAAAGAGAACTATGTACAAAATATACAGTATGTGCAATATGTACAAGATGCATGAGTTAATACCAGAACTCGGAGCGTCCAAGTCACCGCTGGACTCCGCCAAACAATTAAGTCCAGCGTCCCCTAAGATCGTAACTAGGCAGACACAAGATAGAGCCAAGTGCGGTTATGGAGCACGGGAATACCAAAGCCTAACCTATGATCTATACCGCCCCCGATGGGGCTAATCTGGAAGACGTGAGTGGTGCACGGTGAATTGCTCCTATCAGAAAAGCTAACTAAAGCCCTATGTCACTGATATTAATTTCTATTTTTTTTTTTTTTAAAAAAAGAAAGAAGAAAAACAACTAAACAAAAGACAAGAAATAAGGAACAAAGAAATAAAAGATGAAAATACATAGATTGTGCCAAAAACAAAAGATCTTAGGAAAAATCCAATGTTACTGACACAAAATGCCCTTACTAACCGGAGCTGGGCACACGATCCTTATTTTAATAGCGGCGTGCGGAGCTATAAACCCAAGTCAATGATGGGTACCCCTATCGCTAGGGGCCGGGCCCGACAAACAATTAAGTCCAGCGGTACGCTTTCGCTCCCCGTGCAAATCATGACTATCAAATTATGCAACCTGGTCATCCTGATAGACAGGATTGACCAACTCCTCATCTGGTTCACCTACTTCTAGAAATTCCAAATAAGGTTTCAGACGCTGCCCATTAACTTTAAACACATGATCATCCTTAGAATCTTGGACATCGACTGAACCATTTGGATATACCTGAACCACTACATAGGGACCGTCCCAACGTGACCTCAACTTCCCTGGAAACAAATGGAGACGCGAATTATAGAGCAACACTTTCTGACCAACCCTAAAGGTTTTTCGCTGGATATTCCTATCATGATACGCCTTAACCTTAGCCTTATAGATGCTAGCGTTCTCATACGCGTCATTCCGAAGCTCCTCGAGCTCACACAACTGTAACTTCCTATACTCACCCGCCTCACTCAAACTCGAATTGACTTTCTGAATGGCCCAATAGGCCTTCTTCTCTAACTCAACTGGCAGATGGCAGGCCTTACCGTAAACAAGCCGGTAGGGTGAAGCACCCAACACGGTCTTATAAGCAGTGCGGTAGGCCCACAACGCATTGTTCAACCTGGTGGACCAATCTTTCCTCGTCACACCTACAGTCTTCTCTAAAATCCTCTTAATCTCTCTGTTAGCTAATTCGGCCTGCCCATTAGTCTGGGGGTGGTACGCAGTGGATACCTTATGAGTGATTTGAAACTCCCCCATCAATTTCCCAAATGACCGACTCGTGAAATGCGTGCCCTGATCCGAGATGATGGCGCGTGGCACGCCAAACCTCGACAAGATATTAGCCTTAAGAAACTCTAGCACGACTTTAGACTCCAAAGATTTAGTGGGAATCGCTTCCACCCACTTTGACACATAATCAACTGCTAACAGAATGTACTCAAAACCATGAGACATAGGAAATGGACCCATAAAATCGATGCCCCAGCAATCAAATACCTCTAACACAAGAATGGGCCGGAGGGGCATCTCCTGACATGAAGACAGCTTGCCAAGCCTTTGGCAACGGTCACATGACCTACAGAACGTATGCACATACTTAAACATATCGGGCCACCAGAATCCGCACTGCAAAATCTTGGCGGTGGTCTTCTTTGAAGAGAAGTGACCCCCACACGCCTCCCCATGACAAAACTCTATAATCCCCTGCTGATCAGCCTCGGGGACACATCTACGCAAAATTTGATCCGCACAGTACTTGAACAAATATGCGTCATAAAAAATGTACTGTCGGACACTCCTTAAAAACCGCTGCTTTTCCTGGGTAGACCAATGGGAAGGAATCTGCCCGGTTACCAAGTAATTGGCAATATCAGCATACCACGGGCACTCGTTAGCAGCAAACAACTGCTCATCTGGGAAAGAGTCTCTAATGGGAAGATTCGAGGTGGGATCCTCGAATTCCAGACGAGACAGATGATCAGCTACTACATTCTCTACCCCTTTCTTATCCTTAACGATGAGATGGAATTCTTGCAGCAACAAAATCCATCGAATAAGGCGAGCTTTCGCATCCTGTTTGGTCATCAAGTACTTCAGGGCCGCATGATCGGTGAACACCGTGATCTGCGACCCTACCAGATAGGATCGAAACTTATCTAAGGCAAACACCACCGCTAACAACTCTTTCTCGGTAGTGGTGTAATTCATCTGTGCCTCATTGAGTGTCTTACTCGCATAGTAGATCACAAATGGGTCTTTCCCTCTCCTTTGTCCTAAAACAGCTCCGACTGCATAGTCAGATGCATCACACATTAACTCGAAGGGAAGACTCCAATCAGGAGACTGCACAATAGGCGGAGTAGTGAGACTCCGCTTCAGCTTTTGGAATGCCTCCTCACACTTATCGGACCACACAAAGGGTGCGTCCTTTGCTAACAACTGACACAACGGGCGGGAGGTAGCACTAAAATCTTTAATGAACCGCCGGTAAAAACCAGCGTGTCCAAGAAATGAACGCACATCTCTGACAGACTTTGGGGTTGGAAGCTTACGAATTAAGTCTATCTTAGCCTTATCCACCTCGATACCCTTGGAGGACACAATGTGTCCCAACACAATCCCTTGGGTTACCATAAAGTGGCATTTTTCCCAATTCAGCACCAAGTGCTTCTCCTCACATCTCTGCAAAACTTTGCCTAAATTCTCGAGGCACCCATCAAATGAGTCCCCGAAGACCGAAAAATCATCCATAAAGACCTCCACTATTCTCTCCACCATGTCACTAAAAATCCCCATCATACACCTGGAAAAAGTACCAGGTGCATTGCACAACCCAAAGGGCATGCGACGGTAAGCATAAGTACCATACGGACACGTGAAAGTGGTCTTTTCCTGGTCTTCTAACGCAACCTCTATCTGATTGTATCCTGAATACCCATCCAGGAAACAATAAAAAGCCCGACCAGCTACCCTCTCCAGAATTTGGTCAATGAAAGGGAGAGGGAAGTGATCTTTCCGGGTGCTCGCATTGAGCTTCCGGTAATCTATGCAAACTCTCCATCCTGTAGGCACTCGGGTTGGTACAGACTCACCTCGCTCATTGGTAACCACTGTCACCCCAGCCTTCTTAGGCACTACCTGAACTGGACTCACCCACTCACTATGGGCGATTGGGTAAATGATACCCGCATCTAAGAGCTTCAAAACCTCAGCTCGAACCACCTCTTTCATATGGGGATTCAAGCGCCGCTGAGGCTGCCTAGAAGGCTTCACACTATCCTCAAGATCAATTCGGTGTGTACACACCGTTGGGCTTATACCATGTAAATCTGCTATAGTCCAGCCAAGCGCGCCTATATGCTCTCTTAACAAATCAAGCAACTTCCTCTCTTGATTCTCCTCAAGGGATGAGGAGATCACTACCGGATAAGTATCACTGCCCTCTAAAAAGGCATACTTGAGTGTGTCCGGCAGAGGTTTTAACTCTGGTTTTGGCGGCTGAACTGAAGACGGAAGAACCTTGGGCGGAGGGTCGCCGAGAGGCTCAAACAATGGGTCATAAGAGACCCCGCATACTTCCTCTACTGAATCCTCAACGTTTAATAACTCTAACAAACTTCCTACCTCTGGAGAATCTAAAAATGACGCCTCATCGGCGGTAAGAGCAATCTCCAGAGGATCCTTATATAACACTGTATCTATATGCTCCTGCACGAGCGCATTAATCAAACTCACCTCTTCTACCTCCTCATCATCCTCCTCAAGAGTGTTAACATTATAGACATCCACCTCCATCGTCTCCTCGCCAACAGACAACTGGACTCTGCCAGTTTTGCAATTCATGACGGCATTGGAGGTGGCTAGAAAAGGACGACCTAGAATAATGGGAGTCTTCTCTAGAACCTCAGGGTTTCGGCAAGTGTCTAGAACAATAAAGTCTGCGGGAAATTTGAACTCTCCTACCTGAATCATCACATCCTCCACCACACCCTTGGGTACTCTCACACTCCTGTCTGCCAACTGCAATGTGACAGGAGTGGCTCTCAAATCCCCTAGACCTAGCCTCAAGTAAACTGAATAGGGGAGCAAGTTAACACTTGCTCCCAAATCCAACAATGCCTTATCGAACGTCTGGCCTGCTATATCTATGGTAATGGTGGGACACCCAGGATCCTTGCACTTGGCAGGAATTTCAGTCTGAAGGATGGAGCTCACCTGCTCGGTCAGAACCACATTATTCTGACCCTTGTGCTTTTTCGTGCAAAGGTCTTTCAATACCTTCGCGCACTGGGGAAAAGACTCAATAGCCTCCATCAGGGTGATAGGGAATTGCACCCTCTTAAAAAGCTCAATCATTTTATGGTTCATGTTTTGCTTAGGTTTCCCCGCTAACCTCTGGGGAAATGGAGCTACTGGCACAACCTGCGGTGTTGGAGTCGTGGGGGCTGCAGCTGCAGGCACCACCACCTCTGGTGACTCCTCATCATCCTTAACCTCTTCCCTAGGGACATCAACAACCTCAGGAGTTGCTTTTGGTGCATCAACCGGCTCCAGGGGTGGAGCTGGTTTCTGCTTTGGCTGGATGGACTTATCGATCTCCTTCCCACTCCTAAGAATGGTGACCGACTTAGCCTCCTCCTGATTTGGGTTGTGAATATTGGAACCTGAAGAATTTTCTAAATAATGGGCCCCTGCTGTACTACCCTGGGCCGGAAACTTACCCTTCTCCTGCTGCAGATGCCCGATCACCGCAGTGAGCTGTGACATTTGGGTTGTAAGAGCCCCAATTTGCTGTCTCGTTTCCGTCTGAAATGTCATCTGTGACTGCATCAGGGAATTGACAGTATCATCTAACTTATGGTCACGCGCGGTCATCTGTGAATACCCTGGGGGAGGACCACGAGTGGATGGTCCTGCCCCTCTACCAGCCTGTGGCTGGAAGTGAAATGGGATAACCTGGCCCTGAGGGGGCCTGGACGATTGGGCCTGTTGAAACTGCTGCGGCGGAGGTGGCCCAAAGGATTGAGCTTGGCCTCCACCTACAGGTCTGGAGTCAGACCACCCAAAATTGGGGTGATCCTTCCATCCTGCATTATACGTGGTAGAATAAGGATCCCAAGTCCTAACTGCATTGACTTCCTCCTGGGTAAATTGACTCGCCCCCTTGGCGGCAATAAACCCAGGACAAACCGTCGCGGTGTGCCCTTTACATTCACACCACACGCAAATTTCCTCAATCGATACCTCATGAACTGGTCGAGCCTGCCTCACCTCTAGCTCCTCTAATCTCTGAGCCATTTTCTCAACTTGAGCCTGGAGTCGCTGGTCACGAATAGTAACCGGGATAACACTGGACCCAGAAGGTCCGGATCGCTCAAAATCGGATGGCTCTAAAGCCCTCTGCCTATCAGCTAGGTCATCTAAGAAATCCCATGCCTGGTCTGCTGTTTTGGACAAGAAATCGTCCCCTTTACAAGAATATTCTATGTGCTGGACTGACTCAGCATTGAGACCAAGATGAAAGAACCCAATTAATTGAATTCTCTCAAAGCCATGGTGTGGCAGCCTTAGGAGCAATTCCTTGAAGCGTTCCCATGCCTTGAGAAATGACTCATCCCTCTCCTGCCTAAAACCTTGGATTTGACGCCTAAAAGTCTTAGTCTTAGCCTCAGAGAAATACTTCCTATAAAACGCATCACGCACTTGTGCCCAAGTGGTGAAAGACTGAGACTTTTGCATTCGAAACCACAGAAGCGCGCCATCTTTCAATGTCGCCTCAAACAGCTTGAGGCACGCATTCTCATACTGGGTATTAGACGCTAGGTTGCGCACCAATCCCTCAAATGTCCGCACGTGCTCATACGGATCATCACACTCTCTCCCGTGGAAACTAGGGAGACTATTAAGGACACCAGGCTTTACTGTAAAGGCATTACGTGCCTCTTGTGTTTCTTGAGGGAACACAATAGGTCCGAGAGGAGTGGTCCTCTTAGGATGCATGTGCTGTCTCAAGGACGGCTGAACAGCTACCTGCCTATCTCCCATCTCAACGGATTCTGACTCTGATTCTAAAACCGAATGGAAAAGTGGATTACTGACACTAACTGACTCAAAAGGTAATTCTATATAAAAATCACTAACGGGAATAGACTCTGACTGGTACTTAGCTGAGTCTGACTCTAAACTAGAAGATGAAGAACTAGAACACACAGGCTGACTCGACTCCAGTTCTTTTCGAACTAAACGATGTGTCGGGTCGCGATAATAAAGAGGGTCCTGTTTAAAGGACACCTTCTTCTCTCTACCTATGGTGACTCAACTAAAAGACAAAAAATACGAAAACTCACACTCTAGAACACACGTCGCCGTCCCCGGCAACGGCGCCAAAAATGCTTGACCTGTCGGGTGTTAATAAAATTAGACTAAAAACGCGTCCCAAGCGTAGGACTCTCGACCAGTGTAGCACAATAAATCCGGAAGTACCGGAGTCGAACCACAGAGACGGACGGACGGTGCTTAACTTAAATGTGATGAATTCTAGTTTAATCTGGCTCTTAGGTAGCCACCCTTTGTTCGATTGATTGATTGATTGACTAAATTACTAAATTGAATTAATAAACTATGAATTTAAAGGAGAGTACAGCCGTGGGAACCCAGCGTCTGCAACTAGCCTAACCAATATTTACTCGGGACACAATTATTCAATTCACTGATTTCAGAATAAGGGAAGAGGGGGTTCCCAATAAATGCCTACCACCTGTCACCAGCCCTCATGCGCATTTGAAATCTGATGATGCCTGGGTTTTGTTTATTAGAAAATGATTCTCTTTCGTATCCCAAAATTGTTGGAAAAATAAATTAATTCGTACCCGAGGTGAAATATTGATTAAATTAGTCACAGGACGCCTTCGTCCCGTGGCTGTACCCTAAGGAACTACTCACACATGCTTGAAGTAACAGGAAATAAAAACCTAGATCGAAACATGATCATCTATTTTAAAAGAAATGGAAAATAAAAGAACAGATCCACGTATAATAAGTAATAACGAACAACTTTAATTAATGAAGAAAATACTCAACGTTACCAGAACCCAAGCAATTGAAGGAAATAGTGCCGAAAACTCAAGAACTGAGAGAAAACAAAACAACGTTAGTGAAAAAGCTGCTACGTAAAGTCTGGAAAATAAAATCTACCCTAAAACTAAGTTAAAACGGGGTATTTATATTAATCCCCTTAAAAACAATTTAAATCCTAAACTAAATCGGAAATTGAACCGAGACGACCCCAAAACGCCGTCGTTCCTGGCCCTCCATAAGCGCTCGGTAGCGCTACACCAAAATGGGTGTAGCGCTCGCGAATCCCTTCGGCTGACGCCTTGGCCGTTGACTGGTGTAAAACCCGTTGACTTTGAACCTTTTTATAGCGCTATACCAAAAACCCTATAGCGCTCGCCAACTCTCTGTATGTTTCGAAGGCCCTTTTGTTCCACTTTTGAGCGCTAGACTATTCTATTGTAGCGCTCACGAAGGTTTCATTCATTTTTCACGAATTCTTGCTCCCATACTTAGTCTCCACAGCCCTCTTGCTTTTCAAACTCCATCTTGGCCTTTATGAATACCTCTCAATAGCGCCAAAACATCTCAATTTCCTGCAATTTAAGCACAAACACAAAAACCAACCATGTGCACGCATTAGACGGAAAATGAGCATTAAAGGCACGTCTAACGCGCTACTTTCCCTACTTAGGCGCTTAAATCCTATGCATTTCACGCGCCTATCAGCCACCGATATCGAAAGACTCACCACCAAAATATTCTTCCTCCACGGTTAATTTCGGAACGCTCTCAATGACTAAAATAAAAAAAATAAAATCTAACGACCCGAATTCTCAACACACGTTACCCTCTCCGGCAACGGCGCCAAAAATGCTTGACGATTTCCTAGTCCTAAAATAATGGGTTGCCCCAAGCGTAGGGCGGAAACCGATATAGCACAATATCCGGTAAGACCGGAGTCGAATCCACTAAGGACGGTGAAGTGTGTACTGTGAAACCTCGGGTTGTTATAATTTGAAACGGCTCTTAGGTAGCCACCCCTTGTTGGTTTGATTGAGAGATTAACTAAAACACGAAATTGCTTAACTATTCAGATAATTAAAATGAGGTACGGTCGTAGGGTTCATAGCACTCGTAACCAGTCCGGATTAGCCTGCTCCATTTGGTGTTCTTAAAAACATTTAATTTTAGTTTAGAAAAGATACCCCGAAAGATGCGAACCTTTATGGTCGCCGTATACCCATGCGCAGCGAAGAACGAGTTTTGTTCCCCCATTCCCCCGTTCACATGGGCTCCGGCGATGCCCCGGGTTCGTCTAACGAATGTTCTAATTAACCCAAAATTACTTTTTCATTATTTAAAAGCAGGAGCAGTTCCCGAACTGATCACGGCGTGCTAATCACCCCACGACCCTACCTATACGACTACTCACTCATTATTGAAAGAAAAATAAAAGAGATTTTAACTTGCATCATACTTCAATTATGGGAAAAAGAGAAATAAACGAGAAATACCAACTAATTGAATGCCAATAAACAACTTTAATTAAGAACGAAAACTGAAACGAGTTACCGAAGTGCGAAGATTTGAACAAAACTTGAAAACTTGAATGAAATTAGCTCTGGAACGGAAAGAACGGAAAAATAAAGCTGCTATCAAAAAGTGCGAACCCTAAAAACGGAGTTTAGATGGGTATTTAAACAAACCCCCTAAATTCGGAAATAAATGGAAAATGAAATAAAATGACGAAACATTGAAAACCCCGCTAAAGCCCTCGGTATCGATACCAGGGGGAGGGGTATCGATACCCAACTTTCTGTTCAGCCTCGAATCCATTTTGCATTGAATTGTATCGATACAGGGGAGAGCTGTATCGATACCGAGCCCGTTAATGCGTGCCGCCGAGCCTTGCATGGAATTTGCCACCCGACGTCACCCGATGCTCCATGCTTCCACTTTAACCTCCCATGTCGACGTCCAAAACGACCTCAAGGCCTCCCAATCCAATCTTGGCGTAAAAACCGCCTTATTACCTACGAAAATAATAAACACACAAAACAAAGGAACGCACGGCATCAAGTGGATAATGAAATAAAACGCGCCTCTAACGCGCTAATTCGCCCAACTTAGGCACTCATATCTAAGATATCACGCGCCTATCAGTGATCAATGCCTACCGGTAGATATTCCCCAGATTCTGCAGATTTCTATTTTCTTTTTCTTTTGTAACTAAAAAGGGGTACTATATAAGTCCCATTTGCACGTTTTTTAGGGTTATCTTTTATCATTTTGAGCTAGCTCTTTCTCTCTCTACCTCCCCCTCCTCTCAAACTCTCAAACTCTCATTAATGGAGCATTGATTTGTGGGTTTAGCAGTGGTTGCCCTTCATTAAAGTTGTAAGTAACCTTGGGATCTTCATTAATCAAGTGTTCATTTCCAGTTTAAGCATGATTTCGTTTTCTCCCTTCCTTACCCTTGTTCATTTCACTTCTCCTTTGATTATGTTTGAGTAGTGTAGCAAGGTTAGGTTATGGGATGATTAACATCCTGTAACCAAGGGTATTTCTTGTTCTTCTCTCTCTAAACTTCATTTTCAAAGAGTAAACATGTTTTTAGGGTATTTTTATGTAGCAAAGCTCGGAGGTGTTAACCCCTTTGATCATGTGTAGGCAAGGGTTTCGATTCCTTGCCACATGTGATGCTTAGGGCTATGTCTTTCCGAGCGTTTGCCAAAATGTTCCCAAAACCCTAATCTGTTTACCAGTCTTATTAAAAGAGAGGAACAAGGATGCTCTTGAGTTATGGGTGTTAGTTATCTTTTAACCTAATCTTTAGTTAATCTCCAGTTAAAAAGCCGTAGTTAGGTTAAGTAGCCATTTTTCCCAAATCGCTCAGTTGGCCGTCTCAATGCCGAAATTGGTTGGCGGCCCTAACGCTAAAACTCTCGACACTCGCTAATTTCCGAAGCAAAGTTATGGACGCGCTCCCTGTGGAATCGATCCCGGACTTTCGGGTTTTATTCTGCTTTCAACCGACCTAGTCCTACGCTTGGGGTATTCTTATTAAGGCACACAATTTGGTCGCAAGCAGTGTGTGTATGTATGCGTGTGCATCTGATTCCAGTAAATGGTGATAGTATGTGTGGTTATTGGATTTGCCGTTACCTACCTTTTTCTTAATTCAAATGATCTTGAATCGTTGATAATCTACTTCTTGCATAAGGGACTTGCCATGTAGCTCGATTCACTGTGTCCATGCTTATCATTCCATTACATATAGATTTTGTAGAGATTTTCCTATTGGGCTAGTTTAACTCAACAAAATCCTTCTTTTTAAGTTCTAGTGCCGGGCAGCAGCTTGCATTGCATCGACTGCTCTGTGTGGAAGTCTTTTTTGGAAGCTAACAAAGTCTAGTTATTTGATCATTTTTTGTAAATCATTTATTTTTGTTAAAGATGATTTTGTAACTAATTCCTCTTTATTTCTTTTGACTAAACTGTCTGTAATTCAATATTTTGCTCGTACTTGTACTTAACTTAATTTGGGCCATGGTGCCAAGGATGTATTTCTCAAAACTTGGGGACTTTGTTTGTAATTAAGCAAGTGGGAAACTCATTTTGGGTATTATCTACTTTATGCGAGGATCTTTTATTGAAATGATTTAGATATTTTGTTTAAAATCGAGGGCGTGACACTCTTTATCTTGTTGTGTGTATGTTATGGGTTTCGGGTGGGTTTTGGCTGCTGAGCGTCATATCTTATGGTACCATATTGCCCTGGTAACTCGAACGCTAGGTATTGAAGAAGGAACAGAAGTGTCGTATGACTCGATCAAGTTCAACCCTGTTGAGGAAGAAGCCGATAACCTAGGGTTCCGTGCGCATCGTTGCTCTGACAAATTTAAGTCAACTTTATTTTGAAATCTTTCAAGTTTATTTGGAAATTGTAATAGTTTGTTTTATTCGAAACGGTTGTAATATAATGACATATGCTTTTGAAATGGTAATGTAGCAAATTTATGAATTTCTTTTGTGAAAATAATCTTTTAAATATTTTATTAATGTCTCCGAATTTTCGAGGCGTTACAATGATACTTATAGGGCAAAGAAACCCTAAACCAACTAAGAAATTTCTCCCTCCGTCCCATTTTGGTTGCCCATTTTCATTTTTCGTGCCGTTTTTTCAACGCTTATATCTTCCAATATGAATCTCAAAAAATATGCAATATGAATTTTGTTTGATAATTTTCGATTAGATCTATAATACAAAGTTTTCAAAATTATGAAAAACATTGTATATTAGGAGATATAAGCGTTGAAAGTACGGCACGAAAAATGAAAATGGACAATCAAAATGGGACGGAGGAAGTAATAAACATGCTAATCAAGCCTAAATTAAAGAAATTATCAAAATTATCAAAAATTAAAAATTGAAAATTAACTGCAGAATCAAATACTAGGTTAAATAAGAAAAATGCCAAAACAAACGGCAACCAAAACGGAATTTCTTACTAAAAGTTACTCCCTCCGTCCCTTTTTAAATGTCCTGCTTCGTAACTCCAACTTATTAAAAAGGTATCATCATTATACCTTTCACATCAACTTTTTCCTCTACTTTCCCTACTTACCCATTATCATTACACTTTTACTCACTTAATTTTCAAAATGGAATCTACTTTTAGGGACAAAAAAGATAATTCACCAATATTTACCCATTAACTTTACAAAATGGACACTTATTAAGGGACAGCCCAAAATGGAATACTGGACTGTAATAAAGGGACGGAGGGAGTATAAGCAAATCAATTATTTCCAAAAACGGCAAAATCTGCAAATCGACCGACCGATCGATCTAATTATTAATTTGCAGTCAATCAAAATCTTCTGACTTCTTTCAACGTAACGTGGGACTAGACAAATCGATTGACAGATCGATCGGAGTATCAATCGGGAGTTTATGCCAAAACAGAAAGATTCCTAATGAAATACTAATTTCAAAAATAATAAACTAAAATTCTTACTATATTACTAGAATAATTAATTTTATCAGCTGTCATAAAAAACCCTCCTAAAAATAAATTTTTCCAAGGCCATAGTTTAGATCAAGAAACTAATATGGTCAAGATTAACAGATTGAGCAATTAATTAAAACTGAAAATCTTTGTATCACCAAACTATTTCTTCTTGTTTCCAAACTTTATAACGGTGCTCGACTAGAATTATTCAGGGATAAATCTATGAATGTAACGCCCTAGCCTCTCTTTAAATCCATTGGGTAAATATATATCAAAATGTGGTACTTCATTTAATCCGAATGTACAGTGAGTACTTCATTTAATCTATGGTGACATTATCAAGCTGTATGACACGGCTGCTACCGTGTTGTGCACCGTTTGAGCTCTGTCCGTTCGGCAATCCAACAGTCTAGATTTCATTTCGGTACTGTGTAGCACCTGAGCCGTTCATTGCTCATGAGATGAAATCATCGGGTTTTTTTGCCTATAAAAAGAGGCCTCCGCCCTTACCCAGTTTGAGAAATTCCCTTGTCAGGTAGTAGGTTGGACTAAAGATAGAGCATCCTTGGCTACTAAATGAGACACCCTATTAAAAGAACGCGGAACAAGAATTAAAAAACCGAACTCAATGAAAAATATCTCGAACAATGACATCCAAGCATGGTTTGGCATTAATTAGCCACTCCTTGCAGCATCGATCCGCACGATCCTTATCAGCTGTCATAATCTGCTCTGTATCACGGGGAGGAAAAAGTACCTCAGCTCTAATCAATGTTTCCTTCCATTCCATTCGACCCGACCTATTTCAATCCGTTTATCTTTTGACCTATATTTGACCCGCCCATATTTAACACACGATCTGTTTCAACCCGTCCAGACCCGCCCGTTTGCCACCTCAAATTTTCAGATAAACTGAATCATCTAACCACAGGTCTCCCCAAATATCGATCCTCCTCCATCTGCCACTCTCCATCTCCACTACGTACGCTCTTTGCAACCACCCCTTTACTAGCCAAAATACTTTGCCTGTTTGCCACGCCCACGTAGCAGATGACACCAGCCGATTTGGCCTCCAGGAAATTGGTATGAGGAAAATACTTTGAGATCTGTCTCCCGTTAGTAACCGCCAGCCTTGTTAAAAGCTTCCAAGTCTCGGAAGCCTAACCCGCCCTTTCCTTTACACCAATTCAGTCGACATTCCTGTTTTACATCCTCCCAAGTGTTTTTCCGACTAAAAAGGAGGATACTTCAGAATTTCCTACTATGGCCTTAATAACAGTTTTTGCGTCCCTTTTTTCACATCTTCGACGCATTTTCTTCAGTACTAACTGGGCTATACCAACCATTGTGATCGAGCTTACTAGATGAAAACAACTGTTTTCCTACTGAAAACGAGCTGAATGTCAAGTTGTTCAAACTTTATTAAGAACTTCACAAGTAGCTTGGTTGTGATCTTATGAAGTTAAAGAGTAACATAAGCTTATTGAGCTGAATTTGAGAGGAGCTAAATAATTTGATCCGCGTCCTTTGTTTCTATCTATTCTAGTCAAATAGACGTCATTCCAATTCCAAGCCATAATATACATATTTCTCCCCAAAATGACACAAATTTTCAGGACATGCAATCGCGACAACATCAGCTCGACGAGGCAGGAACATACATTAAGCTATTGGAAAAAAGAGTGGAGGAACTGAAGCCAAGAGGGCAGCACTGGCAATGGGCAACCACGACAGCACGGATAACTACGGTAGTACCAGCATAAGAATCGAATTGCCGGTGGTTGAGTTGAGAGAATGTTTAGGTTCAAGTTTAGAAGTAGTTTTGATAACTGGGTTGAAGAAGAACTTCACGATTTCACAAGTCATTGGTGCGATTGAGGATGAAGGAGCTGAGGTGGTGAGTGCTAGCTTTTCTGCTGTGGGTGATAAGGTTTTTCATACTCTCCATGCTCAAGTGATCATTAGTTGCTATATTATGTAGCTCCCATTTCATCTTCATGTTTTGCTAGTGTCATCGGCAGAGGTATTAAGGGGCGGGATGGGCCGAGACCCCATACTTTTTCTTTTGTTTTTTCGAAGGGAGAAAAAATTGCAAATAGCTAGCTAGAAGGAAAAAGTTTGACTTGGAACGAAACGTTTTCAACTTTTCTTCCAAACCGAAACCATTTCAAGTTTCAAGTCTTAGAGCCTCGATCCGTATTCGAAGGAGAAGAAACGCATGCCTTGGACACTCGAATTGGAACCGAACGTCTTTAGGATCTCGACTCATTCTGCACTTTTCGAACTCCAATTTCGGCATTCTGCCAATCTTAGATGATTTCTGTGATTTGAAAGAACGTCGGGTTCCACTTTTGAGAAATTGCTAAACTAATTTTGTTGTATTTTATGGATGGTCAATTTTGAAAACGTGTCTTTGCTTTTTAACCGACTATAGAATGCAAGGATAGTTGTTGTTTTTTTTTAATTTGTTGAGTAACAAATTAATAGAAGGATATTTGAGGTTAATATTTTGAGAAAATCTTATTCATGGAGGAGCCGTGAATAAGGTTTACAACGCTTAATCTCGATCATCCAAAAGTGTTTTGGACAATCCGGGTTGAAAACAATCTATTAACGATCTATTACCGTTAATAGATTGTTTTCAATCCGAATCGTCCAAAACACTTTTGGACGGCCGTGAATAAGTTTCTCTCTAATTTTTTTTGGTTATAACTCAGCCCTAGAAAACTTATTCCTAACTCCGGCACTAGTTATTGTAAGCATCTCCTGTAGTGGTGTACGTAGTAATTTAAACACAAGTTTCGGAAACTTTGTAAGGTTCATTACAAAATGCTGAAAGGTCTGAATTTGATTCCTTGCCTGCGTGTAAGACTGTTGTGGGAGGAACAATAGAGATTGTTCAAAAAAAATTTTTACTGTTAGAGTTTGATGTTAGGTATTTGGAATGACTTGAAAGATTAGAATACATGGAGTAAGCATAGGTATTTTATGGCTCTGTCGGAAAATTTATGGTGTAGTGTACCCTTGTGTAATGGGCCGAAATATCCGAGGGTTTAAAGGGGTCACCAGATGGACCTTGTGGGCCCATGACCCAGTTGTCTCAGTTCGTCTGTATGAGGAAAAGTCAAACATAACACGTCATCCCCGTTGTCCACCGAACATTAGTCGGTCTTGCGGATGTCCGCCGAACGTAAGTTGGATCTCCGAACGACGTTACAACACCTTTGTTCGGCATAAGTCTTGTTTACTCGGATAGGCGTCCTCTCCGTTCAAGGGAATGGTTTGGCGAGCAGACCTCGTGCTCGGATGGGATCCTCTGCTGATTAAGGCGGCGGTAGAACGTTCTGGAAGCTTCTGCTGATAGAAGCAAAGATAAGCACGTTCACCTCTCTGATAACCGATGGGACATATCTGACACTGGCCCACGTGGGTCCACATGGGTCTGCAGATCTAGAAGGGCGAGATCCATCGAGTGCTTCTGACACATGACGTCATCCGAGCGTAGTAACGCGCGTGCAATACACTTCCACCTTGTTCAACACTCCAAACCTCCGCCTATAAATAGCAAAGTACCCCTTCTGGGAAAAGGGTTAGATTTCTTCTCCCTTGAGCATACTTTTCCGACCAAACTTCTTCTTCTTCCTCCCTCCGATTCTAATTAGATCGTCGGAGCTTCTACCCGGATGAACACCACCCTCCGGTTTGCAGGTACACGGCGTCGCCGGTCAAAGTCATCACGGTTCAAGCAACAAGAAGGGGTTCAGGAGGTTCAAGGATAAATCACGCCCCCACTCCACACCTTGAATTTTTTTTTTTATCTTGGATTGAATTGATAATAATTTTATGGCTAGGGCCCACAAAGTGAGCTTGATCTGAACGTGCATCAGATAAAGTAAAATTGAGAAGATTCTTGAGTTATCTCATACTTATTTTTGTTAACCAATATGTGTTCACAGTATTTGGTAGTAAAATGGTTGAGTTTTTAAATGGTACTCGATAAAAGATCAAAAGATAAGTTTGAAAAAAAAAAAAAAAAAGAGAGAAGAAAAGAACACTATGAGTGTCCTTGTGTTAGTAGATGATAAAGTCGGGGCATTTATTTAGTTTAATTGTGTTTGTCAAAGAGAATATATGTGGTGGTTTATGTTTTCGGATATAGTCTAGACTCTTGTTGGAGTTTTTCCTGAGATGAAATTATTTGTGGTTGCAAAGTTTGTAGTTGGTGTAAACTAAATACTTTCAACATTGATGGCTAATACTCCTAGTTGGGATGAGACCGATGTTGTTTGACTTGTATCCTTGAGGGACAGATTATGAGGTTACTGTTATGAAGTATACACCTTAGATTGGCATCAGTAACTGTTTATATATAGGAAATGTTGAGGATTCGAATGTCTGTGGTGATAGAGTAGGAGTTCTCGATCACTTCTTTTATGCGTTTATGAGTACATTTGGTGCCTAAATCTTGCCTTTGATCATTGTTTTGAAGTGTGGTGTTAGCCCTTGAAAACTGTGTAATCGCGCTGAAATTTCCAGATGCTACCCGTAGCTCATTTTCGGCCCTACCCATAGCCACTGCAGATTTTTGTAAAAACAATTCCTGTTTCCACATTCTAAGGCCGTGGTTCGTTCCCATGAGTTGTGTTATGTATCTTTATGAGTTTGAGGACTCTAATTTAATTTAACATGGAGTATGATGAAAACATTGTGTATATGATTGCCGAATGTCAGAAAGGAGAACTTATGACACTTTGGGTGAGGAATATGATTGAAATAGAACACATGACCATCTAATGCAAGTTGTGTATACATTCAGGACCCACTAATGGGTGAGGTGTCTGGCAGGGGATATTGGGATCCCTTAGAGCATCTCCAATCCAATACTCTATTTGAGAGTATCAAAATACTCTATTTTATTCATAAAGTGATTTTAGAGGAAATCACTATTCCTATTTATTCCAACCACAAATCCTCTATTTTTCCTTCTAAAATAGAGGAGGCTTGAGATGATGGGTTGGAGGAGTTCCATACTCTCAAATGGAGGAATAGAGCATGGGTTGGAGATGCTCTAAGGATACAAATGCCATTTTAAAAGGTGAATAGTATTATAGAGGGGATCCTCCATATTTTCTCCCATCCTCTAAATATGGAGGATCAAAATCCCATCCTCTCAAATAGATGAGGCTTGAGAGGATGGGTTGGTTGAGTTCCATACTCTCAAATGGAGGAATAGAGCATGGGTTGGAGATGCTCTTAACTGGCCCGGCAGGAGCAATAGCTCGTATTATATATATTCAGGACCCACCAATGGGTGAGGTGTCTGGCAGGGGATATCGGGATCCCTTAACTGGCCCGGCAGGAGCATTCACTCAAGACACTTTGATGTTGAAATGGAAATTACATATGGAAATGATTCAATGGTCGATAATGTGGAACTAAGAAAGTAATGTGTGTTCATATAAGTATTGGATTCTCAAAGTTGTGGTTGTACCTTTTCATATGGAGTTGGAGCACTCGTAGCAACACCATAGCTAGACTTGAATATAGAATTGTAGGAAATGGACCACGCACAGTTATGGTTTTACTAATGTGCTAAACATTAGGTTGGGTCACATTTTCTTGTGTGTCTATGGTATGGTATTGATACGGGAATACTTACTTTGTTTAAAATGTTAGTCGTATAGATTATCATGACAGAGTTTTGGGTATTATCTCGGTTTCAAGTTTCACATGATATTCGTAGAAATTCGATAGTCACTTTAAGTTGGAATTTGTGGTGTTTATAATGGTTTTGCTTGGTATCCATGCTTTTGTGTCCTATATTTGGGTTTCCCTAGAAAGATAAGAATATCCACCAGGATATTAGAGCATCCGCAATGGGTGTGTTATATTTGCGTATCAAAATGTTTGTTAAGGTATGTGTTAGGATAAAAAATGGGTCCCACAAGTATGTGTTAACTTAGAAGTGTGTTAGTATATATATGAGTACCTCAATGGGTTTGTTAGGAGTATGTTAACTCTTTAAAATAATGTCAAAACAATGGCTATAATAAAAATAAAGTAATGTGGGCATTTATGTTTTATGGTTGAAATTTGAATTTATAGAGATGGGGCCCACTTATTGTTTGTTAGCTTGGTTGTCAAACTTAATAACCATGCTAACACACTACTAGATTTAGGACACTCTAACACACATGCATTGTGGCACAAAAAATACAATTTTTTTTGTTAAGTCTTAACACACACAATTAACACACTGGTTAACAAACCCATTGCGAATGCTCTTAGTATTAAGGATGGTAATGGGAGTCCGCTAAAAAAAAAAAAAGGGGGCATGTTTCCTGATTGTGGTGAAGTCATTTTATTTTATTTTTTCTACTTTTATACTTATAAGACACTTGCACATGCAGCCGTGTCAATTTTTAGTTTTGTTAGTGTTATCCCTACGGGCTTTTGTGCTCACCCATCCATCTACAGGTGCACGAATATCAAAGACTTTAGGAGGACACGCGGATTTGAGGTTACTTTGGTTTATTTGCCGATTCAATGTACTTTGCAATTGAGGAGTTGTATGATTCCATACTCTTTAAATAGTTGTGGGGGATTATTTGCACGTGGACTTATGAAGGGAGGTATATATTTAATTTCTAAAATCTTAAGTTTGAAAGTTGGATTTTCGATGATGGACCATGTGTGTTGTATGATATTGTTGGGTGTTTAAATTAAGTGTTTTGGAGGGTTGAACATATGTTTTAAGCAGTATCAATCCAGATAAGGTATTCAAAGCATTCGAATGCACTGTTCATTAAAAAAAAAAACAATTCCCTTTTAATACTTCTCTTCCATTTGTTGAACATTTACTAAGGGAAAAGCTAAACTTTGCAACACAGAATATTCGAAATTATTTTATTTCGTGTTAAATAAAAGTGGGGCGTGACAAGGCTTAACGATTTCCTAGTCCTAAATTAATGAGTTGCTCCAAGCGTAGGGCGGAAACCGACGTAGCACAATATCCAGTAAGTCCGGAGTCGAATCCACAAAGACGATGATGTGTGCTGACTAAAAACTCGGATTGTTACTAATTAAACTGGCTCTTAGATAGCCACCCCTTGTCGATTAATTGAGATTAATTAAAACCTAGAAATTGATTTTTTCAAATAATTAAAAGGAGGTACGGTCGTATGGTTCATAGCACTCGTAACCAGTCCGGATTAACCTGCTCTGTTTGGAGTTCTTAAAACGTTTAATTTTAGATTGAAAAAGATACCCCGCAAGATGTGAGACCCTATGGTTGCCGTATACCCATGCGCAACGGAGAATGAGTTTTGGACTCCCATTCTCCCGTTCACATGGGCTCCGACGATGCCCGGGTTCGTCTCACGAATGTTCTTAATTAACCTAAAATTGCTTTTTTTCATTGTTTGAAAATAGGAGCAGTGCCCGGACTTGTCACGGCGTGCTAATCGCCCCGCGACCCTACCTATAAAACTACTCACTCATTATTAAACAAGAAGCAAAAGAAACCCTAACTTGCATCATGCTTGGAATGAAATTTAAACAAAAGATTAAAGCTAGGAAAAGATCCATGAGCAACTTTAATAAAGATTGAAACGTAATACGAGTTACCGGAAGATGTGTTTTTGAACAAAACTTGAAAACTTCAAAGGAAATAGCTCTGGAAAGAAAAGAACGTAAAAAGAAAGCTGCTAAAATAAAAGTATGAACCCTAAAAACGGAGTTCCGAGGGTATTTATACAAGACCTTCAAACCTCAGAGTAAAAGAAAAACGACGAAAACAAAAATATCCCGCTGTGGCCACCGATATCGATACAGCCCGAGGGGATATCGATACCGCCCAGGGGTATCGATACCCAAACTTTTGTTCATCCTTTGGATCACTCATGCACCTCATTGTATCGATACAAGCCACGGTAGTATCGATACCGTCCACTATAGTGGCCAGCGTCCAAGCCTTGCATGGGATTTGGCCACCCGACGTGTAAGCGACGTCACCCAACGTTCACGACTCTGCTTTGGCATCCCGGCAACAAACGAACCGACCTCGAGGCCACTCATTCCAACCTTGGCGCTAAATCTGCCTTATTACCTGAGAAAATATTAAAATCACAAAACCAAGACAAAGCACGGCATCAAGCGGAAAATGGAATAAAACGCGTCTCTAATGCGCTAATTCGCCCTACTTAGGCGCTCATATCTATGATATCACGCGCCTATCATATAACTTGGACTAATTGACTTAAATTGGTCTTGAATTGCTTAGTTCATTCACATATCCTAGGGATATTAGTTTGGCATCCTAGGGGTTTTTAGTTTGGCTCATTTGAAGATTATGACTTTAATGTGTCACATGATTTGTTCAATCACATTGTTCTTTTTCTCTCTCATGTTATTGACTAGAAAAGCCTGTAATTTGAGTGAACTCCATTAAATGATTGACGGACAAAGAGTCAAAAGTTTATACAAGTGGTACCGAAAGCAACATGTGTATTGTGATTTTGAGAGTTATATTTTGCTCTTCAATGTACAGTTCTTGTCAAATTTGACTACAGCAATACTCAGAATTCATGGTATGCAACAGGTACATATGGATGTGATGATTTGCTTGTGGATATATTACTTCATGTTTAACATGTATGTCTCTCTTGGACAAACGATCAATTCGGATTCTCATTATTATGTTGTGAAAAAAAAGCAGTGTTTGACTGATTTTGTCTTTAGTTTTTCTGGTTTTTTTATTCTTGGCAACGATAATAGAACTCCTTAAATTTTCTTTTTTCTGGATGAGCGAGTGTTTCTTATTGTATATCATTGTTTGTCAATTCAGGTAGCGAAGGATAAAGGTGGTGATTGCGGGGAGGATTAAGATGGTGATTGCGGCGTTATATTTTTTAGCTTCAGTGACTTATAAATATGGTTGATAGAATATTTCTCTTTATCTTAGTCATAACTTAGTTGGATTTGCGGGATCTTGTATTTATAACTTCGATTAAAGTATTTGTAAATGTTGATTGGCAATCGAATTTTATATGTTTAAGAAGTTCGTATGGATGGTTGGTGAGTAATATGGGATTCAATTAGCTAGCTGGAATTTTTTTTTTTTTAAAAGAGGAACTTCTTTTGAGGCAGTTAAAAGTGCCATATTAAGAAATCTATGGAGGCAGTTCCAAGCGCATCATCAATCAAGCTATTGCAGCACTTTAAAATGTTGCTAGAGATGATTAACCATGGTTAAACATTAACGATGAACATGCTATAGCAGCACCGTGAAGTGCCTTAATACATATGCTTACGTGACAGTTTTGTGTGCCTCTTCAAACACTTCTTGCGGCACTTAAAAGTGCAGCGTCAAAGAGATTTAGAGGCTCCATAACGTGCCCCATAAAAAGTGCCGCATTACATCTATAGTTGCATCAATACACGCGGCACTAAGGCGTAGTGCCTCAATAGCTAAACTGCCCCAACAGGTCCCTTGTTGGGGCACTTTTGAATGCCTCCTCAAAATGTCATTTTTGTTGTAGTGACTGTTGGTGACACAAGACCTGAGCCTCCAGTACGATTGGAGTTATCATCTTCTACACCTGTGGCAAAGCCATCGATCTCAATCAGCAAAGGTTGTTGGAAGAAGGCAGAGAGCTAGCTAGCGTACTATATAGACTTGAGTGTAGGAGATTAGACCTCAGTTACACATAGTTAGTTAAAAGTGATTCAGCTGTAATCATGTTATATCTTGATGTACTAATTAGTTAAGTGATGTTGATTAGTTAGTTAGGAGGTGTTCTAGTTGCTTGACGATTTCCTAGTCCTATAATAATGGGTTGCCTCAAGCGTAGGGTTGAGACCGACGCAGCACAATATCTAGTAAGTCCGGAGTCGAATCCACAGAGACGCTGATGTGTGTTGCTTAAAAACACGGGTTGTTACTAATTAAACTGGCTTTTAGGTAGCCACCCCTTGTCGGTTGAATGAGATTTAACTAAACTTACGAAATAATTGTTCTTTTGAAATAATTAAAAGGAGGTACGATCGTAGGGTTCATAGCACTCGTAACCAGTCCGGATTTACCTGCTATGTTTGGAGTTCTTAAAAACATTTAATTTAAGATTGAAAAAGATACCCCGCAAGATGCGAGACCCTATGGTCGCTGTATACCCATGCGCAGCGGAGGATGAGTTTTAGACCCCCATTCCCCCGTTCACATGGTGTGAGAACCCTCACGTTAAAAATAGTATTAGTACATGATAATTCGTCACTACCTTTAATTATTGGTCGCGGAAGGAGTCGCGAACACATTTTATAAGTCAATTGGCCAGGCATTTCAAATCTCTGTGTTCTGGATTTTTCCTTGAAATTCCGCGAATGGGGTTATTCTTAGAATAATTTATTTAGGGTACTGTGCGAATTTCACATTTTTCTGAGTCCGGAACCCGTACAGTTTTTCGAACCGCACGCGAGTCGCGCTCCGGAACTAGCCATGCACGCATGGCTAGGTGTCAAGACCAAGTCAACACTTGGCAATCCCATTAGTTTAGTTAGATGCCAAGTGTATGTGTGGTGGCACACTAGGAAAATTAGTGTATTTTGTATTTACTTTAATGCATATATACTAGTACTATTATTCTCTAGGAATTTAGAGAGGCAACAAAAAGAAAAAAAGAAGAGGAGGTCGGCAGGAGGAGAAGAGAGAGAGAGAGAGAGAGAGAGAGAGAGAAAGGAAGAAGAGAAGCCATTTTAGCTCCTCCAAGATCTGGTCCAGCCCTTAGACACTAAGGTTCTCCATCAAATCTTGCCGGAAACTTCAAGATCAACTAGGTAATTGTTTTCTCTAGCCATTTCTATGTGAATAATTTTGATTAGGAAGCTATAAACCTCTGATTTTGGACACCCATTATCATATTCTTAACAGATTTGTAAGGTTTTAAGGTGTTAGGAGTTGATTAACATCAAAAGATTAGGCATAACAACTCCAATTTCTGGAGACAGATTACTACCTCTGAGAAATTCGTATTTTGAGAACCCTTCTGCTATGATTCAATTTTTGAAGTCTTCATAACTTTTAAAGTACGTTTAAAGACGAAGATTTTGACACCAAGAACATGCAAAACCGATCAACACAGAATTAGTTATGAATTTTTGAATACTGACTGGAATCTGTGTGTCCGAATTTGATTGTGTCTGTCTTCTTTTAAATTTATGGAAACTTTCACTACTTGCATGGCTATGGTTTTTTTTTCAGGGATTAAAACTTTAAGTTGGAAACATTTTGGCTTTGGAATCAAATCATTTGGATAAATATACAATATTTGGTGAATTTTTAAAGTAGAGTTGTCTGACAGGGACATAAACTGTGATCGATCTGTTTTCTTTTGTTTGCCGAGGAAAATCCTTTTTACTTTTGAATCTGAGATTTTTACTGAGAATAATAATTTACATTACAAAACTTTGAGCGCTGGTTTCAATATTTTTGGAGTTGAAATGAATTAGTTATGGTTTTTCTACTAAAACATGTTTGATTGCCCTGTTTTTCTGTAGAACAGCTTGTTCTTTTGAAATCTGCAGAATATTTGATTGATATCTAATCTTCAAATTTTTACAGTAGATACACATGGACGTTACGCAAGTTTGGGCGCTGGTTTGAGTATTTTTGGACTTTTTATGAACAAGATATGATTTTTCAAAGAAAGGGTGACAGATTTTAGTAAATGAGCAAAGTATTGTTTTTATTTCTTAAAATACCTTGCATGCATAGATTTTCTAGAGTTTTTGACAAAACCAAGTTTTTACCCAGAAAATTTCATGTGATATTAAGGTGGAAATGTGTTTACCATTTTACCAATAGAGGTTGTTGAACCTCCGATCCATTGTGTTGCGTTTCTACGCCAAAAATAGACTTTGTATATAATTTTATTGATTTTTGTAAAAATTACAGGATTGTAATTTTTGAATAATTAGGTTACTTAAATTTTACACTTCGTACTTAGAGATTTAAAATGACTATTTTGCCCTTGGGATTCAATGTGTGCTAAAATGACATTTTTAGTCATAAATGTTTTAAAACTGAGTTTTATACTTGAGTTCTGAATGAATTATGATTTTTGGATCAGATTTGATAAGATGAGAGATCTGAGTTCATAGCGCTTGGATAGATTGACCTTGGAGCGTAAAATGACCATTTTACCCCTAGTAACAGATCGGCTCTAAGCCATGACTTAGACTACTAGAATTAGATTATTCGGACTTAGTACATTAATTGTACTCATACTTGGACGTTTATGATATTCTCATTAGGTCTGTGTGATCGTTAGTGTGAAATACGTGAAGACTCGAGTAGAGATTAGCTGCGTCTTCAGGAGCAAGGTGAAACATGCGTATCTTGTTTACATGTGTTGTTTTAAATATTTCATTGCTGTTGAAATATCTTAGAAATGTTTTCTAAATGGAATCATGGATATTTATTAACTTGCTAAATGACTTGATGAAATGTATATTTTTCCTGTCGATACATCTGAACAAGTGTTCGTGCTTGAGGACTTTAAACAGACAAAGTGGATTTGGAGTTATAAGGTTGGGGGATATTAACCAGGTATCCTGATGGTTTGACGTCATTCCCTTTTATGATATAGAGGTCGCTCCTCTAGATTCTGGTTGAAACTTGTTCTTGAAAGATGTGTGAAATCGATGAATATTATGAAATGTGATATTTTTAATATCATGATGGTTTTCTGCTTTATCCTGAAAAGTTGGATTTCATTCTGTGAATGAACTGATGAACTGATGACTTAGAATTATTGCTTTTAGCATAAGTCCATTGAAAGACTTGAATTTATTTTATTATGGACTTGGAATTTGATTATCTTTGAAAGAAGTACATTTTACATGTTCAATACTGAGGAGTATGACTACACTTTTTACAAGATGTTAGTTGTATCCATGATTTAACATGTTTACTGGATATGCCATGTTTCATACGAGCTTTAGCTTATGGAGTTTTTCAAAAACCATACTTTTCAGGTTAGCAGCATTAGATGGACTCGGCTTTGCTCTCAAGTCAAAATCTTTTTGGTGATCAGTTCTTATGTGTATCTAGTAGTACTGTTCTGATGTGAGTATAGAGCTATGAGGCCTTGTCTTGAAGACATTCGAATTTTGATAACCGACTTGTTCCGGTCAGGTTATGCTATGGTTACTTGCAGGTATTGTTAAGCAATTATATTTATTTCCGCACGTAGAACTCTGGAATATGTTGGAATTATTGAAATCAGCTTACTGAATTTCTTAAGATAATCTATTTTAATGAGAGGATTTTATGAATTCCCTAAACTGACTTATTATGATAGGCCTAGGGTGACGTAGACTCACTGGCCGGTCATTAGACCTTTAACCCATGGGTTTGGGTCGTGACACATGGGCTCCGACAATGCCCGGGTTCGTCTGCGGGAAGTATTTTTCCAATCAAATATCGTTTTTCCATTGTTTGAAAATAGGAGCAGTGCCCGAACTAGCCATGGTGTGCTAATCACCCCACGACCCTACCTGAACGACTACTCACTAATATTTAAGCAATAAACAAAGGAAACCCCAAATTGAAACATGCTTATATTATGCGATGAAAAACAAACAAGAAATATAAACTAATCAAATACTAGCGAATAACTTTTATTAAGAACAGAAATTAAAACGAATTACCGAAGTGCAAGTAATTGAACAAAGCTTTAAAACTTGAAGGAAAAACTTGGAAGAAAAGTATGCTAAGCTTCAACTAGCAGCTTTCTCTCTCTAAACCTGAAGCGATTTTCTCCTAGGGCTTTTCCTCAGCTTGCCGCCGCCGCCTGGGGGGGAGGTGCCCTCCCTCCCTCCTCCCCCCGGGTCCGATTCCTCCTCCTCCCCTCTCTATCTCTCTCTCCTTCCTCTCTTCTTTCAGACCGATGCTCACCAGACCTTCTTTGCCGTTGATTTCTGTCCTCCCTAGCTCGCCTGGTCGCCGATCTGAAGCCCACCGTTCACCACATCTGGGGGTGCTCGGTATCCTAACGGGTTGGGTCTGTCGATGGCCGGAGTTTTGGAGCAGATTCCTTGTTTACTGTTGTTGGACGGACGAGGTTGTGCCTAACGGCTCTGTTTTCTTTTTGGTCGGACGGCCATGGAAGTTTGGGGATGGTGGCGGTCGGCGCGGCGGTGGGTGTAGTTCTCGCCGTCTCCTCGTCGATCTTGTCGATGGTTTTGGTGGAGTTGGTTCTGGATTTGGATTGCGTGGGTGTTGGGCGGTGGTGCGGTGGTGGGAGATGTTTTTGTTCTGTTGCGTAGATTTTTGTTCTAACTTTGTTTTGCAGGTTGTTCCTTATTCCAAAAATGATCGGTAAAGATGACGGTTTTGATCTGCGATAATCCAATCCGGTGGTGGTGGGGTGGATGTGGCTCTCATGGTTGTGATGCTTTGGTCGTCTTTTGTGTACCGAATTCCGGTCGGCGGCATTTTGAGCTCTCAATCGGGTGTGGGGCTGGCATTTCGTCGTTCTGGGGTGGTGATCTCGCTGATGAAGATTGTTTTGTTGCAGGGGTTGTTCGGTGTTTTGGTTGATGGTGGTGGTGGTTAGCCCTCAGGCCCTGATTGCCTTGGCCTTCACTGTTGTAGGCTGGTTCCCGCCGCCGGTCTCTACACCTGGGAGAGGCCGGCTCGGCTTAACGGCGAGGCTGGGCTCCAGTGATTTGTACGGCGGTGGTTGCCGATGTAGTTAGGGTTTTGTAGGATGGTTTGGGTGGGCCGGTCCAGGCTTGGGCTGGATTTGTGTTTTGGGCTTTCTATGTTTTATTTGGGTGCGGGTGGAACTTTATTGTATTATCTGCTGTATACCCCGGTAGACGTTTGGGTGTTATGGGCGTTGCCTTTTTGGTGTATTGTTCAACTTTTTGTTGGATCCCTTTTCCCTTTCTCCATTTTTAATAAATTTCATCTTTTGCCGATAAAAAAAAAAAAAACCTTGGAAGAAAAGTAAACAATATTCGAACCAAAGAATCGCAGCCCCCGTTCTTCGTTTTCTGTTTCCCTCCTATTTCTGTTTCCCTCCTATTTCTGTTTCGTACGTGGGAATAACGATGCCCTGTGCGCAGCTTCTTTTCCTTCTTTACAAGCTGTTCCCCAAATTCCCCTTTATTTTCCTCCTCCAGGTCAAAACTGTGGGCCATGCCCATTAGGCCTCATTCTTTTATGGCAAAATCTACCGTCAGCCCTCAGGGCTGATTATAAATGGGTCCTTTATCTCTTAAATTTTAGGGAAAAATTCAAAATACCCTCCAACTTTTACACCAAAATTCAATTAGACTCCCAACCTTTTAAAAACTTTAATTTTACTCCCAACGTTATCTTCCGTTAATCAAAACGCGCCCTTCCGTCCGAATGACTAACGGATTTCGTTAAAAACTCTGTTAAATAGCATCCCGATCGAATTTCGATGATCCGAGCCGTTCAATATGTTCAAAACGTGATTTTAAAGGCAATTGCAAGAAATCGGCAAAAAAAAATGATCGGGAAGGGTTTCATCTAAATAGTTTTTTTATTGAATAGTTCAATAAAAAATTGTTCAAATGAAGCTCTTCCCGGTCTTTTTGTTGTTGATTTCTCTCAAGTAACCTTAAAATCACGTTTTGAACACATTGAGCGGCTCGGATCATCGAAATTCGATTGGGAAAGGGGAGGTGTGGATCAATCCGTATTTTGTTCAAGTCCGGACGTCCGGATTTTGCTTCAATATGCACCTCCCCTTTTCCGATCGAATTTTGATGATCCGAGCCGCTCAATGTGATTAGAACGTGATTTTAAGGGTACTCGCGAGAAATCAGCTAAAAAAAATGACTAGGAAGGGCTTCATCTGAACAGTTTTTTATTGAACTATTCAATAAAAATTCAATAAAAAACTGTTCAGATGAAGCCCTTCCCGGTCTTTTTTTTTTGTTGATTTTTCGCGGGTACCCTTAAAATCATGTTTTGAACACATTGAGCGGCTCGGATCATCCAAATTCGATCGGGACGATATTTAACGGAGCCTTTAACGAAATCCGTTAGTCATTCGGACGGAAGGGGGCGTTTTGATTAACGGAAGATAACGTTGGGAGTAAAATTGAAGTTTTTAAAAGGTTGGGAGTCTAATTGAATTTTGGTGTAAAGATTGGGGGGTATTTTGAAATTTTCCCTAAATTTTATACGTTTTCTGAGAGCTTTTGCAGGTAAAAGGTTTACTCCCAAAATGACAGAAATAACCCACCATTCCGTGTAAATAACAAAAAAGAGAATGTGGTTTATTTTTCCCACAAAATCACGCACACTTTCCCACAAAAAGTAACTTACCCTAATTTTTTTTTTACTTTACTGCTATAGTTTCCTTTACCATTTCAGGCTGCGTGCTTAAGAGCATGTACACTAATAAATATAAACTACCTTATGAACAGTACATATTTTTGGTTTAACTATTAACTTTTTTTTTTCATAACTACCTCAACACTATTTATCATCAATTAAAATTTACATTTTTTGTCTGTTTAATTTTTCTTAGACTGTATTAAGTGCTCCAATTTTAAATTCGTTTGAATCAGTGTGAAAATTTTATTTTTTGGTCATTTTATCTTAAATGGTCATAATTAATTTTAGTCTGTAGGGCTCTCATAATTAAGTATTTTTCTTTATTTGGGACCCTGTAGAGCAAATACTTGATTATGATAGTCCTAGAGACAAAAATTAATTACGACCCTTTAGGATAAAATGATCAAAAAAATAAGATCTTCGCACTCATTCAAATGGAATAAAAATTGAAGCACATAATTTTTTAGACTTTTGTATAGTATTAAAAAATTAAATGCCCCAATTTTTAATCCGTTTGACCCGAGGCGAATATCTTATTTTTATGATCATTTTATTTTAAAGGATTATGATTAAGTTTTGTTTATAGGGCTGTTATAATCAAGTATTTGCTCTACAGAATCCCAAATAAAGAATAGAAACTTAATTATGAGAGTTTTAAAGATAAAAATAATATTTTAATAAATAACTCATGAACAGTGGTTCGATATTTGTAGTGAACTTTTTTTGTAAAGGAAAAATGGCTAGTTGATGCAAGCTCGTTTTGGTGTCCAAATCTGGTAAACAGTAAGTCTGTTCACACAGACAAATTGTACACAGATTAGGCGGCACAGATTTTTTTGTGGAATCCACCACAGATCTCACACAAATAATTTGAGCCTTTCATTAAATATACATTTTTTAAAGGTCTCCGCGTAAAATCATCTCAATCTGATACCTATAGATACAGTCGAAAATCTGAATAAAAAGTTGGATGATTGGATTGAGAACCTATAAGTATCAGATTGAATTAATTTTTTACGGGAACAATCGAAAAAATATTTTACATTTCGTGAACAGATCGAATGGTTTGTGTGGGACCCGTGATAGACCCTACAATAAAATCTTTGCACAATCTATACGCAAATATATGTGTGGTTAGCAGTGTCGTTTGGTAAAATAGCTTTATTTCGAAAGTCGGAAAAAAATAATCACACTGAAGCTGTGGAAAAAAAATTAATGAACCATTGGTCGTTGGAGTAGTAAAAAAGGAGGTGCATCTCAGATGGGGAAAAGGGGTAATGGGGTCAATTTGCCTTAACAAATCACATCAGTCAATCACATGGAAAGAAAAGGCTGGCAATGCTTTGAAATTGGGCGGAAGTACAACCCTTTTTGGGTGCGTGGAGGACACCACCGTCAGCCCACTAGGCTGACTATAGAGGAACCGTTCTTTTATTGTCCAAGACTAAAAAAGTCAAAATAAAATACAATGAATAGTAGCCCTTTGGGTCCACCATAAAAACATGTATAACTTCTATTCTTCTATGCTATTACATCATCCTTTAAAATGGTCTTTGATCTCATTCTCAATTACTATCTCTTTGTGCTTGCGCTAGCTCTCAATTCTCGTACTCATAAAAAATTTTAACTTTTTAAAAAGGTTTTTCGAAAAATGCTTTTACGCACTCATACCCGCACCAGCCCCACATTATGTATGTAACTTTGAATTTATTGGTAAAGGTCTCCCATAAACTCTTCGATCCAAATCCTACTATTTTTAAGGTACTTTTAATTAAATGTCCAACTTGTATACACTTTTTACATACATACATACACTTTTATTGTTTCAAGAATACAATTCTGCTTCTGCATCCGTACGTTCGTTTGTAGATAGGTCGTGTTGTATCTATCTATAAATACGGTCTCCCTAGCCTCTGTTTACTAGGAGGAGGATAATACACAAATAATTTCAAACAAGCCCGGATAACAATACATATTTTACGGATATTAATACAATTTTTACACATATTAATACATTTTTTTACTGATATTAATGCATCTTTTACCTATTATCCCCCATTCCGGAGGGTAGTGGTTAGCATTTTCCCCTATGAATAAACTTGGGAGCAAGTGGGCATGCTTCCAAACTCTTAAATCAACATTTCTTCTGAATAGATATCTCCCTTGATTTCTTACACTTGCTTTGGGGTGATGAAGAAGGGGTATAGTATTGCTCAAGAAAAACTTGATCGGAAGATAGTGGAGACTGGAGAGGAATAGGGGAATCCACATGAAAGACTCTTCTTCAAATAATGCCAAGGCCGTTAAAAACTTTATTGCTGTGATGTCTGAAAAATTGCAACACTGTACGTCTCCATCTTTTTAGCATGTTTTTGACCATTTGAGATTCGAAAGAATAAAGGGTTGGAAGATCTCGGCGCCGGCAAGTTCACACTTTGCTGGAATTTTTAGTGTGAAAAGAGTGAGCTGTAGATAGATGCGGCCAACATGCATGTATGTGGTTAATAGGTGTGCAATATCATAGATATGGGCGTTTAAGTAGGGTAAATTAGCGCATTAGAGACGCGTTTTATCTCATTTTCTACTTAATGCCGTGCTTTGTTTGGTTTTTATATTTTTGTTAGTTTCGCAGGAATAAGGCGGATTTTGCGCTAAGATTGGATTGCGAGGCCTTGAGGACGGTTTGGATGTCGCCGTGGGAAGTCAAGGCGCAGGGGACGGGTGACGTCGTTGGTGCGTCAGGTGCCAAAAGTGCATGCAACGCTTGAGATTGGCCACTAAGGGAGGCGGTATCGATACATCTCTGATCAGCCACAGTCCAGAGAAACCTGTATCGATACAGCCCCGGTGGCAATAGCGGGAAAAAAATAGTTTTCGACATTTTTATTCCAGATTTCGGGGATTATGTATAAATACCCCTTTTAACTTCGTTTTTAGGGTTCCGAACATTTTTTTTGCAACTTTAGACTTACGTAGTTTTCTTCAGAGCTATTTTCCTTCAGGTTTTTGACGTTTTGTTCAATATATCACATGTCGGTAACTCGTATTAATTTTCGTTCTTCATTAAAGTTGTTCATTGGTATTTGATTACTTAATATCCTTTGTTTATTACCTACTCGAAAGCATGTTTCAAACTAGGGTTTCTTTCGTTTCTTATTTGATGTTGAGTGAGTAGCCGTAAAGGTAGGATCGCGGGGTGATTAGCACACTGTGGCCAGGTTGGACACGTTTTGCTCCTGTTTTGAAATAATAATGGAAAAGCAATTTTAGGTTATTAAAGTACGTCTGTTAGACGAACCCGGGCATTATCGAAACCCATGTGAGCGGGAAATGGGGGATCAAAACTTGTTCTCAGCTGCGCATGGGTAAATAGCGACCATAAAGGTTCGCATCTTTCGAAGTAGCTTTATCTCTCTAAAGTCAAATGTTTTTAAGAACACCGAGTGGAGCAGAAAAGTCCGAAACTGGTTGCGAGTTCTAAAAACCCTACGACCGTACCTCCTTTTTAATTATTCAAAGAAAAACCAAATAATTTCCTTGGACTAGTTGATCATTTCATCAAACGACAAGGGGTGGCCACCTAAAGCCAGTTTAAATAGGTAATAACCCCAGTTTTTGAGTCATCACACATTACCATCTCTGTGGATTTGACTCCGGTCTTACTGGATATTGTGCTACGTCGATCTCAGCCCTACGCTTGGGGCAACCCGTTATTTTAGGACTAGAAAATCGTCAAGCAGTGGTTGTACTGCATTCTGCAAATCTGTGTTCTCATGAATTTTTCCTGACAGAGTGACTTGTTGAACAGAGACGAAAGTCGGCCATAGTGATCCGGGAGTCAACTTACGCACAACTCGATTGATTATGAAATTCTAAAGTTAATGACTAGACAAACTTTCAGTTACTTTGAAGACTTCTATAGTACTGGTGGTGGTGGTGGGGGAGTTGGAAGTTTGGGGGAATAAGCTCTTTTTTTCCCTGATTCAATGAAGCAGCAGCCTATTTTAAGGAGAGAATTTAGCAACTTAATGTTGCTTATGCCTTTGTCGAATTTTTTTTGGGTCAATCGATAGGAGAGATGATTAATTTATATGATTACAAAGTACAAACTACATGACACTATATTAATTGAGTGAGAGTTCACGAGAGACAATCAATATTCCCAACAACTCGATCGATCAACAGAAGAAATAAACCGATCACATGAAAGAAATAAAGAAAGAGCCGCTACTGTACAAATACAGAAGACATACCACGTACATATGCTATGTATACTCATCGGGTGTTGCAATTTGTAATTGTCGTCTACATTGATCATATTACTGGGATCCGTAAATGGATAACAAAAGACAGATGATTTTCTTTTGTGGCACAAAATTGTCAAAACTTGTGAAAAGTGTTTAAAGAAAAAAAGATCCATACGAAACAAGGTCGCATGTACCCCTTTGCTTCTGCCTTCTTTATTCCTACTGCGGCCGCATATATGTAACTAGTAACATATGGCTTCACTTTTCCTTTGCCGTCACATTTCTTATAACTGTATATATCCTGCATACTTAGAACAAGTCCATAATTAGAACTTGATTGGGCCTCTTGGTTGAGAAGTTTGTTTTATTTCTAGGAGTAAAATGATCGAGAAGGAAGGAAATATGTAACACATGTTAATCGATCTCTTCTATTAATCTAGCTTGTAACGAAAATGACTGAAACCAAACACCATTGTCCTCTCTTGGGAATGCATGTGCCATTCATTGCCTGCATGTGTTTTGAGTTTATCCTTTACTCATATTGTAGATGAAAAAATATATATATATGAGTACGATTTTGTTCATCTATCCAGAGAAAACGAACGAAAATTATTGCAGTACTCTACGTGACAAGCCCATACTGAGCCGTACATTATGAAAATGACCTAAACCAAACACCATTGTCCTCTCTTGGGAATGCATGCATTGCCTGTGTTTCGAGTTTATCCTTAACTCATACTCTAGATGGGAAAAAAAATATGAGTACGATTTTGTTCGCCGATCCAGAGAAAAAAATTAAAAGTTTGAGACTCGAAATGACTTAATTAAAAGTTTAGAAAAAAAGAAATACTATGAATGTATAATCTAGGACAGCCTAAGTGGATTGGGAAATCCTGTAGTGCAAGGCCCTGCAAGGCACCCTGTAGGGCGAACACGGACCATCGATCTTGACAATGAATAGTTGAGATATGATTTTTAATTATGACTGGTAAGAATCATTTATTACCGGTCTTAATTGATTTTTAATGTGGACCGTTAATTGATGATATCGACGATTGTGTGCCACCCTACACGTGCACTACACGGGGGTGCACTACAGCACCCCTGGATCCAGCCTAAGTAGGAGGAGATGTGTGTAATTTTTAAGGGCTAGATAATGATAAAAATACTCAACTTAAAAGCCCATTTGTCATCCCTAGATTTGAGGGGAGTTCAACTCATTTCATCAACGATCCCGCTCGAGTAATCCTCATCGTTTTTTTTTTGCTAAGCAAAAAAAAATTATTATTAATCTTTATAAAAGATTACAAAGATTAAAAGAATCAAAGGCACACCGGCAAAAAGTTACCCAAGACCTAAAGGCGGATGCCAAACCGGACACCAAAAACCGAAAACAGCCAAGAACCCCAAAATGCTTTTACAATAATAGATATGCTTTTTAAAAGAACAGGACATGCTGGTAGATCATATGCAGATTAATCCCTCCATCGATCCGTCTTCGCCAAAATTAGTCTCGCTGAAGCCAACCTCTTTTTTTTTAATTTTATTTTATCTAGAACGCTCACTCTCAATTACAAATAAAGATTCATTCCACTCTAATCTTATACAGACTCTGGGACTCATGACTAGCCTATTAAAAATAATAAAATTACAACTCAATATAAATTATGTGTTTTATCGTACGGAATTGCCAATACAACTAAGACTATGGAATTTGCTCCTAACACAATGAAACATCGAAAGAGGCCTACGCCCTTACTCAGTTCGGGATATTCCCTTGTCAGGTAGTAGGTTGGATTAATGATAGGACATACTTGGCTACTAAATGAGCCACTCTATCTTGAACATTGACATCCAAGCATGGTTTGGCATTAATGATTTCTGCATTCCGGGATATGGTGGGAGTCCAAACCTCCAAATTTGGTGCTGGTGCCTCTACAGTACTGGTTTCCCTTGCATGCATGCTGAATTGCTTGATCGTACTACTCATTAGCTTCTTCAACAGCCATGGCAGCAATTTGTGTTTCCTCCGTCCACTCCTTCTTGAATACCCATGCACGTACGCATTTCCAAAACCACCCAACCAGCTGGCCCATAACTCCCCTAGTTGAGAAGTACTTGCCAACTCCTCCGGCCGAAAACGAAATTAATGGAGATAAATAAAATCCAGACACAACCGGCCCTTTTGCATCTAAAGAGCATGTGTGAAGCCGTTTCCGGTTCCATCCCACAGATTGGGCATAAACCGGTGTTAATGTAAGTAACGCCACGCGATTTCCCAAGCACCTCTTTTCCAGCTAGATTTAGGACCACTCCCTGACCATCCTCTAATTCGTTTTGTCAACTTTCTCGTTTATCATGAGCAGCAAAATACTGTACGGCAAACCCAGATACTTTCCCTCCTCCGGACTGTTAAACTGAACCCCGGCCCAAAATAGCTTTGCATTCCTGTTTTACATCCCCCCAAGTGTTTCGACTAGGGTGGCCGGATTTGGCTTTAAAAGTCAAATAGTAATTTTTTTACAATCTTTATTAAAAAAAAATTCGCATTTGATAGTTTTGCATCAAATTTTTGTGACTTATTGATTCGTTTCGGCAAGAGAAATTGGAAAAAGTATAAAATTTTGATCGAAACTCATAATGTTTTAAAAAAAGACCAAAAAAAAGTTGTCTTTTTCATTTATTTTTGTCTTTATTTAAAAACTTATGAGTTTCGATCAAAATTTTACTTTTCCAAATCCTTTTGTCGAGATGAATCAATAAGTCACAAAAATTTGACGCAAAACTAACAAATGCAAATTTTTTTTTTAAAAAGACAAAAATATATATTACTTAATTAACTTTTTAATCCAAACCCACCCTAAAAAGGATAGACGATTTGTCAACATTAATTAATTTCTTGACCCGATGCAACAGGGTGTTTGGAAGCCTACTTTTTTACTTTTCATTTTTAGCTTTTTGACTTTTTAAATTATGGTCAAAATGTGTTTTGGAATATAAAATAGTGTTTAGGAGATATGTGCAAAATGTATTTTGGAACAGTAGTAGTGTTTGGTAGACGAATGATGAAAATGAATTACGAAATAATTTTTTACCAAATTGCCCTTAGCCTTTTATTGTGATAAAAGCTCTAAAAATGGAGAAATGGGTATTTTGATAATTCAACAGAAAATGGGAAAATGCAAAACTGTGAAAAGGAGCTCCGGAGCTCATTCTCAGTTTTTGCTTCTTTTGTCAAAATTAGAGAATGGATTTTGTAAAATGAGTTTTTAGAATAGAGTTGCCAAACACTTAATTTAATCAATGAGAACTCTAGAGTCAAAATTTAATTATGACCATTTAAGATAAAATAATCAGAAAACTAAAATCTTTCCACCGGTTCAAAAGGATTGAAATTTGGAACACTTAATTTTTTTAACCTCTTTAGACAGTTTAAACTACAGAAAAAATATAATTTTTTCGTTTTACATTGTTTCACCATCAATATTAGGCTCATTTGATAGGTTTCATTGAGTAGATTTCAAAAATATAAAATTTATTTAAAAAATACGTGAAAAAAAATTTATTAGCATTTAAAATTTTATAACAAAAAAATCAAATGAGAGAGAGAGAGAGAGAGAGAGAGCACGTGGGTGGGGGTAAAAGGGGGAAGGAGGGGCAGTGTAGGGGGGGGGGGGCTGACACGCGGGGGGAACTCATTGTATAAGAAGAAAGATTATCTAGCAATAATTATCAAAAGTACATCTATATATAACGTGCCGGTCGGTGAAAGCGTGGCTGCGCGAAGAGTCAAGGGTCAGAGCAGTAGAGTAAAATCTGCCCACGTAAGCCATAAAAAGAATTTATATATTTTTTTCGATACCTAGTGTCCCGGACTATCTTGAGCGTATCTTAGACTAATCACTGCAATTCTTTTCACAGTCATTTAACACCTGTAAGCTTGAGGTGATCTAAAGAGTCAAACCTATAATTCTAGGTGGGAGCAAACTTTTAAGTCTTAGACTAAAACCACTTGGCCAACCGCTCAAGGTTCGATGAAATGAATTTACTACAACAGACATAGTACTCCCATGAATAACTTCTGTGTCGGGGCAAGAACAAGACTGTAGACACCGCAGAAATTGACAAACCCGAGGATTATTTAGGTTCCGTTTGTTTCGATGTAAAATGTTTTATTATATAAAATATTTTTCATGTAAAATATTTTTTCAAATAACAAATTTCAAAATTTTATTTTTCGATGTTTGATTGGCATTTGAAAATATTTTTAGAAATCAACAAAATAATGTAGAGAGAGGGGGGCTTAAATGGTGGAGAGATCTGAGAATATTGGAATTGAACGTGAGTCAGGACTGACGATCGAGGAAACTGAGCAGTGAGAATTGCAGTTGAAGGCAGCGAGTTCATTTCGGAAAAATAGTTTTCGGAGGATTTAATGGTAAGTCATTTTCATCCAATTGATAGAAAATGTTTTATATGTAAAATGTTTTTCCAATTTTTTTCACAACCAAACACCGAAAAATAAGTAAAATATTATCCCAGAAAACATTTTATGTCCAAACAAACGGAGCCTTAATTCCTCTTTCCTATGATCTGCATTTCTTTTCCTTCACCGTACAACAACGAATAGAGTGGCATTGACCGATCAAATTCTTCGTCCTCATTAATGCTATTATTGACTTTTTATTCACATAATTTCTTCAAATTGACATTTGCTCTCGTTTTTAATTCTTACTCTGTGCTTTTGCTCTCATTTCTTGCATTTTTTTTTTTAGGGTTTTCCAATGACGCTTTTATTTCACAAATTTAAGTTTTTTTTTTTTAGGGTTTTCCAATGACACTTTTATTTCACAAATTTTAGTTTTTTTTTTTTTTAGGATTTTCGAATGACGCTTTTATGCATCCGCACCCACCCATGCATGCATTATGGGGCTTAGAATTTATTGGTAAAGGTCTCCCATAAACTTTTCAACATCCTACTTTTAAGGTACTTGTAATTAGTAAATCTCCAAATTCTTTACGTTTGACACCTCATATACATTCGCCTTTTTAAGATTCGAATTCCGCGTCCGTCCATACGAAGATGAGATAGGCCGGGTTTTCTCTCTCTATAAATAAACTTGGGAGCCAGTGGGTATGCTTCCAAACTCTTAAATCAAACATTTCTTTTGAATAGACATCCCTTGAATTATTTACACTTGCTTGGGGAGATAATGACAAAAAATAAGCCACTTTGACTTATTTATCCGAACAACCCGTCGGTGATGTATATATATAAGTGGGAACTCCACTTTCTGTAATTCAATGAGAATCATCAGTTTGTTCGATCTTATCTCATATATCTCTGATCGAAAGTCCAATGAAATGAAGTCTGTGTCTGGGCAAAAACAAGACTTTAGACCCCATAAAAATGGACAAACCTGATGATTGATTCCTCTTTCCTATGATCTGCATTTCTTTTTCTTTCGCCGTATAACAACCAACGACTAGACTCCAGAGAAAGTTCGCTGACTGGCAATTCTTCGTCTTATCGTGTGCGGGAATTCACTTGTTAGACTTTGTCTCGATCATCTAATTAAGTCACCCAAGCTTGGTTAATATATTCTAGAGGTCACTCCATCTACTGTCAATTAGTTTTAGGTTGGAACCTGGCCTTCGAGAAATCTAACATTGATGCTATATTATTATTGGCTTATTCACATCATCCTTTAAATGGTCTTCGATCTCGTTCTCAATTCTATCTCTTTGTGCGCTAGCTTTTACGCACTCCAGCCCACGCATTATGTATGTAAGTTTGAATTTATTGGTAAAGATAAAACAATAAAAGCGTATGTATGTATGTGAAAAGTGGCAAACGTATACAAACTTACATACAATTCTGCTTCTACTTCAGTTTCTGCGTCCGTACGTTCGTGTGTAGATAGGTCGTGTTGTATCTATCCATAATTCTGGACTTTGTTCGCTTTTGATTCTCTAGAATTGAACCACCCTCTCTCTCAGCATGGTCCCAAATAAGTTTTCTGTCTAAGATTACTCTCAATTTTCTATCTATAACTCTTCACTCATTAATCCATAAACCTTCCTCAAATCCGAAACCAAACAAAGTCTTAAAGCTAGCAAAATCATGTACATACTACGTACCAAGCCGTGCTATCTATGCATGGCATGAGCCAATTCCTTTGGCCTAATGAAGTTAGATACTGCACTTAACTACTAGGAATAAGGCCCCGTTCGGCTAAATAAGCTAAGAGGCTTATTTTTTTTGTCTTTATTTAAATTTTTTTCGTATCACTTAGCTTATCATCAATTTTTTGGGGATTATTGCATCCTCATGACAAGAGGAATCTAAAGAGTAAAAAATTTTGATTGAAATCCAATTTTTTTTGAATAAAGACGAAAATAAGCCAATAAGCTAATTTTTTCGTCTTTATTAAAAAAAATGAATTTCAATCGTGATTTTTTACTTTTTAGATTCCTCTCATCATGATGATACTATAATCCACAAAAATTAATGAAAAACTAACAAATACTAAAAAAAATTGAATAAGGACAAAAAATAAGCCATTTAACGTATTTAGGCAAAACAAACCGTAACTTTCGGCCGGGAAAAAAAAATTCATTGTAAGAAAGAAAGATTATCTAGAATATGGCGTGCTGGTCGGTGAAAGCGTAGCTGCGCGAAGAGTCAAGGGTCAGAGCAGTAGAGTAAAATCTGCCCACGTAAACCATATATGAAATGAATTTATTTAGGGTCAGAGCAGAAGAATAAAATCTGCCCACGTAAACTATAAAATGAATTTATATTTCATTTTTCGATACCTGGTGTCCCGGATTACCATGATCGTAACTTGGACTAATCACTGCAACTCTTTTCACAGCCGTTTAACACGTGTAAGCTTGAGGTGAGGTGATCTAAAGAGTCGAACCTGAAATTTTAGGAGGAAACAAACTCTTAAATCCTAAACTAAGACCACTTGACTAACCGCTCGAGGTTCCATGAAATGAATTTACTACAACAAACATAGTAGTAGATAGGAATATTAACTAACAGGGAGAGAAGAAATTCCCATGAATAACTTCTGTGTAGGGGCAAGAACAAGACTGTAGACCCCGCAGAAATTGACAAACCCGAGGATTATTTTGGCTCCGTTTTTTTCAGAAAACAAACTTCAAACTTTTATTTTTCGGTGTTTGACACTTGAAAATATTTTCAGAAATCAACAAAATAGTATAGAGAGAGGACGGGGGACTTAAACGGTGGAGAGATCTGAGAATATTGGAATTGAACGTGGGTCAAGACTGACGATGGAGAAAACTGAGCAGTGAGAATTGCTTTTATTTCACAACTTTTAGGGTTTTTATTTTTTAGGCTTTTCCAATGATGCTTTTATTTCACAAATTTTAGTTTTTTTTAAGGGTTTTCCAATAACGCTTTTATTTCACAAATTTTAGTTTTTTTTTTTTTTTAGGATTTTCGAATGACGCTTTTATGCATCCGCACCCACCCATGCATGCATTATGGGGCTTAGAATTTATTGGTAAAGGTCTCCCATAAACTTTTCGACATCCTATTTCTAAGGTACTTTTAATTATTAGTAAATCTCCAAATTCTTTACATTTGACACCTTCACATACATTCGCCAAGATTAAAATTCCGCGTCCGTCCATACAAAGATAGGCCAGGTTGTCTCTATCTATAAATAAACTTGGGAGCAAGTGGGCATGCTTCCAAACTCTTAAATCAACGTTTCTTCTGAATAGACATCCCTTGAATTATTTACACTTGCTTGGGGTGATAATGAAGAGGTACAACACCGGTCATGAAAAACTTGATCGGAAGATAGTGGAGAGGAATAGGAGAATCCACATGAAAGATCTCTGCTTCAAGCTCACTTCTCTCATCCCTCCTGACCATCTCAGGTTCTCTCTCTCTCTCTCTCTCTGGAACACACACTCCATATATCATAGAATGCTAAAGAGATCAACTTCTATCTTTGGGATCAATTTCTTTTTCTTTTTTTTATGAATGACAAAAAAAATTTCATTATCATCTTTTGTGAATTTCAACTTCAAGTTGATATGGATGATACGGTTTGATTTTTGTAAGACGGAGAGGGAACAGTTTAAAACTAGGGTTTACTGTGACTTTCAATCTTTTTCCATCTCATACATACTGCCTTGTTTTTTAATGATCAACAATTCTCCTAGTTTTTCTAAGTTGAAAAAATGATATTTAAAAACTTCCAAGTGATCATAAAGCCATTTTTACACCAAAATTAAATCCTGCAGAAAAGGCAACCAACTACATCCTCATACAAAATCTATAACCTAGCTCAATCTTGACTTTTAGAAAGTTAAAATTTAGGGGAATTTGCACTTACACCCCTTGTACTATCACCGATTTGCACATACACCCCCTGTACTCCAAATTTAGGCACTTACACCCCTTGTACTTTGGACTGAAGTGCAACTATTAAAAATTCCGTTAAAATGGATGGAAAAGCTATTGGCGGGAGATTTCCCTCCAAAATGAGGAAAAAAATGTCCAAACTAACCCTAATAGCCATTTTAGTTTGGATTTCCCTCCAAAAATGTCCAAGCTATTGGCGGGAGATTTCCCCCCAAAATGGCTATCAGGGTTAGTTTGGATATTTTTTTCCTCATTTTGGAGGAAAATCTCCCGCCAATAGCTTTACCATCCATTTTAACGGAATTTTTAACAATTGCACTTCAGTCCAAAGTACAAGGGGTGTAAGTGCCTAAATTTAGAGTACAAGGGGTGTATGTGCAAATCGGTGATAGTACAAGGGGTGTAAGTACAAATTCCCCTAAAATTTATAGGTAACTCAATTTCACAGTAACCATACAAAGGCGTACCCAAAAATTGCGGATGGCATGACAAAATTCACAATTAAATGGCATAACAAAGTAAAACCATATGATTGTCCTCGATCTAGGTGCCAACATATATAGTTGAGATGTAGGTCGTTGGTTGCGATGCTTTTTTTTTTTTTCCGTTTCCTGTTAATCTTTGTAACTTCGGTTCGTTGATTAATAAAATTTCTTTGCTTAGCAAAAAATAAAAACAAAATAAAACCATAAAATGGTATATAACATTTAGCAAAAGAAGGCATAACATTTTTTTTCCATATCATGCATATTACAGTAGTATTTTTCAAAATGGAATAATATTTGCAAAATCACTTTATCAATATTCACCACAAAATGTTATATCATTTGCCATGGAAAAAGGTGCAACATGTTATGGTTCACCATAAGAGGAGGATACTTCAGAATTTCCTACTATGGCCTTAATAACAGTTTTTGCGTCCCTTTTTTCACATCTTCGACGCATTTTCTTGATAATTGTTATATCATTTTCTTCGACGCTATACCAACCATTGTGAGCTTACTAGATGAAAACATACTGAAAACGAGCTGAATGTCAAGTTGTTCAAATTTTGTCAACCTTGATAATTGTTTCTTTGAGTCACAAGTAGCTTGGTTGTTCTTATGAAGTTAAAGAGTAACATAAGCTTATTGAGCTGAATTTGAGAGGAGCTTAATATTTCGCTCGAGGCTTAGCTTATTCACAAAACAAGAAGATTTTGGAGGAACTCGGATAGTATACTATATACACGCAAATAAAAAAGTGTGTATTTTAGCAGTTGTCACCATAGAACACTGGTACAGCTATAGTAGAACATACTTAAATTTAGTAAGGAAACTATATATTCTCATATATGTGTGTGTGTGCACTATAAATAATATTGACGTAATTCTAATTAATTCCAAGCCATAATATTTCTCCCCAGAACGACACAAATTCTCAGGGCATGCAATCGCGACAGCATCAGCTCGACGAGGCAGGAACATACATTAAGCTATTGGAAAAAAGAGTGGAGGAACTGAAGGCAAGGAGGGCAACACTGGCAATGGGCAACCACGACGGCACGGATAACGACGGTAATACCAGCATAAGAATCGAATTGCCGGTGGTTGAGTTGAGAGAATGTTTAGGTTCAAGTTTGGAAGTAGTTTTGATAACTGGGTTGAAGAAGAACTTCGCCATTTCTGAAGCCATTGGTGTGATTGAGGATGAAGGAGCTGAGGTGGTGAGTGCTAGCTTTTCCACTGTGGGTGATAAGGTTTTTCATACTCTCCATGCTCAGGTGATCATTAGTTGCCATATTCTGTAGCTCCCATTTCATCTTCATGTTTTGCTAGTGTCAGTGGCAGAGGTATTCTTGTTCCGCTAACAAAATAAATACTTATTTTTTACCCAATAAGAACCCACGTTCCGGTTCTACTAACTTTTTACCTTTTGCCTTCTTATTTCTACATTTCAAAATCCATGTCATTTTTTTGATCGCTTATATCTTTTAATTTATAATAAATTTTATGATTTTGCGAACTTTGTATAATAAAAGTAATTGAGATCTATCAAACGAGATTCATATTGCATATTTTTTGAGATCTATATTGAAAGATTTAAGTAATCAAAAATAGCGTACACCAAATAAGTATTAATTTATTAAGAACTCGATCTTAGTGGAACAATGGTTTTTATTTTCTTCCAAAGTTGCAAAAGAAGTACTTATTGAATAAGAAGGTTTAGTCGGATCAAAAAATATATATATATGTTTAGTGAAACGGGACCTTAAAGGACCTGGGCGGGCCCCAGGCCCCCTACTTTTTCTTTTTTTTCAAAGGAAAAGAATAGCTAGAAGAAAAAAAAGAGTGTCTTTTCTTGGAGGCCAAGGTCACCGACATGATGCAGTCCTTCGGTAAGGGACTACGCCATGTGGCCAGACCGTACTGTTACCGAGCACTATACCACCTTACGTTTGCAAGACCATACTGGTTCCACCGCAGTTTATGGTTTTGACTCGATCTGGCACCTTGACCTACCCATGCGCTCGGTGTAGATGGTAACGGTGTAGATGCATTAGGTTAATTTGTTTTTGGACAGAAGTTAAACGTTGGTTTCATGAGTTTTCATATTTCTTTTTCTTTGCAGGCGAAAGTTTGTAGAGTGGGTGTGGATACTGCAAAGGTATGTCAGAGACTGAAGGAATTGGTTCGCTGATTCCTTTTTCTTCCTCTTCTTCTTCTTTTTGTTTGTTTGTTTGTTTGTTTTTTTTTTTTTGCTTTGGGAGAGGAAGATTTTCGATTCCAAGAGTGTAATCTCTTTTTTTGAACGGCGAAGAAGATTTTCATTTATCACAAGCGAATATTGTAATCTTACAGCGAATTAATGGCTATGCGTTATCACGATGATATTCTTTCAAAGTGATAGAATTACGACTCCATTAATCAATTTCTGTTTTTATGCGTGTGTGGAATTTTGAGAAGTAATTATGTCCCACCTTGTTGAACATAGCTTCAAGCCTCCCTTTAAGCAGTTCAAAACAATTACTAACGTTAATGTAAAGATTAGATTAGATAATATCATCAAATCTGTCGTAAGACGTGTAATATTCAGATTAAAAAATAAATTATTTTCGTGCATAATTTTAAAATTTTTTACAACGTATTAACGATCTCAATTAGTCGTTTAATTTAATTAGTACATATATTTTAAACATTATGCAAATAAGTACTTTTATTTTTTTTAATCCAAAAATTGCACATATTTTCATAATGGACCCTTTGTGGCCGACGGATGTAGTATTATAGTAGTAATCACGTTCAGTTATAATTTGAGTTTAAACTTTTATATAGACCACAATATATGAGGATTGTGACTCGATCGTGAGATGAAGTGGCATGTTAATATGCGATCACCCAGTTAATATCTAGAAATAAGAAGCATATATCGAAAACTGATGCAGCGCAGTTTTCTTTTACGAAACTATTTGCAATAAGAAATCACGAATTTGCTTATGTTAAATATTTTCTTTTTGAAACACAAACACGAATAAGTATAGGTATGAACAAGAGGTACTCCCTCTATGAACACACAATATAAAATAAATCTCAATTTTCTTTATTTCAATAACAACTAAGTTATACTGTCGGGCTTACAATGATAATTATAGGGCAATGAAACCCTAAACCAACTAAGAAATTAATAAACATGCTAATCAAGCCTAAATTAAAGAAACTATCAAAAATAAAAAAATTGCAAATTAACTGCAGAACACTACAAGAAAAATTAGATTGGGTAACGAATGAAAATCGTCACAAATTGCATGTTTTTCGTCACAAATAATATAGGTGACGAAAAAAAATTTGTCGACTAAAGGTTGTCGAGGATTCCTACCTGGTGACGAAATCTATTTTTCGTCACCTATAGTGCCTTTTGATGACGAAATATTTCATCACCAAAAGGTGAATAATTGGTGACGAAATTTTTTTCCTTGCCTATTGTGCTTTTTGACGACGAAAAAATTCGTCACCGATGGGTCACATCAGTGACGAAAATTTTCGTCACCAATATAAGAATTTGGTGACAAAAATTTTCGTTGCAAAAGACATTTTCATATGAAAAAAAAATCCTTCTTTCTTGTTCCTGCTAGGTTTCGAACTTGAGTCCCTTGAGTTTTTCGCGCAAGTTCCGACAAACTGCACCACACATTATTTACAACAAATATTTGAAATATCTTATATATAACATATATGTTTAACATGAAAATATATTTTGAATGTAATTTTGAACCTTTAAACATTAAAATTAGCAACTTTGATAAACATGAAAGTTGTTGGCAATTGAGTTATTGTTCAAATACAATTTGAATTATCTCAACCGGAGTTTTTAGTAAAGAGTTATGTCCGAAATACATTTAGAGACAAAGCGCAATTCATAAATTTCGTCACGAAAGGTACCCATTTGATGACGAAATATATTTTTCGTCTCTGAAAGCATTAAAATGGTGACGAAATTATTTTTCATCACCAAAGTTAAGTAATTGGTGACGAAATTATTTCGTCACGGAAGTTGTCAAAACAGTGACGAATTTATTTTTTCGTCGCCAAATATACTCATTTAGTGACGAAATTAAATTTCGTCGCCACTTTTTCGTCACCAATTTTCATTTTTCTTGTAGTGGAATCAAATACTAGGTTAAATAAGAAAAATGCCAAAACAAACAGCAACCAAAACGGAATTTCCTACTAAAAGTTATAAGCAAATCAATTATTTCCAAAAACAGCAAAATCTACAAATCAACTGACCGATCGATCTGATTATTAATCTGCAGTCAATCGAAACCTTCTGACTTCTTTCAACGTAACGTGGGACTAGACAGATCGATCGGAGTATCAATCGGGAGTTTATGCCAAAACAGAAAGATTCCTAATGAAATATTAATTTCAAAAATAATAAACTAAAATTCTTACTATATTACTAGAATAATTAATTTTATCGGCTGGCATAAAAAAACCTCCTAAAAATAAATTTTTCCAAGGCCATAGTTTTGATCAAGAAACCAATATAGTCAAGATTAACAAATTGAGCAATTAATCAAAGCTGAAAATCCTTGTATCACCGAACTATTTCAGCTTTGATTGCTCAATCTGTTAGTCTTGACTATATTGGTTTCTTGATGAAAACTATGGTTATTGGATAATTTTATTTTGAGGAGGGTTTTTGATATATGCTTCTCATTTCTAAATAAATTTTTTTTTTTGCTAAAGAAAAAGAACTTATTAAATCTTTATAAAGGATTACAAAGATTAAAAGATCAATGACACATCGGCAAAAAGTCACCTGAGACCTAAAAGAAGGCAATACGCCAACTGAACACCAAAACACCCACAAAACCCAACCTAAAAATCCAGACACCAAAACAAGCCTCAGACCCTATACAAATACCTCTAGCATCAATCAGACGAAAAACTAAAGAGCCAACCAAACAAAATAAAAAATAATCACGGGGACCTAAAAGGATACGCCATATTAATGAAGGCGTCGCCGTTTGTCATATCGACAGGTCAACGTGGGCGACAAGGCATTCCTGGCACTGGGGTCAAGCCCTGGGCTCATTGAGGTCTGCCCCTAGATTTTTGAGAATGACATGACTTGGACCATTTCTGATTATATTAACCCCACAAGTAATGCCAAGGTCTGAAAAATTGCAACACTGTCTCCATCTTTTTAGGATGTTTTTGACCATTTTAGATTCGAAAGAAAAAAGGGTTGGAAGATCGGCAAGTTCGCACTCTGCTGGAATTTTTAGTGTGAAAAGAGTGAGCTGTAGATTGATGCGGCCAACATGTATTTGGTTGTACTGCATTATGTGAATCTGTCTTCTCATGATATTATTATTATTTTACTACTATAACTTAGTATCCGGGCCAACTTAAGCGCATTATGAAATTCTAAAGTTAATGACTAGAGATAAACTTTCAGTTACTTTGAAGACTTTTTACTGGTGGTGGGAGTTGGAAGTTTTGGGGAACAAAAATGCTACTCACACAACCTCTCCTGCACAACAACTCACACAACCGTTGACATTATGATGATGTCAGGGCAAAACGACGTCGTTTTGCTAAAACAAAAAAAACACAGGTCCCTTCCCCTTCACCCTTCTCACCCCACGACCACCGGCGACCACCACAGGTCCCCAACCCAACCCAACCCCAGAGCTAACAACAGCAGCAGTCAAGAACAAGATAAGTCCGAAAAACCAAAAAAAATGAAACCATAATTTTTGAATTCAAACCCTAATGAAACCTTAATTTTCGAATTAGGGTTTTTTTTTTTCATCAACTCAATTTAGAGAAAGATAGAGGCAAAGATGATACCTGTTAATCCTTAAACCGGAAACGACTTCAATATAATATTGAAACAGGTCCCGACTTCATTCTTCTTAATCATCTCTACTATGTTTTCTTCCCCTATTTTATTTAGATTGAGAGAGATGGTCCCCTCTTTTATTTAGAGAGAGGAGACCATTGTGGTGGTCGAAGTGCCCAGAAGCTCGGTGGTGGTGGCGGCGGTCAACGGCGGTGGGGGAGCTTTGGGGTTGGGTTGTGGTGGTCGCCGGTGGTGACCGGTTCGGGGGAAAAACGAAACGTTTCGGGGAAAGAAAAAAAAAACTGTTATTTGCTTGGTGAAAGATAGACAATGCATCAAAAGTATTTTTTTTAAAATCCCGCAAATGTCTAGTAAAGACCGATCTTGTATCGGGCAAGGGGGTGCCGTAAAACCCTTCCCTTCTCGTAACATGGCTTCCGAACCCTCAAACGAATCTCTGGTTTTCAACTCAAATCAATCATTTTCAAATCAAAACGGTTTCTCGAATGGCAAACCATAAATCCGGGTGGCGACTCTTCAAATTCAATTTTTTTCAAATCAAACTTTATTTATTTATTTTTTTCGGGCCGCCCCGATCCACCCGGGGCTGTGGTAGCCCACAACTAGCCCAGTAGAAAATTCTATACTTAAGCTATATGTAAATGAGAAGATTTGAACATAAAGAAATGAGGTATAAGATAACAAAGGGAAATGCAATGGACACCAACTTCATGCCAGATACTCAAGACTCAAAGAGTACTTCACTATCGCTAATCAAACTATAAATCGTCCTTTGTATTTCCTTTTTATCCATGATTCCATTTCGCACGTTTCCATATTCAAGACTTACATTCCGGGTCTTGAGAACCCCGGCCGTACGTTTCCCAGAGATCTCCAACATGAGTCCAAGTAGCTTATTCTCCATTAACATATCAAATAGTAAACTTAAGAAACTTTCCGGGTCTTAGGGCCCCATATACCTACAATACATTCCGGGTATTCGTGATCCCGTACATCCATTTCACATTCCATCCTACGCATTTTCATGATTCTAATTTCATGAATGTAGATAAGAGAGAGATATTGATATTAAGTAGATGGTTCACATATCAACTCGTATTTCCGTTTTGTTCCCAAGCTCGTTATCTCGACTCACTCCACGTACTACATGGTATCAATTTTCAAGTTGTCACATTGTACATAGACAAATACTCTACGTCTCGTTATCTCTCTAAGTCTATCATGATGTCGTTCGTCACATACTGAGCCCACTAATGACTCCACAACATACTACCCGCTAGGTTCTAAACGAGGATTCTATAAAACGACTGTCAAAGGAAGTTTGAAAGATCAACAAGACAAACAAAGAGAGTACGAATTACTCTATTATCGTTCAGACTATTTGACAGGCCGTTGTTAACCAACCATGCACCCTATGATATACTTTATGGCCTACGACATTCAATAGCGACCCCATAGTACACTTCTCAATCCTCAATAACCTCAAGTTTAACATATTTCAATTCTTATACAATCATGTCAACTTGCCAAAAATGTCCCCTATATCAATCTAAAGCAAGAACGACCAACGGATACCAAGTTCATTAAATTCAACATGTTCTTATCTTCCAACGAGGGCCAAAAGAATTTGAGAGATATATCAATGAACCATTCGAAATACCAACAATCAAGTCTAGAAGTGATTCAAAGGTATTTAGAGAGTTCTAGAAGTGATCGAGGTTCAAACGAGCATGAAAAGAGCAAAACGTGTCAAATCTATCCAGAAAACAAGGGGGTATCGATACCCCAAAATGAGGTATCGATACTTGGACGGCTGCTGTCCAGAAAAGGCTGGGGTATCCATACCCCGGAATTTTTCAGCAAATTTTCAGACTTCGAAAGGCAAAATCCCAACAACAACAACGAATCAAGGCACCATCTAGGCACAAAATCAACTCATAAACACATAGAGAGAGTAAGAAATTCCTACCTCAATGATCGAAGATCGAAGATCCAACCCAAACAAGCGAGTCCTAGCTTTTGAATTCGAAATCCTCCATGAAACTCTTCCTCCGAGAACACTTCCAAACGGTGGAGGGGAGATGGGTCTTCAAGCAATCGAGGTGTAGTGCAAGTTTTTGAGGTGGAACGAAGAGAGAGAGAGAGAGAGGACCGAGAGGGGGAGAGAGAGAGCCGGCTGGGGAGAGAGAGAGAGATGAGGGAGACTTTTTTTCTCCTACTATACACACACACCCCTTTTATACTAGCACCCAAACCAATTACACTCACACTCCCTCATATAACAATCCTATCATTTAAGCCTCAAATCAAATAGACTCATAATTTTCTCATTTATTCAATACTTTAGTATTTATAAAACCTTTTAAATCATTTTCGAAAAAATACGGGTCTCTACGCTTTGGCTATTAGTAATTATGCTTCTATGTTTGTTGTTGAGAGCTGGTGATATTCTATTCGCCCAATGTATCTCCAACCAATTGCTGATTCATGGGGAAACTATACGTGTAGACCTTGCCAGGAAAGAAGGGATGATGATGCATGTATAGTTGGTATTGTTGCCGAGGCTGTTACACTGTTTACTAGATCTATTCTGGTATGGTTCTCTTCGTAGTAAACTTCATGTTTATGATCTTGTTTTTTGTTCAGGAACTCAATTAATCTCTCTGTTTGAATTGCCTGTTTTGTGAAGTTAAAGCGTTAACTTTTAAATGACAAGGTCCTTTTCATATTGATTGTATCTTGGCCAATAGGAATCTTTGATCACCTGAATTCTTGAATTCTATGGCATCTATATTCGTTGTTGCATTGAAGCTCATGAGCATCTGATTGTCAATATAATACCCTACGTTTCTATCTTGGCTCACTTCATGACAGACCATATATATGGGATTTTGACTCTATGACAGGCGAGAAAACTTAATTGATTGAAGACTAAAATTTGGGATCGCCAGAAGAACCCTAGGGTTATAAAAGATTGGCCTCATTAGCCTACCCACACTCAAAGGGTTGGATGTGAAAAGCATCAGTTCAGTAATAGGGCTCTTCACATGAACCCTTGAGTTACAAAAGAAGTACTCCTTCCGTTCCTTTTTAAGTGTCCTGCTTCGTAACTCCAACTTATTAAAAGACATCATCATTATACCTTTCACATCAACTTTTTCCTCCACTTTCCATACTTACCCATCATCATTACACTTTTACTCACTTACTTTTCAAAATGGAATATACTTTTAGGGACAAAATAGACAATGCACCAACTTTTACCCGCTAACTTTATAAAATGAACACTTATTAAGAGACAGTCCAAAATGAAATACTGGACTCTAAATAAGGGACGGAGGGAGTAATATTCTGGTATTGTCTCTCTTCTCTCTATAGATATTTGGTGTGGAATTGGAGCTTCAACTTTTTAAGCATTGAAATTTTCTATTTTGGTTTTTTGTGTACTGCTTAAATTATAGTTGGTACAATACTTGACGATTTCCTAGTCCTAAATTAATAAGTTGCCCCAAGCGTAGGTCGGAGACCGACGTAGCATAATATCCGGTAAGTCCGGAGAAAAATACACAAAGGCGGTGATGTGTGCTGATTAAAAACTTGGATTGTTACTAATTAAACTGGCTCTTAGGTAGCCACCCCTTGTCGATTGATTGAGATTAATTAAAACCTAGAAATTGATTGTACTTTTCAAATAATTAAAAGGAGGTACGGTCATAAGGTTTATAGCACTCGTAACCAGTCCGAATTAACTTGCTCTGTTTGGAGTTCTTAAAACGTTTAATTTTAGATTGAAAAAGATACCCCGCAAGATGCGAGACCCTATGGTCGCCGTATACCCATGCGCAGCGGAGAATGAGTTTTGGACCCCCATTCCCCCGTTCACATGTGCTCTGACGATGCCCGGGTTCGTCTCACGAATGTTCTTAATTAACCTAAAATTGCTTTTTTTCATTGTTTGAAAATAGGAGCAGTGCCCAAACTTGTCACGGTGTGCTAATCGCCCCGCGACCCTACCTATAAAACTACTCACTCATTATTAAACAAGAAGCAAAAAAAACCCTAACTTGCATCATGCTTGGAATGAAATTTAAACAAAAGATTAAAGCTAGGAAAAGATCCACGAGCAACTTTAATAAAGAACGAAACGTAATACTGTACGAGTTACCGGAAGATGTGTTTTTGAACAAAACTTGAAAGTTTCAAAAGAAAGAGCTCTGGAAAGAAAAGAACGTAAAAAGAAAGCTGCTAAAATAAAAGTATGAACCCTAAAAACGGAGTTCCGAGGGTATTTATACAAGACCCTCAATCCTCAGAATAAAAGAAAAACGATGAAAACAAAAATATCCCGCTGTGGCCACCGGTATCGATACCCAAACTTCTGTTCATCCTTTGGATCACTCATGCACCTCATTGTATCGATACAAGCCACGGTAGTATCGATACCGTCCACTATAGTGGCCAGCGTCCGAGCCTTGCATGGGATTTGGCCACCCGACGTGTAAGCGACGTCACCCAACGTTCACGACTCTGCTTTGGCATCCCGGCAACAAATGAACCGGCCTCGAGGCCACTCATTCCAACCTTGGTGCTAAATTCGCCTTATTACCTGAGAAAATAATAAAAATACAAAACCAAGACAAAGCACGGCATCAAGCAGAAAATGGAATAAAACGGGCCTCTAATGCGCTAATTTGCCCTACTTAGGCGCTCATATCTATGATATCACGCGCCTAAATGATTTAGGGACATTTGAAGATTATGACTTTAATGTGTCACATGATTTGTTCAATCACATTGTTCTTCTTTTCTCTCATGTTATTGACTAGAAAAGCCTGTAATTTGAGTGAACTCCATTAAATGATTTAGGGAAAAAGAGTCAAAAGTTTATACGAGTGGTACCGAAAGCAACATGTGTATTGTGATTTTGAGAGTTATATTTTGCTCTTCAATGTACAGTTCTTGTCAAATTTGACTATAGCAATACTCAGAATTCATGGTATGCAACAGGTACATATGGATGTGATGATTTGCTTGTGGATATATTACTTCATGTTTAACATGTATGTCTCTCTTGGACAAACGATCAATTCGGATTCTCGTTATTATGTTGTGAAGAAAAAGCAGTGTTTGACTGATTTTATCTTTAGTTTTCCTGGTTTTTTTATTTTTGGCAACGATAATAGAACTCCTTAAATTTCCTTTTTTCTGGATGAGCGAGTGTTTCTTATTGTATATCATTGTTTGTCAATTCAGGTAGCGAAGGATAAAGGTGGTGATTGCGGGGAGGATTAAGATGGTGATTGCGGCGTTATATTTTTTAGCTTCAGTGACTTATAAATATGGTTGATAGAATATTTATCTTTATCTTAGTCATAACTTAGTTGGATTTGCGGGATCTTGTATTTATAACTTCGATTAAAGTATTTGTAAATGTTGATTGGCAATCGAATTTTGTATGTTTAAGAAGTTCGTATGGATGGTTGGTGAGTAATATGGGATTCAATTAGCTAGCTGGTAAATTTTTTTTTTTAAAAGAGGAACTTCTTTTGAAGCAGTTAAAAGTGCCATATTAAGAAATCTATGGAGGCAGTTCCAAGCGCATCATCAATCAAGCTATTGCAGCACCTTAAAATGTTGCTAGAGATGATTAACCATGGTTAAACATTAACGATGAACATGCTGTAGCAGCACCGTGAAGTGCCTTAATACATATGCTTATGTGACAGTTTTGTGTGCCTCTCTTCAAACACTTCTTGCAGCACTTAAAAGTGCAGCGTCAAAGAGATTTAAAGGCTCCATAACGTGCCCCATAAAAAGTGCCACATTACATCTATAGCTGTATCAATACACGGGGCACTAAGGCGTAGTGCCTCAATAACTAAACTGCCCCAATTGGGGCACTTTTGAATGCCTCAAAATGTCATTTTTGTTGTAGTGACTGTTGGTGACACAAGACCTGAGCCTCCAGTACGATTGGAGTTATCATCTTCTGCACCTGTGGCAAAGCCATCGATCTCAATCAGCAAAGGTTGTTGGAAGAAGGCAGAGAGCTAGCTAGCGTACTATATAGACTTGAGTGTAGGAGATTAGACCTCAGTTACACATAGTTAGTTAAACTTGATTCAGCTGTAATCATGTTATATCTTGATGTACTTAATTAGTTAAGTGATGTTGATTAGTTAGTTAGGAGGTGTTCTAGTTTCTTAAAAAAAGAATTTAAAAAAAAAGTAATTTCAAGTTTAAAAATCATGTGTTTACGCAAATAATTTTTTTACCAATATGGATCTTATTTGATAGATCTCATTGAGATCTTTTAAACGGTACCAAAAAAAAAATTAAAAAATTATTTTTCATTTCCGCTTTCTGTAATTCAATGAGAATCATCAATTGTTCTTGTCTCATGATCAAAAGTCCAATGAAATGAAGTCTGTGTCTGGGGACACAAGACTGTTTTTTTTTTTTTGATAGGCAACAAAATATTATTAGAACTCGACAAAGGATACATCGAGGGGAAACCAATTACGGACCACAGAGGATGAGGTACCATATATAATAGGCCTACAAAAGAAAGAAAAGGAAAGGAAAGAAATTACATTCAATAGAAATTGAATGAGCCCCTAGGAATAAAAAGACCCAAAATTCAGCGCTTCAATCCATTTGAATAGTCGATGCCAGCTGCACAGCTCTAAAATAGAGGTAACTTCAATCATTTAAGACTACCAGCTTCATAACATCTTCATATCGTCTCCAAATCAGACTCGTTGGAGCATTCAGCAAGAGCAGATCCGTTGGAACAACCAGCAAGAGCAGACCAAAAGCAATAGCAGCCAAAACTTCTTAGCACTTGAGAATCCCAGCAGATAAAATTTCAGCATGAATCAATAATCTATCAGCTCATCACTCAGGAATCATTACGCCTTTGAGAAGTAGATATACCCACACTGAACCAATCTTCTATCCATACCCCCAGAATTGGGAGTTTAACATAGTGAAAACCTCACCTGAACTTTTAGCCATCTTCATTTTGCACCAACAGTAGACTTTGACAATTTACCTCAAAAGCAAAATGACCAAGCATCCAATATGGATTGAATGTTTTCCAATGGACAGACGAAAGCAATAGTCTCATTAGAAAGAAGTTAGGCTAATCCACAGAAGCACTTAACAGTCTAGCCTCAGAACAGAGAAAGCTAAAAATTGATATCAAGCATTCTCTTAGCCCTTCAAACAGTGAAAGTAAAGATTAAAGAGGCTCCTATCAATATCATACCTACACCTTGAGCTCTCTTCATCTTGCACCCATTTCAGTGAAAATCATGCCAGAACTGATGTAAGACTTTTAGCCCTCCAATTCCGTGAAGTTGAAAAAGTTTTAGAATACTCTTCATCATGTCCATGACTTCATATCACTAATCTCCTGCTCTATCTATTCTCTTGGCCCTCCATAAAGATTAGGAGTTGATAAGAGAATTAATCAGCACAAGAGAGGATAGAAAACTGCCAAGCCCTTCCACCATACAGATTCAAAATCCCACGAATAGAAAAAAGACTCCAAACACACAAGAGGGACAAAGCACCACCCTATACTAAAACCAACAAAACCAACAAGAGACCAAGCAGAACACCCCAACCCCAACATCCAAACCCAAATCAACCCAACCTAAAAATATACCCAAATCACCCAGACCCTATCTCACTCCAGACAACACAAAAGATAAAGAGAGAGAACAAAAGAACCAGCCCCAAAGACTCAAGACTCTACCACAGCCGAAACAGGACAGAAAACCCAAACCCAAATATTCAAGACACCACCACAGCCCCAGCCAGAGAACCCAAACCCAGACAGCCCACCAACAAAGACCAAGATAGCCCAATAAGGGGCATTCACTGTTAGGAAAAAATTTATTCGTCCCTCATAAGCGGGGCATATGAATTGTTTGTCAGAGATGCTTTCAAAATTTTTGCCTCATTTTCTATCATCTTTGTCATCCTCTTAATACCATCGTCCCCAAATTTAATGCCAAGAGTCTTTCCTAATATGATGGTATTCTGCACCTCCTTGTCAATTGCATTATGTTCCTGTTCTTGAGAAGCTATAATAAACTCTTCAATTTCGTCTCCTTCTGAACTCAATGAAGCTTCCAACTGTTGGCTTCTAACATTTCGTCTCACTGTACTTGGATTTAAATCTACATGCAGGTTAATACCATGCACTTGAGATGCCCTTATAATGATGTTGGAGTCGCACTGCACTGGCATGTTCGCCTCAGTTCCACTGTCTTTATCTTGCTCATGGTTGTCATCTAATCGGACTTCTGCATTTTGATCTTGGCTTCTATAGTTTGCGGAATCGAGACATTCTTCATTTATTGGACTTTGGGAATCCTGTACTATAGAGTCCAGTCCAAGAACAGAATTACAGCTCTCCTCATTAGGCGTAGCCCCTTGAATATCTTTCTTTTTATGTGCTAGTTCTTTCTCCAACCCTAATTGGTGGCTACCATTAAAATCATTTTTCTCAAAATTTTCATCTTCCTTTCGGTTATTCTCAGCCCTGTCATCCGGATTTTGAACTCTTTGTTTTTCCATGTCATCCACTAAATTATCTTTCTTTTCCTTGCTGGCACCTTTGTCACCAACCTCATTATCCACCTCATCGTCTTCTTCCTCAGGTTCAGAATCTGCTACGCAGTCTGAAGCCTGGTTTGTCGAGATCACCGTTCTGAAAGATTCCTCCTCTTCCATTCTAACAACGTATTTTCTTCTATCCACCAACAGTTGCACCTCCCCCCAATTTTGTTAGGATTCTCTGTGGCTATAAGGATTCTGGCTTTAGCATACGATACTTCCCTCAAAGTGTCACTGTCTACTTCAATGAAACATCCCAGCGACTTCCGATTGCTTTGAAAGATTGGACATTCCAAGAATTGATTCCGTTAAAAATGGACAAACCCGAGGATTGATTCCCCTTTCGGCCTTTCCTAGCTATGATCTGCATTTCTTTTTCTTTCACCGTACAACAACGACTAGACTCTGGATCGAGAATGTTCACTGACTGATTGACAATTCTTCGTCGTCCCATCGTGTGCGGAGTATCTCTTTGTGCTTGCGCTAGCTCTCAATTTTCATACTCACAAATTTTTTAACTTTTTTAAATTAATTAAAGGTTTTTCGAAAAATGCTTTTACGCACTCATACCCGCACCAGCCCACACATTATGTATGTAACTTTGAATTTATTGGTAAAGGTCTCCCATAAACTCTTCGATCCAAATTCTACTATTTTTAAGGTACTTTTAATTAAATGTCCAACTTGTATACACTTTTTACATACATATATACATACACTTTTATTGTTTCAAGAATACAATTCTGCTTCTGCATCCGTACGTTCGTTTGTAGATAGGTCGTGTTGTATCTACAGTGCCGGCCCCGACATTTGGGTTGCCCAAGCCCGACCTTTTGCTTGGTTGCCCACTAATTAATGTTAAGTATTAAAAAAAAAAGCCATACAAACAAAAAAAAAAGAACAAAAACAAGATTATATTGTCCATTTAGCTTGAATTACATCACCCGGGTATAGTGCTTTATGATTAACACGATTCTATTCAAAGAAAATATAACTTCTTACATTTTTTGAAGCAAATTCTTCAATTATTAATCATCATACTTTAACTTATCCAATTACTTATTTTCAATTGATATCATAGCCAATCCACTTAATCTCTCATGTGACATGATAGTCTGAAGATAAGTTTTTATAAACTTCAACTTCGAAAAACTCCTCCTAGCCGAAGCAACTATGATCGGAATAGTCAACAAAATCCGACAAGCAACCCAAACCATTTGGAAACCACCATCTTTCCAATAAGACCTTATAAAATCAAGGATGTCGATCGATTTTGTTACTTCTCTCGGCAATATTGTTTTCAAATGTCTAAGTTCTTGGAATAACTCATTCCCGTGAATATCAACATGTTGATTGTATTCCAAGAAACTTTATAGTTTAGTGCAATGCTCCATCAATTGTTCTTCAGCAACACTCTTGAATTTCACGTTAAATAAAAATCCAACGATTGCTTCATAAAGTTTAAATTGCTCAAACCGGTCTTTAAGTGATGCAAAAGCTTGATCTATGATGCGGAGGAAATAGGAAAATTTCAAACAATCTTCCGGTGATAGACTTTTTATTGGCATCATCTCCCACATCTTCATCAAATTGCTTCTTTCTTTGAACAACTCTTTTTTTTGCAAATACCGGTTCAGAACAAAGTAGTGTGCGTGTATGAAATGAATCAGATTTCATACTTATTTTTTCTTATGAATTTATTATGCTCCACTTTAGTCTACTACCACCAACTATACTAATTTTTTATGCTCCACTAACCAAATAAAAAAAAAGTTCACTTACCAAGAAAGAGAAACAAAATGTCTGATCTTGAAAGACTAGAGAGTAGAGAGAGAACCTTGGGCTTGAATCTGCTCTTAAGTCTTGATCAAAACAAAGAAAACAGCTTCGCACAATCCGGTATTGTTCTTAACTTCTTCACAGAATCAGAGTAAGGGTATACACCAGGTAAATTTGGAGGCAAATCAGAGTAAGGGTATACACAATCCCGTCCCTTCTCGTTTTGGCTATAGCGTCCCTTTTCTTTTTCTTTTTCTTATCTGATAGCCCTCCTAATTTTCTCTCTTAATAATTTGCCCTCCTAATTTTTTTTATCTGTTATTTACCCCAGGTATAGAAAACCTCTCTTTGCCCTCCTAATTTTCTTAAGTATCATCATTTTTTAAAGTGGGTGGAAACCATACATATACTTTTTTTAAAAACTTTGTACAAAATTTTTTGGATGATGCCCCTAAATATATTTTTTGCTGGATTTCTAATTTTTTTTTACACATACAATTTTTTTTTTTTTTTGTTGCCCCTTGCCGGGGGTTGCCCGAGCCAGCCGGCTTGCGGGGCTTACCCCTGGCCGGCCCTGTGTATCTATCTATAAATACGGTCTCCCTAGCCTCTGTTTACTAGGAGGAGGATAATACACAAATAATTTCAAACAAGCTCGGATATCAATACATATTTTACAGATATTAATACAATTTTCACACATATTAATACATTTTTTTACGGATATTAATGCACCTTTAACCTATTATTCCCAATCCGGAGGGTAGTGGTTAGCATTTTTCCCTATAAATAAACTTGGGAGCAAGTGGGCATGCTTCCAAACTCTTAAATCAACATTTCTGCTGAATAGATATCTCCCTTGATTTCTTACACTTGCTTTGGGGTGATGAAGAAGGGGTATAGTATTGCTCAAGAAAAACTTGATCGGAAGATAGTGGAGACTGGAGAGGAATAGGGGAATCCACATGAAAGACTCTTCTTCAAATAATGCCAAGGCCGTTAAAAACTTTATTGCTGTGATGTCGGAAAAATTGCAACACTGTACGTCTCCATCTTTTTAGCATGTTTTTGACCATTTGAGATTCGAAAGAATAAAGGGTTGGAAGATCTCGGCGCCGGCAAGTTCACACTTTGCTGGAATTTTTAGTGTGAAAAGAGTGAGCTCTAGATAGATGCGGCCAACATGCATGTATGTGGTTAATAGGTGTGCAATATCATAGATATGGGCATCTAAGTAGGGCAAATTAGCGCATTACAGACGCGTTTTTATCTCATTTTCTACTTAATGCCGTGCTTTGTTTGGTTTTTATATTTTTGTTAGTTTCGCAGGAATAAGGCGGATTTTGCGCCAAGATTGGATTGCGAGGCCTTGAGGACGGTTTGGATGTCGCCGTGGGAAGTCAAGGCGCAGGCGACGGGTGACGTTGTTGGTGCGTCAGGTGCCAAAAGTGCATGCAACGCTTGAGATTGGCCACTAAGGGAGGCGGTATCGATACATCTCTGATCAGCCACAGTCCAAAGAAACCTGTATCGATACAGCCCCGGTGGCAATAGCGGGAAAAAAAATAGTTTTCAACATTTTAATTCCAGATTTCGGGGATTATGTATAAATACCCCTTTTAACTTCGTTTTTAGGGTTCCGAACATTTTTTTTACAACTTTAGACTTTCGTAGTTTTCTTCAAAGCTATTTTCCTTCAAGTTTTTGACGTTTTGTTCAATAACTCACATGCCGGTAACTCGTATTAATTTTCGTTCTTCATTAAAGTTGTTCATTGGTATTTGATTACTTAATATCCTTTGTTTATTACCTACTCGGAAGCATGTTTCAAACTAGGGTTTCTTTCGTTTCTTATTTGATGTTGAGTGAGTAGCCGTAAAAGTAGGATCGCGGGGTGATTAGCACACTGTGGCCAGGTTGGACACGTTCTGCTCCTGTTTTGAAATAATAATGGAAAAGCAATTTTAGGTTATTAAAGTACGTCTGTTAGACGAACCCGGGCATTATCGAAACCCATGTGAGCGGGAAATGGGGTACCAAAACTTGTTCTCAGCCGCACATGGGTAAACGGCGACCATAAAGGTTCGCATCTTTCGAAGTAGCTTTATCTCTCTAAAGTCAAATGTTTTTAAGAACACCGAGTGGAGCAGATAAGTCCGAAACTGGTTGCGAGTGCTAAAAACCCTACGACCGTACCTCCTTTTGAATTATTCAAAGAAAAACCAAATAATTTCCTTGGTCTAGTTGATCCTTTCATCAAACGACAAGGGGTGGCCACCTAAAAGCCAGTTTAAATAGTAATAACCCCAATTTTTGAGTCATCACACATTACCATCTCTCTCTATAAATAAACTTGGGAGCCAGTTGGTATGCTTCCAAACTCTTAAATCTAACATTTCTTCTTAATAGACATCCCTTGAATTATTTACACTTGCTTCGGGTGATAATGAAGAGGTACAACACCGGTCATGAAAAACTTGATCGGAAGATAGTGGAGAGGAATAGGAGAATCTACATGAAAGATCTCTGCTTCAAGCTCACTTCTCTCATCCCTCCCCACCAACTCAATTCCTCTCAGGTTCTCTCTCTCTCTCTCTCTGGAACACACACTCCATATATCATAGAATGCTAAAGAGATCAACTTCTATCTTTGGAAACTATATATTCTCATATATGTGTGTGTGCGCGCTATAAATAATATTGACGTAATTCTAATTAATTCCAAGCCATAATATTACTCCCCAGAACGACACAAATTCTCAGGGCATGCAATCGCGACAGCATCAGCTCGACGAGGCAGGAACATACATTAAGCTATTGGAAAAAAGAGTGGAGGAACTGAAGGCAAGGAGGGTAACACTGGCAATGGGCAACCACGACGGCACGGATAACGACGGTAATACCAGCATAAGAATCGAATTGCCGGTGGTTGAGTTGAGAGAATGTTTAGGTTCAAGTTTGGAAGTAGTTTTGATAACTGGGTTGGAGAAGAACTTCGCCATTTCTGAAGCCATTGGTGTGATTGAGGATGAAGGAGCTGAGGTGGTGAGTGCTAGCTTTTCCACTGTGGGTGATAAGGTTTTTCATACTCTCCATGCTCAGGTGATCATTAGTTGCCATATTCTGTAGCTCCCATTTCATCTTCATGTTTTGCTAGTGTCAGTGGCAGAGGTATTCTTGTTCCCCTAACAAAATAAATACTTATTTTTTACCCAATAAGAACCCACGTTCCGGTTCTACTAACTTTTTACCTTTTGCCTTCTTATTTCTACATTTCAAAATCCATGTCATTTTTTTGATCGCTTATATCTTTTAATTTATAATAAATTTTATGATTTTGCGAACTTTGTATAATAAAAGTAATTGAGATCTATCAAACGAGATTCATATTGCATATTTTTTGAGATCTCTATTGAAAGATTTAAGTAATCAAAAATGGCATACACCAAATAAGTATTAATTTATTAAAAACTCGATCTTAGTGGGACAATGGTTCTTATTTTCTTCCAAAGTTGCAAAATAAGTACTTATTGAATAAGAAGGTTTAGTCGGATAAAAAAAAAAGGGTTTAGTGAAACGGGACCTTAAAGGACCTGGGCGGGCCCCAGACCCCCTACTTTTTCTTTTTTCTTTTTTTTCAAAGGAAAAGAATAGCTAGAAGAAAAAAAGTTTGACTTGGAGCGAAACGTTTCCAATTTTTCTTCCAAACAGAAACAATTTCAAGTCTTAGCCTCGATATTCAAAGGAGAAGAAACGCATGCCTTGTACACTCGATGGCGGCCGGCAATCTGAGCTGAACTCTTCTCTGTCCAAACTCTGGTGGCCGGCAATTGGAACCGAACGCCTTTAGGATCTCGACTCATTCTGCACTTTTCAAACTCCGATTTCGGCCTTTTGCCAATCTTAGATGATTTTCCAGATTTGAAAGAACGTCGGTTCCACTTTGATAAATTACTAAACTATTTTTGTTCTATTTTGATGGATGATCAATTTTGAGAATGTGTTTTTGCTTTTTCTTCGACTATAGAAATGCAAGGATATTAGTAGTTGCTTTTTTTTTTTACTTATTTGTTGAGTAACGAGAGGATATTGTTTTACTTATTTTTCAAAGGATATTGTTTTACTTATTTTACTTATTTGTTGAACCACGCCATGTGGCCATGTGGCCAGACCGTACTGTTACTGAGCGTACGGTAAGGAACCACGCCATGTGGCCAGACCGTACTGTTACTGAGCGCTAAACCGCTGTACGTTTGCACGACCCCGTCACATGGCAAGACCGTACTCGTCCCACCGCATTAGATTAATTTTTTTTTCGACAGAAGTTAACGTTGGTTAATTTCATGAGTTTCATTTTTCTTTGCAGGTGAAAGTTTGTAGAGTGGGTGTGGATACTGCAAAGGTATGTCACAGACTGAAGGAATTGGTTCGCTGATTCCTTTTTCTTCCTCTTCTTCTTCTTTTGGTTTGTTTCTTTTTTTTGCTTTGGGAGAGGAAGATTTTCGATTCCAAGAGTGTAATCTCCTTTTTTGAACGGCGAAGAAGATTTTCATTTATCACAAGCGAATATTGTAATCTTACAGTGAATTAATGGCTATGCGTTATCACGATGATATTCTTTCGAAGTGATAGAATTACGACTCCATTAATCAATTTCTATTTTTATGTGTGTGGAATTTTGAGAAGTAATTATGTCCCACCTTGTTGAACAGAGCTTCAAGCCTCCCTTTAAGCAGTTCAAAACAATTACTAACGTTAATGTCAAGATTAGATTAGATAATATCATCAAAGCTGTCGTAAGACGTGTAATATTTAGATTAAAAAATAAAGTATTTTCTTGCATAATTTTAAATTTTTTTTACACCGTATTAACCATCTCAATTAGTTGTTTAATTTAATTAGTACATATATTTAAAACATTATGCAAAGAAGTACTTTTATATTTTTAATCCAAAAATTGCACTATTTTCATAATGGACCCTTTGTGGCCGACGGATGTAGTATTATAGTAGTAATCACGTTCGGTTATAATTTGAGTTTAAACTTTTATACAGACCACAGTATATGAGGATTGTGACTCGATCGTGAGATGAAGTGGCATGTTAATATGCGATCACCTAGTTAATATCCAGAAATAAGAAGTATAGATCGAAAACTGATGCAGCATAGCTTCCTTTTACGAAACTATTTGCAATAAGAAATCACGAACTTGCTTATGTTAAAGATTCTCTTTTGTGAAACAGAAACACAAATAAGTATAGATATGAACAAGAGGTACTCCCTCTATGAACACACAATATGAAATAAATCTCAATTTTCTTTATTTCAATAACAACTAAGTTCTGCCGTAGGGCTTACAATGATACTTATAGGGCAAAGAAACCCTAAACCAACTAAGAAATTAATAAACATGCTAATCAAGCCTAAATTAAAGAATTATCAAAAATAAAAAAATTGCAAATTAATTGCAGAATCAAATACTAGGTTAAATAAGAAAAATGCCAAAACAAACGGCAACCAAAACAGAATTTCCTACTAAAAGTTATAAGCAAATCAATTATTTTAAAAAATGGCAAAATTTGCAAATCAACCGACCAATCGATTTGATTATTATTCTGCAGTCAATCGAAACCTTCTGACTTCATTCAACGTAACATGGGACTAGACAGACAGATCGATCGGAGTATCAATCGGGAGTTTATGCCAAAATAGAAAGATTCCTAATGAAATACTAATTTCAAAAATAATAAACTAAAATTCTTACTATATTACTAGAATAATTAATTTTATCGGCTGTCATAAAAAACCCTCCTAAAAATAAATTTTTCGAAGGCCATAGTTTCGATCAAGAAACCAACATAGTCAAGATTAACAGATTGAGCAATTAATCAAACAAAAATGCTACTCACACAACCGTTGACATCATGATGATGTCAGAGCAAAACGACGTCGTTTTGCTCGTTTTGCTAAAAAAAAAAAACACAGGTCCCTTCCCCTTCACCCTTCTTTCCCCACGACCACCGGCGACCACCACAACCCAACCCAATCGTAGAGCTAACAGCATCAGCAGTCATGAACAAGATAAGTCCGAAAAACCAGAAAAATGAAACCATAATTTTCGAATTCAAACCCTAATGAAACCTTAATTTTCGAATTAGGGTTTTTTTTCCATCAATTCAATTTAGAGAGAGATAGAGGCAAAGATGATATCTAATATCCGCCCCGGGTATTTCGGTAGTTCAATTACTTTTAATTGAACTATGTATTTTGGGGGTTTAAATCGTAAGCAATAGAACTTGCGAGGGTCCTGTGTGTGATTTGCGATTGGAACATGAGTTAGCAATTGGTCTCCTTGCACACGATAATTTTTCTATAGGTTTACAAATATCCTGGGGGAGATATTTCTCCCTATTCTTATCCCTTAGAGAGAGAGAGAGAGAGAGAGGCGGCAGAAGGAAGGAGAAGAGAAAGAAGAGGAGAAAAACTATGGTTTGCTTTTCACCAAATTATTCAAGGTACCTAGATATCTTGCGAATTTCTGTAATTTCTACTGGATGTTCATTTATGTGTCTAGTATACGGTGGTAAATGTTCAGAATTTTGTGAGAAGTCTAGAAAAAGATAAAAATCGTAAACCAAGCTGTGGTCGGATTCCTATTTTTGAGCAGACAGCTTACAGAACTGCGTCTTTCATCAATTTTTTTTTTAGTTAAGCGATCCTCCTTATTATGGGTCCTCATGAGTCTGAAAGATTGATAAGTTTGTGATGTTTTGGCGTTGGAATTACTAAAAAGTATTAAGTATTCAATTTTTAATGAATTTTCGAACACAGACTGTTCTGCTGGAAATTGTGCTTCGCTGCACAGAATTTTTGAGTTTGGGGGTAATTTTGACTAGGTTCCTTTATTGTGAAAAACCTAGGAAAAATCAATGATGAACTTTGATGAGTGATAATGGTGTGTACCAAATTTGTGGTTTATTAGATGCGTATTCTAAATTTGGTGGATTTTACAAGTTTGTGTGATACTGCTGGGTTTTGTATTTGCTGCACTGACACATTTTGGGAAAATGGTCATATCTCTTAGCTCGTGTATCGGGTTTGCGTACAGGTTATTGATTCTGAAACTAGACTAGTATACCTTTCGGAATATGTAGGGGTTGTGGCTTGTTTTGTCCTAGGTTAAATCAGTTTTTGGTTTGAAGTTGATAGACGTGCAGAATCTACGATTTTGGACAGGTTATTGTGTAATTTCGGACGAGCATAACTTTGTCGCCCGGACTCCATTTTAGGCAAATTATATATCAAAATTGATGTGGTGAAAGTCTACTTTCTAATGGTGGTGGTCTTATGACTTGGTTTTAAGCCTATAAGAAGTTATAGGCAGAATACGACAGGCTGATCATAGATTTCAAACCAAATGTAGGGGTTATGTTGTGTTTGAGTGCTACGCTTATTTAGGGACACTTCTAAACCTTTGAGATAGACATGCTAGTATGCGTACGTGTCTTGTAGTGAGAAGGTTGCACTGTTATATGGTATGTCAACCTTGCTATAGTGTAGGTTAGTGGTGGGGAGACTCTTGGAAGTAGGAGTTTACGGACTAGTGAGGCCTAATTCGAATTTGAAATATTAGCATCAAGGTTGTAGGTATTGTGATAAATTTGAGGAGATTATTGAAAAATGGGTGTGTGTTTTTTATGTTGCTTTAATGATGTGTGGTTGGGTACATGTTTAGTATGTGCACGCAAAGGAGGTGACAATCACATAGAAATATATGTAGTGCTAGATACAAGGTTTAAGATGGTTGTTATCCATTGTTGTGTGAAAAGTATTAATTGTTATAAAAGTTGAAAACTTTTGATATGCGTTGAACGGGTGTGGAGAAGTTGAACTTTCTAAAAAAAAGTCGTGGGTATGTACACATCTAGTGTAATAATGTTTTGGGCATAGCGCCTAAGGAAATGTTGAGGGGATGTGTGTGAATACTTCTGTTTAGTTGAAAAGATCAAATACGGTAGAAGTCGATAATCTTACCGATGATGGTGTAGCGTTGAGTGGGTGTATTCGGTAACGTTATGATGTTACTTATGGAGATTCGAATAAGTAGTGAATGTGTATATATGTACTACTTGCATCTGGTCGTGTATGCTTAAGTGGCTTGTATGGTATTATGGATGTGGTATGTGGTACACTGTTTAAAAATTGAAAGCATGTACAAAAGGGTTTTGTATTCTCTGAAAAGGTTTGAAAAAAAATTATACTCAGTAGTCGAGGAACATAAATCCATTTTTGGTGTTGAAAGGACCAAAACGTATAATAAGTCAAATTTTTACTTGATAGTGAGAATTTGGAGGAGTACAATTTAGGTTTCCAAGTATGTTTTTTTTTTTTAAAAAAAAAGGGGTGAGCAAGCTTATGTCACTTAATGTAGCGTGAATAATACGTTATAATGCTGCAAGTACGTTAGTGTGTGATAGGGGTTTGAGTATGTGAATACATGTGGTGTAAGTATGAGGGTGCATGTGTTATAAGTTGATGAATGAATGTAGATATAAAACATAATAGTTTGGTGTTATGTGAAGATGATTTTATTCACTTTATGTGAATTGGTATATGATTTTGGTTATCTGTGGGGGAGATAGGTCGCTTCTTGCTAATTATATAGCTATGGGCAAAGAAAAACATGGAAGGTAAAAGCAATTTGTGACCTGGTAACTCAAGAATATATAAGGAAACAATTGAATTTACAATGTTTAGCTGCATGTGCTTCTACCTAAATCAAAGGTGCAGAAAATTGTGAGAGGTGTAATGCATGGAGTGAAATTGGATTTGAGACTTATAGCTAGAGAAAGAAAGTAGATTGTAGAGAGAGAGAGAACCCTCCTACATGCAATGAATGCATCCACGTAAGTCCAATAAGGCCACATGTAGGCCATTCACACATTCTGTTAGTTTTTTTTTACCCAGGGTGACCTCGTCGAAATTACTATTTTCTACCGGTGAACTACTCGAGTTGAAGCGAATCTTCCACTCACAGAACAAATCCTCTGGGGAACGGGTGTTGGTGTATGCGTTGTCGGAGTGTGAGCGAAACCCTAGCATCGGCAAGACCAAGCGGTGTGTGGGGTCCATCGAGGACATGATAGACTTCGCCGTGTCTGTTTTAGGACACAATGCCACGGTGAGGACGACGGAGAACATTAACGGGTCAAATCAGAACGTGATGATTGGAAAAGTCAAAGGGATCAACGACGGAGAAGTTACCAAATTGGTGTCGTGTCATGAGAGCTTGTACCCCTACTTGTTGCATTACTGTCACTCTGTTCCAAAGGTTAGGGTCTACATGTCGGACATTGTTGACGTGGGGAGTAAGGTCAAGATTAATGAAGGCGCCGCCATTTGTCATATCGACAGGTCAACGTGGAGCCCGGGTTACAAGGCATTCATGGCACTGGGGTCAAGCCCTGGTCTCATTGAGGTTTGCCCCTAGATTTTTGAAAATGACATGACTTGGACCATTTCTGATTAACCCCACAAGTAATGCCAAGGTCTGAAAAATTGCAACACTGTCTCCATCTTTTTAGGATGTTTTTGACCATTTGAGATTCGAAAGAATAAAGGGTTGGAAGATCGGCAAGTTCGCACTCTGCTGGAATTTTCAGTGTGAAAAGAGTGAGCTGTAGATAGATGCGGCCAACATGTATTTGGTTGTACTGCATTCTGCGAATCTGTCATCTCATGATATTAATTTTTTTTTTTTACTACAATAACTTAGTATCCGAGCCAACTTAAGTGCATTATGAAATTCTAAAGTTAATGACTAGACAGACTTTTTACTTTGAAGACTTCCACGTCAACGATGTCCGACACGAAGACCCTACACGTAGACCCTAACTTTTGGAACAGAGTTACAGTAATGCAACAAGTAGGGGTACAAGCTCTCATGACACAACACCGATTTGGTAACTTTTCCGTCGTTGATCCCTTTGACTTTTCCAATCATCACGTTCCGATTTGACCCGTTAATGTTCTCCGTCGTTCTCACCGTGGCATTGTGTCCTAAAACAGACACGGCGAAGTCTATCATGTCCTCGATGGACCCCACACACCGCTTGGTCTTGCCGATGCTAGGGTTTCGCTCACACTCCGACAACGCATACACCAACACCCGTTCCCCAGAGGATTTGTTCTGTGAGTGGAAGATTCGCTTCAACTCGAGTAGTTCACCGGTAGAAAATAGTAATTTCGACGAGGTCACCCTGGGTAAAAAAAAACTAACAGAATGTGTGAATGGCCTACATGTGGCCTTATTGGACTTACGTGGATGCATTCATTGCATGTAGGAGGGTTCTCTCTCTCTCTACAATCTACTTTCTTTCTCTAGCTATAAGTCTCAAATCCAATTTCACTCCATGCATTACACCTCTCACAATTTTCTACACCTTTGATTGAGGTAGAAGCACATGCAATTAAACATTGTAAGTTCAATTGTTTCCTTATATATTCTTGAGCTACCAGGTCACAAATTACTTTTACCTTCCCTGTTTTTCTTCTCTCACAGCTAATTAGCAAGAAGTCACCTTCCCAAACAACCCACCAATACGACATGCATGCTTCTACCAATCCAACAAAAGCCTCACATAAACAAAAACAGTACCATGAAATCGACATCAAAATAGAATTTTTCAATAACCCATTCACCTCTAGTTTCGTCTCCAATTTAGGCTCAACCGCCTTCGACTTGGACTCGAGCTAGGGGTCGGTTACCTTTTCTTCAACAATGTTAACTTCCTGAACCCGGAACTTCCTCCTTTATTTCTTGAAATGTAACCTCGTAAACTTTTGCCAACTGTTCGGTGATTTCTGCTGGTTCTAATGCGCTTTGGAGGTCCCACGAGTAGCCCTCGCCCATCGCTTCATCCTCGGTCCAGCCACGGTCTTCTTGGAGAACCGCAGAGGCATTATTTTGGGTGGATAAACACAAGAAGTTGTAATTTGGGCGCATTTCTGCGTGAATTCCATGGGAATTTGTGTGTGAGAGAGAGAGAGACCCTCCTACATGCCATGTATGCCTTTCACCCACCTAAGTCCAATAAGGCCACGTGTAGGCCATGTCACTAATTTCGTTAGTTTTTTGACGAAGCGTGGTGTGTTATTAAATAGTACAAGTGTTTATGTGATATGTTGTGAATGAAGGTTAGGTGTCTGTGATTTTGGTGAAATGTCGGGGGCTATTTTGAAATTTTCTCATAAATCATTAGATTTTTTTTTTTTGGTAAGTCAAAAATCAATAGATTTATTCATAAACTAAACTTCGGAAATAAGTACAAATAATTTAGGTTGCTGATTTTGCCACTTCCTTTTTTGTTAACCCAACTCCTCTGCAAGTGTATTAAAAATAGACTTGCAGGGGAGTAGCATTAAAAAAAAAAAGAGTAGCAAAATCATTTTCCATAATTTTGTGATACTGGGCTTTTGAGTTTTGATTACTCAATCTGTTAATCTTGACTATATTGGTTTCTTGATCAAAGCTACGGCCGTTGGGTTTTTTTTTTTATAACCGAGTAACAGTCCTACAACCGAGCTACAATTGGACCAAACTGCGCAACCCAAACCTCGGGAGGAACTAGTGTGGCCACACCAGTCACGGCCCCTCACTTATGGCCTTTGGATTTTTTTTCTATATTAATATGTTAATCTTATATTAACATGTCACGAGTCACGATCCTCACAAACTCCAGGGTCCATATATACAAATGTTTAAACTCACACTATAACAGAATGTGATTACAATAGTACTCCCTCTGTGCCAAAAAATAGTCAATCACGAAAAGACTTGCAATTTTTGAATGAAAAAAAATAACATACTTCTCTGCATAATTTCTCAAGTCTCTGTGGTTTTTGACCTTGCTCTTGCCTCGCTATACTTCAGTACTACTTGTACACTTGCAAGTACATTAAAAAATTTCACAAACACTTTCTCGTCAAGACTCAAATCTAAAGGATTTGTTAACAATTTCACTCTAGTCGATATACCAGGGGTGTAAGTGTTTAAAAAAAAAATAGCACGGTGATGTGAACCATTCGAGCTGTCCATTTGGCGCAATTCAATAGTTCAGATTTCACGGATGCTATACAGTGCCGAAATGAAATTTGAACCGTTGGATTGCTGAACAGATGGCTCAGATGATGCGCAACACCATGTTGTACCAACTTGATAATGTCATCATAGATTAAATGGAATTACTAACTGTGTACATTAGTACGATTCGTATTGGACCCTTTGTGGACGGACTTAGTATTATAGTACTCCTACCGTCCCAAAATGTTTGTACGGTCCGCAAAACAATGACTCAACATCATGATGCGGGTGTCTTGACCTTTTTTGCTTCCTCAATGTACCCTTTATTGAGTTTCTAATAAAATCTTTTTTGCCGTTTCCAAAAAACAAAAAAACAATGACTCAAAAATAATGCATTTTTTTCAAGAAAAAATTTAATTTTTTTTCATAAATTTAAAGAACTCAATCATCGATATCTAGTGAATTGATGAAAAAAATTGAAGTTTTTCTTGCAAAAATTGTATTATTTTTACATCTTCGTTTTGTGGACCAGACAAATATTATGGGACAGAGGGAGTAGTAATCACGTTCAGTTATAATTTGAGTTTAAACTTTTATATAGACCACATTATGTGAGGATTGTGACTCGATCGTGAGATGAAGTGACACGTTAAAATATGCGATCACCTTATTAAGGATGTAGATGATATGGAGTTAGTATGTTTGTCATAAGAAGGTATTTTTTCTCATATGTGGTATGGCGTATCCTTTTAGGTCCCCGTGATTATTTTTTATTTTGTTTGGTTGGCTCTTTGGTTTTGCATCTGATTGATGCTAGAGGTTTCTGTATAGGGTCTGAGGCTCATTTTGGTGTTTGGATGTTTAGGTTGGGTTTTGTGGGTGTTTTGGTGTTCAGTTGGTGTCTTGCCTTCTTTTAGGTCTTGGGTGACTTTTTGCCGATGTGCCATTGATCTTTTAATCTTTGTAATCCTTTATAAACATTTAATAATTTTTGTTTAGCCAAAAAAAAAATAATTTAGAAATGAGAAGCATATATCAAAAACACTCCAAAAAATAAAATTATCTAATGACCATAGTTTGATCAAGAAACCAATATAGTCAAGACTAACAGATTGAGCAATCAAAGCTGAAATAGTTCGGTGATACAAGGATTTTCAGCTTTGATTAACAAAAATGCTACTCACACAATCTCTCCCGCACAACAACTCACACAACCGCTGACATCATGATGATGTCAGAGCAAAACGACGTCGTTTTGCTAAAAAAAAAAACAAAAACAAAGGTCCCTTCCCCTTCACCCTTCTCATTCCCTCCCCTTCTCTCCCCACGACCACCGGCGACCACCACAACCCAACCCAACCCCAAAGCTTACAGCAGCAGCTAGCAGTCAAGAACAAGATAAGTCCGAAAAACCCAAAAAAATGAAACCATAATTTTTGAATTCGAACCCTAATGAAACCTTAATTTTCGAATTATGGTTTTTTTTCCATCAACTCAATTTAGAGAGAGATAGAGACAAAGATGATACCTGTTAATCCTTAAACCAGAAACGATTTCAATATAATATTGAAACAGGTCCCGGCTTCATTCTTCTTAATCATCTCTACTATGCTTTCTTCCCCTATTTTATTTAGAGAGAGAAATGGTCCCCTCTTTTATTTAGAGAGAGACCATCGTGGTGGTCGAAGTGCCCAGAAGCCCGGTGGTGGCGGTGGTCAACGGCTGTAGGAGAGCGCTGGGGTTGGGTTGTGGTGGTTGCCGGTGGTAGTAGGAATTGGGTTGGGGTGGTTGCCGGTAGTGATGGGGAATTGGGAAGGGGATCTTCTCTGTTTTAGTCAAACTGGGAAAGGGAGGGGAAGGGAGTGACTGTTCGGGGACCTAGGGTTTTTTTTTTGGGGAGTTTATAAATACAACTGCGAATTTACTGCATGTAACTTGTTTTTAAGTAAATAATATTCGGACAAAAATGCCCTTATAAAAATGGACAAAAATACCCCTACTTTTATTACATACAACCACAAACATATAACCACATCCAAACACATACACCCCAAAACCCACCCACATTTCCCTCCATTTTTTTTCATATTCTTCTGGGGGAAATCTTCTGGTTCTTCTGGCTGCATTCCAGGCCACCACCATTGTTGAGCTCTCACCTCCCACCATAAACCCAGTCGACATCTGCCTCCGAACTCTCACCTCACACCTCCTAACACTCAATGGAAACCTCCATTGCTTCCTCTCCCTCCATTGGTAAAGAAGAAGTCTTTGACCCAACATATGAGAGTAATGTGTATTTTGATTGGGGATTGGACGGTTGTGTAATGGAAATGGAAGTTGACAAGGAAGAGGGAGCCATGGATGTTGTAGTTTCAGAGCCAAAATCACAGCAAGAGGTAACTCATCACTCCTCCATTTTTAGCCTGGTTCTGTCCCGACATTGTCATCTTTTAAAACTTGAAATTACGCCACAATTTCAAACTCTAGATTTTGAAAATTGACAACAATTTCATAGTCTAAGTCTCGGAATTCTGCAAAAATTTCAAACTCTAGAGTTCGAAACTTGTCGACAATAATCACCCCTCCATTTTAAACCTGGTTCTGAAACGACATTGTCAGATTATAAAACTTGAAATTAGGCCAACATTTCAAACAATAGAGTTTCAAAATTGAGGATAATATCGCATATTCTAAAACTCGATTTTCAGATTGGAGCGGAGGGTTTTGGTTTCAGAAAACAGAGGACGCTGAATGGAGGGTTTTCAAAAACAATTTGGCCGAATTACTTGGTTGGAGGAGGGAAGGACAATTTTGAAAATTCATAACTATTTTGAGGTTGTATGGCAGCAAATTTTTATAAGATTTGTGGTTTAAGTTAGCAAAAGGCTACATGCAGTAAATTGGCAGTTGCATTTATAAGCTCCCTTTATTTTTTTTTGTTTAGCAAAACGACGTCGTTTTGAGCTGATGTCATCATGACGTCAGCGGTTATATGAGTAGCATTTTTGTTTGGGGAATTAATAAGCTTTCTTTCCCTGATTCAATGAAGAAGCAGTCTATTTTAAGGAGAGAATCCAGCAACTTAAGGGGGTATTTTCACTAAGATTTTTTGGCAGCAATTTATGCCATTTTACTATCTTTATTAATCATACTAATCAACAAATTTTGACATTTAAGTATCTTGTTCACACTAATCAATAACTTATTTACACTAAAAAATCAACTCATAATCAACAACTTATTTAGCATATTGTTTACACTAATTAACAACTTATTGGTTAGTGAAAACAACTACTCCCTCCATCCCTTTTTTAGAGTCCAGTATTCCATTTTGGGCTGTCTTTTAATAAGTGTCCATTTTGTAAAGTTTGTGGGTAAAAGTTGGTGAATTTTCCATTTTGCCCCTAAAAGTAGATTCTATTTTGAAAAGTTAGTGAGTAAAAATGTAATGATAATATTTTCATAGAGGGTAAGGAGAGAAAGTGGAGGTAAAAGTTGATGTGAAATGTGTAATGATAATGTCTTTTTAATAAGTTGGAATTACGAAGTAGGACACTTAAAAAGAGACGAAGGGAGTAACAAGTTTTTTTTTTTTGGGTAAAAAAAAAACAACTAACAATTTGTCTGTAACAATATCTTTTCCTTATCTTATTCCATGATGGAAACACCCCCTTAATGTTGCTTATGCCTTTGTCTAATGTTTTTTTGGGTCAATTGATAGGGGAGATGATTAATTTACATCACTAGTTACAAAATACAAACTACAGGACACTATATCAATTGAGTGAGAGTTTACGAGGCAATCAACAGAAGAACAACTCAATCAACAGAAGAAATAAACCCATCACAGGAAGAAACAAAAAGAAAGAGCTGCTCTAAGGGGAGAAATTATCGATTCTTACATTTGGCAATATTTGACCCTTGATCTCCCAATTAGGAGTGTATAAGAGTAGTCAATTGAGCTAGATCCAATTGATTTCCTTTCTCTAAATTATTTTTTGAATCTCGAAACTGAGCTAGACCCAGTTAATTGCCAACTTGTGAAAAGTGGTTAAAGAAAAAAGGATCCATACGAAACAAGGTCGTGGTATATACTAGCAGTACTGAGCTAGCAAAAGATGCTTGCTGGGAACGGAAGGGTTCGGTTTGGGCAGTGACAAATTTTTTTATTTTTTTATTTTTTGAGATTTGAACTTATGAGATTAGTTTCGCTTATATCATCCCGAGTAACTTTGGTTGGGTTGTATGAAGTTTAAGTTGGTCAACATCGAATCAGTTCTGTTAACTCTAGTTATCTATATCAATCGAATGTTGTAGTATTTCATTTTTCTTTTTCTTTTTTTTGCCTATATATATCATGGTTTTATTCATTCCAATTAAAGACAATGACACATTGAAAGAGGCCTCTGCCCTTACCCAGATATTCCTGTTAAGGAAATGAATCCCACATTGCTTGGGAGTGGAATGTGTGATCACTTAATAACATCTGGGACCTCTCCCCTCATTTTTTTTTTTTTTTTGCTCGGCAGACTTCTCCCCTCATTGCCAATTGATTTTGAGATGGATATAAAGTTTCCACATGGTATCAGAGCAGGCCCCATTCCACCCCACATTTTATAAAATTCACAATCCACACCCCGCGATGACAGACCAGCGAAAAGGCTGCACGATGATAGGACCCAAAAAGTGGCCACACGTGACAGACCTCAAACGCGGCTGCACGTGAAGGGGGATGTGAAGGAAATGAATCCCACATTGCTTGGGAGTAGAATGGGTGATCACTTAATAATATCTGGGACCTCTCCCCTCATTGCCAATTGATTTTGAGATGGATATAAAGTTTCCACAATTCCCATGCCAGACAATAGGTTGGACTAAAGATATATAGGGGCAAACTTGGCTACTAACTGAGTTACCATATTACAAGAACGCAAAACAAAATTAAAGGAACAAGAATTAAAAAACCGAACTAAATGAAAAATATCTCGAACAATGACATCCAAGCATGGTTTGGCATTAATCTTCTGCATTCCGGGATTTGGTGGAGTTCAAACCTCCAAATTTGGTGCTGGTGCCTCTACAGTGGTTTCCCTTGCATGCATGTTGAATTGCTTGATCGTACTACTCATTAGCTTCTTCAACAGCCAAGGCAGCAATTAATCCGTGTTTCCTCTGTCCACTCCTTCTTGAATACCCATGCACGTACCCATTTCTAGCCTTCCAAATGTGCCAACAGATTGTCACCAACATACCCAACATAGTCCATTTTTGCTTTTGCCCTTTCCAATCCAAAACCACCCAACCAGTTGGCCCATAACTCCCCTAGCTAGTTGAGAAGTACTTGCCAACTCCTCTGGCCGAAAACGAAATGGAGATAAAATCCAGAACACCACTGGCCCTTTTGCATCTAAAGAGCATGTGTGAAGCCGTTTCCGGTTCCATCCCACCGATTGGGCATTTGCCCTTCACTGGAATTTGTTTCCTCACCAAACCATCATTCACAGGAAGTATATCATGATGACATCGCCATAGAAAAAAATTCAACTCTTGAACGTGCCATATTCTCTGCCATTTACCCTCACCGTGCCCTCCACCACTTGTTTGCCCCTAGTTTTTGACTTGTTCCGACGCATCTGTACCATCTCCTTTGCAATGAGATAAGCAGACTTGACTGAAAAAGTCCCGGTTGTGGTCCCCAAAGTATTTCCGTCGTGTCAGTTTGGTCCCCAATATCCCAATTGTAAACATTGCATCCCCAACGTATCAATTTTGTGTTTAAATGGTCCCTGGAGGTCACGCCGTTCCTTCCCTCCGTCAAAATGAAGGGCAAACTTGGTATTTCACCCCCCCCCCCCCCCCCCCCCCCATAGCTTTATTTTCTTTTTTGGTACCTAAAGTATTTCCGCCGTGCCATTTTGGTCGCCAACGTACCAATTGTAAACTTGGTATTTCCCCAGCTCCTGCACCACCCCTTCCACCTTATGTTACACGGAGACGGGTGCACGTATCGGGTGTAAGTGCATATCTAAGGGTCGGATACCTAAAATTCAAAAATTGGGACTACGTGGATATGGAGTTAGATTTAGACACGGGTGCGGAGATACGTTAAATAACTTTTTTTTGAAATATTTTTTATATTTGTAAATTTTCATAAAAAGAAAGATAATTTATGTATGAAAAATACATTTTATTCCTTTGTTTTGTCATCAAAGTATAATAATAGCCCATCAAAAGGCTAATGAAGGCCCATTTATTTTACAGGAATGATACGCCCACCGCATTTTTGTCCACCGCATGTCATGTGGGGCCACTACGGGCCCCACAAAAATACAGAAAATATTTATAAATTTTAACTAATTATTTATGGGGCCCTTTAAAAAATCAACTCCAACAGATATCGGTAGGTATATTTTTTGAATTTATAAGGGCAAAACTGCGAAACTGAGCAGTTTCCCATCTACGAATTCATAAAACATACCTTACTGATATCCGTTGGAGCTGATTTTTTTCAAAGGTTGGGCAAAGTACGAATTACCTCCCTCTGGTTTAGGCCTTTTGCGCATCACCTCCCTGACTTTTTGAAATGATCAATTCACCTCACCTCCTCGTGGTTTGGGACTAAAGCGCTACCGTCATGTTTTCCTTCCAAACTAACGAAAGGTGTGCTACACACATCAATTGTGAGAGTTGGAATGAAAAATAAGATTAAATAAAGTCAAATTTTTATGTAAGAAGACAACACTATCCTTTTTCTTCATCTTCCCCAAACAATATACTATGAATCAACCAACAACAGCAACCTCCACCTGGCCACCACTGACGTTAAAAAAATTGATATTGTCCGGCTTGCCGTCATTCAAGAGCACAGCGACGTCGATCGGTTTGACGTTGATCGTAAAAAAAATTGATACTGTCCAGCTACTGGGTTTTGTTTGGTGGGTGTCATGGACACAATATGTAGATTTGCGTCAAATTATAATTGATTTTACCAAATTTATATGCCACCGACACTTAAATAAATTAAAAGTGTCGGACTCCTTCGCCGCCCAACTCGGCGCTCTCTTCTCCGACTTGGAGCTCCAGGAAACCGCATGCGAAGTCCTCGTTGGATCCTGCCGGAGCACCGGCTCCGGCGGGATGACACTTATATCTCTTAGTCGCAGAGGACATCTCCGGCGATGGAGAGATCGTTTTCGATGTCGCCATCGCTGCGGAGATCGCCGATGTCGATGACGGCGAGCATATAAACGATTAATTGGAGGTTTTTCTAATATGGGTTTTAGGGATTTGATTTGCTAATCCTGTTTGCAAGTGACGCTGAATGAAATAAATATTTTTATAAGTGATCAATCTCAGGTTTTTCTGATCTGAATTTTTAATTTTATACGGTAATCCTGTTCGTTTGTGGTGTTGTTGAATCAAAATGTTGAGTTTTTGCACCTCATTTGGGTTTTCAGTTTCTGCGATTGAAGGTGTTTCATCCTATTACCTATTCTCTCTAAAAATTCTAAAAAAGACAAAGGGTATTACAGTCATTTCAGCAATCTCCGTTAACGGTGTTAGCATGGCACTTTAGTCCGAAACCACAAGGAGGTGAATTGGTTATTTCTAAATGTTAAGGAGGTAATGTGCAAAAGCTTCGAACCATAGGGAGGTTGTAACGACCCTGATTTTTGGTAAATAAAAATTTCGTTAAATATTTGAATTTTATTTTAATTACTCGGATTGCTTTTAAAATTTCCTTTTAATTTCTAATAATCCATCATAATTAGATTTGAGACTTTTAAAATTATATCTTATAAACACCGGACAATCTAGTCTTTTTCTAAAGACAAGTATGCTCATAAAAGCACTTGTATATTTTCCTAATATTTGAAATAAGACCTTAAAATTTTACTTCTTGGCTAGAAATCCTACTTGGCATGTAGAAATAGTTTCCAACCGATTAGTTAGCAAACCCTAACTACCGATTCACCTAGTTACATTTCCCTAACCTTAGATGAACCTTTTTGGCCATCTTTGAGCCCTATGAACCCCTTACTAACCTATTGAACCATTAGACCATTAGAGGTGATCATTTTATTCCTTGATTAGTCATTTTCAAGACCACACTCATGACTTACCTCATTACCCATTGGTTATTAAATGTTAGGGAAAATTTTACCCCTTGGTTAATAAAATTAGGCCTTGCCAATAAACTTGACTAGACAAGACAAAGCCAAATCTCATCATTTTGCTTCCAATGGAAGTAAACTTAGCCTTGTCATGCATGCACACCTAATATAAGCATGCCTAATTGCCTAGGTACACTTTCTAGGAAATTCATTACCCATTGGGCAATAGTTGTTAGGGTAATTTTTATCCATTGAGTAAAAAGAATAAGTCTTGCCAAAGAGTAACCAATTCTAGTATGGTCCTAGCCTTTTATTTTGTTACCAACCTAGATTATAATCACCTAGACTTATCCTAGAAAGCATAAGATCATAGTTAGTTTATAGCCTTATGTGGCATTTTCTTCCTTAACCTTTGGATAATAATTGTTAGGGGAAAGATTAACCTTTGGGTAATAAAAAAAACTAGTCTTTCTAATAAAAGACTTAGATTAGTAAGGCTAGTCACTTAGGTACTTGAAAAATAGAAGGCAATCATATTGTTTCAAAAAGAAGTAAACTAGTCTTGCCACATGCAAGTCTAAAAACAATAGCCTTAACCCTAAATTGGCCAACCTAATTACATTTCTAATTTTTCTTTAAGCTTATATTAGTATGCCCCTTGGATAAAAGTTTCCTAGGAAAAATTTAACCTTTGGTCAATGCTTAACACTTGAAAGCCTTAGCCATGTCATTACTCTTTTAGGCCTAATAAAACTAGTTAGTACTTAAGCATGCCTAAATATACCTAGGAAAAATCTTACCCATTGGATAATATTTGCTAGGGAAATTTTAATCCCTTGAGTAATAGTTATTAGGCATGCCAATGAACACTTGGACAAGCTACAAGCTTAGCCTTAAGCCTATTACCCAAACGCCAACCCATTTCCTAGCCAACTTTAAACATAAACCTAGCCTTTTTTTTTTTTTTTGTTCTTTCTTGCAAGCCAACCCATTCTAGGACAAGACAAGGCCATGAACCCTCCATAATAACCTAGTTCATTAGCCTTAAGCCTAAAGAGTTGGATATGACAAGGCATGGCATGCTTCCAAAGCCATGCCTTTCAAAAATTACCCCTTGGTCAATAATTGTTAGGGAAAAATTTATCCATTGGATAATAAGCCAAGTTTTTGCTATAAATAGCACCCCACATTGGCCATTCAACTCACACCTTCACCCATTCAACTTCTCTCTCTAAGAAAGTCTAGTGTTCTTACCATGTTCTTGCTTAGTTCTTAAGTTCTTGAGTTTTTTTTTCTAAAACTCCTCAAGAAACTCATCCTAGGCCGCCACAAAACCACCACTCAACCACCCTTCGATCCATAAAAAAAAATTAGAAAGTTAGTCAAGAATTAGTTTCGAGAGAAACCTTTCTCTTTCGAAACTACCGGAAGCCACCGTATGAAGTTACTCCGCCCGACGTACTTACTTTTTCCATAGCCGTACCTACCGCCAAGAAGAACGGTAGATTAATCTCTACTCATTTTCCCTAAGTATAGATAGAAATGTGTATTGTTATTATGTATGTAGATTATCCTAAGTATAATTAGAAGTTTGTATATTACTTGTATTGCTTGGAATGCAAGAGAACTTGAAAAGTGTTCCACTAAAAGGAATGAAAAGGAAGGGGAGTATGTTGAAAATATCAACCTTATTTTCCAATAAACATGTGTTGTTTTGAACTTTTCGAAAAAGAGAAATGAATTTTGAAAAGATAACGTTAGCTATTTAACTTGAAGTATTCGTATTTTGATCTTAGAAAGGTTATGAACATGTATACGTGTTTACTTGTCCTACTTGATGAATGTGTGATAAGCATAAGTGGTTTACCACTCCAAAGGTGTCCGTCCATGTGGCACTATGCTTTATCTTGTATGATAATTGTTGAGCATGATATGTGATAAGATGAGCATGCTGTCTAATATAGAGTTGAAAGATCTTGCTAGTTTAGTTTCAAGATTTACAATGAATGATTTATGATTTTGTCATAAGAAGTCCTGCCGCGGAGTCTATGCATGAGAACGAGACACGAAAATCGAGGAAGTTAGAAACATGACACTTAGGGTGTGTTAATAACAAGGTGTGTTTGAAATCACAATGTGGCCGGACGTGGTAGCCCATTGTGTAAAAAGTTGTTAAGAAATCGCAATGTGGCCGGACTTGGTAGCCCATTGTGTGGTGTGTGTTGCCAATGGGACCGGACGTGGTAGTTTCATTGGAGGTGATTTAAATGTTTGTGAAAACCGCGATGTGGCCGAACATGGTAGCCCATCGTGAAGATTGTCAATGTGGCCGGACGTGGTAGCCTCATTGGTAATGTGGCTTGGTTATCCGCGGAGATGAGCCAATGCAGAATTTGTGTGCCAATGGAAACCCGGCGCGGCGGAACCATTGTGAGGATACTCGGGAACCCGGCGCGGCGGAACCGAAGTTGGGTGTGTTAAAATACTTTTCAAAATGTTGATTTGGTAAATGAAAAGTGAAAATGATGACACGGTCTACGAAATGCTGCGTAGGAGAAACTCTGATGTCACGGACACCAACGATAGTTAATAATGAATGTGGAGGTGTCATTGTTAACTGTTTTATTTGATAAGCATGTACTGTGTAGATAACGTTATCTGTATGATTCATTATTTGTAAGTTATGGTTTAACGGGTATGGGATTATTCTGCTGAGCTTTTGTAGCTCATGGTGTTACCTTTGGTGACCCTGACATATTATATCGGTGGCGACGCTGGTATAATGTGTCAGACTTTGTAGATGATCAAGGTGAGTTGTACACCTTGGAAGCATTTGGAGCAGAAGAGCTGGTTAGGATGGAGGAGCAGGCAGAGCTGTAGTTAGGAACCCTAGTTCCCCTCCTTTTGTTGAATAAAAGTACTCTTGTGAAAATTATGATGTAATAATGAGCCAGACTCTATTTAGATTTTCAATAAAATTGTCCTTTTAACATACTAGAAAATTGCAGGCGTTACAGAGGTAATCCATACTTTGCCCTTTTTTCAAAGCCCCATAAATAATTATTTTCAAATTTATGGATATTTTTCTGTATTTTTTTAGGACTCAGAGTGAGCCCCGCACGACGTGCGATGGACAAAAGTGCGGTGAGCCTAGCTATACTGTTTATTTTATTCTATTGTGAAAGATACAAGCCCTTTAGTAGTAAAGCATACGTATCCTTGAAACATACAAAATAAGTACTTACTTTTCACGAAAGTAATTTCAAACTTAAAAATAATATGTTTACGCAAATAATTTTTTTAGCAATATGGATCTTATTTGATATATCTCATTGAGATCTTTTGAATGACGCAAAAAAAAAAATTTAAAAATTATTTTTTATTTAAATTATTTTTAAATTTGAAAATGTGAAATAAACTGCTTATTTTTTAAGAAGGTTTGTGGAGCGGGGGCCAAAACCCAACTTTACAACCCCAAAGAAATAAAACAAACCGTAAATCCCACAAATAAAATAAACCCTAATTGAAAAGGAGAAAAAAAATAGCGCAGTAGAAGAACGTCGTTCTGCAACGATTGCGGCGACGATTATTTTATTGCAGGGTCCCATACGTATCCCGCACATGTGTTGTGTCGACGCGAGTACTTCGTCAAAACTCACAGATCCGTGTATCGTAGCCCCCACCACCCCTTACCAACACATCAGTTCTTCCACCATCCCTAACTTGCAATTGGTATAATAATGGGGACCAAAATAGCACGGCGAAAATATTTTGGGGACCAAAAAAGAAAATAAGCTATGGAGATGATGAAATACCAAACTTGCCCTCCTATTTGACGGAGGGAAGAAACGGCGTGAGCCCCAGGGACCAATTAAACACAAAATTGATACGTTAAGGATGTAATATTTACAATTGAAATATTGAAGACCAAAGTGGCACAACAGAAATACTTTGAAAACTAAAAAAGTAAATAAGCCCGTGAAGGTGCCATATCCACCGCTAGTTTGCCCCTAGTTTTTGACTTGTTCCGACGCATCTGTACCATCTCCTTTGCAATGAGATAAGCAGACTTGACTGAAAAAGTCCCGGTTGTGGTCCCCCGCCAAAGGTAGACTCAAAATCTGCTCTGTATCATGGGGAGAGAAAAAAATACCTCTGATCAATGTTTCCTTTTTCATTAGGTATTTTTTCTATCATTTGTGTACATGTTCAATTACTAAGTTGAAAGCTTCCATGTCTCGGAAGCCTAAACCCGCCCTTTCCTTTCACCTCATGCCATTCGATCCCAACTCATCCAGTGGATTTTCCTCACTTATCGGTTCCTCCCCAGAAAAATCCTGCATGCGATGATTGCGTTAAGTAGTTTGCAAAAATCCCATAAGGAATTTTAACACAAGCCATCGCATAAACCGGTATTAATGTAAGTAACGCCGCGCGATTTCCCAAGCACCTCTTTTCCAGCTAGATTTAGGACGCTCCCTGACCATATTCTAATTTGATTTTTCAACTTCCTCCTTTGTCATGAACAGCAAAATACTGTACGGCATTTAAACCCCCAAAAATTACTGTACGGCAAACCCAGATACTTTCCCTCCTCCGGACTGTTAAACTGAAGGGAGAGAGAGAGAGAGAGCCAAAAATCACTCCTATTTATATTTTTTGAGCTCAAGGACAAGCACATTTGTAGGGTCTTTGTTTTTTGTTGGCGTCTTGCCTTCCTAGTTTTTTCTTTGGGTCTTGGATGACGCTAGTCGTTGTGCCTTTGATCCGTTTAATCTTTGTATCTTTTTTTCAAATATTAATAAATTTCTTTTACCGAGCAAAAAAAAAAGGATAAGTACCTTTTGCAATCAAACATAAGGACAAATATGCCTATGAAAATGCCTAAAATCCTAAAGTATCCTATGAAAGAGCCTAAAATCCTAAGGTACCCTATATATGAAATTGCCTAAAACCCTAGGATACCATATAAAAGTGTATAAACCACTAAAACCCTATAATAGAAAAGTGCACCCTAAAATCCTATAAAATGCTTAAACATGTTTTGGCCTTATGACTAAAAAACTCAAAAAATTGAAAAACCTTCTCTAAAAAATATTTTGCTGGTGTCCTTCCCCTAAATGAAAATTATTTTATTATCCTTATGGCTAATTTTTCCTAAACAAAACGAGACCCCAAAATAGCTTTGCATTCCCTGTTTTACATCCTCCCAAGTGTTTCGACCAAAAAGGATAGACGATTTCTCAACATTAATTAATTACTTGTCCCCATGCATTACAGTAATTAGTATTCAAGACATATTTCGCCCCGTTTGATAACTTGATTCGGCCATGTGACTAGATTAATACTCCTTCTGTCCCCTTTTTTAGAGTTTAGTATTCCATTTTGGGTTGTCCCTTCATAAGCGTCCATTTTGTAAAATAAGTGGGTAAAAGTTGGTGAATTTTCTATTTTGCCCCTAAAAGTATATTCCATTTTGAAAAGTTAGTTAGTAAAATTGTAATGATAATGTTTTTATAGAGGGTAAGGAGTGAAAGTGGAGGTAAAAGTTGATGTGAATGGTGTAATAATGATATTTTTTTAATAAGTTGAAATTACGAAGCAGGACACTTAAAAAGGGACGGAGGGAGTAGTCCTTTTGGACTATTAATTCTTTGTTTTGGGAACACAAATGCCTTTGGATTATGAATTCCATGGGATGAGGAAGCCGAATTATAGGGGGTATTGCTAATACCCTCATGGAGATGGTATTGGTAATCCAATCCCCTCCCCTCCGTCCCAGCTCCTCTGGTATTCCTCTTTATTTTGAACTCCTATAGAGCAAACACTTGATTATGAGAGGCCAAAAGACAGAAATTAATTATGATTTTTAAGAATAATATGATCAGAAAAATAAGATCTTTGTATCGATTTAAACGGATTAAAAATTGGAGCACTTAATTTTTTTTAAATTGTTATCAATCCAATCTTATCCCATGTGAAACAAACATAAGATTGATAGGCTCATTAGGGATGACTCTAGTCCCAAGGTAGTGAAATCAGTGGTGGGTGATTCTAGCAATTTGATCTTGGAAGATGGTGAAATTGCAGCAAAGAATATAACCCCATTACTAATTTGTAGCAAGCTGAGTCAGATGGCTCGGGCCGCACCGAGCGTGATTCCGTACCATGGGACCGACGGTCCAGTTTGCTCCAAGGCAATGCCGACAACGCCTCGGCTTATTGACGGTCCAACTAGATCCGAGGTGACATCCTTCCGCCTCGGCTTACCGACGGTCCAATTTTATCCGAGGAGACATCTATCCGCCTCGGCTTGCCGACGAAAGGACATCACCTCCTTGGTCATTTTCATTGTCACAACTCTCTCGGCTTGCCGACCCTTTGATTGTCGGCTCACATTCGGCTCAGAACGAATGTGGGGGGCCAGGATCCTCCCTCACCCACGTGGGAGTGCCACCGTGGCCGTGATGACGACTATGACGTCAGCCAAACGGTTACCAGGGTGATGGAAACACATGAAGGAGCCAGCTCACTCTCTAAACGGTTACAGAACCCTAAAGTGACGTAAGGAGTACATCAGCCGACGCGTGGCAAGCATGCGTACGATCTTGGAGATCAAGTTAGGACTCCCTATAAATACACTGTTATGCCTCCTGAAAGAGGTACGTTTTTACACAGCTCTAAAACCCTAGCTTCTGATCCTTCATTCTTGATAGCGAGTGTTCTGATTCTTGCACCGGAGGGCCATCCCAGAAAACCTCCGGTGTGGTCTTTAGTCGTGCTCTCTTTTGCAGGACACTGAAGGATTAGGGACCAGACTCGAACCCCAAAGCGAAGGTGATCGAACCATCCTAAAAGGAGCCCCACAATTTGGTGAACCCGACGTGAACCTCTCTTTCTGATCCCCGGCGGCTCCTCCGTTGTTCACTCTTTCATTCTTTGATCAAAAATTCCTTTCCACCACAGCCCACCACTTTTCCCACTCCACGAAATGGGTGGGGCACCACCTCCTTTTCAATCCCTCAACCCCTCTTTGCAAATCCTTTCAGAAACAGGTGTCCACACCGCCTCCCCATCTCACCCCCCTGGTTTTACCCCTCCTGGCGTTAGTACCTCTGTTCAGCGTCCGGTGGGACTAAGTGATGACGCCCTGGCTTATGTCCAGATGCTGGAGCAGCAGCAGGAACAAACCAACGCTGATGTTGTCATGCTCAAAATGGAGATGGCTAGAATCAAAGCAAACAAACGTCTGGCGGCCTCCCATTCTAGCTCTCAGGGAAGGCGTCGGCGAGGAATCTTGCCACCACCACCTAATTTGGTCGGTGAAGGAGAACCGCATCGAGTCTCAGTGTATGACCGCCTGGACCCACCACTAACAGACAATCGAGCTGGGGACAGCGCTCGCTTTGGGCAACAACGTTCCCCGGTTCATAAGCGTCTCGGTAGTGGTGCGGGACACAGAGGTGGAAAAACAAGAAGGGAAGGAAGACCTTACACAGTTTATTCAAGCTCGTCGGCTGGGGACGAATACTCTCAATCTTAAAGTTATGATACGGTTGAGTTTCATGACAACGAAAACGATCAGGCCCTAATTCCATACGATTCAGGACGGCGTAAGAGCCGAACGTCTAGAATGAACGGCAAAGATCCTGAAGTTTTCCCCCCAAAACATGAAGACTTCCCTCGGGAAAATACCCATGTTGGACGCACGGTAAATTCAAGAAACCCACGAACTTTCCCTCGGGAAAAGAGTGTAAGTGTTGTCGTTCGGCACGACGAACAGCCGAGTCGACGCAAAGTTTATCGTACTGAGAATCTCCCTGATGCGGATCGGCTGAAGATCCCCATTGACAAAAGGGAAAGGACATACCAGCGTCGGCAAGATGAAGCAACCGACAAAGAAAAGGATTATCGAGCCTCTAAGAGATCTCGGAGTGATAGAGATGGGCGTCCGCCTCGGCCAACGCACGAGTATCAGCTGAAGAAATTGACCGAGTCTCCTTTCTTGGCCAAAATTCAAGCAACTCTGCCGAAGCCCGGACTCCATCTGTCGAAGTTTCAGAAATTTGACCCCAGCACGACCGAGGCCTATACCCACCTCATCAGCTACCGAAGCACCATCTCTTGCGTCACAGATGACGACGCCATCATGTGCAAAGCGTTTCCATCGAGCCTGGGACGCCTCGGACTGTTATGGTTCAATCAGCTGGAAGTAGGGTCAATCCATAGTTTCAAAGAGCTTGAGAGAGCCTTTAACTATCGGTTCATCACGAGCAACAAGCAGGCCAAAAAGGAAGATGCCTTGGCTCAAATGAAAAAGAGACCCGGCGAAACTCTTCGGAAATACGCCGAGCGTTACTGGCAGTTGTTCAATGAGATACCTGGTGTTGACCAGTACTGGGCAGCAAGAAATTTCAATAATGGATTGGAAACTGGAAGTAAAATCTTAGATGAATTGGCGATTCGGGCACCCCATGGGATGAACGAACTTATGAGAACGGTTGAGCAGTTCTGCTCTTACGAGGAGTTCCTCGCCGAGCGAGAACTTCAAGGCGGACAAAACTCTACCATCCCTCAGCAACTCCACGTTCCTACCCCTCAAATTTCTGCACCGAAACCAACAAGTGAACACGGTAAAGGTTGCAACCAAGAAGGCTCCAAAGGCTCACGACTACGTAGCCGAGACGACGGTATTCAAAGAGCCAATCTACTTCCTCCTACGAACCTTGGAGCGCGAGCCATTCTTTGTGTGGCCGAACCCATCCAAGCTCAACACCGAAGAAGGGAACGATAACACTCGGAAGAGATGTTCCTATCACAACGAGCTCGGACACTACACGACGGCCTGCGCCCTATACAAGGCATTCTTGGAAAATCTGGCAGCTCAAGGACTCTTGGATGATCACATCGACTGGACCAAAACACCAATGCGCCAGCCGAACACCGGGGGTCAAAATCAAATTCCACGACCGGTCGGCGTCATCAACGTAATCCACGGGCCAGTAACCCAGGAAGGAGCACAGCAGCTTCAGTCTGAGCTTGACAAGGCCAGAAAATCAGCAGAAATTTTTTCTGTCTCCACAACTCTCAAGAGGCCTAGGACGTCCGAACGTCCTTGGTCAATTACGTTTACCGACAGAGATCTCGAACGTGTGCAGACTCCCCACAACGACGCCTTGGTGGTGACAGTGCAGATCTCAACTCATTCGGTCAAAAGGGTCCTTGTGGATCAAGGAAGCTCGACTGAGATCATGTACTTGTCTCTCTTCAAAGAACTTAACATCTCAGAATCATCACTTGTACCGAGTGCCGTTCCTCTAGTGGGATTCAGCGGCACGCCCGTTTGGCCCCTCGGCAAAGTGGTTCTCCCCGTTGTCACTGGTTCGGTCGCTGTCAATATGGAGTTTATTGTTGTAGATGCTCCGAGTCCTTACAATGCAATCCTCGGCCGGAATTGGCTTCATTCTATCAAAGCCATTGCCTCAACCTACCATCAAGTGGTACGGTATATTGGAACCACAGGCCGACAAGAAGACCTACACGGCGATCAAGTCCAGGTGTAACGCCCCCATTTTCGGGTACGTTAAAGGACAATTTTATTGATAAAATCAAATGGAGTCTGGCTCATTATTACATCATCAACCTCACAAGGAGTACATTTATTCAAAAGGGAAGGGAACTAAGGTTCCTAACTACAGCTCCGCCTGCTCTTCCATCCTAGCCAGCTCTTCGGCTCCAAAAGCCTCCAAAGTGTACATCTCACCATGTTCGTCTATAAGGTCTGACACATTATACCGGCGTCGCCACCAATATAATATGTCAGGGTCACCAAAGGCAACACCGTGAGCTTAAAAAGCTCAATAGAATAAACCAAACCTACTAACCCTTAACTTACACATAGTGAATCATACAGATAATGATATCTAAGCAGTACGTGTTTATTCAACAGCTATTAACAATAACACATCCGTATTTTCTTTCTAACGTTCGTTGGTTTTCGAAATATCAGAGTTTCTCATACGCAGCGTTTCATTTCCCAAATTAACATTTTGAAAATCGTTAAGTAACCAGAAATTCACATAGACAATTACACAAGCTCATTCAACAACCTAGTTAAATAATGATACATCCATATTCGATATCTTTTAGCGTTGGTGTCATGTCTTTTCGTGTTTCTCCTACGCGACTCATCGTAGACCATGTCATCTTTTTCACCTTTATCAAAATCATAATTTTCCACGTTTCTTTTACAAATTGCTACTAACGAGGCTACCAAGTCCGGCTCCGTTAGTAACACTCATGACGGCTACCAAGTCCGGCCAATCATGGTTTCACAAAACACATTCTTTCAAATCTTGCATTGGCTATCACGTCCGGCCAAGCCCCATTTCCACATGAGACTACCACGTCCGGTCCCATTGGAAATCTACGCAATGAGCTACCAAGTCCGGCTACATTACGGTTTTCGAAAACACTTACACAATGACTACCAAGTCCGGTCATTATGTACTTTCAAAATATTTTCCGCATGTTAATCCCTCCTTCATTTTATCCATATCAATCACACCCTAGGTGTCATGTTTCTACTTTCTCGATTTTCGTGTCTCGTTCGCATGCATAGACTCCGCGGTAATTCATTCCACAATTTAAGTAATCTTGAAACTTAACTAACAAGATCATCCAACTCTATACTATAAAGCATGCTCATTTTATCACATTATCATGCTCAACACTTAATCACACAAGGTTAAGCATAGTGCCACATGGACGGGCACCTTTGGAGTGATAAATCACTTATGCTTTATCAACAACAAGTAGTCAAGTAATCACATAATCAAGCTCACATTCATTCTAAGATTAAAATAGCTTAATTCCTAAATCATGCTTTCTTAAGTTCAAAACAGCATATGTTTATTGAGTACTTCTAACGTTAAGCTAATCATGCCATGGTTAATCAAGATAACAACTCTTAAACATTTCTAGTCATGCTTAAGGACAAGATAACCTACGTATACTTAGAATTTCAAAGGTTTAGAATAATCCATAATCATTTAGAAATACGCATGCAATACGCTATACTTAGATCTTCGAGAATCATAGGAAAACTATACTATACGTAAGGAGTATTCTACATATATACGTATACGTAGAGAAGAGTAGATATAGAATATCTACATTTCAAGAGTAAACATAATTCTAATTATAATTAAGGGAAATAGATATGGAAATCTACATTCTTTTCAACATACGCATATCATACGTTATATTTAAAGCATAGTTAACATCTACATATACTTAGAGTGTAGAAGGTGTGGGAAGATCCTACGCTTAAGCATCATACTATATCTTAAAGGTAAACTACGTTTAATTATCATTCAACCAAATCACATGTACTTAGAACAAGGTTGTATTTAATCTAGTTTCGACAGCATAACTATGTATACTTAGGATTTAAGTAGATAGGAGAATCTACTATACTTAGAGTTAGGAGGTGTAGGAAAATTCTACCTTGATCCGAAACTAGTCGGGGCCGAATAAGCTAATTGGAAATCCTACGGGCGGTGAAACTCTCGAATCTGGACCGAACTTCGGATGGCAGTAACTTGGTCAATATTTGGCCGAATACGATCGTTCTTGAGTTGAAATTGAAGCTCTAGAAGTGCTCTACAACTTTCGTGAAGGAAGTTGATTCTAAAAACTACTCTAAGCAGGAGAATAATGAGGATTTACAAAGGGCAGTAGGCTGCCTGGAAAAACAGAAATGGTTTCTAGAGAGAAGTTGGAGCAATGCTTGAATTTCTAGAGAGAAGTGGGAGCAAGAAGTGAAGGTGTGAGTTTAAGCTTGGAGTGGCCTTCTATTTATAGGCCAAGGGTGATCTATTATCCAAGGGGTAAATTTTCCCCTAACATTTGTTGTCCATTGGATAAAAATTTGTCTAGATTTGGTTGTCCTTTAGTGAGGTAGGATGATGGCTTCAAAGGACATGACTAGGCTTATTGTACACTTTGCACACATCACTCTCCCTCTCTCCCTCTCATCCGAAATCTCTCTCTCTCTCTCTCTCTCTCCCTTTGGTCCAAAGAAGGTGCAAAGGTTGAAAGACCAATGGATTTTCCTTGTTCTTTCTTCTCACCTAGGACAAGGTTTAATCTATTCAAATGGGGTTTGTGTCTAGTCTAGTACTTGAGAAGATTGAGTTTGGATTGAAAGAGCAAGAAACCCTAGATTTGGTGGTACTAGGTGATATGTGAAGATTGGCCAAGGATTATGACTAGGCTTGGAAGAGTACAAGGGCACACATCACCATCTCTCTCTCCCTCTCTCATCCGGCCTCTCTCTCTCCCATCTCTCTCGGCAATCTCTCTCTCTCTCCTCCTATCTCTCTCTCTCTCTCTCCCCTTAGTATTACTATGTATAATATATGTATACTTACTAGATATGGAAGGACAAAAGAAGAATAAACAAATGGGGTTTTAGAAAGAGTAAGATTTTCCCAATAAACAATTGGATTTGGCACAAGAGTACTTCCTATATTTAATTAAGGGTAAGTATACACTTGCCTTATAATAATATTTAGGTACATATAGAATCCTATGGAAATATATATATAAGTATAAATCTTATTCTTTCACTAGAGAATCCCATGGGAAAATTGGGTAATGCTACTAACCAACATACATTAGTACTAGTCCTATCATCCAATGAATAATAATTCCCCTAGTAGTTATTAACCAATTGGTCATAGTCCTCCTAACTTTTATTATCCAAAGGTTAAAGATAGAAAGTACTAGGCTTATATAATCTATTTATGCTAGTACAATGACTCATGGTGAATCTACTTAAACTAATAGACCTTGTACTAGATAGAAAGACTAACCTATAGTCCAATGGGCAACAATTCCCCTAATTTTATTATCCAATGGATAAAGATGGTAAGTACTATACTTTCATAAAGTATGTATATAAGTACAATGACTCATGGTGATTCCATTAAACTAATTAAATCTTGTACTAGGTGGAAAGACTAACTTATTATCCTATGAACAATATTTACCCTAACTTTTATTATCCAAAGGTCATCCATTTCCCTTGTAGTTATTAACCAATGGTCTAAGATGGAAGGTACTATATGTAGATATAAGTACAATGGCTCATGGCAAATCTATTAAACTAATGGATCTTGTACTTGATAGGAAGACTTGACCTATTGTCCAATGGGTAACAATTCTCCTAACATTTATGGACTAATGGGTAAAAGAGTAAAGTATAACATTGGAATATTATATATACATCTTTCAAATATGTGTACAAAGGCCTATATAATACTATATAAGTGTACCTTGGTCAAATCTAATAAAATATCTTAGGTAGAAAGCTTATTGTCCAATGGATAAAGATTTCCCTAACTTCTATCGTCCAATGGGTAAAGATGGTAAGTAATATATAATCATATAAAGTGTACCTAGCAATCTCGTCACAATATCCTCAGTGTAAACCTATGGTCCAATGGATAAAGATTATCCTAGCATCTATCGTCCAATGGGTAATAGATCAAAGGTTGACTTTTGGTCAAGGTCTCACTTAGGGTTCAAATGGTTCACGAAGATCAAAGGTTCGATTAGGCTACTCTAACGATTAGTTAGAAGCTAGCTAGGCTTGCTAAATAGGACGACTTAGGGTTTACTATCTCACTTGTCTTTAGAAAATGACTATGTTGCATGGCGAAGAAATCTCATCACGACGGATTACTAAGGAAAATATACAAGTGCTTTACAAGTATACTTGTCTAGGAGGAATGACTAGAAAGTCTATATGAAGAAAACTATATTTATAAGTCTAGATTTTAGTAACGACGGATTTTTGGATATTAGAAAGGAATTTTAAATGGAATCCAAGTAATAAAATAAAATTCAAATTTTTTATGAAATTTTTATTTCCCAAAAATCCGGGTCGTTACACCAGGCAAAGCAATGTTATGTCCGTGGGAAAGGCACCGAACTCTAAAAGAGTACATTGGGTGGAAGTTCCAGACAAACCAGTCCTTGAAGACGTCGGCGCTCCTGCTGAACAAAAGTCAATTGAAGATCTCGTGAAAATACCAATCAACGAAGACGGATCACGCTTCTTCATGCTCGGTTCCAGTTTGACGGATGCCGAGCGTGACGAGCTGGTCCAGTTCCTTAAAGATAATATCGAAGTCTTTGCTTGGACCCCTTACAAGATGCCTGGCATTGACCCACAATTCATTCGGCATTCTCTCAATGTCTCCAAGTCCGCAAAACCAGTAATCCAGAAACCAAGACGTTCGGCAGCTATTCACGCCGAAGCAGTAAACGAAGAGGTAGATAGACTCCTCGCAGCAGGGGCTATCAAAGAAGTTCAGTACCTGATAGGCGCGTGGAATTCGTGAATTTAAGCGCCTAAGTAGGGGAAATTAGCGCGTTAGACGTGCGATTAATTCTCATTTTCCATTTAATGCGTGCACGTGGTTGGATTTTGTGTTTGTGCCTAATTTGCAGGGAATTGAGATGTTTTGGCGCTAATGAGAAGTATCCGGTAGGCCGTGATGGAGCTTGAGAGCGAGAAAGGCTGTGGAGACTAAGTGTTGGAGTGGAATTGACGAGGGAATCACCGTAGTCGTTCGTGAGCGCTACAAGAAAAGCCAATAGCGCTCAAAAGTGGAACAAAAGGTGCCAGAAACAGATCAGAGAGATCGCGAGCGCTATACCCTTTTCGCTACCTAAATGCTAAGAGGTCAACGGCCAAACGTCAGCAGGTCAACGAAGCACGTCATAAGGCGTTCGCGAGCGCTACACCATTTTGGGTGTAGCGCTACCGAGGGGCTTAGGATGCATGGAACGACGGCGTTTTGGGACGACTAGGAACGTTTTCCGATTTATTTTAGGATTTTAATTGTTTTATTAGAGGGATGACTATATAAACCCGTTTTTAACTCGTAATTAGGGTTACACGTTTTAGAGTTTTACGTTTCGCTTAATTTTTGGCTGCTGTTCTTCTAAGTTCTTATTTGCAGATTCAAGTTTTAATTGAAGTTCCTCAAGTTTTCCAGCTTTAATTCATGTTCTTCTTCGGTAATCGAATCCGTTGCTCTTCCATAAGTTTGTGGAATCGTGTTCTTATTTTCATTCGATTGTTCGAAGCATGTTTAGATCTAGGGTTTTAATTATTACTGCGTTTAATAGAATCATGAGTGAGTAGTTCTGTAGAGTGCGGCCACGGGGCAAAGGCATCCCGTGGCTAGTTTAATTAATGTTTTACCTCGGGATCGAATTAATTTAATCTTTAAGCAGTTTTAGAAGACCGAAAACTCTTCTAACAAACAAAACCCAGGCATCGCCGGAATTCGAATGCGCACGGATACTGGTGACAGGTGGTGCGCATTTGTTAGGGATCCTTTTTCCTATTCTAAAATCAACAAAGTGAATAATTGTGGCCCGAGTGAACATTGGTTAAGCTAGCTGCGGGCGCTGAGTTCCCACGGCTGTACTCTCCTTTTTAAATTCTTATTTCATTAATTCAGTTGGGTAAATTAGTTAGTTAATCAACCTCTTGAACAAAGGGTGGCTACCTAAGAGCCAGGTTAAACTAGAATTCAACACTTTTGAGTCAGCACCGTCCGTCCGTTTCTGTGGTTCGACTCCGGTACTTCCGGATATTGTGCTACACTGGTCGAGAGTCCTACGCTTGGGACGCGTCTTTATTTTAATACACCCGACAGGTCAAGCATTTTTGGCGCTGTTGCCGGGGACGGCGACGTGTGTTCTAGAGTGTGAGTTTTCGTATTTTTTTTGTCTTTTAGTTGAGTCACCATAGGTAGAGAGAAGAAGGTGTCCTTTAAACAGGACCCTCTTTATTATCGTGACCCGACACATCGTTTAGTTCGAAAAGAACTGGAGTCGAGTCAGCCTGTGTTGTCTAGTTCTTCATCTTCTAGTTTAGAGTCAGACTCAGCTGAGCACCAGTCAGAGTCTATTCCCGTTAGTGATTTTTATATAGATTTGCCTTTTGAGTCAGTTAGTGTCAGCAATCCACTTTTCCAGTCAGTTCCAGAGTCAGTTTCAGAATCAGAGTCAGTCGAGATGGGAGATAGGCAAGTAGCTATTCAGCCGTCCTTGAGACAGCACATGCATCCTGAGAGGACCACTCCTCTCGGACCCATTGTGTTCCCTCAGGAGACACAAGAGGCACGTAATGCCTTTACAGTCAAACCTGGTGTCCTTAATAGTCTCCCTAGTTTCCACGAGAGGGAGTGCGATGATCCGTACGAGCATGTGCGGACATTCGAGGGATTGGTGCGCAACCTTGCGTCTAATACCCAATATGAGAATGCATGCCTCAAGCTGATTGAGGCGACGTTGAAAGATGGCGCGCTTCTGTGGTTCCGAATGCAAAAGTCTCAATCCTTCACCACTTGGGCACAAGTGCGCGACGCCTTTTATAGGAAGTACTTTTCTGAGGCTAAGACTAAGAGTTTCAGATGTCAAATCAAGGCTTTAGGCAGGAGAGGGATGAGTCATTTCTCAAGGCATGGGAGCGTTTCAAGGAATTGCTCCTAAGGCTGCCACACCATGGCTTTGAGAGAATTCAGTTGATAGGTTTCTTTCATCTGGGTCTCAACGCTGAGTCAGTCCAGCACATAGAATATTCTTGCAAAGGGGACGATTTCTTGTCCAAAACAGCGGACCAGGCTTGGGATTTCTTAGATGACCTAGCTGATAGGCAGAGGGCTTTAGAGCCATCCGATTTTGAGCGATCCGGACCTTCTGGGTCCAGCGTTATCCCGGTTACCATTCGTGACCAGCGGCTTCAGGCTCAGGTTGAGAAAATGGCTAAGAGATTAGAGGAGCTAGAGGTGAGGCAGGTTCGTCCAGTTCATGAGGTATCAATTGAGGAAGTATGCGTGTGGTGTGAATGTAAAGGGCACACCGCGACGGTTTGTCCTGGGTTTATTGCCGCCAAGGGGGCGAGTCAGTTTAATCAGGAAGAAGTCAATGCAGTTAGGACTTGGGATCCTTATTCTACCACGTATAATGCGGGATGGAGGGATCACCCCAATTTAGGGTGGTCAGACTCCAGACCCGTAGGCGGAGGCCAAGCTCAATCCTTTGCGCCACCTCCGCCGCAGCAGTTTCAACAGGCCCAATCGTCCAGGCCCCCTCAGGGGCAAGTCATCCCATTTCACTTCCAGCCACAAGCTGGTAGAGGGGCAGGACCATCCACTCGTGGTCCCCCCCCAGGTTATTCACAGATGACCGCGCGTGACCATAAGTTAGATGATACTGTCAATTCCATGATGCAGTCACAGATGACATTTCAGACGGAAACGAGACAGCAAATTGGGGCCCTTACAACCCAAATGTCACAACTCACTGCGGTTATCGGTCATCTGCAGCAGGAAAAGGGTAGGTTTCCGGCCCAGGGTAGTACAGCAGGTGCCCATTATTTGGAAAATTCTTCAGGTTCTAATGTTCATAACCCGAATCAGGAGGAGGCTAAGTCGGTCACCATTCTCAGGAGTGGAAAGGAGATCGATAAGTCCATCCAGCCAAAGCAAAAACCAGCTCCACCCCCGGAGCCAGTTGATGCACCAAAAGCAACTCCTGATGTTGTAGATGTCCCTAGGAAAGAGGTAAAGGATGATGAGGAGTCACCTGAGGTGGTGGTGCCTGCAGCTGCAGCCCCCACGACTCCAACACCGCCAGCTGTGCCAGTAGCTCCATTTCCCCAAAGGTTGGCGGTGAAACCTAAGCAGAATATGAACCATAAGATGTTTGAACTTTTTAAGAGGGTGCAATTCCCTATCACTTTGATGGAGGCGATTGAGTCATTTCCCCAGTGCGCGAAGGTATTGAAAGACCTTTGCACGAAAAAGCACAAGAGTCAGAACAATGTGGTTCTGACCGAGCAGGTGAGCTCTATTCTTCAGACTGAAATTCCTGCTAAGTGCAAGGACCCTAGGTGTCCCACCATTACCATAGATATTGCAGGCCAGACGTTCGATAAGGCATTATTGGATTTAGGAGCAAGTGTTAACTTGCTCCCTTATTCAGTATACTTGAGGTTAGGACTAGAAAATCTGAGAGCCACTCCTGTCACGCTATAGTTGGCGGACAGGAGTGTGAGAGTACCTAAGGGTGTGGTGGAGGATGTGATGATTCAGGTAGGTGAGTTCAAATTTCCTGCGGATTTCATTGTTCTAGACATTTGCCAAAATCCTGAGGTTTTAGAGAAGACTCCCATCATTCTAGGTCGTCCTTTCCTAACCACCTCCAATGCCGTCATGAATTGCAAAACTGGCAGGGTCCAGTTGTCTGTTGGCGAGGAGATGATGGAGGTGGATGTTTATAATGTTAGCACTCTTGAGGAGGATGATGAGGAGGTAGAAGAGGTGAGTTTGATCAACGCACTCGTTCAGGAGCACATAGATACAGTTTTGTATAAGGATCCTCTGGAGATTGCTCTTACCGCCGATGAGGCGTCATTTTTAGATTCTCCAGAGGTAGGAAGTTTACTAGAGTTATTGAATGTCGAGGACTCAGTGGAGGAGGTATGTGGGGTCTTTTCTGACCCAATGTTCGAGCCTTTGGGCAACCCTCCGCCCAAGGTTCTTCCGTCATCGGTCCAGCCGCCAAAACCAGAGTTAAAGCCTCTGCCAGACACGCTCAAGTACGCCTTTTTAAAGGGCAATGATACTTATCCGGTAGTGATCTCCTCATCCCTTGAGGAGAATCAAGAGAGGAAGTTGCTTAAATTGTTGAGAGAGCACATAGGCGCGCTTGGCTGGACTGTAGCTGATTTGCATGGTATAAGCCCAACGGTGTGTACACACCGAATCATTCTTGAGGATAGTGTGAAGCCTTCTAGGCAACCTCAGCGGCGCTTGAACCCCCACATGAAAGAGGTGGTTCGGGCTGAGGTTTTGAAGCTCTTAGATAATGGTATCATGTACCCAATTGCCCATAGTGAGTGGGTAAGTCCGGTTCAGGTAGTGCCTAAGAAGGCTGGAGTGACAGTTGTTACCAATGAGCGAGGTGAGTCCGTACCGACCCGAGTTCCTACAGGATGGAGAGTCTGCATAGATTACCGGAAGCTCAATGCGAGCACCCAGAAAGATCACTTCCCTCTCCCTTTCATTGACCAAATCTTGGAGAGGGTGGCTGGTCGTGCTTTTTATTGTTTCCTGGATGGGTATTCGGGATACAATCAGATAGAGGTTGCATTAGAGGACCAGGGAAAGACCACTTTCACGTGTCCGTATGGTACTTATACCTACCGTCGCATGCCCTTTGGGTTGTGCAATGCACCTGGTACTTTTTCCAGGTGTACGATGGGAATTTTTAGTGACATGGTGGAGAGAATAGTGGAGGTATTTATGGACGATTTTTCGGTCTTCGGGGACTCATTTGATGGGTGCCTTGAGAATTTAGGCAAGGTATTGCAGAGATGTGAGGAGAAGCACTTGGTGCTGAATTGGAAAAAATGCCACTTTATGGTAACCCAAGGGATTGTGTTGGGACACATTGTGTCCTCCAAGGGTATCGAGGTGGACAAGGCTAAGATAGACTTAATTCGTAAGCTTCCAACCCCCAAGTCTGTTAGAGATGTGCGTTCATTTCTTGGACATGCTGGTTTCTACCGGCGGTTCATTAAAAATTTTAGTGCTATCTCCCGTCCGTTGTGTCAGTTGTTAGCAAAGGACGCACCCTTTGTGTGGTCCGATGCGTGTGAGGAGGCATTCCAAAAGCTGAAGCGGAGTCTCACTACTCCGCCTATTGTGCAGTCTCCTGATTGGAGTCTTCCCTTCGAGTTGATGTGTGATGCATCCGACTATGCAGTCGGGGCTGTTTTAGGACAGAGGAGAGGGAAGGACCCATTTGTGATTTACTATGCGAGCAAGACACTCAATGAGGCACAGATGAATTACACCACTACCGAGAAAGAGTTGTTAGCGGTGGTGTTTGCCTTAGATAAGTTTCGATCCTATCTGGTGGGGTCGCAGATCACGGTGTTCACCGATCATGCGGCCCTGAAGTACTTGATGACCAAACAGGATGCGAAAGCTCGCCTTATTCGATGGATTCTGTTGCTGCAAGAATTCCATCTCATAGTTAAGGATAAGAAAGGGGTAGAGAATGTAGTAGCTGATCATCTGTCTCGCCTGGAGTTCGAGGATCCCACCTCGGATCTTCCCATTAGAGATTCTTTTCCAGATGAGCAGTTGTTTGCTGCTAACGAGTGCCCATGGTATGCTGATATTGCCAATTATTTGGTAACCGGGCAGATTCCTTCCCATTGGTCTACCTAGGAAAAGCAGCGTTTCTTGAGGAGTGTCCGACAGTACATCTTCGATGACCCATATTTGTTCAAGTACTGTGCGGACCAAATTGTGCGTAGATGTGTCCCCGAGGCTGATCAGCAAGGGATCATAGAGTTTTGTCATGGGGAGGCGTGTGGGGGTCACTTCTCTTCGAAGAAGACCACCGCCAAGATTTTACAGTGCGGGTTCTGGTGGCCCGATATGTTTAAGTATGTGCATGCATTCTGTAGGTCATGTGACCGTTGCCAAAGGCTTGGCAAACTGTCTTCACGTCAGGAGATGCCCCTCCGGCCCATTCTTGTGTTAGAGGTGTTTGATTGCTGGGGCATCGATTTTATGGGTCCGTTTCCTATGTCTCATGGTTTCGAGTACATTCTGTTAGCGGTGGATTATGTGTCAAAGTGGGTGGAAGCAATTCCCACTAAGTCTTTGGAGTCTAAAGTCGTGCTAGAGTTTCTTAAGACTAATATCTTGTCGAGGTTTGGCGTGCCACGCGCCATTATCTCGGATCAGGGCACGCATTTTACGAGTCGGTCATTTGCGAAATTGATGGGGGAATTTCAAATCACTCACAAGGTGTCCACTTCTTACCACCCCCAGACTAATGGGCAGGCCGAATTGGCTAACAGAGAGATTAAGAGGATTTTAGAGAAGACTGTAGGTGTGACGAGGAAGGATTGGTCCACCAGGTTGAACAATGCGTTGTGGGCCTACCGCATTGCTTATAAGACCGTGTTGGGTGCTTCACCCTATCGGCTTGTTTACGGTAAGGCCTGCCATCTGCCAGTTGAGTTAGAGAAGAAGGCCTATTGGGCCATTCAGAAAGTCAATTCTAGTTTGAGTGAGGTGGGTGAGCATAGGAAGTTACTGTTATGTGAGCTCGAGGAGCTTAGGAATGACGCGTATGAGAACGCTAGCATTTATAAGGCTAAGGTTAAGGCGTATCACGATAGGAATATTCAGCGCAAAACCTTTAGAGTTGGTCAGAAAGTGTTGCTCTATAATTCGCGTCTCTATTTGTTTCCAGGAAAGTTGAGGTCACGTTGGGACGGTCCCTATGTAGTGGTTCAGGTGTATCCAAATGGTTCAGTCGATGTCCAAGATTCTAAGGATGATCATGTGTTTAAAGTTAATGGACAGCGTCTCAAACCATATTTGGAATTTCTAGAAGTAGGGGAACCCGATGAGGAGTTGGTCAATCCTGTCTATAAGGATGACCCGGTTGCATAGGCTTTTTCAGCCATGTTTTGACGGGTAGCTCACGCGTACCATGCTCTTCATTGAGTGTGGACCCGGCTCCTAGCGATAGGGGTACCCATCATTGACTTGGGTTTTATAGCTTCGCACGCCGCTATTAAAATAAGGTTCGTGTGCCCAGCCTCGGTTAGTAAGGGCAATTCTAATATCTAGTTCTTTCTTTCTCTTTTCTTCTAAAAAAAAAAACATATATTTTAAAATCCAAAAAGATTTTCTTTTCCGTTTGGGATTTTGCTTTTTGGTCTTGTATAGCCACCCGTGTCTTGCTCATCCGCTTGACACGGGGAGAAAAGTATGACACGTGAGACTGCGTGAAGGTTTGGTGGTGTTCTTTTATTTTTGTTTCATTTGTTGTAGCCCGGATAACACGAATCGGGCAGGACTAATGCCATTTGCATCTTGCGAATAGTTGTGGTTTCGATCTTTTGGTAGGGTTCGCAAGTGGAATGCAAGGGCGACAAACTCCTCGAACATCGGCCGAGGTCACGGTGGTTGGCTGCCACCACAGGTTCACTCTTTCCTTCTCTTTGTTCTTATATTTCTGTGTCTCCATGCTTTGGGGACCAAGCGCATTTCAAGTTGGGGGAAGGGGTGTACTTTGTACACGTGTATTTTGAGCGTTGTTAGTCGGTTTAGGGTTAATTTTTAATTTTTATATTTTATTTTGTATGGGGATACGATTGTTATGCCTGTTTGTATGAGTTAGGTGAGCATGCTAGATTTTTGTCTCATTGTTTGCCTGCTTAACTCGTTTACATGCATATATCTGGCATCTCTGTTTGAATACTGTCGCACCATAAGCAGTGTTGAGTATGTGTTCCCACTTAGTTCACAGTGTGTCCCTGAAAGCATTCCCATGTTTCTTTGTTCATCAATTTCCGCAATTGCATAAAATAGTAGGCGTTTGTACCACTTGTCGTAGTCTAAATATTTTGCATGCATGTTTGAGAGTTGGAAACAGGCTTAGGGGATGAAACAAGGCAGTTCTTGTTTAATTAAACCACTATATGAGTCCCGTTGATCCATTTTAGACCCGTCTGTGTCTGTCATATCTGTGTCAAACTTAGGGAACCGGTGTTTGGATGGGGTGTTAGTTCGGTAGTCCAGCTCTGTGCACATTTTAGAGGCCTCGAATTGTTGTGATAAAGGAGCATCGTCATTGTTGGAAAATTAGAATATTGCTTTTGGGTACTGTGTCTTGGTAAGCCTTATTCTCAGCCAAAATCCCAACTCTTAAACCATTTTATCCCCACCAAAAACAAATTCCCTTTTTAAGAAAAGAGAGAGAAAGTTGAAAAGAAAGAGAAGAAAAAAAAAAACAAAACGAAGTCAGTTGGCCCCGTTGCCCTTTTGACCTACGTTTAAAAAAAAAAAAAAACGAGTTAAGCATTCGGAAGCGCTACACCCAAAGTGGTGTAGCGCTAGGGTCCAGCGGTTAAAAAAAAAAAAAAAAGGGAATCAGACGGTCAAAGGGGAGGGGTCCATCCATCTCCCATCATTATCAGATTATCCCCACTTCCCCATGCCCCACGAAAATCTCTCTCTCTCTCTCTTCCATCACCATCATCTTCTTCCTTTCTTTTTCCAATAACCAGACTCCTCCATCCTCCATTACCAGTCAAACCCCTAACCTCCAAAACTCCATACCCCCCTCAAAACTCCACCAATCTTCACCAAAATTCACAAAAACACTCCTCTCACCCTCCTCTACCATAATATCCAACCCAAATTCCATTCTAACCCCATAAAATTTTCAGATCCGAAAATCCCAAACCAACCTTTTTAGCCCAAAACCCACCAAGTATGGCACCCAAAAAGCAGAATATAGGCAAGGGAAAGGCAGTGGCTGGAGCCTCTAGCGCGCCGGAGGAAGTTCCAAAGAGCCGGGCTAAGCGGAGGGACCGAGAGCAGATTGACAGAGATAGTCAGGCGGAATGGGAGGCGTCTATTAAAGAACGGGGAGTGAAGAACGAGAGGCACATTGTTGATGACGGTTTATGGCCGGCAAACTTCCCTCCTTTCCTCGCCATCCGGGACCAAGGGTTGAGGTATTGGTTTGAATCTAATCCTGGGTATAATAATGCTTTAGTTGAGGAGTTTTATAAAAATATGATTATGCCGGAGATGGGTCAATATTTGGCTCCGGGTGCTCGGATTACTTCAAAAATAGGTACTACTCCGGTATTTATTGATGCGGCTGAGATAGCCACTGCTTTGGGGTATCAGAGACCCACGGGACCCATAAACTACCCTAGGCCGGATGAGGCTTTTAATCAGGATGAGGTGGCTGGGTATATATATGAGAACCGCAGGAATGCTAGGATTCCTCATTGGCCTGGTAGATTTACGACTGCATATCGGTTTCTCAACCAAGTGGTTTGCTACAATTTATATCCTAGGGGTCGGGAGGGCGCACCCCAGAGGTCGGTTGGAAACTTGATGTTTGCATTTATGGAGGAGGACACCGTCTGTGATTGGGCCCTATATATTTTATTGCAAATGTGTGATTTTAGGGATGCCCCGACGACATTGAGAATGCCTTTCCCGTGCTTAATTACTAAAATTCTGAGGAGCAGAAATGTCCCGGGGAGGCGTTTTATAGCAATGATGATCTGCTGCCTGGGGATTTGGACTCCTCGTTTATACAGCGGAGTAGGGCTCAGATAAGAGGGGTTGAAGGATCATTGCTTACTCCACCGCCGGCCAGCGCAAGTACTAAGACTTGGCTGGAAAAGATATTTGGTTGTATGACGGGCCTTGCTAGGAGCCAGCGCAAGTTGAAGAGAGAGCAGATGCAGTTAGCCAGAAATCAGGCGGATATACTTGATAGGCAGCGCCACATGGAGGCGCAGATTTCTGGGCAGAATCCGGGGCCTTTCCGACCTAGGCGGTGGCCGGTATTGGAGGTGAGCGATGATTTCGCAGATGAACCTGAGGAGGAAGAGCATTCGGATGCTGGGGATGGTGATTGAGCATCGAGCTGGGCTAGTGGTGGTGTTATTTTATGTGTTTTGTCGAGTCATGTCAGTTTTTGTGTTATTTCATGTCTTTTGTGAGTCGGTGGTAGAGTCTTGTCATTTCAGATATTGTGTAATAACTCGTACTTTGTTATGTTTGTGACTGATATTTTGTGTTGAGCACCGGTGTGGTGCAAGAGTCAAGGTGGCGGCCAGTCAGGGTAGACTATCCATACGTTTCTATAGGCCGCCACCCTTTGCATGTTCCTTGTTCTTTCGTAACCACGGTCGTTAAAAGCCCAATGAAGTCCTTAGTGGATCCAATGCACGTTTTTAACTCTCTTGCATGCATGTTTATATTTAGCTATGGATGTGTGATATCTTTATTTCGTTGAGCTTTCATTGTTATAATTGGCGTTATTTTGTTTGGCACGTGGTGATTTTTGTTCCATCTCACGTTGGTCGCCAAGCGCCTCGCATGGGATGTTGAGTGTTCCGGTGAGTGAGAATGACATTGTAACTTTGTGGGGGCATTCTATCTCTATTGTTTCGGTGCAAAATTGTTCAAATTATAGTTAGGGCATGCATGTGACTGAGTTAAAGGTGGCAATGAGGAGGAAATTTGTGTTCACTAAATTTTTGTACAGGTTGCATAACTCTCGTATCCCCTGTTGAGTTTCTTGTTTTGTTATTTTTATTTCGTTCATTGCTAGGGACTAGCAACGCTCAAGTTGGGGGATGTGATAGGCACGTGGAATTCGTGAATTTAAGCGCCTAAGTAGGGGAAATTAGCGCGTTAGACGTGCGATTAATTCTCATTTTCCATTTAATGCGTGCACGTGGTTGGATTTTGTGTTTGTGCCTAATTTGCAGGGAATTGAGATGTTTTGGCGCTAATGAGAAGTATCCGGTAGGCCGTGATGGAGCTTGAGAACGAGAAAGGCTGTGGAGACTAAGTGTTGGAGTGGAATTGACGAGGGAATCACCGTAGTCGTTCATGAGCGCTACAAGAAAAGCCAATAGCGCTCAAAAGTGGAACAAAAGGTGCCAGAAACAGATCAGAGAGATCGCGAGCGCTATACCCTTTTCGCTACCTAAATGCTAAGAGGTCAACGGCCAAACGTCAGCAGGTCAACGAAGCACGTCATAAGGCGTTCGCGAGCGCTACACCATTTTGGGTGTAGCGCTACCGAGGGGCTTAGGATGCATGGAACGACGGCGTTTTGGGACGACTAGGAACGTTTTCCGATTTATTTTAGGATTTTAATTGTTTTATTAGAGGGATGACTATATAAACCCGTTTTTAACTCGTAATTAGGGTTACACGTTTTAGAGTTTTACGTTTCGCTTAATTTTTGGCTGCTGTTCTTCTAAGTTCTTATTTGCAGATTCAAGTTTTAATTGAAGTTCCTCAAGTTTTCCAGCTTTAATTCCTGTTCTTCTTCGGTAATCGAATCCGTTGTTCTTCCGTAAGTTTGTGGAATCGTGTTCTTATTTTCATTCGATTGTTCGAAGCATGTTTAGATCTAGGGTTTTAATTATTACTGCGTTTAATAGAATCATGAGTGAGTAGTTCTGTAGAGTGCGGCCACGGGGCAAAGGCGTCCCGTGGCTAGTTTAATTAATGTTTTACCTCGGGATCGAATTAATTTAATCTTTAAGCAGTTTTAGAAGACCGAAAACTCTTCTAACAAACAAAATCTAGGCATCGCCGGAATTCGAATGCGCACGGATACTGGTGTGGTTTGAGGAACCCAAGTCAGGGGTAGTGGAACGTATTGATTTTTTGGGTGTTGATGATGTTGATCTTGTTTACCATCCTTATATTGCAAATTTTGTCAACACCAAGAAATTTGATTTAGTTCCGCTTGTGCACTTTGAGGCTTTCAAATTTCTTAACAAAACTCGGCGATTGCTTTATTCGAAATATCTTTTCTTGTGGTCTGGCCGAATTCAATTTTTAGTGCAAAGCTTAGAGTGGGGTGGTGCATTCTTGGGAGTTGCTTTTGTGCATTTAATTAACTTTCGGATTCTATGTTGGAAAGATCTCTCTCTCTCTCTCTCTCTCTCTCTCTCTCTCTCTCTCTCTCTTAAACTCAAAAAAAAAAAAAATTTGAAAACACCAAAATAAAAAAAAAAGATTTTCTTTTTAGTTTTGGGCTTTTAACTTGTTGGTCTTGTATAGCCACCCGTTTCTTGCTCATCCGCTTGACACGGAGAGAAAAGTATGACACGTTAATCGCGTGAAGATTTGGTGGAGTTTTCTTCTTTTTATTTTTTTTGTTTTGGGAGCCCGGATACCACGACTGGGCAGTACTAATGTCTTTTGCAGGATTTGGTGGCTTGCGTGGAGGCCGGAAATGGCAAATTCCTCGAACATCGGCCGAGGTCATGGTGGTTGGCTGCCACCCGTAGGTCCATCTCTTCTCCCTTGTGCTTTCTTTTTCTTATTGCCTTCATGCTCTGAGGGCATAGCATGCTCTAAGTTGGGGGGAGGGTGTACTTCGTACTTGTTTTTATTCATTTTGCATAGTTAAAAAAAAATCAAAAAAATTGAATTAAGGATTTTGGATACTTGGGTGCAACTATTCTTGGTTGATGGCTTTTAATTAGTACTATAGTGGTTGTTGTGCGAGTCGGAGTCTCGATACAATTTTATGGATAGACTTAAGCTCGTGAACATGATGTTGAAGAAGCACTTGGTTAACCGGTATCATCTATAGTTGGATAGCGTTTGGTCACTTGAAAACGTGCTCTCACACACACTGCCCCACATGAGTATTTACCGGTCTAGAGTTTGGTTCACATGTTTTTGATATTTCGGTATAAGCTTGTTTGATGGAATTTTTGAAACTCCTTTCCCAATATAAAAAAAAGAGTAAGAGAATAAGTTGTGTGTGCTATATTGTTAATGCTTATCCGGGCGTCCATTGAGTAGTAACCGGGCAATCGGGGTATGCTTCCACCGTGTTGTTCGCGTCAAAAGATGGATAGACTTTGTGAAAGTATCGTTAAATGTGGTTAGCTTAGATCTCAATATAAAGCCTTTTTGACTTGAGCAATTAAGTCCGTAGGGGTCTCTTAAAACCTGGTGCTCTAAAGCCGTTTGGCTTGGGGATAACCGACCCAAAGCTCGCTAAAGAGTTAACTAGAAAGCCTGAGAGATCCGGGCATTGCACGACCATGATAAAAACACAAAATAAAAAAATAGAAAGAGGAAAAATACAAAAAGGGAAGGAGTGCGCTTAAGAAATATTGGGCTATCAACGGTGTGTGAACTGTTCTCGAGGTTGGTAAATTTCTCTATGTGGTTTTCTATACACGCATGCCATTTGAAAATTCTCTATCCGATCGTAGGCGAGAGGATTAATTTTTGTGCTAAGTTTGGTACGAAGTTCACTTGTTTAGTTCTATTCATGGATGAAATATCTTGCCTTTGACTTGTCTGATAGTCATTGTAGTGCTTTTAAATGTTATTGATTGGGTTGAGTTGCATTCGAAGTGTCCGAATCATTTGCGTTTTGTGGGTGATCACTGCTGAAAACCCTCACGAGACTTCACTCGTCCTACCGGAGCCGTCCGGAGGTTTAAAAGATCTATCATTTTCTTTATTTTATTTTTGTTCTTTTTCTTTCGTTACTCGGGACTAGCAACGCTCAAGTTGGGGGGTGTGATAGGCGCGCAATATCATGGATATAAGCGCCTAAGTAGGGCATTTTAGCGCGTTAGAGGCGCGATTTATTTCATTTTCCACTTGATATCATGCTTTGTCTTGGTTTTGTGTTTCTATTATTTTCTCAGGTAATAAGGCGGATTTAGCGCCAAGGTTGGAAAGCGTGGCCTCGAGGCCGGTTCGTACGTTGCCGGGGTGTCAAAGCGGAGGTTGCTCAAGCTGGTTTTCATGATTTTGGGTAAAGACGGAAGTTAGAAAAAGTCTTGGGTCGAAGTGCGAAGTGCTTTGGAATTTTGGATGGTTAATTCAATATTAGACAAACCCTAAGGGCCACTATGTAATTAATGCTTTCAATTCCTATAAAACAAACTTTATTACCCTACTGAGCAGCGGCAGGTTTTTGGACGAGAGTTCGGGACGGACGAAATAGAAGAACAACTGGGCTGCCGAGATCTCTTTTTTTTTGACGCACGCATATCGTCAGTTAACATTCCGAGTTTTATTTTACAGCTTTAGATTGATTCCTTCGGAGCTTTGTTTTACTTATTTTCAAGTTTTCAAAGTTTTGTTCAGATCTTCGTACTCTGGTAATTCGTATTAATTTTTGTTCTTTATTAAAGTTGTTTGCGAATCGTATCTTAGCGTTAATCTTTTGTTTAATTTTCATTCAAAGCATGATTAATTCTAGGGTTTTATTCTTTTTATTTTTAATGAGTGAGTAGTTTTTCTAAGGTTTGGTCGCTGGGTAAAGGCGCACCGCGACCCAATTAGGATTCGTCTCGCAATTTTTCATGTTCATTAAATTAATTAAATAATTTTAGTTGGTGAAAACTACGTTCGTTGGACGAATCCGAGGCATTGCCGGGACTCATGTGAGCGGGAACGGGGGACCAAAATCTGTTCGCCGCTGTGTACGGGACCGGTAACCTTAGGATTCGCATCCTTCGGAGTTTCCAATTCTCCCTAATTTTAACCGTTTTTAGAACTTTGAAAAGCGAGTGGATTCTGATTGGGTAGCAAGCGCCAGATTCCCAACGACTATGCCTCTCTTTTTAATTATTTGAGCAAGTTATTTGTTAGTATTAGTTAATTAATCAACTCAAAGACAAGGGGTGGCTACCTAAGAGCTCATTTTAATTAGTAACAACCCGAGTTTTTAAGCAACACACATCACCGTCTCTGTGGATTCGACTCCGAATTTACCGGATATTATGCTACGTCGGTCTCCGCCCTACGCTTGGGAGATACAGAAGCTAACAGGCATGGCCACAGCACTTAACAGATTCATCAGTCGGTCCTCGGATAAATGCCACGTCTTCTTCCAAACCCTAAAGAAGCAGAGCCGACGGAGCTTCAAATGGACGGAGGATTGTGACAAGGCACTTGCTGAACTCAAAGCATATCTCAACTCGGCTCCACTTCTCGTCAAGCCGTCGCCTTTTGAGACTCTGTACCTATACCTCGCCGTCTCCCCACACGTCGTCAGCTTGGCACTGGTCCGACGCGAAGGCCCCGAGGATCAGCCTATCTACTTCGCAAGCCGAACGTTGCTTCCAGCCCAAACAAGATACTTGCCTTTGGAAAAACTTCTGCTTGCTCTAGTAACAGCGGCTCGGAAGCTCTTCCCTTATTTCCAAGAGCATCCAATTATTGTCCTCACAGAATTTCCACTGAAGAATCTCCTTCGGAAGGCAGATCTTTCAAGCCGAGTCTCCCAATGGGCAGTGGAGTTGGCCAATTTCGACATCCACTTCGAGCCTCGAACTGCAAATAAAGGCACAAGTTTTGGCCGACTTCATCGCCGAATTCACTCCTGGAAGCCCCGACGAGGAAGCTCTGATTCAACCAGATTATGGAATGTTGGAGCAACATGAGGCTCGGAAAACATGGAATCTTTTTAGTGGCGACTTTTGGAAACTCCATGTTGATGGTGCGTCAAACAGCAACGGCGCCAGTGCAGGAGTTGTCCTTGTCACTCCCTGCGGTGTGTTGCATGAAAGCGCTATCACAATCAACTTCCCAGCAACAAACAATGAAGCCGAGTATGAAGCTTTATTGGCTGGTCTCCGTACAGCCGCTAAATTACAAGTCGAGGACCTCCACGTCTTTTGTGATTCACAACTGATCGTTAATCAAGTAACTGGAGACTACGAAGCTCGGGATCCAAGGATGCTGAAGTATCAAGCTACGGCGTTGGAACTCATCCGACAATTCAAAGGATTCCATATCGAACAGATTAACAAGGAATACAATGCTCACACCGATGCTCTCGCAAGTCTGGCCTAGGTTAGTAAAGCCTCCGAATATAGAAGCATCAGCCTCGGAGAAATTGACGAACCAAGCTTTGAAGCTCCGGCAGAGGTTCTTAACATCGCCCTCGGCCCCAGCTGGATGGACGAGATTGTTGCTTTCCTCAAACATGACATACTTCCCTCGGACAAAAAGGAAACTCACCGAGTCCGAAGCAAGTCGGCCTACTACTAGATCTCCGAAAACGGTCAACTTTACAGAAAGAGTTTTACTGGGCCGTACCTTCGAGTCATCCATCCAACCGAGGTTCCTACGATTCTGGCCAAGCTTCACTCAGGAAGCTGTGGGTGCCATTCAGGTGGCCGTTCTCTTTGTCAACGAGCTCTAAGTCAGGGATATTTCTGGAAAGGAATGAAGAAGGATTGTGAAGAAGTGGTCAAGAAATGCAAACCGTGCCAGCTGTTTTCCCCCATCCCAAAACAACCTGTCCAAGCTCTCAAGCCTATCACCAGCCCATGGCCTTTTGCTCAGTGGGGCTTGGACATAGTCGGAAAACTTCCCACTGCTCCTGGAGGATTCAAATTTCTGATAACAGCAACAGACTATTTTTCAAAATGGGTAGAAGCCGAGCCACTTGTTACAACGACCGAGGCAGACGTTCGGCGGTTTGTTTGGAGAAACATAGTCACAAGGTTCGGTGTACCCTACGCAATCGTCTCTGATAACGGTTCTCAATTCGTCGGCAACGAGCTGACTGGACTTTGCGCGGAGTTCGGAATTCGATTCTTCAACTCTACTCCATCGTACCCCCAAGGCAACGGCCAGGCCGAGGCTACCAACAAGACCGTCTGTGCCGGTATTAAACGTCGGCTGGACTCCAAAAGAGGAAGATGGGCCGAAGAGCTGCCCCGAGTCCTTTGGGCATACCGCTCCACTCCAAAACGCTCCACGGGCCAGACTCCCTTCGCAATGGCCTTCGACATGGAGGCCGTAATTGCACTAGAGTCAAGGTTCCTAACACTTCGAACTGAGACCTTTGACCCACAGACTAATGATGAGGCAGTAGCCACCGAGCTCGTTCTAACCGAAGAGAAGAGGGATGATGCCCAGCTCAAGCTCGCCAGTTACCAACAAGAGGTCGCTCGGGGCTACGACCGGAACTTTCGGCTTAAAAAGTTCAAAATTGATGACTGGGTTTGGAGGAAGGTGGTCCGAGCCAGTCAAAAAACGAAGTTCAAACCCAACTGGGAAGGTCCATACAGAGTGGTAAAGGAAGTCGGCAATGGCTCCTACAAACTAGAAGACAAAGATGGAAGAGAGATCGAGAACCCTTGGAACGCTCTCAACCTCAGAAAGGCTTATCTTTGAAACACCACTCAGCCTGAGCTTGTCTCGGCCTCTATCTATTTTTGTTTTCGAAACTTGTAACAAGTGTTGGGCACGTCTTTACTTGAATCAAAGATGATATTATCCAAAGCACCAGCTTTTACTTTTTCGTACTCTCATTTTTATTGTTCGACTTCGGTCACATAGCTCGGATCTAGTATCCACATTTTAACATTGGCTCGACCAACTTGACGTTCGGCCAACTATGATCACTAAACCTTCTGGTTTATTCCAGTTCGGCTAAGTTCATTTTTTGACTTGAAAAAAAACGGCCACATTCAACATTTACTTAGTTTCTTATTTTGGTATAAGACTGGCACTTGAGCTGAGCCCAACACCAAAATAGGGGCTGTTAATGAGTAAATAGTTAAGCAAGGGTTTTTGAAACCCTCGGCGACATCATCATAAAATATTTCAAAGGCATAAAAGCAGAAATATTCAAGCATCAAAGACAAGCAAACACATGCAAAAATTCAAAGGGATGAAAAACTTAAACATGTTTTAAAATCCTAGCAGGAAGGTACGGCATGGTAAATCGTTCGGCGCCATCCCCCCTCAAAAACAATTACAAACCAAGTTCAAAAGTACTTGAGAAAAACAAAGACTACGTGAAAAACTAAGTTAAAAGATCTAGGGTTGTAGCAATCTCCTCGTTTCCCTCGGCGACAGCTGCATTGACCTGCTTCTTCCCTCCCTCGGTGGGCTTCTCCAAACCTGAAGCCTCGGCAACCATTTCGTCTTCATCCTCCTCTAGAGGAAGCGGTGCACACTCTTCCTCGATATAAGGAAGCTCCAGATCCGGAATGACAGGCTCCGGCAGCTGCATTAGAAAGCTTGACTCAGGCTGAATCACCATCACTCCAGCCATCGCCTCGGCTCCAGCGGCATACCCAAGCCTGTAGAAGTCAGGCAGCCGAACCTCCAGCTCCAGAGCAGCTCGCTGGATCCCGGCCTCATAGCCCTTAGCGTCGGCTTGCCGCAACTTCTCCTTCTCTTCCTTCTTCATCTTCTCCACCTCAGCCTCGGCGGAAGAAGCAGCAGTTTTTGCCTCGGCAAGCTCCTTTCTTAGCTTTTCGACCTCAGCGTCGGTCTCCTGCAGCTGCGACTCCGAGATCTTGAACTTGGCTCGGAAGTTGTCCCTGTCCGTCCTGTACCGCTCACGCTCGGCAGAGACCTTGGAGGCTTTGTCATAAGCCTTCAAAGCAGCTTGGCCAGTCTGAAAAAGGAACAGGTCGGAAACATGAAACAGAAATTGAAGTGCAAAATCCTAGAACTCAAAAGTTTGAAAACATACCTGCACAAGTTGAGAACACATCTCTCCGAGGCCTGGGAGAAGGTCGGTTGGAACCTGATCGTAGTCCCTCGGGAGAGCCAGCCCCCTCAGAAGGGTAACCGTCAGATTCGGCTCCTCCTTGACCGAGTCTTTAAGGAGAAGCACCCTCCCGTCGGCCATGGTATAGGATGGGCCGAAGGGACGTTGAACTTCAGCCTCGGAAATAGTGCCAATCAGATCGACGCGGCGCTCAGCTGGGCGGCTTAGGTCCTTCGGCGGAGAAGCTTGGAGGCCTTCTGATGGGGCCGATTGAGAGACATTCGGCGGAGGAACATCCTCCGAGAGCTTCTGCTTCTTTTCCTTCTTCTGCTGCTGTGGGTCTGGAGCGCTTCGGCCCCTACCAGGGTTCGCCGTTTTGGTTTGGATGACGGGCCTCGATATATTCCTTCTTGACATCTCCTCAGCTGTCGGCTCGTGAATCTGAAGAGAAACGTTGAAACCTGGGATTGTGGCCTCAAAAATACCCTCGGATCCTAGCGGGGTAAGCCACTCCTCGGCTGAGTACCCAATCTTTGGCAGCCTCACCCCTTTTTGGCGTTTCTGGCGCGGTCCCTCGGTGTCGGACAGCGCCCCCTTCTTCTTCCGGCCTGCTGCTTGGCTCGGCTTACTTTTCCCCTTCGGTTCTGTTGCGCCGCTCGGTTCGCCGTCCTTCTTCTTTAGAACACCCTTGTAGGAGGGCGTATAATCCAGGAGGGTGGGAGCGTGTCGGATAACTTGGGCCTTCAGAGTCTCGCAGGCTGCCTCCCGAGCTGTAGAGTTCAAGGTCCTGGAAATTGGCCCGAGCTCTGCAAAAACAAATCATCATAAAAAGAGATTTCAGTCTAAACATGAAGATAAAGAAAATCAATACGTCATACAGAAGAAAATCCAATTCGGCAACCTCTGTTGTCTATGAACCTCGGGATATCATGTCGACGGCGGATATCACCGAACTCAAAGTTCCCTCGGACCTCCAAGAAAATATTGGCCCACTTATCGGTGTCGGAGAGCCCTTCAATCAAGGACTCCATCCTGGGGCGCGTTGTTAGGAATCATCGCTTGGACTTTCCATGCCGAGACATCGTGAAGACATAGAATAGATCGGTCGGCTTGAAGTCCAGGTTTTGGCTCTCAATCAGAGCAATTACCGACATGATTGCGAGCTGGTGAGGGTACATGCTAAATTTCCAAAGGATCTCCCTCAGGAAGGGGTGCACGGGAAACCGGAGCCCGGCCTCGCAGATGGCCATCAACGGCACAGTGATGTGTGTTGGACGATCCTTTCTCTGGTCTCGGATCTCACTACTCCTTACTCGGTGAAGGAAGACATCCTCAGGGATATTATATTTCTGACAAAACGCCTCTTGCTCGCCGGCGCTCCCAGAAAAGTAATGGTTATAAGGGCACAAGAGTCCCTTGTCAAAGAGGTCATCGTCGCTCCTCGCCGAAGTGGTAGCCTCGGCTCCAGAGGTAAACCTAGACTTGGCTTCCTGACCCATCCTGGGTTCATTTTCTGACTCGGTCTCAGTAGAGAGTACAATCTCGAGTTCGATATTAAAGCCGTCGTCGGCGGCATACTCGAAGACCCTCTCGGCATTTGAATCCTCGGGAAGGGGTGCACGGGAAACCGGAGCCCGGCCTCGCAGATGGCCATCAACGGCACAGTGATGTGTGTTGGACGATCCTTTCTCTGGTCTCGGATCTCACTACTCTTTACTCGGTGAAGGAAGACATCCTCAGGGATATTATATTTCTGACAAAACGCCTCTTGCTCGCCGGCGCTCCCAGAAAAGTAATGGGCATAAGGGCACAAGAGTCCCTTGTCAAAGAGGTCATCGTCGCTCCTCGCCGAAGTGGTAGCCTCGGCTCCAGAGGTAAACCTAGACTTGGCTTCCTGACCCATCCTGGGTTCATTTTCTGACTCGGTCTCAGTAGAGAGTACAATCTCGAGTTCGATATTAAAGCCGTCGGCGGCGGCATACTCGAAGACCCTCTCGGCATTTGAATCCTCGAACGCTGGGGAAGTCGCAGACATCCTCGTAGAAACTGATTCTGAGGCTCGGCGATGGTTCCTACGTCGTTCTATCAGCGAATTAATGAGCCGACGTTCGGATTCGGTCTCTGAGCGATCCGAATCTGAAGAAATGTCGATGACCTCGTGAGCCAGACCTAAGAAGAAAAGGAAACAAAGAAAATGAGAAGGCCAAACATCCGCGTCGGCAAAAAAAAAGATAAAGAGGTTCGGACTAAACTACAGGCTCACGAGTCACTTTCTAATCCCTAAATTGGGTTCGGCACTCTCCGAAGTGAATTCAACGAATCGGCAGGAACGTCCAGATGATAGACGTTCGGCCACCTAAAACCATTAAAAGATAAGTCTCGGCAGATCTCCAGCGCCCCTATTGAGGCTCGAAAGAACAAGTTGAGTTTGGGGATGAACTCACTATTCATCCCCAGCGTTTACTATTGCCAAAAGACAGAAAATACCCCAAATCGCCCCAGAAAACCCAGAAAAGCATGGAAAAGCTGGGAAAAAGTGAAGAACAAAGGAAATCGACTGCTTCCTTGAAGATCTGCGGTCTGAATCAGGCCTGAAATCTGAGATCTGGAGCGAGATCGAAGACTGGAGCGTGGTTGAAGAGAGAGAAGCTCTGGATTGAAGAGAGAGAAAGTGCAAGAAGACTTTCTCTCTCCTCCTTCTCCGCTATTTATAGGAGAAGCTGGTACCTCGAGTTTTCCGCGCAATCATAACGTTGCCGAACCGCTGACCAGTGAGAGCGTGACACGTAGCCGTCTCCGTTTCCCATGCGTACTGAAGCTGTCCCTTCATCTGCCAAAGCGTACTTTCAACTGACACGGCCCTTCGTCGTTTGTCATCTGTCAAGTGACCGTTGGGGCTCGGATCTTACCGTTGCCGGCATCAAAGGAAGACCCTCGGCTGGGGCTCGGCCTAATTGGAGTCAATCCCTACCGTCTGAAGAAGCGTCGACAGGAATTGAAGGGCTATTGTAGCAGGCCGAGTCAGATGGCTCAGGCCGCACCGAGCGTGATTCCGTACCATGGGACCGACGGTCCAGTTTGCTCCAAGGCAATGCCGACAACGCCTCGGCTTACCGACGGTCCAACTAGATCCGAGGTGACATCCTTCCGCCTCGACTTACTGACGGTCCAATTTTATCCGAGGAGACATCTATCCGCCTCGGCTTGCCGACGAAAGGACATCACCTCCTTGGTCCTTTTCATTGTCACAACTCTCTCGGCTTGCCGACCCTTTGATTGTCGGCTCTGAACGAATGTGGGGGCCAGGATCCTCCCTCACCCACGTGGGAGTGCCACCGTGGCCGTGATGACGACTATGACGTCAGCCGAACGGTTACCAGGGTGATGGAAACACGTGAAGGAGCCAGCTCACTCTCTAAACGGTTACAGAACCCTAAAGTGACGTAAGGAGTACGTCAGCCGACGCGTGGCAAGCATGCGTACGATCTTGGAGATCAAGTTAGGACTCCCTATAAATACACTGTTATGCCTCCTGAAAGAGGTACATTTTTACACAGCTCTAAAACCCTAGCTTCTGATCCTTCATTCTTGATAGCGAGTGTTCTGATTCTTGCACCGGAGGGCCATCCCGGAGAACCTCCGGTGTGGTCTTTAGTCGTGCTTTCTTTTGCAGGACATTGAAGGATTAGGGACCAAACTCGAACCCCAAAGCGAAGGTGATCGAACCATCCTAAAAGGAGCCCCACATAATTCATGATCCGGTTTCAGATGTTGGGATGTTTGACTAAGGCTTTTGGAACCTCTCAAAAGTGGGATTTTAAATCAAGCTGATATGGAAATGGTTTGATCTTAACCCGGCCTAGGTTAAATCTATTGATGGTGTCCAGTTAGTTGTGGATCTCGACCCAGCTGAGAAGGCTAAAGAAACGGGAAAAGGAAATTGGAAGCAGAAGTCGATTGAGAAAATGTTGGGCATTTCTAAATCTAAGAAGAAAGTGGGAAGAAAGAAGAAAAATGCGTTGTGTTTAGATCTGCGATTGCTTCTGCGACTTTATCCGCTTGTGGGCAGCATGCCCTCGGAGAGAAAGGATTTCGTTCCTTTTCGCCATTGCGGCCCTTTTTTTTGAAAATCGAGGGAGCGCGAGCGGAGAGGCAAGCGCTCAAAAATACAGAGTCGCCATTTGAGTTTTTGAGGGTTCGACACTCAAGGAACCATATTTCGAAGCACCTGCCGCGCTGTTTGCTTGAAAAAGTTAAGGAAACCAGTTCGTCATAACCATATCTGGGTTCGGGAGCCAGGTTACGAGAGGGGAAGGGTTTTAAGGCACCCCTCTCGCCCAATCCGGAGATCGGTCTTTACTTAGGCATTTTTATGAAAACTTTTGTGATTCTTCTTCTTTTAATTAATTTTAGCCAATTAGGGCGGGGGAACAGTTAATCGGGGATTAAAACTGTAACAATTTGCAGGATGTGATCAAATAATAGCATGGATGGATGGGAATTTGAACAATAAATGGAATAAAGTTTCAAACAGTGAGGAAACACCAAAACAGTGCCTTGGTATGGATTTATATATCACAAGCAGTGGCCAACTTGCATGCATGGATAAACCTGTATGCAAGTGAATCATCGCGCGATACTTCCATACCATCGTGCGAGTGTTGATGCCTCAGTCACAGTCTAAACTTTATCCCCTTCTGGGTTCTGGAAGGACCAGTGCACACACAGGGGCAAACCAAGCAGTTTATATGTACTGGAAAGTAAATAATATTACAAAACAGACTGGAATAAATTGAAAGACAACCCCTAAACAAGTGGGGTATTGAAACAAAGGCTAAGGGCCAAGCTGCCCATGCAAGGGCAATTTCTAGAAATCAGCAAACCATCGCGCGACAGAGTGGGATACTCGCGCGAGGGTCATGACTGGATTTTCAGGAATTGCTTTGCATGCTTGGGCTCTGATACATATTCAGAAGCATCCCAAGGGCATTCCAAATCAAACAACGTAGTAAAAGGGCATAACCTATAGATTTTAGCATGCAACACAGTGATCTATATAAAAAATAAAACTATATAACAACCATGAACATGAATAAGACAAGAAATGGCTAGCATCCCTTCCCCACGTGGACCAATCTCTTGCTGACAGAACTGTCGCGCGAGTGTTCGGGTCTATCGCGCGAGGGTTTGCTAGGCCACGGCTTTTGAAACCTTGCCAGCTTTAGGGCCATGACTGTTATTGATTACCAGCTTTGGCCCTGCCAGCCCCCCTCAGGGATCAGAATAGAGAGCAGAACGAAGGTGTTATACCTTTGGTTTTTGAGTTTGAATGGTGTTTGAGCTTTGATGCTTGAGGTTGAATGTGGTGTGGAAATGAGGTGTGAGATTTTGTAACCTTTTCTTCCTAACCTTTAAAACCCAACATGTATGGATTTTTTTAAACCCTTTAAAAGATGAACGGGGGGGGGGGGGGGGGGGGGCCCCTATTTATAGGGTAAGACCCTTCCATTAATGGAAACCCTCCATTAATGGAAATTATTCCATTAGTAGAAACTATTCCATTAGTGGAAATATTCCATTAATGGAAAACATCCCATTAATGGAAACTATTCCATTATTGGAAACATTCTAGAAACCTTCCTTTAATGGAAACATTCTAGAAACGTTCCATTAATGGAAACCTTCTAGAAACCTTCCAAAAATGGAAAGTTAAAGGTCGGTTGAAATAACCAACGCGCGCGGGTTAGAAATCGGCGCGTGCCAGTAGGGTTTCGGGAATTTTAAAGAGTTTTGGAAACACTCAAAGCTCAAACATGCTATCATTCCCGGAGTGTTCTTGATCCGTTTCATCATCGGGGAATCAAAAACCGTAAGTAAACTAATCTGGAAGCCCAGATTGGGGTGTCTACACCGCTTTTTCCGGAGACACTAATAGGTTTCACCTTGATGAAGCAAAGGTTGCTTGATCGATAGAGAAAATCTTGGGCAAAGATTATTTGGCTGTTGATGAGGAAGTTTTAAGTAAATATGTGATTGATCGTTAGTCATCTCAAGGGCAGGTGGTTGGGTCTTAGGTAAGTTTGTCTCTTCTTTGGGTTTTTAGGCCTCCCGCAGTTGGCTTCTTGTCATCTAAGGGTGGTTAGTTTTCCCTTCTGTTTCCTAACGGCATATGATTGTCAGAGTTCTTTTTACTCTACTTGATGCCTCGTGCTTTGGATCCTTTAATCTTTGTAATCTGTTTCCAAAGATTAATAAATTTTCGTTGTTGTTCAAAAAAAATAATCTCATCATCTAATCTCATTCCAAACAAACATATTCATTACCAATCTCTTCTCATTATCAATCTCAATCTTAATCTCATTTTCTTACGAATCTCATCTATCTATCACTGTTATCAAACGAGGCCTTCACTTTCTGATCACATTCCAACTTGGCTGTCAAATTCAAATCGGAAATTCTAACTCTACATCCAAATACACACCCACACTTATAATAGGGGTGGGTCTCATACACACTGGGTGTAGTGTGTGCGGACTCCATTCCTATTATGTGTAAGGGTGTGTGATTGGGTGTGGAGGTAGAACGATTGAATTCAAATACTCCAATCTTTTGCTGACAAACGATACTATTACAAGATATTTTCAAAGATTTAGAAAAATCTTTTCCACTAACTTGTCTAACGGATTGAGGCCAGGGTGCATGTTCAAATTTCAAAAGCAGCCCTAAATTCTCTCTCTATTTTTTTAATATCGGATGATCGGACCAACTTACGAGCACCTTGACTAATTCTGACGCCTTGAAGTTAATGACCGGACGAACCCTCCAGTGAAAAATGCCTCTCTCTATTTGGTTTCTTAATTTTAACATCATTGTACAAAATTTATAATTTTTCATTAATGAGAATTGTGGACTTTGTTCGCTTTTGATTTTCTAGAACCACCCTCTCTCTCAGCATGGTCCCAAATAAGTTTCATGCCTAAGTATTACTCTCAATTTTCTTTCTATCTATCTATCTATCTATCTATCTATCTATCTATATATATCGGGGCGGTTCCAGAGACATTTATAAAAACACTTACTTCATAATTTCCGATCAAATTTTAATGATCCGAGCCGCTCAATGTGATCAGAACGTGATTTTAAGGGTACTCGTGAGAAATCAGCAAAAAAAAATGACCGAGAAGGGTTTGATCCGAACAGTTCCATATTATTTTTTATTGAACGGTTCAATTAAAAACTGCTCAAAATAAGCACTTCCCGGTAATTTTTTTTGCCGATTTCTACCGGGTACCCTTAAAATCACATTCTGCACACATTGAGTGGTTCGGATCATCAAAATTTTATCGAAAACTATGAGATTGAGATTTTGAGTGTTTTTTTTAAGTGTTTTTATAAATTTTAAGTGTTTTCATAATCCGTAAACCTTCCTCAAATCTTGAACCAAACAGAGCCCTAAAGCTACCAAAATCATGTACGTACTACCAAGCAGTGCTATCTATGCACAACATTTCACGAGCCAAGGGGCCTTAATTTGGCCTAACGACGTTAGATAGTGCACTTAACTACTAGGAATAAGGAGGTCATGAGTTCAACTCATCTAATAAGCTAATTTAAACTATTCTATCAATACTAACTTCGGCAAAAAAAAAAACTCACTGTAAGAAGAAACATAATCTAGCAATAATTATCAATAGTACATCTATATGTGACGTGGAGGTCGGTGAAAGCGTGGCTGCGCGAAGTGTCAAGGGTCAGAGCAATAGAATAAAATCTGCCCACGTAAACCATGAAATGAATTTCTTTTTGTTTTTCCTTTTGTTATGTCTGGTGTCCCGGATCAGCTTGAGCGTATCTCGAATTAATCACTACAGCTCCTCCCACATTTGTTTCCCCCATATACGCGTGAGGTTATCTCAAGAGTCGAACCTAGGAGGGAGCTGAGCAAATTTCTATATAAGTTTCAAACTAAGACCGCTTGGCCAACTGCTCGAGGTTCCATGAAATGAATTTACCATGTCAAACATATGATATTATGAGTACGACCACCAGAGAAGAAAGTCCAATGAATATAACTTCTGTGTGGGGCCAAAAATAGACTGTAGACCCGATAGAATTTGACAAACCGGAGGATTAATGGAGTAATTCCCTCTTTCCTATGAGCTGCATTTCTCCCCCTCTCTTCTCCTTTACCGTACAGCAACGAATTGAGAGTGTCATTGACCGACTTAGGCCCCGTTTATTGAACATATCAAGTAATTCTTCGTCCTATGTGTGCCGATTATTGACTTAGGCCCCGTATCCAAAAGAAAAATAAGTATTTATTTTTTAAGAAAGTAATTTCAAACTCAAAAATTATGTACTTATGCAAATAATTTTTCTATCAACATGGATCTTATTTGATAGATCTCATTGAAATCTTTAATATGGTGCAAAATTATGTGCTTACGCAAAATTATGTTTTTTCTTTTCTTTTCCTTCACCTATACAGTACTTCTTCCTTAGTGGTCTGTATTTAGTCTCTTCTCGATGTACCCTTTGTCGAGTTTTAATAAATTTTTGTTGCTTATCAAAAAAAAAAAAATTAATACGATGCAAAAAAATTAAAAAATTATTTTTCATTTATATTATTTTTTAGTTTGAAAATGTGAAATAAGTACTTATTTTTTAAGAATGTGTTTTGGAACGGCGCCTTACTATTATTCACGTAATTTCTTCATAATGGTCTTTGCTCTTGTTTTTAATTCTTGTTTTGCGCTCGCGCTCTCATTCATCGCATTTACAAATTTTAGTTTTTTATTTTTGAGATTTTCGAAAGATGCTTTCAGGCACCCGCACCCGGCCATGCATTATGGGGCTTCGAATTTATTGTTATAAAGGTCTCCCATAAACTTTTCAACATCCTATTAATTTCTAAGGTACTTTTGCCTATTATAAATCTCAAAATTCTTTACGTTTGACACCTCACATACATTCACCTTTTTAAGATTCGAATTCTGCATCCATCCATACGTAGATAGGTCGGGTTGTCTCTATCTATAAATAAACTTGAGAGCCAGAGGGCATGCTTCCAAACTCTTAAATCAACGTTTCTTTTGACTAGACATCCTTTGAATTATTTACACTTGCTTGGGGTGATAATGAAGAGGTACAACGCCGGTCATGAAAAACTTGATCGGAAGATAGTGGAGAGGAATAGGAGAATCCACATGAAAGATCTCTGCTTCAAGCTCACTTCTCTCATCCCTTCCCACCATCTCAACTCCTCTCAGGTTCTCTCTCTCTCTCTCTCTCTCTCTCTCTCTCTCAACACTCCATACATCATTGAATGCTAAAGAGATCAACTTCCTATCTTTAAGATTTTTTTTTTGAATGGGAAAAAAAATTCCTTATCATCTTTTGTGAATTTCAACTTCTAGTTGATCAAATGAATGATACGGTTTGCTTTTTTGTGAGGAGACGCAACAGTTTAGAACTAGGGTTTACTGTGACTTTCAATCTTTTCCCATCTCATACATACTGCCTTGTTTTTTAATGATCAACAGTTCTCCTAGTTTTTCTAAGTTGAAAAAAAATGATATTTAAAAACTTCCAAGTGATAAAGCCATTTTTACACAAAAATTAAATCCTGCATAATAGGCAACCAACTACATCCTCATACAAAATCTATAATCTAGCTCAATCTTGACTTTTAGAAAGTTAAAATTTATAGGTAACTCAATTTCACAGTAACAATACAAAGGCGTACCCAAAAATCGCGGATGGCATGACAAAATTCACAATTAAATGGCGTAACAAAATAAAACCATAAAATGGTATATAACATTTAGCAAAAGAAGGCATAACATTTTTTTTCCACATCATGCATATTACAGTAGTATTTTTCAAAATTGAACAATATTTGAAAAATCACTTTATCAATATTCACCACAAAATGTTATATCATTTGCCATGGAAAAAGGTTTAACATGTTATGGCTCACCATAAGATCGAGGAGGATACTTCAGAATTCCCTACTATGGCCTTAATAACAGTTTTTGTGTCCCTTTTTTTTCACATATTTGACGCATTTTCTTCAGTACTAACTGGGCTATACCAACCATTGTGATCGAGCCTACTAGATGAAAACAACTGTTTTCGTACTGAAAACGAGCTGAATGTCTAGTTGTTCAAACTTTATTAAGAACTTCACAATTTCTACACTATATATTCTCATATATGACAATGGTAGTATAACATACTTACAATTAGGAAGGAAACTATATATTCTCATATATGTGCGCGCTATAAATAATATTGCATCCATTTGGTCCGCGTCCTTTGTTTCTATTCTAGTCAAATAGACGTCATTCCAATTCCAAGCCATAATATATATATATATATCTATTTCTCCCCATAATGACACGAATTTCAGGACATGCAATCGCGACAACATCAGCTCGACGAGGCAGGAACATACATTAAGCTATTGGAAAAAAGAGTGGAGGAACTGAAGGCAAGGAGGGCAGGACTGGCAATGGGCAACCACGATGGCACGGATAACGACGATAATACTAGCATAAGAATCGAATTGCCGGTGGTTGAGTTGAGAGAATATTTAGGTTCAAGTTTAGAAGTAGTTTTGATAACTGGGTTGAACAAGAACTTCGCGATTTCTGAAGCCATTGGTGTGATTGAGGATGAAGGAGCTCAGGTGGTGAGTGCTAGCTTTTCTGCTGTGGGTGATAAGGTTTTTCATACGCTCCATGCTCAGGTGATCATTAGTTGTCATATTTTGTAGCTCCCATTTCATCTTCATGTTTTGCTTGTGTCAGTGGGGGAGGTATTCTTGTTCCACTAACAAAATAAGTACTTATTTTTTACCCAATATATAAGAACCCACATTCCGGTTCCACTAACTTTTTACCTTTTGCCTTCTTATTTCTACATTTCAAAATCCATGTCATTTTTTTGATCGCTTATATCTTTCAATTTATAATAAATTTTATGATTTTGTGAACTTTGTATAATAAAAAGTAATTGAGATCTATCAAACGAAATTCATATTGCATATTTTTGTGATCTATATTGAAAGATTTAAGTAATCCAAAATGGCATACACCGAATAAGTATTTATTTCTTAAGAACTCAATCTTAGTGGAACAATGGTTCTTATTTCTTCCAAAGTTGCAAAATAAGTACTTTTTTTTTTTATAGACAAAAATAAATTTTATTAAAAACGGGGAAAAAAGGGAATTCAACAAAGAGTTAATTAGACAATACATCTCTAGGGCAAAGTCCGGAACATCCTGGTCCACTGTTTTCCAACCTTGGTTGGATTCCCCTCCCCTCTCTCCAACTTGATGTACCATTTGCCAAGTTTTCTTAATAAAACTTTTTTGCCTATCAACAAAAAAAAAAAGTCCGGAACACCCAAAGGTCTACAAGGATCCAAAACAGATAATCGAAAAAGCCCAACTCTATACCTAGAATATACAATGAAAGCCCAAAACACACAAAGCTTAGATAGGGACAAGTAGGCATATCTATTAGGGTTTATCAATGTGCTATTTATAAGAGTGCCTTTTCTTGGAGGCCAAGGTCACCGATAGGCCTGTCAACGGATCGGATCCGATCCGAATCCGACAGATCCGGATCCGAATCCGGATCCGATAAGACTGGATCCGATAAGATTCAGATCCGATATTAGAAATCCGGATCCGATCCGAAAATTTTGGATCCGATCCGGAAATCCGAATCCGATCCGAAAACTTTTTTACTTCAAAAATTTTAGGGAAAAAAAAAATATTTTTTTTAAAAAAAATTTATTTTCCAAAAAAAAATAAAAGAAAAAATTGAAAATAAAAATACAACTTCTTAAACATTTTTTTTTCAAAATAAAAAATTTACTGTTTTTTTTTAAAAAATTTAAAAAAAGTTTAAAAAAATAAAGTTCGGATTCGGATTGATAACGGATTTAATCCGATCCGATCCGAATCCGATCCGGATCCGAATCCGTTATCGGATTCGGATTATCGGATCGACGTTATCGGATTCGGATTCGGATCCGGATCGGATTTTTCGGATCGGATCCGGATCGGATCCGATCCATTGACAGGCCTAGTCACCGACATGATTCCGTCCTTCGGTAAGGGACCACGCCATGTGGCCAGACCGTACTGTTACCGAGCGCTATACCACCGTACATTTGCACGATCCCGTCACATGGCAAGATAGATCTTTTTGGACAGAAGTTAACGTTTTTTTGCTCGGCGACAGAAGTTAACGTTGGTTTCATGAGTTTCCATATTTCTTTGTCTTTGCAGGTGAAAGTTTGTAGAGTGGGTGTGGATACTGCAAAGGTATGTCAGAGACTGAAGGAATTGGTTCGCTGATTCCTTTTTCTTCCTCTTCTTCTTCTTTTTAGTACTATATAAGACACATTTGTACCATTCGATTCCAAAAGTGTAATATCTTTTTTTGAACAGCGAAGAAAATTTTCATTTATTACAAGCGAATTTTATAATCTTACAGCGAATTAATGGCTCTGCGTTATCACGATGATATTCTTTCGAAGTGATAAAATTACGACTCCATTAATCAATTTCTGTTTTTATGTGTGTGTGGAATTTTGAGAAGTAATTATGTCCCACCTTACTTGAACAGAGCTTCAAGCCTCCCTTTAAGCAGTTCAAAACAATTACTAACGTTAATGTCAAGATTAGATTAGATAATATCATCAGAGCTGTCGTAAGACGTGTAATATTCAGATTGAAAAATAAAGTATTTTCGTGCATAATTTTAAATTTTTTTTACACTGTATTAACGATCTCAATTAGTTGTTTAATTTAATTAGCACATATATTTAAAACATTATGCAAAGAAGTACTTTTATTTTTTTAATCCAACGATTGCACATATTTTCATAATGGACCCTTTGTGGGCGACAGATGTAGTATTATAGTAGTAATCACGTTCGGTTTGCTTGACGATTTCCTAGTCCTAAATTAATGGGTTGCCCCAAGCGTAGGGCGGAGATCGACGTAACACAATATCCGGTAAGACCAGAGTCGAATCCACAGAGACACTAATGTGTGCTGACTAAAAACTCGGGTTGTTATAATTTAAACTGGCTCTTAGGTAGCCACCCCTTGTCGATTGATGAAAGATTAACTAAACCTAGAAATTGTTTGGTTTTTCAAATAACTAAAAGGTGGTACGGTCGTCGGGTTTATAGCACTCGCAACCAGTCCGGATTAACTTGCTCTGTTTTAGAGTTCTTAAAAACATTTAATTTTAGGTTGAAAAAGATACCCCGCAAGATGCGAGACCCTATGGTCGCCGTATACCCATGCGCAGCGGAAAATGAGTTTTGGACCCCCATTCCCCCGTTCACATGGGCTCTGACAATGCCCGGGTTCGTCTGCGGGAAGTGTTTTTCCAATCAAAAACCAATTTTTTTTTTTTGAAAATAGGAGCAGTGTCCGAACTGGTCACGGTGTGCTAATCACCCCGCGACCCTACCTATGTAACTACTCATTATGCATTGAACAAGAAACACAAGAAACCCTAATTTGAATCATGTTTTTTTACTGGAGAAAGAAAATAAACGAACAATAACAACTACTTGAACCAACGAACAACTTTAATAAAAAACAAAAATCTATACGAATTACCGGAGTGCGAAGATCTGAACAAACTTTTGAAAACTTGAAGGGAAAAGAAAACTAAACAATAATCAGAACAAAAGAACCGGCAGCAGCTTTTCCGTTTACCGTCTTGCGTGATATCCAAGAAGATATCACCGCAGCCTCTTTCTCTGTTCCGTCCGTGGGAATTTCCGCCGCCCCGTTCTTCGCTTCTTTTCTGTCACAGCGTGAAAAGAGATGTCCCTCCAAGACCCTTCTTCCTCCTTTTTATCAATCACCAGTGGGCCCCCAAGATACTCCCCAAAATTCACTTAAAAAAACTGGTTAACCTTTAGTCATACAAAAACCCCTGGGCCCACCAAGAAAATAATGAATTATATGCCCAAATATAAGTGTAAAATGCCCATAGTCTGATCGGCATCTTGTAGTTTCTTCGGGTACGAACTTCGGCCCACTGGAGTTAATTCGATCATGGACTTTGTTGAACATAGAGAATTCGACTTTGTGCTTCATGCATCCGACAGCCTAAATGATACTAGTTATTATCATCCTTTCAAGCAAATTAATAATTCGACATGAATGACCAAAAAGATAATAATAATTTCCAATTAAGCGCAACTAACGACCGACAAGTATAAATAAGGGGGCCTAAATGAGTACATTTATGCACCTATCACGGTTATAATTTGAGTTTAAACTTTTATATAGACCACAGTATATGAGGATTATGACTCGATCGTGAGATGAAGTGGCATGTTAATATGCGATCACACAGTTAATATCCAGAAATAAGAAGCATATATCGAAAAAAACTGATGCAGCGCAGCTTCCTTTTACGAAACTATTTGCAATAAGAAATCACGAACTTGCTTATATTAAAAGTTCTCTCTTTGAAACACAAACACGAATAATTATAGGTATGAATAAGAGGTATTCCTCTATGAACACACAATATAAAATAAATCACAATTTTCTTTATTTCAATAACAACTAAGTTCTGCCGTAGGGCTTACAATGATACTTATAGGGGAAAGAAACCCTAAACCAACTAAGAAATTAATAAACATGCTAATCAAGCCTAAATTAAAGAAATTATCAAAATTATCAAAAATAAAAAATTGAAAATTAACTACAGAATCAAATACTAGGTTAAATAAGAAAAATGCCAAAACAAACGACAACCAAAACGGAATTTCCTACTAAAAGTTATAAGCAAATCAATTATTTTCAAAAACGGCAAAATCTGCAAATCGACCGACTGATCGATCTGATTATTATTTTGTAGTCAATCAAAACCTTCTGACTTCTTTCAACGTAACGTGGGACTAGATAGATCGACTGACAGATCGATCGGAGTATCAATCGGGAGTTTATGCCAAAACAGAAAGATTCCTAATGAAATACTAATTTCAAAAATAATAAACTAAAATTCTTACTATATTACTAGAATAATTAATTTTATCGGCTGTCACAATAAACCCTCCTAAATTTTTTTTTTTCCAAGGCCATAGTTTTGATCAAGAAACCAATATAGTCAAGATTAACAGATTGAACAATTAATCAAAGCTGAAAATCCTTGTATCACCAAACTATTTCAGCTTTGATTGCTCAATCTGTTAGTCATATTGGTTTCTTGATCAAAACTATGGTCATTGGATAATTTTATTTTTTTAGGAGGGTTTTTGATATATGCTTCTCATTTCTAAATAATTTTTTTTCTAAACAAAAAGAACTTATTAAATCTTAATAAAGGATTACAAAGATTAAAAGATCAATGACACACTGGCAAAAAGTCACTTGAGACCTAAAAGAAGGCAACACGTCAATTGAACACCAAAACACCTGCAAAACCCAACCTAAAACATCCAGACACCAAAACGAGCCTCAGACCCTATACAGAAACTTCTGGCATCAATCAAATGAAAAACCAAAGAGCCAACCATACAAAATAAAAAATAATCACGGGAACCTAAAAGGATACGCCATACCACATATGAGAAAAAAAAACCTTCTTATGACAAACATACTAACTCCGTATCATCTACATCCTTAATAAGGTGATCGCATATTTTAACATGTCGCTTCATCTCACGATCGAGTCACAATCCTCATTGCTTGACGGATTCCTAGACCTAAATTAATTGGTTGCCCCAAGCGTAGGGCGGAGACCGACGCAGCATAATATCCGGTAAGACTGGAGTCGAATCCACAAAGACAGTAATGTGTGCTAACTAAAAATTCGGGATTAACTAATTTAAACAGGCTCTTAGGTAACCACCCCTTGTCGATTGATTGAGATTAATTAAAACCTAGAAATTGATTGTACTTTTTAAATACAATTAAAAAAGGTACGGTTGTAGGGTTCAGAGCACTTGTAACCAGTCCGGATTAACCTGCTCCATTTGGTGTTCTTAAAAACATTCAACTTTAGATTGAAAAAGATACCCTGCAAGATGCGAGATCCTCTGGTCGCCGTTTACCCATGCGCAGCGGAGAATGAGTTTTGGACCCCCATTCCTTCATCCACATGAGCTCCGACAATGCCTGGGTTCGTCTACGGGAAGTATTTTTCCAATCTAAAATTGTCTTTTTAATTGTTTGAAGATATGAGTAGTGTCCGAACTGGCCACAGTGTGCTAATCACCCCGCGACCCTATCCATACGACCACTCACTCATCATTAAATAAGAAATAAAAGAAATCCTAGATTGAAACATGCTTCTATTCCGTGAGATAAAATATAAACAAGAAAAATCAACTAATCGAATACCAGCGTTTAAGTTTTATTAAGAACATAAATTAAAACGTGTTATCGAAGTGCGAGTAATTGAATAAAACTTCAAATAACTTTAAATGGAAAAAACAAAGCTACGAAGAAATCAATCTAAAGCAGTAAAATGAAATTCGGAATGTGTACTGACGATATGCGCAACCCCTTGTTAGTGCGGTGCTTGACGATTTCCTAGTTCTAAAATAATGGGTTGCCCCAAGCGTAGGGCGGAGACCGACGTAGCATAATATCCGGTAAGTCCGGAGTCGAATCCACAGAGACGATGATGTGTGCTAACTAAAAACTCGGGTTGTCCTAATTTAACGGGCTCTTAGGTAGCCACCCCTTGTTCAATGAGATTGATTTACTAACTAGATTACGAAACTGAATTAATTAAATAAGAATTTAAAAAGGGAGAGTACAGCCGTGGGAACTCAGCGTCCGCAACTAGCCTAACCAATGTTTACTCGGGCCACAATTATTCACTTTGTTGATTTTAGAATAGGAAAAAGTATCCCTAACAAATGCACACCACCTGTCACCAGACCCCGTGCGCATTCGAATTCGGGCGATGCTTGGGTTTGTTTGTTAGAAAAGTTTTCGTCTTCTAAAACTGTTTAAAGATTAAATTAATTCGAACCCGAGGTAAAAATATTAATTAAACTAGCTACGAGACGCCTTCGTCCCGCGGCCGCACCCTACAAAATTACTCACTCATTATTGAAAGAGAAACAAAAGAAACCCTAATTTGATTCATGCTTCTATTACTGGAAAAAGAAAAAAAAACCGAAAGATAACAACTAATTGAATAACAACGAACAACTTTAATAAAGGACAAAAATCAATACGAGTTACCGGAGTGTGAAGATCTGAACAAAACTTTAAAAACTTGAAAGGAAAAGCTCTGGAACAGAAAGAATGGAAAATAAAGCTGCTACCTAGAAGTTCCCACCCTAAAAACGGAGTTTGGAGAGTATTTATACAAAACCCCAAATAAAATCTTAAATTAGAAATCCCCTCAATTCCATTCCCATTGAAATTGGGAATATATTAATCTAATAGGAATTATAGTCGGCAACCATGTTTCGTACGAGGTGGCTTGTGGCCTTAGGTAGCGCTACAACATTTTTACCATAGCGCTACCGAACCCCTTTAATGTGTTGACTCCGTTGACCGTTGCTTTGGCCGTTGACCCTTAGTATGCTCGGTAGCGCTACACCAAAAATGGTATAGCGCTCGCGAAGATTCTGTTCACTTCCTCGCGAATTCCACTTCAACACTTAGTCTCCACAGCCCTTCTCGCTCTCAAGCTCCATCACGGCCTTTCCGGATACCTCTCATTAGCGCCAAAACAGCCTTATTTTCCTGAAAATTAACAAAAACACAAAAGCATACCAAAGCAACGCATCAAGTGGAAAATAGGGAATAAATTAGATAACAACGTGTTAAAACTACCCTATTTAGGCACTTATATCTACGATACTGCGTGCCTATCACACCCCCCAACTTGAAGGTTGCTAGTCCCTAGCAACAAGAAGAATAAAACAAATAAATAAAAGGATAGATCTTTTAAACCCCCGGGCGGCCCCGGTAGGACGAGTGAAGTCTCGTGAGGGTTTTCAGCAGTGATTACCCACAAAACACAAAGGACTCGGACACTTCGAATGCGACCCAACCCAATCAATAACCTCTAAAAACACTACAATAACTGTCAAGCAAGTCAAAGGCAAGATATTTCATTAATGGATAAAGTTAAACAAATGAACTCCGTACCAAACTTAGCACAAAAATTAATCCTCTCACCTACGATCGGATAGAGAATTTTCAAATGGCATCCGTGTATGGAAAGCCACATAGAGAAATTTACCAACCTCGAGAACAGTTCACACACCGTTGATAGCCCAATATTTCTTAAGCGCACTCCTTCCCTTTTTGTATTTTTCCTCTTTCTATTTTTTTTCTTTTGTTTTTTTCTCATGGTCGTGCAATGCCCGGATCTCTCGGGCTTTCTAGTTGACTCTTTAGCGAGCTTTGGGTCGGCTATCCCCAAGCCAAACGGCTTTAGAGCACCAGGTTTTAAGAGACCCCTACGGACTTAATTGCTCAAGTCAAAAAGGCTTTATACTGAGATCCAAGCTAACCACATTTAACGATACTTTCACAAAGTCTATCCATCTTTTGACGCGAACAACACGGTGGGAGCATACCCCGATTGTCCGGTTACTACTCAATAGACGCCCGGATAAGCATTAACAATAAAGCACACATAACTTATTCTCTTACTCTTTTTTTTTATATTGGGAAATGAGTTCCAAAAATTCCATCAAACAAGCTTATACCGAAATACCAAAAACATGTGAACCAAACTCTAGACCGGTAAATACTCATGTGGCCGGGGCAGTGTATGTGTGAGAGCATGTTTTCAAGTGACCAAACGCTATCCAACTATAGATGATACCGGCTAACCAAGTGCTTCTTCAACATTATGTTCACGAGCTTAAGTCTATCCATAAAATCATATCGAGACTCCAACTCGCACGACAACCACTATAGTACTAATTAGAAGTCATCAACCAAGAATAGTTACACCCAAGCATCCAAATTCCCTCTTTTTTTTTGTTGATTTTTTTAAAACTATGCAAAATGAATAAAAACAAGTACGAAGTACACCCTCCCCCCAACTTAGAACATGCTATGTCCTCAGAGCATGAAGACAATAAGAAAATAAAGAACAAGAGAGAGAAATGGACCGACGGATGGCAGCCAACCATCATGACCCCGGCCGATGTATGGGAAATTTTGCTGTCACCGTTGCGTTTCGTCATCAGAACTGCTTCCAGAATCCGCTCCTTCGGACCTCATGAGGTCCACAGCTAGTCACACAGAGCCGCGCCAATGCTTTATCGAACTTACAACCGCCACACTTAGTGGCACCCCTGCTCGAGGCTCCTGAATGCCTCACTCACACCGGCGGGGAGGCCCAAACTACCAAGGCTGATGTGGTAGCATGCTCGTCCTGCAAAAGTCTTAAGAACCAACTACCTACTAGGCAACACATGACATTAGTACCACCCGCTAATAGAAGCCGGGCCACAACAAGAAATAATAATGAAAATAAAAGAACACCACCAGACATTCACGCAGTCTCACGTGTCATACTTTTCTCCCTGTGTCAAGCGGATGAGCGAGAAACGGGTGGCTATACAAGACCCACAAATTAAAAGCCCAAAACTAAAAAGAAAATCTTTTTGGTTTTTTTTTTGAATTTTTTGAATTTTTGGTGTTTTCAATTTTCTGATTTTTTTTTAATTTTTGAATTTAAGAGAGAGAGAGAGAGAGATCTTTCCAACGTAAAATCCGAAAGTTAATCAAATGCACAAAAGCAACTCGCAAGAATGCACCACCCCACTCTAAGCTTTGCACTAAAAATTGAATTCGGCCAGACCACAAGAAAAGATATTTCGAATAAAGCAATCGCCGAGTTTTAAGAAATTGAAGTGCCTCTAAGTGCTCACGTGAAACCAAATTAATTTTCGAGCTGTGGACATAATTTGCGACAGAAGGAAGATAAACAAAATCGTAATCATCAACACCAAGAAAATCAATATGTTCCACTACCGTCGACTTCGACTCTTCTATCAAGACCTCCTCCGCCAAGTTTGGTTTCTCAACTAATTCCTCCTTAACAAAGTCTTGGTCCCCAAAAATAAGAGACTCACTCTCAAACCCATACTTCCTATCTTGCTCGTCCATTAAGGACTGCAAATAATTAATCTCAGCGTCCCACTCCTCAGCAGTGGGAGATTTTTCGATCGGACCATCATACGGAGGGCAGTGAGCTCCTCGTCCTCTAGACTCATAGGAGCGCAAAAGGAAAACATAGGCAGCGCGAATCAACAGTGGGAGATACATGAGAGGGGGTTCGACCTTTACATTAGACTCAAAGGGAGAACATTGGGCAGTTAGCCCCTCTTTCGCTCCTAACTCAGAAGGTTCCTCCAAACAATCATCAACCCCACCCTCAATGATAAGTGGCTCGACTTCCTTTTCTTTAATATGTAAGTCATGGTCCCACCATTCTAAACTTTCGGCCAACTCATCAAAGTACTCCAAATTGTTAGTAGCGGTTGTATCTAAAAATACACCATCAAACATATCATCTACAAGCTTACGCATTGTAGAATTTAAACCGTTAAAGAAAATGGTAACAAGGTGCACCGTTTCACAATTATGATCCCGCCAATTGAGTAAAGTGTGTTCTCTAAACCTCCACCAACAACATGCAAAAGACTCATTATCGAATTGATAAAAAAATTCAAGTTCTTGTAGAAGATTATGAGTTGCATATATGGGAGAAAACTTCCTGTAAAACTCTTCTTCCACATCTTGCCATGTAAATATTGAGCCGAGATTCAAAGAATGAAACCAACTCAAAGCATAGTCTTGCAAAGATGATGAAAAATACTTACGCAAACGCACCTTATCATTCGTGAAAAGCTCCTCAAGTTCTGCAATATGCCAATATGGATTCTCGGAACCTAAGCCATGGAACTGGGGTAATTGGGGAGGATTAGGACTTCTTTCATGTGAATTGGAGTCCCACATATCACGCCCAAAAAGGTGATCGCGCATCGTTTCCGGCTTTATCATGACTGTATCCCCTTACCTAACTCTTTTTTTTTTTTTTTGAAACAAAAACTAAAAACAACAAAGAAAAATAAAAAAAAAAGAAAAGAAAAGAACCTACAAATTACCCGAATTCTCAACACACAACGCCGTCCCCGGCAACGGCGCCAAAAATGCTTGACGATTTCCTAGTCCTAAAATAATGGGTTGCCCCAAGCGTAGGGCGGAGACCGACGTAGCATAATATCCGGTAAGTCCGGAGTCGAATCCACAGAGACGATGATGTGTGCTAACTAAAAACTCGGGTTGTCCTAATTTAACGGGCTCTTAGGTAGCCACCCATTGTTCAATGAGATTGATTTACTAACTAGATTACGAAACTGAATTAATTAAATAAGAATTTAAAAAGGGAGAGTACAGCCGTGGGAACTCAGCGTCCGCAACTAGCCTAACCAATGTTTACTCGGGCCACAATTATTCACTTTGTTGATTTTAGAATAGAAAAAAGTATCCCTAACAAATGCACACCACCTGTCACCAGACCCCGTGCGCATTCGAATTCCGGCGATGCTTGGGTTTGTTTGTTAGAAGAGTTTTCGTCTTCTAAAACTGCTTAAAGATTAAATTAATTCGAATCCGAGGTAAAAATATTAATTAAACTAGCTACGAGACGCCTTCGTCCCGCGGCCGCACCCTACAAAATTACTCACTCATTATTGAAAGAGAAACAAAAGAAACCCTAATTTGATTCATGCTTCTATTACTGGAAAAAGAAAAAAAAACCGAAAGATAACAACTAATTGAATAACAACGAACAACTTTAATAAAGGACAAAAATCAATACGAGTTACCGGAGTGTGAAGATCTGAACAAAATTTTAAAAACTTGAAAGGAAAAGCTCTGGAACAGAAAGAATGGAAAATAAAGCTGCTACCTAGAAGTTCCCACCCTAAAAACGGAGTTTGGAGAGTATTTATACAAAACCCCAAATAAAATCTTAAATTAGAAATCCCCTCAATTCCATTCCCATTGAAATTGGGAATATATTAATCTAATAGGAATTATAGTCGGCAACCATGTTTCGTACGAGGTGGCTTGTGGCCTTAGGTAGCGCTACAACGTTTTTACCATAGCGCTACCGAACCCCTTTAATGTGTTGACTCCGTTGACCGTTGCTTTGGCCGTTGACCCTTAGTATGCTCGGTAGCGCTACACCAAAAATGGTATAGCGCTCGCGAAGATTCTGTTCACTTCCTCGCGAATTCCACTTCAACACTTAGTCTCCACAGCCCTTCTCGCTCTCAAGCTCCATCACGGCCTTTCCGGATACCTCTCATTAGCGCCAAAACAGCCTTATTTTCCTGAAAATTAACAAAAACACAAAAGCATACCAAAGCAACGCATCAAGTGGAAAATAGGGAATAAATTAGATAACAACGTGTTAAAACTACCCTATTTAGACACTTATATCTACGATACTACGTGCCTATCATGCGGAACCACCACCTGTGATCGCAGCCCCGTTCTTTCTGTTTTTCCGTGGGAATCCCCAGTGCGCAGCTTTTTCTCCTTTTTTTAGAGCATCTCCAATCCAATACTCCATTTGAGAGTATCAAAATAATATTTTTTACTCATAAAGTGATTATAGAGGAAATTACTATTTATGTTTACACCAACCACAAACCCTCTATTTTTGTCTCTAAAATCACTTTATGAAAAAAAAAAACCTTTTTTATACTCTCATGAGGATAAAAATTAAGTAAGAAAAGCAAACAAGGACAAAAATATGTTTTAAAAAGGTGAATAGTGTTTTAGAGATGGTCTCTATATTTTCTCTTACCCTCTAAATATAGAGTACCAAAATTCAATACTCTCAAATGGAGGAGGGTTGAGAGGATGGATTGGAGTGCTTTGATACTCTCAAATAGAGATATAGAGTATGGGTAGGAGATGCTCTTAATAGTGCTACCAAGGAGTACTTGGCAAACCTAAAATTCCCGAAAGAATTATTAAACAATTTATTGACCTGGCCCACTATCAAGTCATATGGCCAATTTCCAGATTCCAGTGCATCTCTGTTGTAGTTAGGACTTTTATCCGGTGCATCTCTTTCATTTATCAAGGAACTTGATAAAATTCATCGGCCCGATTTTGCTTTGACACCAAATAGATTTTAAATTTGCACTTTAGCTTTAAATGTTATACATCGGCATCGAGAGTCCTGAAACGCAATTAACAAATATTAAACCCCAAGTAACGCGCTAAATGAACATAAAAAGCCTAAGTTATGGGGCATAAATAGGTATATTTACGCACCTATCACTCACGTACTATGGTCTATATAAAAGTTAAAACTCAAATTATAACCGAACGTGATTACTACTCCCTCCGTTCCATAATATTTGTGTAGTCCACAAAACGAAGACGTAAAAATAATACAATTTTAACAAGAAAAACTTCAATTTTTTTCAACAATTCACTAGATATCGATGAGTTCTTTCAATTTATGAAAAAAAAATTAAATTTTTTCTTGAAAGAAATGCATTATTTTTGAGTCATTGTTTGTTTGTTTTTTTTTTGAAACGGCAAAAAAGATTTTATTAAAAACTTGACAAAAGGTACATTGAGGAAGCAAAAAAGGACAAGACACCCGCATCATGATGTTGAGTCATTGTTTTGCGGACCGTACAAACATTTTGGGACGGAAGGAGTACTATAATACTAAGTCCGTCCACAAAGGGTCCAATACGAATCGCACTAATGTACACAGTGAGTAATTCCATTTAATCTATGATGACATTATCAAGTTGGACAACATGGCGTTGCGCACCATCTAAGCCATCTGTCCAGCAATTCAACGGTTCAAATCTCATTTCGGTACTATATAGCATCCATGAAATCTGAACTATTGAATTGTGCCAAATGGACAGATCGAATGGTTCACATCACCGTGCTGTTTTTTTTAAACACTTACAACCCTAGTATATCGACTAGAGTGAAATTGTTAACAACTCCTTTAGATTTGAGTCTTGACGAGAAAGTGTTTGTGAAATTTTTTAATGTACTTGCAAGTGTACAAATAGTACTAAAGTATAGTGAGGCAAGAGCAAGGTCAAAAACCACAGAGACTTGCGAAATTATGTAGAGAAGTATGTTATTTTTTTTTCATTCAAAAATTGCAAGTCTTTTTGTGATTGACTATTTTTGTGGAACAGAGGGAGTACTATAGTAATCACATTCTGTTATAGTGTGAGTTTAAACACTTGTATGGACCCCGGAGTTTGTGAGGATCGTGATCGTGACTCGTTATAAGATTAACATATTAATATAGAAAAAAAAATCCAAAGGCCGTAAGTGGGGGGCCGTGACTGGTGTAGCCGCGCTAGTTCCTCCCGAGGTTTGGGTTGAGCAGTTTGGTCCAATTGTGGCTCGGCTGTCAGGCTATTACTTGGTTATCAAAAAAAAAAGGAAATCCAAAGGCCGTAGCTTTGATCAAGAAACCAATATAGTCAAGATTAACAGATTGAGTAATCAAAACTCAAAAGCCTAGTATCACTAAATTATGGGAAATGATTTTGCCACTCTCTTTTTTGTTAACGCCACTCTCCTGCAAGTGTATTTTTGCACTATAAGTACACTTACAGGGGGGTGGCGTTAACAAAAAAAGGGAGTGGCAAAATCAGCAGCCTAAATTATTTGTACTTGTTCCCGTAGTTTAGTTTACGAAAGGATAAAACTATTGATTTTTTACTTATCAAAAAAAAAATCTAATGATTTATGAGAAAATTTCAAAATAGCCCCCGACCTTTCACCAAAATCACAGAGACACCTAACCTTCACGACATATCACATAAACACTTGTACTATTTAATTACACACCACTCTTCGTCAAAAAACTAACGAAATTGGTGACATGACCTACACGTGGCCTTATTGGACTTAGGTGGGTGAAAGGCATACATGGCATGTAGGAGGCTCTCTCTCTCTCTCTCTCTCTCTCTCTCTCTCAAATTCCCATTGAATTCACGCAGAAATGCGCCCAAATTACAACTTCTTGTGTTTATCCACCCAAAATAATGCCTCTGCGGTTCTCCAAGAAGACCGTGGCTGGACCGAGGATGAAGCGATGGGCGAGGGCTACTCGTGGGACCTCCAAAGCGCATTAGAACCAGCAGAAATCACCGAACAGTTGGCAAAAGTTTACGAGGTTACAGTTCAAGAAATAATGGAGGAAGTTCCGGGTGATCAGGAAGTTAACATTGTTGAAGAAAAGGTAATTGAGCCCGAGCTCGAGTCCAAGTCGAAGGCAGTCGAGCCTAAATTGGAGACGAAACTAGAGGTGAATGGATTGGTATTATGGGCCGACGTAACATTGGGCTCATTCAATCTTTATTGAATGTAATCTTCTTCTTTTTTTTTTTTTCTTTTTTGTAGACCTCTTTCGGTACCTCTTTCTCTGTGGTCCGTTTGGGGTCTTACCTTGATGTACCATTTGTCGAGTTTTAATAAAATTTTATTGCCTATCAAAAAAAAAAAAAAGTAAAAAAAAAATTTACTTTTCCGATTCCTCTCGTCGAGACGAATCAATAACCCACAAAAGTTTAGCGCAAAACTAACAAATGCGAAAAAAAATCAAATAAGGACAAAATTTTCAGATTTAAGTTAAGTTCAAAAGAATGGGTATGCAGAAAAATAAGGCATCTTAGTATTTATACCAGTAGTTATGTTGCCTTATGGCTGATCATGAAAATGCTGATTTGGAAGGCAACTTTTTTTGTAGAAAACTATAACCAAATTTTGCTCATTATGAAAATCCAAATTTAATACCAGTGATTAACATTAGGAATGGAAGAATGAGCTGTATTTTGGTTCAGAGGTATATTAGGGCAAGAGGGAAATGAGAGAATTATTGTTTTAACCCCAGAAAATGGACCCATTCGCGTTTAGCGTTAAAAAGGCTAACGACAGTTAGTAATTGGACAAAGTTGGAACAAAATGGAAAGTACAGAGTGTAAATCGAGCCAATTAAAATTGCAGGGACCAAATTGACCCAAACACTTAACTACATGGACTATTTCGATTTTTTTCCCTAGTTTTTTTTACCCAGGGTGATCTCGTCAAAATTATCATTTTCTATCGGTGAACTACTCGAGTTGAAGCGAATCTTCCACTCACAGAACAAATCCTCTGGGGAATGGGTGTTGGTGTACGCATTGTCGGAGTGTGAGTGAAACCCTAGCATCGGCAAGACCAGGCGGTGTGTGGGGTCCATCGAGGACATGATAGACTTCGCCATGTCCGTTTTAGGCCACAATGCCATGGAGAGAACGCCGGAGAACATTAACGGGTCAAATCAGAACGTGATTGGAAAAGTCAAAGGGATCAACAACGGAGAAGTTACCAAATTGGTGTCGTGTCATGAGGGCTTGTACCCGTACTTGATGTATTACTGCCACTCTGTTCCAAAGGTTAGGGTCTACGTGTCGGACATCGTGATGTGGAGAATAAGTTCAAGATTAATGAAGGCGTCGCCATTTGACATATCAACAGGTCAACGTGGAGCCCGGGCTACGGGGCATTCGTGGCACTGGGGTCAAGCCCTAGGCTCATTGAGGTCTGCTACTGGATTTTTTAGAATGACCTGACTTGGACCATTTGTGATTAACCCCACAAGTAATGCCACGGTCTGAAAAATTGCAGCACTGTCTCCATCTTTTCAGGATGTTTTGACCATCTGAGATTCGAAAGAATAAAGGGTTGGAAGATCGGCAAGGTCCCACTCTGTTGGAATTTTTAGTGTGAAAAGAGTGAGCTGTAGATAGATGCGGCCAACATGTATTTGGTTGTACTCGAATCTGTCTTCTTATGATATTAATTTTTTTTTTCTACTATTACTTAGTATCCGGGCTAACAAGCGCATTATGAAATTCTAAAGTTAATGACTAGACAAACTTTTCAGTTACTTTGAAGACTTTCTACTGGTGGTGGGAGTTGGAAGTTTTGGGGAACAAAAATGCTACTCACACCTCTTCCGCACAACAACTCACACAACTGCTGACGTCATGATGATGTCAGAGCAAAACGACGTATTTGCTAAAAAAAAAAAAAACCACAGGTCCCTTCCCCTTCATCACCCTTCTCGTTCCCTCCCCTTCGAGTTGAGTTTTGTTCACCCTCCACTTAAGAGGGTGAATATTACCTTATTCCCTATTGGTTGAAATGATATGGGTCTCACCACAAAGTGATGTCATACTTACCAAAAAGTGTATTGCATGGTAAACATGACATCACTTTATAGTGGGATCCACACCATTTCAACCAATAAGAGGGAGGATAATGTTCACCCTCTTTTAAGGAGGATGAACAAAATTGCACTCCTCCTCTTCTCTCCCCACGACCACCGGCGACCATCACAACCCAACCCCAGAGCTAACAGCAGCAGCAGTCTAGAACAAGATAAGTCAGGAAAACAAAAAAAAATGAAACCATAATTTTAAAATTCAAACCCTAATTTTCGAATTATGGTTTTTTTTCCATCAACTCAATTTAGAGAGAGATAGATGCAAAGATGATACATGTTAATCCTTAAACCTCCGGTAAACCGTTGACAAACGTGTTATTTATAATGTTATCTTTCGTTTAAATAAAAAATAAAATAAAAAATAAAAAAAGGGCAAAATCATGAGAAAATAATTTATATGAGCACTAACACAATCATCTCAAAATGAGAAGATTATTTAGATCTGATAATGATAGAATTAAAAATTCCGAACTAGTGGAATATGCCAATGTGCAAGAACAATTAAATCACTGGACAATTCCTCCAGTTCGTCCATCAACAATTTATGGACGTGGTACATTTGAATTTAGAAGTACCTTGGCTATTAAAACCAAGGAAAAAACAGAGAGCATAGAGCTCAATGATAAGATAATTAATCTTATGGAAAGAAATGATCTTCTTGCTCATATGCGAAATTATAATTATATCCATATTGGTTTAATACAAATTGCTCTTAAACCATTAACTTTGTTAGGAATGGATACCTGTCTACAAGTAACTTTGAGAGATGGCAGGTGTAATAATTGGAGATCCTCAATAATGGGAGCAATAGAGACCAGTCTATGTCATGGTCCTGTTTATTTAAATGCTTACCCTAATCTTACCCTATCTTTAACAGATAGAAATATTGGTGAAGTCCTAAATTGTAGGATTCAAACTAGAGGTTACGACTATTTGCCAGGATCTGAGGTAATAGCCGTAGTTATAGAATTTACTACAAAGTTATGAATACTGTTAATCCAAGGGTACGTCAATTAGGATCCCCTGACCAAACTGTCTTAATAGAAACTAATATGTTGACATCTAATATTGCAACCAATAGATTGATTAATTGGGAGGAAATTACATTTCCTGAAAATTGGACCATTACTAATGTTGTCCCTCCTAGACCAATAATTAATCAGATTGAACAAATAGTTCAGAATAATGAAGGAACAGTCTCCCTAAATTTTAGAAATTCCCAATCAGGAAGATTTCTACGAAGTAGCAGTTCCAGAGGTAGTAGTTTTTCTACTACTCAAATAGCATATAGAGTGAGTCTCCCTCCTACTAGTAGACACTCAACTTCTGAAATCCCAGAATGAATGAACCCAAGTCCAATTGAGGATAATTTAGCAGGTATAAGAATATCTGAAAATCGTATCCCTCATGGAGTTTATAATGTTCCTCAAAATTCAGTAAAATCATCTACTGCCAGTGAAATGAATTTTTCCATTAATGACAATAATAAGACCTGAAGTCAGACAAGAAATAAATCAGGAATTTCGCCAACCTAAATATAAAGAATTTAGGAACTGGTATTTCTCAAAATATAGTGAGAATCAAATACAAAACTTTAAAAGGGAATTTTATGAGTGGCTTGAGTATTCCAAGAAAATAATCCCTTTTTCCCAATGGTTTTATGGAAAATATTTCACTGAGATTGATAAATCCGTAAATGTTATACAAGATTATCATAGAAATTGGAAAAGCACTATGACTGGAACTGTAATTAGGGCAGTTCATCCTCCCACGATTCCTTTATCTTTAGAAGGAAGTTCAGAATCTGAACCTTCTCTGGAAACAGTAGTGTTTATTAAACCAACAAACGCAGATATGAATGGAAAATTGCATAAGCAAAATAATTTTACCAATCTTCACCTCACTACCATTGGAGATCAATTAGTTCGAATAGAAGAACAAGTAACCCAATTAAGGGAAGATATGAAGAATTCTCAATCTAGAGAAAAGGATGAGGAGAAAATCTCTACTTCTAATATTCGACCACCTGTCTCAATATCAGGATTCAATTTAGCCAATCCAAATAAAAATTCTGATTTAGTAAAAGAATTACAAAAAAGACTAAAAGGTCTTTCTATCAATGTTATTTCTGAAGAATTGGATTTAGAAATGAATAGTCAAGAAATTTTAGAATTAGAAAATTCTTTTCTTCAAAATGAAACTATCAATAAAATTCAATATCCTTCTCAAAGACTTCCTTATGTAGGAGCAGATAGATACTACTATCCTAGACCTAGTCCTCAAGATATGTTATATGAGAAAGCTGGTTTTCAAAGACAAATGTCTTACAGTGGTAGAACCATCTATGAATGGAACATAGATGGCATGACTGAATACCAGATTTTTGGAATTGTACATCAAATGATGATGTATAGCACAATTTGTGCCCATAATAGAAATAGTGATAGAGATATAGCTGGTTGGATTACTGCTGGTTTCACCGGCATGATCAAAGGTTGGTGGGATAATATCCTTAATGCAACCCAAAGAGCAGAAATACTGAATGCAATAAAAATAGAGAATAATGAGCAAAAACAGGATGCTGTGTATACTTTAGTACAAGCAATAATCCTCCACTTTGTTGGTCACTGGGATAACCAATTAACGAGAGAGAAGTAATGAATTACTTCAAAATCTGAAATGCCCAACGTTAACTCATTTTCGTTGTTACAAAGATGTATTCTTAGCAAAGGTTATGCAAAGAAATGATGCTAATAGTAAGTATTGGAGGTCAAAATTTGTTGATGACTTACCTCATTTTTTTTGCAGAAAAAATTAGGAAAAAATTAAGAGACCAAAATAATGGTACAACAATCATTTATGACAACTACACTTATGGTCAATTAATATCCATAATAATCCAGGAAGGACTAACTTTGTGTAACGACATAAAGTTACATAACCAATTAAAAAAGCAACACTTAACTGGAAAACAGGAATTAGGTTAGTTTTGTGACCAATTTGGCTATGATATGACTAAATATCCAAAATCGACTACTAAAAAGACTAGTAATAAAACTACTAGAAAAAATTCCAAAAGAAAGTCTTATAACAATAAGAAGAATAAGACTGAGCAATCTAGCTCAAAAGAATCTACTTCCAAAAAGCAGAATTATAAGTCTAAAAAGAAAACTACAGCTAAATGCTTCAAGTGTGGAAAAATAGGACATTATGCCAATAAGTGTAAAACTAAGAAAAAGCTTAATGAGTTTCAAATAGATGAAGGGTTAAAACAACAGCTCTTCAAATTACTTCTTGATTCAAGTGAATCAGACTCTTCAGATGATGAACTAGAGGATCAAGTGAATGGCATATCTGATCAAGAAGAAGACACTTCTTCCGATTCAGAAGAAGAAGAAGTCCCTAATAATTGCAATTGTAATAATCTTGAATGTTCAACTTCCAATAATTACTGGAAAGCAATAGTTGAGATGAATGGTCTCAGTATTAATGTCCTTTCTGATAAACAACAGGGTTTATTAGATATCATAGATCAAATTGATGATCCCCAGTTAAAAATAAAAATCATAGAAACATGTATATCTTCTACTAAAGAAGAAGAAGAGGAGACTAAACCTCAAATTCCTAATGAGACTTATAGTCTAAAAAATGTTTTAGACAGACTAGAACAGGTTGATAATTACAAGCCTATTACGATTCCTGATCTTAAGGGTGAAATAAACACTTTGAAAACAGAAATAAAAATGTTAAAATCATTTCAAATAAGGCTACCCAAGAAATATATGAGATGAATCAAAAAATAGTTTCTCTGGAAAAGAAAGGTAGCATAGAACAGAAGGATGATTCTAATTATTTGAATCTAATCAATAATGTGGTTTACCAAAAATAGCATGTAAGGGTAAACTTAGTAATACAAAAGGAATACACTATCAACAATATTATTGCTCTAGTTGACAGCGGAGCGGATATGAATTGTATTTAAGAGGGAATAGTTTCAACCCAATATTTTGAGAAAACCTCTCAAAGTCTCACTAATGCAAGTGGGTCTAAAATGATGATCAAATATAAACTGAATAATGTTTACATTTGCAATAAAGGAATTTGCCTTGAAACAACCTTTCTTTGCATAAGAAATCTCCAACAAGAGTTAATCTTGGGAACCCCTTTTTTAGCAATGCTAATGCCAATGCAAACCAGTACTGCTGGAATAATTGCTCATGTTGATGGCCATGAACTATTCTTTGAATTCGTTTCTCCTCCTGTTTATAAAGAAATAAATGATATTATGAGGAAGATATCAAATAAGGATAAACAAATAAATTTTCTCCAAAAGGAAATCAGAATAATGGGAATTGAAGAAACGCTTCAAAGTTCTAGAATGAAAGAGAAAATTTCTCAAATCCAAGAGAATTTCAATAAAGAAATTTGCAGTGACATCCCAAATGCTTTTTGGGATAGAAAGAAATATATTGTTTCACTTCCTTATGAGAAGGATTTTAATGAAAGAAAAATTCCTACAAAAGCAAGACCTTCTCAAATGAAACAAGAATATTTAAAAATGTGTCAAAATGAAATTGACAGTTTACTCAATAAACAACTAATCAGGAAAAGTTACTCCCAATGGAGTTGTACAGCTTTTTATGTTAATAAGAATGTTGAGAAGGAACGAGGTGTTCCTAGACTAGTTATTAATTATAAACCTCTCAATGAAGTTTTGATGTGGATAAGATATCCTATCCCTAATAAAAAAAGACTTATTAGATAGACTGAATAAAGCAGTCATCTTCTCCAAATTTGACTTGAAATCAGGTTATTGGCATATTCAAATTGAGGAATCTGATCGTTATAAGATGGCATTCATTGTCCCATTTGGCCATTATGAATGGAATGTAATGCCCTTTGGTCTGAAGAATGCACCTTCAAAATTTCAAAATATTATGAATGATATTTTTTATCCATATGCTGAATTTGCTATTTGTTATATTGATGATGTTCTAATTTTTTCCCAGAACATAGATCAGCATATTAGACATCTTAGAATTTTTAAAGATGTCATTAAATGAAATGGTCTTGTTGTTTCAGCTCCTAAGATGAAATTATTTCAGACTAATGTCAGATTCTTAGGACATAATATTCACCAAGGGAAAATTATCCCTATTGATAGGAGCATAGAATTTGCTTCTAAATTTTCGAATGAATTAAAGGATAAAACCCAATTACAGAGATTTCTAGGAAGTCTCAATTATATAGGAGACTATTATAAAGAATTGGCCCAGGATTCTGCACCCCTATATGATAGTCTAAAAAAGAATCCTCCTCCTTGGACAGAAATTCATACTAAGGCTATCCAAAAGATTAAGTTAAAAGAAATGGTCTTGTTGTTTCAGCTCCTAAGATGAAATTATTTCAGACTAATGTCAGATTCTTAGGACATAATATTCACCAATGGAAAATTATCCCTATTGATAGGAGCATAGAATTTGCTTCTAAATTTTCGGATGAATTAAAGGATAAAATCCAATTACAGAGATTTCTAGGAAGTCTCAATTATATAGGAGACTATTATAGAGAATTGGTCCAGGATTCTGCACCCCTATATGATAGGCTAAAAAAGAATCCTCCTCCTTGGACATAAATTCATACTAAGGCTGTCCAAAAGATTAAGTTGAAAGCAAAACAATTACCTTGCTTAGCAATTGCTAATCCAGAATGGGAAAAAATTGTGGAAACAGATGCTTCTAATAGTGGTTATGGTGGCATCTTAAAACAATATAACCCTAATACTTCTAAGGAATCGAAGAATTAGTCAGGTTCACTTCTGGACTTTTAAAAAATGCTCAGGCTAATTACAGCACAATAAAGAAAGAAATTCTTTCTATTGTCAAATGTATAAATAAATTTCAAGATGATTTACTAAATCAGCATTTCTTGCTTAAAGTAGACTGCAGTGCAGCAAAGCAGGTTTTAAAACAAGATATTAAAAATCTTGCTTCAAAGCAAATTTTTGCTAGATGGCAGTCAGAATTGTCTGCATTTGATTTTGATATTGAATATATTAAAGGAGAAAATAATTCTCTCCCTGATTTTCTTACTCGTGAATTTTTACAGGGCTAATGCAGCAAATCAACCAACAAAGGGCTGAAGAAATTCTAGAATCCACTAGAAATATGGATGAATCATTCATTAAACAAGCTACTCCGTCAATCTCTGATGGACGTTTAAAATTTATTATTGAAAGGGACAAAAAATTCAGGAAAGCTATGGATAGGCACATCATGGCTAATAGGGAGCAATATTTCAGAAGATATCTCCCAACTAGATTCTACTTGAAAAGATGGGCAAATGCTATTAAAGCCATCGATCAATTCTATGAAGAATATGGATATTCTGATTTTGAGGAAGAGGATTTGATAGCCAATAACAGTCATGATAAACGATTGAGGCAAATTCAGAATAGACTAAATGTTTTATCTCGTGCATAATTTTGCAGATAAATAGACCACCAGATCGTGGGCGTGGTCGAGGAAATAGCCATCACTACAGGAAGCTGCTTCTGCATCATCCTCATCACTTTCAATGAAGGAAGTGATACAAAATGAAGACATCTTCAAATTGTTGAAGACAACCGAGACAATTATGGTCTTGGAACCCAAAGATGAACAATGGAGGAATGATCCTTGGGAAATAAAGTCCCAATATTTGGATACAATGAGCTATCCAGTCCATGAAGGGAAATTCCGATACATCTATGAAGCAATGCTCACAGAATCTGGATCAGTGGAAATTAACCACACTTATGATAGCAAAATTGGTCAAAAAAGTCCAATAAGCTATAGTAAGGCCATAATTAAGATGGTCATTCCAATTCAGAAATGGGGAATTCACCCATCAAAATCGAAGTCTCTATCAATCAAGGCAGAAAATGGTGTTCAAATTCAATATAATTACTGGGATTATATTGAAGCTTGGACAAAAACTTTTTTACTACCAAAACCAGCGAAGAAAGCATTCTTGGTTTCTAAAATTATGTCCAACGCTAGTTGGGCAAAATGAATTCCCAAATTGGTTTTATGAATGGTTGTCTAAATTTGGACCTTTACAGGATTATTTACCAAACGAAATTCAGAAGGAAATAGAACCCTTCTTTAAATATTACTCCCAATTGAGGGGAGTTATCCCAGAAAGAAAATTATTTCTTGATGCCATGACCATTTTTGGTATTCCCTGGATTTGGAAATGGGACATTCAAATTGGAACAAATCAATTGGGACTACCAATTCTCCAAAGAACTTTCCAATACAGATGGTGGAAAGGTGTAGATATGCAGAAGACTATCAACGGTGTCAAAGCCAAAAACCAGGAATTAAGGCAACAATTAAAGCAGAAGGAAAAGTTGTCTATCAAAAATCTATTCTTGGAAATTTCAGCTCAAATCAGGGAAAAGAATCCATCTTTATCCGATGACGAAGTGGTAATTAAGACCATGGATTTTATGAAGGAGCAATTTCTTCAATCTGTTCATCATGAAGCTGATGATGAATCAATGGCGTCAGCAAAAAGTAATGAAGAGGATAATAATCCTTTTGCTTGTCTGGCAGGGGAATCTCAGAATCCCTATGAAGACAAAGAAAACACTCCTACTTTGGGAGACTTTTGGGATAGCATTACAGAAGTTATGACTGAAAGGCTGTCATCTTCCAAAAAGGGAAAAGAAAAACACCAATAATGCATAATACTACCAAACCAACTTTCGGTGGCAAAGGACTCAATTATGGAGTCGTTATGATAACACTCTCCTTTCGGTGAAGACTAATGTGACGATGGGGCCCCAGGTGTACCCGGCAGGAATCTTCATTCTAGTTTGAGTGTAATTTGTATTTCATTTGCATTTCATTTAGTTTGTTTTTGAGTCTATAAATAGCTTGGTGTCTGTATAGCTGAGGCAGGTTTTTCAAGATTACCCTCTCTCTCTCTAAAATCCTAACTCTCCCCTTCTCTCTTCCGCTATACTCGCCTCCCCCTCCAGTTGTAATATTGGCCTCAGCCTTTTGAATAATAAGGTCAATTTTCTGTATACGATCCTTTACTTATTTGGTATCAAAGGAGGATGAACAAAATTGCACTCCTCCCCTTCTCTCCCCACGACCACCGACGACCACCACAACCCAACCCCAGAGCTAACAGCAGCAGCAGTCAAGAACAAGATAAGTCCGGAAAACCAAAAAAAATGAAACCATAATTTTCAAATTCAAACCCTAATGAAACCCTAATTTTCAAATTATGGTTTTTTTTCCATCAACTCAATTTAGAGAGAGATAGAGGCAAAGATGATACCTGTTAATCCTTAAACCGGAAACGACTTCAATATAATATTGAAACAGGTCCCGACTTCATTCTTCTTCCTTAATCATCTCTACTATGTTTTCTTCCCCTGTTTTATTTATAGAGATAGAGACCATCGTGGTGGTCGAAGTGCCCAGAAGCCCGGTGGTGGCGGCGGTCAACGGCGGTGAGGGAGCGCTGGGATTGGGTTGTGGTGGTCATCGATGGTGGTAGGAATTGGGTTAGGGTGGTCGCCGGTAGCAGTGGGGAACTGGGAAGGGGATCTTCTCTGTTTTCATCAAACTGGAAAGGGAAAGGGAAAGGGGAAGGGTGTGACTATTCGGGGACCCGGTTTTTTTTTATTTATTTATAGCAAAACGACGTCATTTTGAGATGACGTCAGCGGTTATGTGAGAACTTGTGTGGGAGTTGTTGTGTGAGTAGCATTTTTGTTTGGGGAATAAGCTTTCTTTTCCTTATTCAATGAAGAAGCAGTCTATTTTAAGAAGAGAATCTAGCAACTTATTAGGCCATCCACAGTGGTATAATCAAAAAAGGATAACCAAAAGTTGACACATCAACTTTTGATTATTCTCTTAAGAGGTTGCTAAGCTTAACAATGTTGAGCTTCACAATGGTTACTTCTAGTCCATAATCAAAATTAGGGGTTCACTACAATTTCTCTCTCTCTCTCTCTCTCTCTCTCGCCATTCACTTCCCTCCATTTACGTTTTTTTTGAGCAAAAATATATCGATTCCCTCTTTTAATTTTGGAGAAAAATCGGTGACTTTCTTCCCTTTTATTATGAATTTTTTTGGGGGGGGAAATAAAAATGGGAAAGAAGAGTAAAATACCTTAATCCAGTGACTATGGGTTGAATTGTAAATGATCAAGAGATATGAGTTTCACTTTTGAAGGGTAAGAAAGAGAAATGTAGTTTGTGGGTGAAGTGAAAAAGATATAGAGTAGACGAAGAAAAGAAGAAGAAAATACCAGTTGAAACATGCGTGTATACAAATTTTGGAACTAGTTAACTTATGTGGTGTGAGGTCCACAAATTTTGATAATTGAGAAAGGTTGCTAGTTTTGGTTATCCAAAATCCAAAATTTGATTATTTCAAGGATGTTACTAAGTTTGATTATACCATTGATAGGCGCGCAATATCATAGATATAAGCGCCTAAGTAGGGCGTTTTAGCGCGTTAGAGGCGCGGTTTATTCCACTTTCCGCTTGATGTCGTACTTTGTCTTGTTTTTGTATTTTTGTTAGTTTCGCAGGAAATAAGGTGGTTTTTGCGCCAAGTTTGGATTGAGAGGTATTCGGAAAGGCCGTGATGGAGCTTGAGAGCGAGAAGGGCTATGGAGACTAAGTGTTGAAGTGAAATTGACGAGGAAGTCATCGTAGTCATTCGTGAGCGCTACAGAAAAGTGGTATAGCGCTCAGAAGTGGCATAGCAAGGCCCTCGAAGTGATCAGAGAATTGGCGAGCGCTACACCAAAAAGGGTGTAGCGCTACCTAAAGGCTAAGGGGGTCAACGGCCAAGCATCGGTCAACGGAAGTCAACACGTCATAAGGATTCGCGAGCGCTACACCCTTTTTGGTGTAGCGCTACCGAGGGCTTATCATGCCTTGAACGATGCCGTTTTGGGTCGTTTAGGGTCCGATTCCGATTTATTTTAGGATTTTAATTATTTGTTAAAGGGGATTACTATATAAACCCCGTTTTAACTCGTAATTAGGGTTACACATTCCATACTTACGTTTTCATTTAACTTTTGGCTGCTGTTCTTTGAGTTTTAATTGCAGATTCAAGTTTTAATTCCAGTTCTTCAGATTTTCCAACTTTTAATCATTGATCTTCTTTGGTGTTTGAATCCGTTCTTCTTCCGCAAATCTATGGTATCGTATTTTATTTTTATTTCAATTGCCAAGTCATGTTTAGTTCTAAATATATGTTTGTTGCGTCCGTTAAAATTATGAGTGAGTAGTTTCATAGAGTGCGGCCGCGGGGCGAAGGCGCCTCGTGGCTAGACTAATTGATGTTTACCTCGGGTTCAATAAAACAGAACGTTTAAGCAATTTTGGGATACGAAAACTCTTCTAACAAACAAACCCAGGCATCGCCGGAATTCGAATGCGCACGGGGTCTGGTGACAGGTGGTGTGCATTTGTTAGGGATACTTTTCCCTATTCTAAAATCAACAAATTGAATAATTGTGGACCGAGTAAACATTGGTTAGGCTAGTTGCGGACGCTGAGTTCCCACGGCTGTACTCTCCTTTTTAAATTCTTATTTCATTAATTCAGTTGGGTAATTTAGTTAGTTAATCAATCTCATTGAACAAGGGGTGGCTACCTAAGAGCCAGGTTAAACTAGAATTCAACACTTTTGAGTCAGCACCGTCCGTCCGTCTCTGTGGTTCGACTCCGGTACTTCCGGATATTGTGCTACACTGGTCGAGAGTCCTACGCTTGGGACGCGTCTTTATTTTAATACACCCGATCGGTCAAGCAACCATTATGAGTTATTTTTTGTACCAACATTGTTAACTGTAAAAATAATTGGCTTTTGATTATACCACTATGGATGGCCTTAGGGGGCATTTTCACTAAGATTTTTAGGCAACAATTTATGCCATTTTATTATCTTTATTCACACTAATTAATCAACAAATTTTGACATTTTAGTATCTTGTTCACACTAATCAACAACTTATTTAGCATATTGTTTACGCTAATTAACAATTTATAGGTTAGTGGAAACAATTAATAATTTATCAGTAACAACATCTTCTCCTCAACTTATTCCATGCTGGAAACACCCCCTTAATGTTGCTTATGCATTTGCCGAATGTTTTTTTTGGGTCAGTCGATAGGAGAGATGATTAATTTACATCACTAGCTACAAAATACAAACTACGGGACACTACATCAATTGAGTGAGAGTTTACGAGACAATCAAACCTAACAACTACTCAATCAACAGAAGAAATAAACCTATCACAAGAAGAAACAAAAAGAAAGAAAGAAAGAAAGAGCCGCTCTAAGAGGAGAAATTATCGTTTCTTACCTTCGACAATATTCGACCCTTGATCTCCCAATTAGGAGTGTACAAGAGTAGTCAATTGAGCTAGATCCGATTGATTTCCTTTCTCCAAACTATTTTTTGAATCTCGAAACTGAGCTAAACCCAGTTAGATGCCAACTTGTAAAAAGTGGTTAAAGAAAAAGGATCCATACGATTTGTTTATCTTTGTAGGGTTGGGATGAACTTTCTGGTTCTCCCTTCCCTTTTACTCGATGTACCCTTTTCGAGTTTAATAAAATTTTCTTTTGCCGATTAAAAAAAAAAAAGGTCGTGGTATATACTAGCAGTACTGAGCTAGCAAAAGATGCTTGCTGGGAACGGAAGGGTTCGGTTTGGGCAGTGACAATTTTTTTTTTTTTGAGATTTGAACTGATGAGATTAGTTTCGCTTATATCATCCCGAGTAACTTTGGTTAGGTTGTATGAAGTTTAAGTTGGTCAATATCGAATCAGTTCTGTTAACTCTAGTTATCTATATCAATCGAATGTTGTAGTATTTCATTTTTCTTTTTTTCTTTTTCTTTTTTGTTTTGCCTGTAGATATCATGGTTTTATTCATTCCAATTAAAGACAAATGACATATCGAAAGAGGCCTCCGCCCTTACCCAGTTCGGGATATTCCCATGCTAGGCAATAGGTTGGACTAAAGATATATAGAGCAAAGCAAACTTGGCTACTAACTGAGTTATCCTATTACAAGAACGCGGAGCAAAATTGAAGGAACAAGAATTAAAAAACCGAACTAAATGAAAAATATCTCGAACAATGACATCCAAGCATGGTTTGGCATTAATCTTCTGCATTCCGGGATTTGGTGGAGTCCAAACCTCAAAATTTGGTGCTGGTGCCTCTACAGTGGTTTCCCTTGCATGCATGCTGAATTGCTTGATCGTACTACTCATTAGCTTCTTCAACAGCCATGGCAGCAATTAATCCGTGTTTCCTCCGTCCACTCCTTCTTGAATATCCATGCACGCATTTCTAGCCTTCCAAATGTGCCACAAACACCTCGCAACCCAAACTCCCGCCGCCATCAGCCACTGTTGCTGACCCAAACCCACATTGTGCCGACGCCCACAACCACCTTGCAGTCATCAAAACACCCCAGATCCGGAGCACCACCAAGAACACCACCACAGCAGCCTCCACCTGAAAACCAAAAAGAAAAAAAAACAAAAACAAAAACCAATCAAAGCCCTAGTCACCCCCAACCCCACCATCCGCCACAAACCACCAGACCACCACCAAAATTGCCACCGCTGAACCCAGCAATAGCTTTAGTGAAAGATCCGGATTCCCATTGCCTTCCGCCGCGGCCCCACAACGCTGTTAAGCACAACCTAGCACCATCCAACAATGAGAGCCGGCGGGAGCTGATAGGTGATGAAAAGCACCCATTTAATCAACTTAATCTACGCTTTGTCGGTCCGTTTACATTGTTTCTTGGTATATTTTAGCGTTTTGTGGTACTTGTAGGCCTCAAAGACCAATGGGTGCGAAAATATGCAATTTAGATGCTCTTATGGAGTGTTGCCGCAAAGATGGAAATTGATCGTCTACAACCCGTGTGTGTACATCTCAATTAAGCCAAGACATAAACCAAGTTAATTGGCATTGGGGTAATGGTTAATTGCGCATGGTAAAATTGGGTCTGATGTTCAATTGTAGTTAATTCCTTCAAGCATTCATTAGTGGGCCCAAGTATAGTAAGGAATTGGAGAGTTTTGGTTCACATAGAATCATTGTTCCTTTAGGAAATTTTTGCACGGCAATGCTTATAAGTGGACAGAAGGGTTTTTGCTCGAGGTATCACAGTTGGGCCGTGGAGGCAGTTTAGGACGAATGGGATCACGGCAAAAAGACAGTCAACCATGAGCGGCTAATCCCCTTGTCTAAGGGAGGATGAAACTCCACGCCAAGTAACTTTGGTTTATTCATAGGTTTTGTGTTCATTATTCGGATTGATTGTAAATCTAAGAATCCTCTTCGTTTCAATTGAATGAATTGGTTTTTATTCTTTCTACCTATTGAGTATTTGTGTATTCGTGATTTCAAATACCTAGTTTTGCAATATTGACTTTTATTAATTGTGGTTGGAGTTCTGAGATAGATTATATATGCTCGTAAGACGGATCATGCCATTAGGCGGCCAGACTGTGCTACAGAGATGGTCCATGCTATGGGATAGTCTATGTCTTTTAACAACCCAATATATTTTCTCGACGATTATCGGAAGGGTTTGCAAGCCCTAGCGATAATCCATTCTTATCCAAATAATTAACGTAACCTACGCATGTCATAGTTACGCGATCGGAGTGAATTCTAAACCCTAGATGTTTTCCTCCATCGTTTTTAAACCTTTTGATTAAATTGCTATTTAGTTTAATTAGCTCTTCAAACAAACCGATCAATCAAACTTTTCTTTTCCGAATTAATCTAGATGTTAATCGAAATTATAGTAACTCAACCATCTGTCCTTGCGAATCGACACTCAATCTTGACCACTATTCTATGGAGTAGTAGTTAACTCCAAACTTTTATAAATTTATTTTTGACACTGAACGACGCAGTTAGGAGCCCGACCGGACAGAAAAGGAGCGACAAGCCGTTAAGCAAAAATCATGATGAACCTAGCAGTATCGCCGCCGTCAAACCAGAGCAACCGGGAAACATGGCGGAGGGAAGGCAGTGAAGGGAGAGGGGGAGGGATAAAGGTTAGGAAAAAAGAGAGAGGGAGAGAACGAGAGAGAGATGGCCCGGGAAGGAGGAAGAGGGTATCTACCCCCGAGCAGCCCATTCGAATCGTTCAAAAGTGTGTTCTTTGCATTCCTGTTTTACATCCTCCCAAGTGTTTCGACTAAAAAGGATAGACGATTTCATGAGTATTCAAGGCATCTTTCACTTCCTCACAATATTCCAACTTGGCCGCCATATATTTCCTATTTCAATTTTTTTTTTTTGATCGGCAAAAGTGAAATTTTATTAAAAAGGGGAAAGGGGAAAGGGAATCCAACCAAAAGTTGGAAATACAACTCAAGGGCATAGCCCAAACACCTAAGGGTCTACAAGGGATCGCAAAAGAGAAGACTATTCAGCACAGCCCAATACCCAAAATAAACAAAATAAAGCCCAAACATCTAAACCCGACCCAAATCTGGGCCGGCCCACCCAAGCCTAACCTCTAAACCCTAATCCCTCCGGCAGCCAAAGCGTACAAACCACCGGAGCCCAGCCTCGCCGTTAAGCAGAGCCAGCCTCTCCCAGATGTAGAGACCAGCGGCGGGGACCAGCCTACGACAATAGAAGCCGAAACAATCAGGGTAAGAGGGCAACACCACCACCACCTCCACCTGCAAAACACCCACAACTTACCCCCTGCAAACTACAATCTTCAACAGTAAAGAGCACCATCCCATAGCAACGAAATGCCGACCCCACGCCCGATTGAGAGCTCGCACGGCCGCCGATCGGACTTCGGCACACAAAACGGCCAGAGCAAACAACCATGGGAGCCGCCTCCACCACACCGCCACCGGACAGGATCGACACCGAACAAGATTGCCACCATCACCGATCTTTTTAGGAAATAAGGAAACCTGCAAAACAGAAATTAGCAACAACTAACTACACCTCCGGCACCACCACGCCGCCGCCCTCCACCAACACACACCACCGCCCAGATCTACACCACCAGCCACCCCTCCAACGACCACCACACACCAGCCGTCGCCCCAAGCTTCAAGCAAACAACGCCACACCCAACCACCGATCAGATCAATAGAACCCAGAGAAAACGGGGCCAACTCACCAACCGTGTAGACCCTATGCCGTTAGGCAAAACCAGAAATCGCCCAGGAGCGAAAACGGCGGGAAGACACGACCGCCGTACCCCCAACAGGACCAGAGCGGGCGAGGATGATCGGGGCAGCGGCAGAAAAAAGCTGAACGACGACCAAGAATCGCAGACGAAGAGGAGAAGAGGGGATCGAAACTGAAAGGGGAAGGGGAAGGAGAGAGAGGAAGTGGGAGGAGATCCAGAAGAGGAAAGGAGCCCGGGGGAGGAGGGACGGGGGCGCCTCCCCCCCAGGCGGCAGCAGCCGAAAAAGGAACCCTAGGAAGAGAAGAGATGAAGAGAGAGAGAGTCTCGTTGGCAGCAGCCGGCTAATCTCTCTTGGAGACCAAATTTATTTCCTATTTCAATTTCAAATAATAATCTTTCAAAGACAAACGATACTGGCCATTACAAGATATTTTCAAAGATTTGGAAAAATCTTTTCCACTAACTTGTCTAACGGATTGAAGCCAGGGTGCATGTTTCAAATTTCAAAAGCAATCATAAATTCTCTATCTATTTTTTTTTGTAAAATACCGGATGCATGTTTGGGTCAACTTGCGATCGAGCACCTCGACTAATTCTGACGCCTTGAAGTTTGACCAAACAAACCCTCCAATGAAAAATGCTCTCTCTACTTGGTTTCTTTGAGTACAAAATTTATAATTTTTCATTAATGATAATTCTGGACTTTGTTCGCTTTTGATTTTCTAGAACCACCCTCTCTCTCAGCATGGTCCCAAATAAGTTTTTCTGCCTAAGATTACTCTCAATTTTCTATCTATAACTCTTCACACATTAATCCATAAACCTTCATCGAATCCTAAACCAAACAAAGCCTTAAAGCTAGCAAAATCATGTACATACTACGTACCAAGCCATGCTATCTATGCATGGCTTGAGCCAATTCCTTTGGCCCAATGAGGTTAGATACTGCACTTAACTACTAGGAATAAGGAGGTCAAGAGCTCAACTCATCTAATAAACTAATTTAAACTATTCTAACAATAGTTCGGCTTAATAAGCCAAGTGGCTTATCTTTTTATTCTTATTCAATTTTTTTTTGTATTTGTTAGTTTTTTGTCAATTTTTTGGGGATTATTGCTTCGTCATGACGAGAAGAATCCAAAAGAAAAAAATTTCGATCGAAATCCAATCTCTTTTGAATAAAGATGGAAAAATTGGCTTATTGGCTTATTTTTGTCTTTATTCAAAAAATTTAGGTTTCGATTGAAATTTTTTACTTTTAGATTCTTCTTGTCATGACGAAGCAATAATCGTCTTTATTCAAAAAATATTGAGTTTCGATCGTGATTTTTTACATTTTAGATTCATCTCATCATGATGAAACAATAATCCACAAAAATTAATGAAAAACTAAAAAATACTCAAAAAAATTGAATAAGGACAAAAATAAGCCATTTGACTGAGGCAAAACAAACCCTAACTTCGGCCGGAAAAAAAAAATTCATTGTAAGAAGGGCAAATTTCATTGACCTCCCCTGAGATTTCTGAAATATCACTGCCCTCCCCTACTTTTTCTGACATTACCAAGACTCCCCCTTCTGTTAACTTGTTCACAAACGGTGTTAGCTTTTGTGAAAAAATGACAAAGATATCCTTGCCATTCCATCTCTCTGTCGTGTAAACCTAGCAAGAATCCTAATACCATTATAGTACCAAATTACCAATGTGCATCACAGGTCCAATTTGGACATGGCTTGGCTCGTGCTTTTTTTTTTTTTCCCCTCTCGTGGTGGGTCAGTTCTTCTAAGGATAAGAACAATGGAAAATTTTTGCTCACGCACATCAAATTCTTATGCTGTAATAGATAATTTAAAGCCACTAATAACTAGCAAAAAAATTATAGCTGCTAATGTTGGATTAACTTAGGCCTAGTTTCCCCAAAAAAGCCTTCTTTTTTTGTCCTTATTCAAATTTTTATCGCATTTTTCAGTTTTGCGTCAATATTTATTTTTTGTAGATTATTGGTTCATTTCGACCAGAGCAATCCAAAACCTAAAAATTATGACTTTTATCCAATTTATTTTAGAAATATCCAAGATTTACACTTTTAGAGCTAAAAGTAAGTGCTAAAATGTGTAAAAGTCATACTCCCTCCAACCCCTTTTTAAAATCCAGTATTCCATTTTGGGCTGTTCCTTAATAATTTTCCATTTAGTAAAGTTAGTAGGTAAAAGTTGGTACATTTTTTATTTTGCCACTAAAAGTAGATTCCATTTTGAAAAATTAGTGAGTAAAAGTTTAAAGACAGGGCTTTGTTTGGTTGAGAGTTTAGTTTAGTTTAGTTTTGGTAGTGGGTGGAGAGAGAAATAGGGTAATGATTGAAGAGGTAATGATTGGAGAGAGATGAGAAAGTAATAATTGGAGAAATAGGGTAATGATTGGAAAAAAAGAAAGGGTAATGATTGGAAAAAAAAAAGGGTAATGATTGGAAAACAAAACAAAACTAGGAACCAAACAAGCTTCATAGAGGGTAAATAAGGAAAGTGAAGGTAAAAGTTGATGTGAAAGGTGTAATGATAATGTTTTCTTATTAAGTTGGAGTTATGAAGCGGGATATTTAAAAATGGACGGAGGGAGTAATTTTTTTCTTTTTTGATTCCTCTCGTCGAGACGAACTAATATTCTACAAAAATTTGACACAAAACTAACAAATGTGAAAAAAGTTGAATAAAGACAAAAGAGAACATGTTTTTTTGGGAAACTAGGCCTTACAACAACGTTAATACACAAGAATAATGTCTCTTATGTCCACGATACACAACATGTGTTGTGCACTCAGGCCCATCCAACGTTTGATTATTAGACCTCTTTTTTTTGCCAATATTGTTTACATCAGTGGGGGATTAGTAAGTTATTCCACAATGAGTTCAGATACTGTCCATAACCCTAAATCCACAAACGCCCACGACGGGACTTGAACCTTGCTCTCCCAAGGGAACTAGGAGATGGCAACTGAGCTACAAGCTTTAATCGTTTTGCCAAGTAGGTATTCTATTTAAAAATTTAGATCGGTTATGACCAGATAGCTAGATTAAATAAATTTTTAAGACCAATGTGTTCTCGATATCTGGTCAAAGTCATTTTTACACGGATAATCTATTTAGAGAGACGAAAACTACTAGATGGCTTAGATCAAATAAACGAACCCAAGATTCCGATAATGGGCGCACCCACATGTGTTTTGAGTTAGTGCACAACACCCAACAATGCTCCCCTTCATTATTAAAAAATAAATAAATAGTGCTCCCTTGATACACAAACCCTTTTTCTTTTTTTTCACTCTTCAACATTCAGTTCCCTATGAATTGCAAAGGATGAAGATAAAAAATACCCCGCCTTAGCAAATTCTACAAGTAGTTGTAGATCCGGGTAGGATTTCTCCCTAAAATTTGAATTGTCTTTTTTCCTTGTAAACCTTATCTGCTTTCGAAACTTTTTTTATATATAGTAGCCAAAGGTCAATAGTAGTTGGGAAAAAAAAAAGGGGTCAATAGTAGTGCAAAAAATAGTAAACAAATACAATGGGTTCAATATTACTAACAAGAAAGACTAAATGGGCGATAAAAAAAAGGAAATGATTTTGCCACTCCCCTGCAAGTAAATTTTTGCACCAAAAATACACTTGCAAAGGAGTGGCGTTAACAAAAAAAGGAGTGGCAAAATCAACAGCCTAAAAAAAAAGAACAAGAAAGGCTGAGCTGGAAGGGCATTTTTGGCAGTTTGAAGGTCATATAACATGACATCAGTATGACTCATCCATTTCTGTCAAGACACCTAACGAAAGTTAACAAAAGGGTGTATTTTGGCAATGTCAGAAAAAGGAGGGGAGGACAGTGATATTTCAGAAACCTCAGGGGAGGTTTCTGCTAGTGTCAGAAACTTCAGGGGAGGTCAGTGAAATTTGCCCTTGTAAGAAGAAAGATTATTTAGCAATAATTATCAATAGTACATCCATATATGACGTGCTGGTCGGTGAATGCGTGGCTGCGCGAAGAGTCAAGGGTCAGAGCAGTGGAGTAAAAACAGCCCACGTAAAACATATGAATTAATTTACGGTCAGAGCAGTAGAGTAAAATCTGCCCACGCAAACCTTGGACTAATCACTACAACTCTTTTCCCAATCGTTTAACACGTGTAAGTTTGAAGAGAGGTGATCTAAAGAGTCGAAACTTAAAATTTTAGAAGGGAACAAACTCTTAATCCTAAACTAAGATTACTTGGCCAACCGCTCGAGATTCCATGAAATGAATTTTACTACAACAAACATATAGATAGGAGCAGGAATGGAGTCAGGGAGGGGCCAGTAGGGGCGGTCGCTCCTGCAAGAAGAAAAAAAAAACTCTACTTATTATATGTAAAATAAAAATTTCCTATGAAAGTATAGAGGCTCGCCCCCCTCTATTATTTTGGGAAAAAAATCAAATGATAGTAAGTAGTTAGTAACCTTTGAAGTACGAGATACCAACGTTAATTTTTAAATGTTACGGGTTAAATATAACAAAACATAAAATTTGAGGGTTAACATAGTGAGTACTCAATTATTTAACTCCCAGTTTTTACCCACAAAAATCTCCAATCGTTAAGAGGATTTTACACGTTTTCTTCTCTCTGCCTAAAAAATCTCCATAGCACACCAAACACCACACCCACCCCCCCCCCCCCCCCCCCCCCCCCCCCCCCCCCCCCCGCACAAAAAGCCCACATCGTCAAGACTTTGAAGGAAGTTTTGAGAAAATAAGAACACTAGGAGAAGATATTTGGGAAACTCTAAGTAATCTTGGTGAAAATCTAAGTTGTAACTATGAAATGTGTAAATACTAGACTCCGCAACACGATGAGGGATAAACTTTTAGCAAGTTTCTAAATCACTTACATAGAGAAGGATATTGCGAAAAGGTTTGATGTTGATTCTATCATCGATGCTTTTAATGACATGAAAGAGCGTGAGTGCAATTGAAGATGCCTGGTTTTACTAAATAGATTGAGGTAAGTCGTTAATGCTTTTGTAATATGTTAATTTATGAAAAGCATAATTAAGTATGGAGTGTTGCTATTTTGTACATTTTTGAGTTTTAATGTATTCACGTTGTTATGCATGTTTCTCTTTATTTTTTTGTCTCACGTACATGGTCGCCCCCGTGTAATGAAATTACTGGCTCCGTCCCTGAAGAGGAGTATAACTAACAGAGAGAAGAAATTCCAATGAATAACTTCTGTGTCTGGGCAAGAACAAGACTGTAGACCCCGCAGAAATTGACAAACCCGAGGATTATTTCTCTTTCCTATGATCTGCATTTCTTTTCCTTCATCGTACAACAACGAATAGAGAGTGGCATTGACCGATCAAATTCATCGTCCTCATTGATGCTATTATTGACTTATTATATCCTAAGTGAATCAAGACAATTGGCATCTTCAAAAAAAAAAAAAAAAATCAAGACAATTGGATGATAGTGAAAAAGTCAGAGAAATTTGTTGAAGGGAGAATTCCGGAAATGCTCAAGGATGGTGGAGTATCTCTTGAGACAAAAGTCAGAGTCGGTGTTGCCTATCTCTGATCACTGGCCGAAGGGTTTTAAAAGCAGTGGAATCTCTTGGAGTATGGAATGTGAAGTCCTTACTTGGGGCTTCATTCAATCTCTTATTGGATGTATTTTTTTATTTCTTTTTTTTTTCTTTTTGGCCTTCTCTATGATCCAAACCTCTTTGGTATCTAGAGTTGTAGCCGCCTCGATGTACCCTTTGTCAAGTTTGAATAAAATCTTTTTGCCGATCAAAAAAAAAAAAATTTGTCTTCGCTCTCGTTTTTAATTCTTGCTCTGCACTTTCGCTCTTATTTTTTGCATTCACAATTTATTTTTTTAATGTTTTCGAAAGACGCTTTTATGCACCCGCCCATGCATGCATTATGGAGCTTAGGCTTCGTTCATGAAACCCAAATAAGTACTTAAAAAATAAGAACTTATTTTGAAGCCTAAAAATAATGGGCATACAAAAATAATTTTTAATTTTTTTTTTGCAGGGTTTGATGAGACCTATCAAATAAGATCTATATTGTATATATTTTTATTTCAGTAAACCTATTATTTTTAAACTTGAAAATTACAAATAAATACTTATTTTTTAAGGGGCCTTTCTGGAACAAGGCCTTAGAATTTATTGGTAAAGATCTCCCATAAACTTTTCAACATCCTATTTCTAAGGTACTTTTAATTATTAGTAAATCTCCAAATTCTTTACATTTCACACCTCACATACATTCGCCTTTTTAAGATTCGAATTCTGCGTCCGTCCATACGAAGATAGGCCAGATTGTCTCTATCTATAAATAAACTTGGGAATTCCAGTGGGCATGCTTCCAAACTCTTAAATCAACATTTCTTCTTGATAGATATCCCTTGAATTATTTAAACTTGCTTGGGGTGATAATGAAGAGGTACAACACCGGTCATGAAAAACTTGATCGGAAGATAGTGGAGAGGAATAGGAGAATTCACATGAAAGATCTCTGCTTCAAGCTCACTTCTCTCATCCCTCCTCACCATCTCAATTCCTCTCAGGTTCTCTCTCTCTCTCTCTCTCTCTCTCTCTCTCTCTCTCTCTCTCTCTCTCCATTCATCATAGAATGCTAAAGAGATCAACTTCCTATCTTTGTGAATTTCTTTCTTTTTTTTGAATGGCAAAAAAAGATTCATTACCATCTTCTGTGAATTTGAACTTCTAGTTGATATGGATGATACGGTTTGATTTATGCGAGATGGAGACGCAACAATTTAAAACTAGGGTACAATTTAAAACTAGGGTTTACTCTGACTTTCAATCTTTTCCCATCTCATACCTGCTTTGTTTTTTAATGATCAACAATTCTCCTAGTTTTTCTAAGTTGAAAAAATGATACCAACCATTGTGATCGAGCTTACTATGGCCTTAATAACAGTTTTTGCGTCCCTTTTTTCATATCTTTGACGCATTTTCTTCAGTACTAATTGGGCTATACCAACCATTGTGATCGAGTCAACTAGATGAAAACAACTGTTTTCGTACTGAAAACGAGCTGAATGTCAAGTTGTTCAAACTTTATTAAGAACTTCACAATTTGTACACTGTATATCAACCTTGATAATTGTTTCTTTGAGCTAATCACAAGTAGCTTGGTTGTGATCTTATGAAGTTAAAAGAGTAACATAAGCTTATTGAGCTGAATTTGAGAGGAGCTTAATAATTCGCTCGAGGCTTAGCTTATTCACAAAACAAGAAGATTTTGTTGGAGGAACTCGGATGCTATATATATACACGGAAAATAAATTAAAGTGTGTATTTTAGCAGTTGTCACCACAGAACACAGGTATAGATATAGTAGAACATACTTAAATTCAGATGTTGTTTGCTATAGTAAAAGATTTTAGTCTACCTTTGAGGAGTTGTTCATCCAACTTTCTGTTGGATGTTGTTTGTTTTGGTTGTTCTTTTTTGTTAAGTGAAGCACTTCGTGTTTTTCTTGTCTTTCCCCTCAATGTATCCCTTTCGAGTTTAATAAAATTTCATTTGTCAAACAAAAAAAAAAACTTAAATTTAGTAAGGAAACTAAATATTCTCATACATGTGTGTGCTATAAATAATATTGACGTAATTCTAATTAATTCCAAGCCATAATATTTCTCCCCAGAACGACACAAATTCCCAGGGCATGCAATCGCGACAGCATCAGCTTGACGAGGCAGGAACATACATTAAGCTATTGGAAAAAAGAGTGGAGGAACTGCAGGCAAGGAGGGCAGCACTGGCAATGGGCAACCACGACGGCATGGATAACGACGGTAATACCAGCACAAGAATCAAATTGCCAGTGGTCGAGTTGAGAGAATGTTTAGGTTCAAGTTTGGAAGTAGTTTTGATAACTGGGTTGAAGAAGAACTTTGCGATTTCTGAAGTTATTGGTGTGATTGAGGATGAAGGAGCAGTGGTGGTGAGTGCTAGCTTTTCTGCTGTGGGTGATAAGGTTTTTCATACTCTCCATGCTCAGGTGATCATTAGTTGCCATATTCTGTAGCTCCCATTTCATCTTCATGTTTTGCTAATGTCAGTGGCGGAGGTATTCTTGTTCTGCTAACAAAAATAAGTACTTTTTTTTTTATCCAATAAGAATCTACGTTCCGGTTCCACTAACTTTGTAATTACCTTTTGCCTTCTTATTTCTACATTTCAAAATCCATGTCATTTTTTTTTTATTCTTTATATCTTTCAATTTATAATAAATTTTATGATTTTGCGAACTTTGTATAATAAAAGTAATTGAGATCTATCAAACAAGATTTATATTGCATATTTTATGAGATCTATATTAAAAGATTTAAGTAATCAAAAATGGCGTACACCGAATAAGTATTTATTTCTTAAGAACTCAATCTTAGTGGAACAATGGTTCTTATTTTCTTCCAAAGTTGCAAAATAAGTACTTTTTTTTATCGGCAAAAATAAATTTTATTAAAAACAGGGAAAGAAGGGGATTCAACAAAGAGTTAGACAATACATCTCTAGGGCAAAGCTCGGAACACCCGAAGGTCTACAAGGATCCAAAACAGATAATCAAAAAAGCCCAACCCTATACCCAGAATATACAATAAAAACCCCAAAACACCAAAATCCGGCCCAACCCTTGGACCGGCCAACCCAAACCAACCCTCAAACCCTAACCACCTTCAACATCCACCGCCGCACAAACCACCGGAGCCCAGCCTCGCTGTTAAGCCGAGCCAGCCTCTCCCAGATGTAGAGACCGACGACGGGAACCGACCTACAGAAATGAATACCGAAGACAGTTAGCGCAAAGAGGAGCAAACCCAACAACAGACCCCTGCAAAACCCCAACAGCACCCGATCTCAATCAACAACAGCAAAACCTAGAGCAATGAAAATATTGACCCCTCACCCGACTGAGAAACTCAGAGCAGCCGCAGATCAAACTTCGACACACAAAGTGACCTGAGAAACCCAACCATGGGAACCACATCCACCTCCGAAAAGAAACATCACCGATCAAAACCGCATTTTTACCGAACATTTTCTGGAATTTTTGAAAAAACCTTCAAAACAAAAGTTAGAGAAAACAAGCTACAGAACACCACCCACCCCCACAATCACAACACCCGCCAGATCTTCGCCACCAACCGAAACCCTGCACCTCCGAGACTCCCCGCACCACCCAACACCGCTAGGCTTCCGGAGGGACCAAGGAACCTCCGACCGGCGGCGGATAGAGCAAGAGCTCAACCACCACACCCTCCCACACAGGGGACGGCGGTGATCCGAACAGCAAATAGAGAAAACAGAGGGAAGAGAGAAAACAAAGATATGAAGAGTAGAGGGAAAGTGAGAGAGAGAAAAGGGGAGATGAAAGAGGACGAGAGGAGCCCGAGGGAGGAGGGAAGGAGGGGCTCCCCCCGGCGGCGGCTGGCTAGATGAAGAAACCCTAGAGGGAGAAAATTCGCCCAAATTGCCTAAAGGACTACTACAATATTGTTAAAAGATGACACTTGAAAAAGTGAAAAGATGTCAGTTTTTGAAAAAATCGTAATTAAAAAGATTGCAATAAATAAATAATGTCAGTCATCTAAAAAACTGTGATATAATATATTTATGATGTCACTTTCTAAAATAGTGACATAACTATTCTTTCTTTTTAATATCAATTTCTCATAAACTGTGATCTAATATATTTATGATGTCACTTTGTAAAATAAGTGACATAACTATTCTTTCTTTTTAATGTCAGTTTCTCCTAAACTGTGATCTAATATATTTATGATGTCACTTTGTAAAATAGTGACATAACTATTCTTTCTTTTTAATGTCGGTTTCTCCTAATAAGTGACATTGAAGATCAAAAATTTGTTTTTGGAGAAAACGGCGCCATTTATGAGAAGAACTCGCATTAAACACTCGATTGCAAAATTGTTTTTTCTTTTTTTTCAATGGAAAAGAATAGCTAGGAAAGAAAAAAAAAGTTTGACTTGGAGCGAAACGTTTTCAACTTTTCTTCCAAACAGAAACCATTTCAAGTCTTAGCCTCCATATTCAAAGGAGAAGAAACGCATGCCTTGGACACTCGACGGTGGCCGGCAATCTGAGCTGAACTCTTCACTGTCCAAACTTAGGTGGCCGGCAATTGGATCCGAACGCCCGGCCTTTAGGATCTCGACTCATTCTTCACTTTTCAAACTCCAATTTTGGCATTTTGCCAATCTTAGATGATTTTCCAGATTTGAAAGAATGTCGGTTCCACTTTGATAAATTAGTAAACTATTTTTGTTCTATTTTGATGGATGATCAATTTTGAGAATTTGTTTTTGCTTTTTCTTCGACTATAGAATGCAAGGCTATTAGTAGTTGTTTCTTCTTCTTTTTTTACTGTTGGAGTGAGTCCAGCTTTAATTAATTTGTTGCATCGTCGTGCCTAAATAATAACACACTTAGAAAAATGAAAGATTGGCATGACGATTTAGACAAACACGTCTATGTCTATAACAAACACCAAGCTCGCTTTGATAAGAAAACGAAATAATATTCTGGAGTGGTGTTCACTCTTGGGTCGGATCTCCCTTTCTTTGAATCTCGTGACTTCGATGGGTCAAGCTTCCCCATTTCCTCCCCTGGTTCCTGCAAGAGAAGCAACGGCTAGTTAGTGGCTCGTTGGGCCGAAGGTGGCCGGAAGGCACTCCGATAACTAAGTTAGTGCCCGCCTGAGAGAAGGAAAACACAGAGCTTAGACAGGGAGCTTAGATGCATTAGGTTTGTTAGATAGATCTTTTTGGACAGAAGTTAACGTTGGTTAATTTCATGAGTTTCATTCTTCTTTGCAGGTGAAACTTTGTAGAGTGGGTGTGGATACTGCAAAGGTATGTCACAGACTGAAGGAATTGGTTCGCTGATTCCTTTTTCTTCCTCTTCTTCTTCTTTTGGTTTGTTTCTGTTTTTTGCTTTGGGAGAGGAAGATTTTCTATAGCCACGCCATGCCGGAAGAATACTAAAAAGTACTATAAGAAGACACATTTGCACCATTCGATCCCAAGAGTGTAATCTCTTTTTTTGAACGGCGAAGAAGATTTTCATTTATCACAAGCGAATATTGTAATCTTACAGCAAATTAATGGCTATGCATTTATCACGATGATATTCTTGCGAAGTGAAAGAATTACGACTCAATTAATCAATTTCTGTTTTTATGTGTGTGTGGAGTTTTGAGAAGTAATTATGTCCCACCTCATGTTGAACAGAGCTTCAAGCCTTCCTTTAAGCAGTTCAAAACAATTACTAACGTTAATGTCAAGATTAGTTTAGATAATATCATCAGAGCTGTCGTAAGACGTGTAATATTCAAATTAAAAAATAAAATATTTTCATGCATAATTTTTTTTTTTTTTACACCGTATTAACGATCTCAATTAGTTGTTTAATTTAGTTAGTACATATAGTATTTAAAACATTATGCAAAGAAGTACTTTTATTTTTTTTAATCCAAAATTTGCACATATTTTCATAATGGACCCTTTGTGGCCGACGGATCGATGTAGTATTATTGTAGTAATCACGTTCGGTTATAATTTGAGTTTAAACTTTTATATAGACCACAGTACGTGAGGATTGTGACTCGATCGTGAGATGAAGTGGCATGTTAATATGCGATCACCCTGTTAATATCTAGAAATAAGAAGCATATATTGAAAACTGATGCAGCGCAGCTTTCTTTTATGAAACTATTTGCAATAAGATATCACAAACTTGCTTATGTTAAAGATTCTCTCTTTGAAACACAAACATGAATAAGTATAGGTATGAACAAGAGGAATTCCCTCTATGAACACACAATATGAAACAAATCTCATTATTTAGGAGCATTTGGGTGTATTTTTCCTTTTATTTACTTTGTCTTTGTTTATCTTTGTAGGGTTGAGTTGAACTTTCTGATTCTCCCTTCCCTTTTACTCGATGTACCCTTTTCGAGTTTAATAAAATTCTTTTGCCGATCAAAAAAAAATAACAACTAAGTTCTGCCGTAGGGCTTACAATGATACTTATAGGGCAAAGAAACCCTAAACCAACTAAGAAATTAATAAACATGCTAAATAAGCCTAAATTAAAGAAATTATCAAAAATAAAAAATTAACTACAAAATCAAATACTAGGTTAAATAAGAAAAATGCCAAAACAAACGGCAACCAAAACGAAATTTCCTACTAAAAGTTATAAGTAAATCAATTATTTTCAAAAACGACAAAATCATAATCTGTCAGTCGATCTGATTATTAATCTGCAGTCAATTGAAACCTTTTGACTTCTTTCAACGTAACGTGGAATTAGACAGATCGACTGACAAATCGATTTTCAACATAACGTGGGACTAGACAGATCGACTGACAGATCAATCGGAGTATCAATCGGAAGTTTATGCCAAAATTCCTAATGAAATACTAATTTCAAAAATAATAAACTAAAATTCTTACTATATTACTATAATTAATTCATTTAATCTATGGTGACATTATCAAGCTGTACAACATGGCTGCTACCGTGTTGTGCACCGTCTAAGCTATCTGTTCGGCAATCCAATAGTCCAGATTTCATTTCGGTACTGTGTAGCACCTGAGCCGTTCATTGCTCATGAGATGAAATCATCGGGGTTTTTTGCCTATAAAAAGAGGCATCCGCCCTTACCCAGTTCGGGGAATTCCTTTGTCAGGTAGTAGGTTGGACTAATGATAGGGCATACTTGGCTACTAAATGAACCATCCTATTAAAAGAATAGATAATTAGAGGCCAGTCCTCATTTTTAGATTTGGTTTGATCCCAACCCTAAATATTATTTCCGAACCTAAATAGACTCGGATATGATACGTAATGACATTTGTACCCCAAAGCCAAATGGACCCCCCTCTCTCTCCCTAAATGTTCCGAACTCTATCTCTCGCCAACCCCCTAACGGAGTCATGGAGAACTCCATCGCCAATGTCAGCGCCGGATCGCCATCGCCGTTGACCTCTCCGACGAGTCCCCCTTCGCCGTCAAGTGGGCCGTCCGCCATTACCTCTGCCCCAGCGACGCCAAAATCAGACCAAATCGACTGATATTACATGAGACCCTTTGACGATTTACCGGCATGATTATGAAATTTCATTTGTTTCTCATCAACTCCGTCCCAAAGTTTTCCAATTTTCTTTTTTGGACAGGATATTGATGGAGAAAAATAAAGATGGGTTATGTGAAAATGGAATTAGAAAACTGTAGATGGGTTATGCTCGAACGCCGCCATCTGGATCGCCGGTCACGAGGAGTCTGACGACTAGCGGGGTTCAGTAACGAATTGTTCTCCGGAGAGGACTTCGATCTGATCAGGCTAAGGTTTTCAAAGGACAATCTGATGAAACTCACGCAGCTGTTGACACTACTACTTAGAGGTGGCAATCTTAACCCATATTTTTTTAACCCGTTTAATCTGCCCACTTATAATCCAATTCAACCCGTCCATATTATATAATGGGTTGAACCCATATAAACCCATATTTCAATTGGTTTAGGTGTCATTCCGCTTTCTTTTTAAACTTTATTTTTTAAAATAATGTAATTTCAAGCTCAAATATAATGAAAATAAAAAATATTTTTTAAATATTTTTTGCACCGTTTAAAAGATTTCAATGAAATCTATTAAACAAGATCCATATTGGTAGAAAAATTATTTGCATAAACACATGTGATTTTTCCGCTTGAAATTACCTTCCTTTTCTTTTCTTTTTGATAGGCAACAAAATTTTATTAAAACTCGACAAAGGGTACATCGAGGGGAGACCAATTACGAACCATAGAGAATGAGGTACCATAAAAGGCCTCCAGAAGAAAGAAAAGGAAAAAGATTACATTCAACAGAATTGAATGAGCCTAGGAACAAAGAGGCCCACAAACTGCTCTTGAAGCCTTATGGGAAGGCGATACCAGCAATAGAGCTCTAGCTTAGGGGTAATATCAGTCATTTAAGACATCCAGCTTCACCACATCTTTCAATACACGACAGTTGAAGTCACCAGTTGCATGTGTATTCCAGAACAGCTTCCATTGGAGTTGAGATACCCAGCACAACTAATTCAACCAACACAGCAAATTATAACTCAAACCTCAACATAAGGTCAAAAGCATCAGTATCAGCAAAAACTCCCCTTGGTTCATACGAATCCCAGCAGATATCAGTATGAAGAGTAGTCAATCAGTTTAACCATGAGGAAGTTAGTAAAGATAATTCATCAGCGTTCAAGAGAAAGCTCCCAGCCCTCCCAGGAATTAGGAGTTGAGATGAGAGTGGTATACGCCAAGAATCAACAAGCATGAGAGAAAACAGACGACCAAAACTGAAGTAGTCATCAAACTACATTTGCAGCAGAGTTGATTGTTATTTCACTAATTTCTCTTAGCCCTCCTCAGAATTGGGAGTTGAAAAGAAACACACTCGTCATAAGTCATCAAGTATTTGAGAAAGAAACACCCAAAGTTGAAGCAATCAACCAACACACCAGCCAATAGTGGTTGTTTGCTGCTTCTCCAGGATCTCTTAGCCTTCCCAGAAATAGGAGTTGAAAAGAGACACAACTAATCTGAGCCGAAAGCCATCTTCATTTGACACCAAAAGAAATAGACAGTTAAGTCTCCAAATAACAGCCCAACACACAAGAGACAATCTTAGCCCTTCAAGACAGTGGATTTGAAAGAATAGAAGAAACTGTTTTACATCTTTATGGTTGACAGCACAGCTTCATATCTCAAACCTCTCCTGTCACCATACCAAAGTGTCTATGTACAGTGACATTCCTTGGTTTAAATTTGACAGGGTTCCAGACGGTCAAAATTCCCCCAGATATTCCATGAATCCAGATTCAACATATTCTACTTCAGCTGCAACCCACATTCTATGGACAACCGACATCTCCAACCTCTCCATCTTGGTTTCTTGCAAAAATAATACATCCGGATTTATGTCCTTAATCATCTTAGAGACGAATCTTTTTTAGTAGAACTACCTAACCCTCTTATGTTCCAAGAAATAATCTTCATTGAGGGTTCTACTTTGTTTTGACAGTTCAACGAAATTTAGTCCCTCATAAGAGGGTCAAGAGGGTTGTTTTTGATCGAAGCTTTCAGTGCTCTTGATTCGTTTTCAATCATCTTTTTCATTCTCAAAATGCCAGAATTACTCATCTTAATGCCAAGAGTGTTACCTGCTGAAATAGTATGTTGTAGCTCCTTTTCTATTGCATCGAGCTCCTGGTCTTGATAGCCCATAATGTAGCCATCAATGTCATCCTCTTCAATGCTTTCCGAGGCTTCAAGCTGCTGGCTTCTGATGTTTCTTCTTGCCGCACTTGGATTGAGCTCAACATGGAGGTTAATGCCTGATAATTGAGAAGCTCTTAGTGATATATTAGATTCATACTCCCCTACATTGTCAGCCTCATTTTCTTCAGATTCGACACACTCTTCGATCAGTGGATTTTGAGAATCTTGAACAATAGAGTCCAACCCAAGATCAGAGGTAATGCTTTCCTCAACATTATTTTCACTGCTGTGAAGCTTCTCGGTATACTCACCCCCTATACTCTTCCTTTGGGCAAGTGACTCTTCATGAACTTGTTCTTTTTCAAGACCAGCTTGGTGACTACTATTAATGCAATTTGTTTCGACCTTTTCTGCTTCCTCTTCATTTATCATTGCCCTGTCATCCACATTCCCGTTACCTTGAACTTCCATGTCATCCACTAAACTACGATTCTTGATCTTGTTGGTGTCTAGCTCATTCCCTACCCTGTCCACCTCAACATCTTCTTCCTCATTGTCGGAGGACACTTCAAAGAAAGGAACGAAGTTTATCGACGGGATCGTTCTAAAGGACTCTTCTTCTTGGACTCTGACTCTATAATTTCTTCCATCAACAACCAATTGAATCTCCCCCTCTATTCTGTTAGGATTCTCTGTTGCAATAAGAACCCTGCCTTTAGTATAAGAAGTCTCCCTGAGAGTATCACTGTCTACTTCGATAAAACAGCCCCATGAATTTCCAATTGCTCTAAAAGATGGAGTGTTCCATGCATTGAGAGGCATTCCATAACATGCAATCCATACCAATCTCTCATCCTTCGCTGCTTCTCCGCTCCAAGGTTTAATTTCCTCAAACCACAGTTCGAACCGCTTTTCTTTCAACATCTCATTTCTCCGTTCTTCACTTGGAAATGTTATAACCATATATCTCCCTCCCATTGGTTTGATCTGTATATTTCCCATCTTCTCTTTTTTAAACAGAGATTCCAAATCATGGGCAGATATCAGACGTCTTACTTTCCCTACTGCACTCCGAGCTAGCCAGCCATTACCCACTGGTTGTACATTTATGGATTTTCTTCCATCCTTAACCACATCTTCTTGATTTCTCGGATTTCCATCACCTCCCTGGTTACTAGACTCAGGAAACCCCTTCTTTCTCCATACCTCTTTGTCCCTTTTTTCGAATCCCTCCAGAGTCTGGGCGTTCCGTTGGATCCGAGTATTCTGTTGGTAGGTCACTAACTCCTTCCCATTTCCAAGAGTGTTGCCGCTGTTCGTTTGAGGGTTTGGTTTTGAATGTTTATTGTTGCATGCCCGCCGATTTCTGAAACCATCTTCAAATTCTAGGTTTTCCTGTTGATGCTGATTGTAGATTTGATGTGCGATCCCTCTTTGCTTCTTCACATATTTTGCCACATTTACGATCAGCTCCCGACCCCAGATCCAAGATCTATTTGTAGATTCCACCGCTAGAATTGCACTTCTGATGGATTCAAACCTAATAAAACCGAAGCTCTCTCCCGACCTCTTGCTTTTCTTATCAGGGATGTAGCAATCCCTAATCTTACCAAATCTTGAGAATAAGTTATATACGAAGCCTTTGTGGATCCCATTTGGAAGATTATCTACGAAGACTGTAGATTTCCTCAGCTCAAACGCTTCGCCCCCCTGCAAACCCCGGTTTTCTCTGCTATTTTCCATCCCCTTTTCTCAGTAAAATAATCATGATAATTGGATTTTGGTATTAATTACCTTCCTTTTCTAAAAGTTCTTTTTTCTAGAAACCGGAACACCCCCTTAGATGGGTTAAAAATGAGTTCAATATGGATTGATATTAAAAGCATCTCCAGCCTTGACTCATTTTAAGACTCAAATTTTAAAATGGGGCAAAAATTACAAAAATCTCTCTCCAATCTTTGACCCAAACCCTTCCTCATTTTGGGTTTTACCCATTTCTTTACCCAAATTTGGGACAACTTTTGCCTTGACCCATTTCTCCAACGGCTAGTTAGAAAGAGAGAGAAAGAGGGAGGGAGGAGGGAGAGAGAACCTCGTCGGCAGTGGTGGCAGGCCGAGGGCCGGCAGTTTGAGAGGCGATGCAGAAAGTGGCGGTGGTGTTGTAACCTCTAAGTCTTCTTGGGTCCCCCAGAGTTGTCATCTTCTTTTCTAGCCTCCTCCGATGATGCTGAACGAGTTTCAAAATTGTCTTTTGTGGTTGTGTCCGGTTCTAGATTTTGTGTGAAAAAAATTTTGTGTTTGATTCTGAGGGAGAGAGAGATGGCGATGGAGAGAGAAGAGTACCAGGTCTCCTCATTTTGAATTTGATTGTTTTCCCTTATTTATGATTATGCCATTAAGAATAAAATGTATATATATTTGGGTTTGATGATTGGAGATATGCCTACCCAAAATGGGTTTTTACCCAAAATTTAACTCAAATTTGAGAAAAAAAATGGGTGAAGGCTGGAGATGCTCTAATAGACCCAAATAAAATCTAAATTTTTGAATGTCTGCATTTCACGTACTGGTATTAATTCCCGTATGTCGGGTTTTCTATCCCTCTCGACTCTCGTTCTTTTACTCCCAGGAAAGGAATTTTCAAAAAAAACAATAGAAAATGGGTCCACATGGATCCCATTTACCAGCCAAACCTTTTTTTTCAAATGGAATTGAACCAATCAAACCTTTACAAACCACACAGGCACACACATTAATTCAATTATTCTCTTCGCATTCCCTAATTATTCTCTTCGCACACACATTGAGATGGCAATTCCAACCCATATTTTAGAATCCGTCCAAATCCGCCCACTTATGCGCACAAATTGACATTTGATTCCGAAGAGAGAGAGAGAGAGAGAGAGAAAGAGAGAGAGAGCAGTATTTTATTTTATTTTTTTGCAGGAATTACAATCCATACGCAAAGGAGAAATTTTTGGGTGTTAAGTGGGTACCGCCACGCCCGTCGGCAATTCCAGTAATCCAAACGTGTTTTGGACGCTCCAGATTTATTCCCTCTCTCTCCCCTCACCCAACCCCTCCCTCCTATTTTTCTCTCTCTAAAATTCGGACCGTCCAAAACAAATTTGAACGGCTGAGATCGCCGACACGTGGTACCCATCCAGCACCCATATCACTATCTATTATGAGATGCATCAAGCATGGAAAGACACAAGGGAATGTGCAAAAAAACTCGATCGTCACCCATATCATTCTAGGAGAAGTAATAGCATCTTAAACATGAAATAGGTGTAGGTGCAATTTTAGATGGATATCGAAACTTGATTTTTGCACTTTTTTCCGAAGGAGATGTTCCCAATTCTAAAAAATCCGTTTCCTCTAAAAACAGGAAAATAATTTGTGAATGCTATAAATGTAGCACCTATCCCCTTTTAGCAGTTTTCGTTGCATTTTTTCGAAGTCTGGCGGGTACTAATTTTTTCGACCTAGATTGTCTACTAATTTCAACCATTTCCCAGCAGAAATGAAGGGAAAGAGATAGAGAAAATAAAAATAAATTTAAAAAACGGGTTGGGTCGGGCGGGTTTGGGTTTGACTTGACCTATATTTGACCCGATCCGTTTCAACTCATTTACTATTTGACCCATATTTGATCCGCTCATATTTGACCCACAATCCTTTTTAACCCGTCCAGACCCGCCCAGACCCGCCCATTTGCCACCTCTAACTACGTACTACTCATCAATGAGGTGTTGCTTGGAGGTCTCTCCAAGCTGTCCCAATATTGCAGAGCTACTGCAGCGTTATTCTTCTCTTCTTCTTTTTTTGTCAAAGGTAGCGTTATTCTTTCTTCTTTTTTGTCAAAGGTAGCGTTATTCAGAGTGATGTGTTTGACGATATTTTAGCTCCAAACCTTGATTGATGATTTCTCGTAGTAATCGAGTTTGTGGAGGAATTAAGATTTGAGAGCTGTGAGAATCGTGTATTTTTCTATGAGAACTGTATAATTTCTATGAGAATTATGTATTTTTTTATGTGAATTGTCTATGAGAACTGTGTATTTTTTTTATAAAAATTGTGTATTTTCTGTGAGAACTGTGTATTGTCCATGAGAATTGTGTTTTTTTATGGGAATTGTGTATTTTTTTTGAGAACTATGTATTGTCCATGAGAACTGTCTATGTGAACTGTGCGGTGGGCTATGAGAACTGCATATGCGAATTGTTTATTTTAGTGTGTCGTGAGTCTATGTGAATTGTACGGTGGGTGTTATGAGAACTACATATGCGAACTGTTTATTTTAATGTGTGGTGAGGCTATGAGAACTGTGCAGTAAGCTATGAGAACTGTATATGAGAATTGTTTATTTTAGAGTGTGGTGAGATTATGTGAACTGTGTTGTGGGCTATAAGAAATGGTGGTGGAGGATTTTCTCTATTTTCTTTTTCTTTTAAATATTTTATTTTTCGGCCATACTTTTTTATTACTACTACTACACTTGGCTTTTTAGTTGAGTGCTACGAATTTGTTCAATTTTTTGGTACTTCAAAAAATTGTTCAATTTTTGTTCGTGTGTGTATTTTCTATGAGAACTGTGTTTTTTCCTATAAGAATTGTGTATTTTCTATGAGATTTGTGTATTTGTCCATGAAAACTGTCTATAAGAACTATATATTTTTTATGAGAATTGTGAATTTTCTGCGAGAACTGTGTATTTTATATGAGAACATTGTATTTTTCTATGAGAATTGTGTATTATACATGAGAACTATCTATGATAACCGTGTATTTTCCACGGGAACATTGTATTTTTGTATGAGAACAGTGTATTTTTCTATGAGAATTGTCTACAAGAACTATGTATTTTTTATGAGAACTGTGTATTATCCATGATAATTGTCTATGAAAACTATTTATTTTCTATGAGAATTGAATATTGTCCATGAGAACAATGTATTTTCTGTGACAACTACGTATTTTCTATGAGAACTGTGTATTTTAGTGTGTGGTGAGACTATTTGAACTGTGTATTTTTCAGTTTACATAGCCAGTTCACACAACCAAGGGTATTTTTATTCGAAACAATTCTCATAAAGACAGTTTTCATAAAGAGTGCTGCTAGAGGTACATACAAAATGTACATACAATGTACATACAAATTTTGTGGGGCCCAAATCGGGTCACACAAAGATGATCCGAATCGCCCATTATTTTTAAAACATCTTTTTATGGAGCCCTGTAAAAAATCAGCTCAACCCGAAATCGGTAAGGATTTTTTCTGAATTTGTAGGGGCGAAACTAAGCAATTACCCCCACAAATTCAAAAAAAATCCTTACCGATATCGGGTTGTGCTGATTTTTTACAAGGCTCCATAAAAAAATGTTTGAAAAATAATGGGTGGTTCGAATCATCTTTGTGGGACCCGAGGTGGGCCCCACAAAACTGATATGTACATAATATGTACATTTCATATGTACCCCTAGCATTTTTGTTTTCATAAGGATAGTTCTTAATTCTCATAGACAGTTCTCATAGAGACAATCCTCATAGAAACAATTCTCATAGAGAGTTCTCATAGCAAATTGTATTTTTTTAATCTTACATAATTTCATATTCAATATGGATAGCTTGTTTAGTAGATATCATCACCAATGCTCATGGAGCATTGGATAATTTTTCTATACTAGATACTATATATATCTAGTTCTGTGCGCTGATGTGCGTGAAGGGGCATGGTTGAAATAAAAAATATAAATAATTAGGCAGGACTAAATAAGTCCGAACCTAATTTTTGAGACTGGCCTAAAAATCCCCTTTAAAAGAACGTGGGACAAGAATTAAAAAACCGAACTCAATGAAAACTATCTCAAACAATGACATCCAAGCATGGTTTGGCATTAATTAGCCACTCCTTGCAGCATCGATCCGCACGATCCTTTGAGCATCCCCTTCCAAGATGAAGTTCCCCCTTCAAAGGTAGACTCATAATCTGCTCTGTATGACGGGGAGGAAAAAATACCTCAGCTCTAATTAATGTTCATTACTAAAATAATCGTAAAAGATGACAGTTTAAAAGTGTCATTAAACTTGAAAGATGACAGTTTTGAAACTGTCATCTATGGAGATGTCATTAAAAGTCTGAATCTTAAAATGACGGTTTGAAACTGTCATTAATATCTATAAAGATGACGCTTTATAAACGTAATTGAAAGTAAAATATGACAGTTATGAAACGTCATTAAAGTGCTTTAAAGCCGTCATCTTTTGTAATGACCCGCTCCCGCCTTGTATAATATTGTCCACTTTGAACACCAAACCCCATCAAACTTCCCAATGAGGTTACCCATCCTAGGATTACTCCAGTACGAGCACGCTTAACTATGAAGTTTCAATTGGCTTTGGCACCCTCATAACTTTAAAAGTCCTTGTACAAGATAGGATGACGATATACTCCCTCCGTCCCGGTTTGTTTGTCTCCTTTTTGACTTTTTAGGAGCGTTTGACCTCTCAAAAATTTGTTTATAATTTTCAATTCGTAATGTTTTTAGGGTAAATTACAGTTAACCCCCTCTAACTATGCCTCGGTGACACTTAACCCCCTCTAACTATTATTTTTGGCATTGAACCCCCTCTAACTAACTGAAATTCAAACGGTCATAACTTCAAATGGTCATAACTTTTTCGTCCGAAATCGAAAACATGCAAATTATATATCGATTTCGAGGTCTTGAAGTCAACTTTCTAATGACACCAAAATCACATCACGATTCAAAGCACACAGAAAGTTATGATCAAAACGGTCTTTCTGTCTACCAGCCCTTACTCTTTTGATCATAACTTTCTGTGTGCTTTGAATCGTGATGTGCTTTTGGTGTCATTAGAAAGCTGACTTCAAGATCTCGAAATCGATATATAATTTGCATGTTTTCGATTTTGAACGAAGAAGTTATGACCGCTTGAAGTTATGACCGTTTGAATTTCAGTTAGTTAGAGGGGGTTAAGTGCCAAAAATAATAGGTAGAGGGGGTTAAGTGTCACCGAGGCATAGTTAGAGGGGGTTAACTGTAATTTACCCATGTTTTTAATATGCAATATGGATCTTATTTGATAGATCTCAATTAGTTTTATTATACAAAATTTTCAAAATCATAAAAAACATTATAAAATGTACTCCCTCCGTTCCAAATTAATAGTCCGGTTCGGTCTCCAACGCAACTTTTAAATTGTTAATATCTTTCAATCTATAATGTCTTAAAAGATTTTAAAAACTTTGTATAATAAAACTAATTGAGATCTATCATATGAGATCCATATTGCACATAAAATTTATTATAGATTGAAAGATATTAACATTTTAAAAAATGCATTGAAGACCGAACCGGACTATTAATTTGGAACGGAGGGAGTAAGATATAAGTATATTTTTGAAAGACACGAATTTTGACAATTGGACAAACAAATTGGGACGGAGGGAGTATTATTAATGACACACAACTTACACTTCACCAAACGATGTGGGACTACCCTCGGTTGACCCTTCTTGCCATTGATCCGACAGCCCCTCGCACGGGTCCCAACTACCCTCAGGCCGGTTGACCACTACCTGGAACTCCCCAAGAGCAGGGCGTCACAATCTCTCCCACTTAGAAACACACGTCCTCGTATGGGGTAGAGATTTTGTCTCACATTTCAGGTTGGTACAAGCTCTGATACCATATGTAACGACCCGCTCTCGATTTGAGACTTCAAAGCAACGACGCTCATAGATGGCACCGTTTTCTCCAAAAATAAATTTTTATTCTTCAATGTCACTTATAAGGAGAAATCGACATTAAAAAGAAATAATAGTTATGTCATTATTTTACAAAGTGACATCATAAATATATTAGATCACAGTTTAGGAGAAACTGACATTAAAAAGAAAGAATAGTTATGTCACTATTTTATAAAGTGACATCATAAATATATTAGATCACAGTTTAGAAGAAACTGACATTAAAAAGAATGAATAGTTATGTCACTATTTTACAAAGTGACATCATAAATATATTAGATCACAGTTTAGGAGAAACTAACATTAAAAAGAAAGAATAGTTATGTCACTATTTTAGAAAGTGACATTATAAATATATTATATCACACTTTTTTAGATGACTGACATTATTTATCTATTGTAATCTTTTTAATTACAATTTTTTCAAAAACTGACATCTTTTTACTTTTTTAAGCGTCATCTTTTAACAATATTGTAGTAGTGGTTTCCTTCCATTCCATTCGATCTGTATCAATTAAGTCGTCGCAAACATCAATCCTCCTCCATCTCCATCTCCACTTCCCTCTTTGCAACCACTGGCCCGTTTACTAGCCAAAATACTTTGCCGCGCCCAGGGATGAGCCAGGGAAGAGCCAATAGGGGTGGTCGCCCCTGCAAAAAGGAAAAGAAACACTACTACTATATGTAAAAAAGAAAAAATCCTAAGAAAGTATATAGGCTCGCCCCTATGTCGAATTTTGAAAAAAAATATATATAACAGTAACCTTTGAAATACGAGAATACCAACTTTAATTACTAAAGGCTAATGGCTAAAATATAACAAAAAATAAAACTATAGGGTTAATATTGTGAATATTCTAGTAATAAACTTTCACCTTCCATTAGATGGGTTTAGTGTTTTACAGTTTTATTTTATTTTTTGCCCTAAAATCTCAATGGTACACCAAATCCCCCCTCTCTCTTTCTCTCTCTTGGCACAAACATCCCCAATTGTTTAGACTTCAAAGGCAATTTCGAGAAAATTGTGATGGAAGAGAAGAGATTTTGGAAACTCTAAGTAATTTGGTAAAATTTAACTTATAGGTATGTCTTTCTCCAATTGTTGTTCTAGACTTTTACTAATTCTTTATTTTTTGACTGGTAAAATCAAGTAACATGAAAGCCCATGTACCGAATTCGTCTAGTTGTGATGAATGAAAAAGAAGAAGATGAACAATGAAAAAAAACAAGACACATACATCAAGATCGTTCCTATTAGTTAAACCAATTTATGTATTTACGATATTTTGAGTTTTAATGTATTTACATGATTATGCATGTGTATTTATATTTTTTTCTCGCATACACGGTTACCACTGCGTGGTGAAATTCCTAGCTCCGTCCCTAGCCACGCCCACGAAGCAGATGACACCGATTTGGCCTCCAGGAAACTGGTACGAGGAAAATACAAGTACTTCGCTTTTTGATCACCTTAAAAAATATAAAGAGAGCTATCTCCCGTTAGTAACCGCCAGCCTTGTTAAAAGCTTCCAAGTCTCGGAAGCCTAAGCCGCCCTTTCCTTTAGACCTTCAGTCATTCCTGTTTTACATCCTACCAAGTGTTTCGACTAAAAAGGATACACGATTTCTCAACATTACTTACAGCAAGACATCTTTCACTTCCTCACATTCCAACTAGGCCGCCATTCGTCAAATTCAAATACTACTCTAATATTCTTTCGCTGACAAACGATACTATTACAACATATTTTCAAAGATTTGGAAAAATCTTTGACACTAACTTGTCTAACGGATTGGGACCAGGGTGCATGTTCGCTTTTGATTTTTTAGAACCACCCTCTCTCTCTCAGCATGATCCCAAATAAGTTTTCTGTCTAAGTATTACTCTCCATTTTCTATCTATATCTCTTCACTCATTAATATTCCGAAAACCTTCCTCAAAAAATTCCTAACCAAACAGAGCCCTAAAGCTACGTACTACCAAGCCGTGCTATCTATATATACGGGGCATGGCACAAGCCAAGGAGCCTTTGGCCTAACAACGTTAGATAGCGCACTTAACTACTAGGAATAAAGAGGCCATGAACTCAACTCATCTAATAAGCTAATTATAATAAGCTAATAATACTAACTTCGGCCGAAAAAAAATACTCATTGTAAGAAGAAAGATTATCTAGCAATAATTATCAATAGTACATCTATATATATCGTGATGGTCGCGGTTCACGTGGCTGCGGGAAGAGTCAAGGGTCAGAGCAGCAGAGTAAAATCTGCCCACGTAAGCCATGATATGAATTTTTTTCTTTTCAACGCAAGTGTTTCGGATCAACTTGAATGCTTGACACACATCAGACTAATTACTACAGTTCCTTCCACAATCATTTCACACGTTTATGTGCGAGCTAAGTTGGTTCCAAGAATCGAACCTGAGACCCTAAAAAAAAGCAAATCCCTAAATTCGAGACCTCTTGGCCTACCGCTTGAGGTTCCATGATAGTTATGAATTTACCACAACAAACGTGTAGATAGGATCATAGGAGTATAACTAACAGAGAAGAAAATCCAATGAATAACTTCTGTGTCTGGGCAATAAAAAGACTGTAGACCAACGAATAAAGAATGTCATTGACTGATTAATTTATTCCTCTTTCCTGTATATTATCTGCATTTCTTTTCCTTCACCGTACAACAACGAATAGAGAGTGTCATTGACTGATTATTCTTCGTCCTGTAGTGCGCCGGAATTCGTTGATGCTATTATTGGCTTATTCACATTCACATTACTTTTTTCTGTTTTCAGATGAGTTTTTGAAAAAAAAATTTATAAGAGTAGTAGGGGTAATAAGTGAAGAGAGATAGGGAGAAAAAAAGCTTTTCAAAAAGTAAAACAAACAAGGCATAATCTTTCAAAATGATCTTCGCTCTTGTTTTTAATTCTTGTTCTGCGCTCGCACTCTTATTTCTCGCATTCACAAATTTTAGTAATTTTTTTGAAGATTTTTGAAAGACACTTTTACGCACCCGCCCATGCATTATGGGGCTTAAAACTTTTCAAAATCGTATTTCTAAGGTACTATTAATTAGTAAATCTCCAAATTCTTTACGTTTGACACCTCACATACATTCGCCTTTTTAAGATTCGAATTCTGAGTCCGTCCATACGAAGATGAGATGGGCCGGGTTTTCTCTCTCTATAAATAAACTTGGGAGCCAATGGGCATGCTTGCAAACTCTTAAATCAAACATTTCTTCAATAGAGACATCCCTTGAATTATTACACTTGCTTGGGGTGATAATGAATAGGTACAACGCCGGTCATGAAAAACTTGATCGGAAGATAGTGGAGAGGAATAGGAGAATCTACATGAAAGATCTCTGCTTCAAGCTCACTTCTCTCATCCCTTCCCACCATCTCAACTCCTCTCAGGTTCTCTCTCTCTCTCTCTCTCTCTCTCTCTCTCTCTCTCTCTCTCTCTCTCTCTCCCCTTGTAGATGCACGAGTGAAAAAGTACTTTCGTTCTTGTGGAATAAGAAGCCTTCGTGCCTTAATGCACGTATTGAATTTATTCGGAGCCAACTTCATACCTCGAGATCTTGTTCCCACAAAAGCCTGGCCGACCACTTATCTCTCGATCTCTCGAACACACACTCCATACATCATAGATCAATGCTAAAGAGATCAATCAACTTCCTATCGATCTTTCCGATTTTTTTTTTTCAAATGGAAAAAAAATTCATTATAATCTATTGTGAATTTCAACTTCTAGTTGATATGGATGGTACGGTTTGCTTTTTGTGAGACGGAGACGCAACAGTTTAGAACTAGGGTTTACTGTGACTTTCAATCTTTTCCCATCTCATACATACTGTCTTTTTTTTAATGATCAACAGTTCTCCTAGTTTTTCTAAGTTGAAAAAAATTATATTTAAAAACTTCCAAGTGATCATAAAGCCATTTTTAAACCAAAATTGAATCCTAGCTGCAGAATAGGCAGCCAACTACATCCTCATACAAAATCTATAACCTTGCTCATTCTTGACTTTTTGAAAGTTAAAATTTATAGGTGACTCAATTTCTTCTCAAAATGCCTTTGTCCCTTGGCTTTTATGCCTAATTGCCCGGGATGCTAAGGTGCCATATATCCCCTTGTCTGGGGGATAACGTATGCCGTGCAATTTCACTATAAAAAGATATAACAGTAATCTTAAGAAGGCATACCCAAAAATCGTGAATGACATGACAAAATTCACAATTAAATGGTGCATAATAGTACCTTTTTTTTCCGGTCAAACTCATGAAATTCATAAAGACTATGAAAGGAAGTACCACATCCAGACTACAAACATAAGGAACATAACGTACTAGTTAGCAAATTAACAACTAAACCTAGTCTAACACTTGTCTAATGTTCAGGCTATCTCTAAGAACAAACTCTCTCATATATATCAATAGGCATTTCCATAGGAAACACAAGGTTATCTTCTTGTATATCATTTTTTTTCACATCGTGCATATTACAGCAGTACTTTTCAAAATGGAAAAAAAATTTCAAAATCACTTTATCACTATTCACCACAAAATGTTATACCATTTGCCATGGAAAAAGGCGTAACATGTTATGGTTCAGCAAAAACTGTTATAGTAGAACATACTTAAATTTTCATCTACTTGTGACTCAATGGTTGGTGTACACGCAAAATAAAATTGTGTATATTCTAATTTTAATTCCAACCCATATTATTTCTCCCCAGAGCGACACAAATTCTCAAGGCATGCAACTGCGACAGCATCAACTCGATGAGGCAGGAACATACATTAAGCTATTGGAAAAAAGAGTGGAGGAACTGAAGGCAAGGAGGGCAGCACTGGCAATGGGCAACCAAGACGGCACAGATAATGACGGTAATACCAGCATAAGAATCAAATTGCCAGCGGTTGAGTTGAGAGAATGTTTAGGTTCAAGTTTGGAAGTAGTTTTGATAACTGGGTTGAAGAAGAACTTCGCGATTTCTGAAGTCATTGGTGTGATTGAGGATGAAGGAGCTGAGGTGGTGAGTGCTAGCTTTTCTACTGTGGGTGATAAGGTTTTTCATACTCTCCATGCTCAGGTGATTATTAATTCCCATATTCTGTAGCTCCCATTTCATCTTCATGTTTTGCTAGTGTCAGCGGGCGGAGGTATTAAGGGGCAGGGCGGGGCTCAGGCCCCCCTACTTTTTCTTTTTCTTTTTCTTTTTTTAAGGCAAACAAATGCAGCTAGCTAGAAGAAAAAAGTTCGACTTGGAACGAAACGTTTTCAACTTTTCTTCCAAAGAGAAACCATTTCAAGTCTTAGACTCTGTTTGGAACTTGGGGACGGAAAGAAAAATTTTCTCTTCCTTTGTTTGGTTCTTAATTAAGGAAAGAGAGGAGAAAATTCCGAACGCAAACTCAATTTTTCCTCCAATTTCTCTTTAACTTTCCCTCTCATTTTCTTCTTAATTATTTTCTTTCCTTTCCTACTTCCATCCCCAAGTTCCAAACAGAGCTTTAGCCTCGATATTCAAAGGAGAAGAAACGCATGCCTTGGACACTTGACGGCGACTGGCAATCTAAGCTGAACTCTTCTCTGTCCAAACACCGGTGGCCGGCAATTGGAACTGAAAGCCTTTAGGATCTCGACTCATTCTGCACTTTTCAAACTCCGATTTTGGCATTTTGCCAATCTTCGATGATTTTCGAGATTTGAAAGAACGTCGGGTTCCACTTTGATAAATTACTAAACTATTTTTATTCTATTTTGATGGATGGTCAATTTTGAAAATTTGTTTTTTGCTTTTGTCTACGACTATAGAAGATAGAATGCAAGGATAGTAGCAGTTTATTTACCCAAAAAAAGAGGTTAGTAGTAGTTTTTTTCTTACTTATTTGTTGAATAACGAATAGAAGGATATTTGAGGTTAGTTTTTTTCCTATTATAACTCGGCCCCAGGAATCTTATTTCTAGGTCCGGCACTGGCTATTGTAACAATCTCTCTTGTAGTGGTGTAGTAATTTAAACACAAGTTTCGGGAACTTTGTAAGGTTCGTAACAAAATGCTGATCAAAAGTCTCAACTCGATTAATCCTTACCTGTAACTTTTGGGGTCACCTCACTCCCAGGCATACGCATGTAAAACTGTTGTGGGAGGAACAATAGAGATTAGTTTAAGAAACACGCAAGTTGATCTCGGACATCCTGCATTACCAAAAAAAAAATTTATTTACTGTTGAAGTGAGTCCAGCTTAATTTGTTGCACGGTCTTGCATATTAATATTGGGCAACAACACACTAAGGAAAAAAGAAAGATTGACATGACGATTTTGACAAACATGTCTCTGTCTATAACACACACCAAGCTCGCATGATGTTACAAGGAGAGAGAGAGAGAGAGAGAGAGATAATCTTGTGGAGTGGTGTTCACTCTTGGGTCGGATCTCCCCTTCTTTGAATTTCGAGACTTTGATGGTTCAAGCTTCCCCTTTTCTTCCCCTGGTTTCTGCAAGAGAAGCAACGGCCAGTTAGTGCCTTGTTGGGCCAAAGGTGGCCGGAAGGTACTCCGATGACTAAGTTAGTGCTCTCCTGTCCTGAGAGAAGGAAAACACAGATCTTAGACAAGGAGAAGAAGGCATATCTATTAGGGTTTATATGAGTGCCTTTAATTGGAGGCCAACGTCACCGACAACCACTTTCTTGTCTGAATGCTACCCAGATCGTGGGACTAGCGAGGGCCTGTCGGCCAACGTGCTGTCGGGGCCACTTTACCTTACGTCACCAACAATTACTGAGCGCGACACCGTTGTACAGTAAGGGACCACGCCATGTAGCTAGGTACTGTACTGTTACAGTGAACTGTACCGCCGTCCTTTGCACAACCGCACCACATGGCAAGACCATACTGGTGCCGCCTGGCCGGATCGAATCGCTCTGTACCGGCGTATCTCCGATCCCATTGCAGTTTTATGGTTGTTGCCCGACCCAGCACCTTGACCTTCCCGTACGATCATGGGGGAGCGGCCCAACGGGCCCTCTGTGTCAAGATAGATGGTAACGGTGTAGATGCAATATTAGGTTTTGTAAGATAGGTTGGTTTCATGAGTTTCCATGTTTCATTTTCTTTGCAGGCGAAAGTTTGTAGAGTGGGTGTGGATACTGCAAAAGTATGTCAGAGACTGAAGGAATTGGTTTGCTGATTAATACATCTTCTTCCTCTTCCTCTTCTTCATTTGGAGGAGGGATTCCTTCTTCTTTTGTTAGTTTCTGTTTTTGCTTTGGGAGAGGAAGATTTTTCTATAGCCACACCATGCCTGAAAGAGTACTAAAACTAAGACACGTCTGTACCATTTCAATTTGAAAGAGTACTATAACGTTGTTTTGTTTCACATTAACATTTTTGTTTTGAGAATAACTTTTCCACGGAACTCCGTGAATAAGTTATTACGGAGCTCAATCTCAGCCGATCAAAAGTATTTTGGACGATTCGGATTAAAAACAATCTATTAGCGGTAATAAATTGTTTTTAATTTGAATCGTCTAAAACATTTTTGAACAACTGAGATTGAGCACTTTCATGAATAACTTATTCACGTCCGGAGATTGAGCACTTCCATGAATAACTTATTCACGCATCCTTTGTAAATAAGTTATTCTCTTTTTTGTGGAATAAAGTTACCAAGAAATCAGCTTGTCATGATTTGTGGAATAAAGTTAATTTATGAGTCTGCATGTGGGCTTTTGCTACCTACTTTTATGTTTTTGTTTGTTTGTTTGGTGTGTGGTCAAAGTAATATTCCCTCTGTCCCACGAATATAATCAACTGCGAAAAGATGTGTACTTATTCAGACACAAAAATAAAGTACTTTCGTGCATAATTTTTAAATTTCTTTATACCATATTAACAATCTCAATTATTTGTTTAATTTAGTAACAAAATTTAAAATAGTATGCAAAGAAGTACTTTATTTCTTATCTAAAAAATTGCACATATTTTATATTGGATCATCTTTGTGGGACTGATGGATTGAGTACTACAGTAATCACGTTCTATTATAATTTGAGTTTAAACTAATTTTATATAGACAATACAATATGTAAGGATCGTGACTCGTGAAATGAAGTGACATGTTAATAAGTGATCACCTTATTAATATCTAGAAATGAGAAGCATATATCGAAAACTCTCCTAAAAAATGAAATTTTTCCAAGGCCATAGTTTTGATCAAGAAACCATGATATAGTCAAGATAAACAGATTGAGCAATCAAAGCTGAAAATGCTAGTATTAAGAAAGACCTGCATTTTGTAATTAATGTGCTAAGACACGTAGGGTGTGTATTTCTCACAGAGAGGAGTATGTTATTTTCAATGGGGTAGTAGAAGCAGTTGAAGGGCCTCCTAGGCAAAACTCAAAAGATGGGAGTTACATTACCGGCGATAGAGCGTATTCTGATGCCATCGTTAAGATGAGAAGTAGAGTTAGAAGATCGGAGAGAAAAATTAAGAAAAAAAAGCACCTTGAGGAGATTGAGGCTAAGTTTGATAAATTGAACCATAGAAACAAGAAGGGTCCTTATTCCTCAATGTTCTTTAAGGAAGCTCACAAAATGTTGGATTTAGGCCATACTTTGGGTATTGAAATTAAAGGAGGGAGGAATTATAATTTGAAGAAATTTGTTGAAATGCAAGAGGAAGAATTGAAAGAGAGGATACATGCTCTAGATGATTTTGAGGAAGAGGAGATCTCGGAGGACGATGTTGATTTTGAGGAGGGTGCTTCTCTCTCTCTGGCTTTTTGATTTCGAGATTGGGCGGGTATGGGGTGTTTGATTATTCTGGTTTTTTCTCGGTGGCCTTTTTTATTTCGGTTTTGGATGGTTCGTTTGGGTGAGAAAATCGATGATAGGAAGAATTAGAGGTGTAATCTTTTGCGATGGGTTTAGTGGCTTGGTTTCTTTGTTTGGATGGGTATGAGGCTCGTTTGGGTTTTTTGGCTAGTTTATGTTGAGTCTATTTGGGTTTTTTGGTGTTTCAGTTGGCGTCTTGCCTTTTTCTAGGTCTTGGATGGCTTTTTGCCGGTGTGCCATTGATCCTTTTAATCTTTGTAATTCTTTTATAAAGATTAATAAATTCTTTTGCTTAGCAAAAAAAAAAGACACATAGGGTGTGTCGTTAAAAAAGCAAAAGTAACCATGCAATTTTTAATTTACTCAGTTACAAACAAATCAATACTCCTATATAACAATGTGTTCTTTTTAGTAGCCAAAAAAAAAATTATTTTTTAACGAAAAAAATGTATCTTTTTAAAGGTCTAAGTTTGCATGTCGGATATTTATTTAGAGACGGAGGAAGCATTAAATAAAACAAAATTGAACCCAAGTAATATCAAAGGGACAAAAATGAGACGGGTATGTAATTATGGGGACTAATTAATAATAATAATAATAATAATAATAATAATAATAATAAAGGGGGAAGAGAAACTTCTCCTAATCCTACTAGGGCTATTAAACAAACCAAACAACTTGAGTTCGACTCGAGCCAAGCTTGACTATATGAGTGTTTGGCTCGATAGACTCGTGAACAAATGAGTCATTCCGTTAATATTATTAATATAGGAGTAGATTAATAAATATCCAAAATATGAGATATTTATGAGTCAGCATACATATTTCCAGTTTTATTTTACAATACTATTGCATTCAAATAGGAACCTCCTATGTGAGATATGAAAATTTAGGGCTACATTAAATCTTATATAAATCTTTTATGGAGCAATTCAAAGAGTTCATTGAGAAAATTTGGAGCTTCTATCACATTCTTGGATCCGGAGGTGCTGTAGTGCACCCCCATGTAGTGCACGTGTAGGGTGGCATACAACCGTCGATCTCATCAATCAATGGTCCACATTAAAAATCAATTATGACCGGTAATAAATGATTCTTACCGGTCATAATTAAAAATCATATCTCAATCACTCATTATCAAGATCGATGGCCCGTATGCGCCCTACAGAATGCTTTGCAGGGCCTTGCTCTACTGAATTTCCCAATCCCACATTCTTCTAGCTAGGGTTTGATTGTTTTGAATTAGCCCATTTCATTTTGAAACTTAATGAGCTTAAGTCAGGCTGGCCCAAGGGATCAATCAAGTGGGACTTCTCCTCAAGTTTGAAAGCTCAAAACTTCACGAGCTTAGCTCATGCTTGGAAGCTCGAGATTGACTTCCACATTTCAAGAGCCAAGCCAAGTTTGAACAATTAGTCTCAAAAAGTTCTCAAGCTCAAGCCAAGTTTGAACACATGTAACAAAGAGTCAAGACAAGCCTAAACAATACTGTGCTTGACGATGATGATGATAACCTGCAAGGAAAGGGCCGGAAAAGAGCAGAAGGAATTGGATGATCATGAGGATGACAATAGCTCGTTTGAATGGTAAGAAAAGGATAGATAAGAAAAGGGGAGTCATTTCTCACCAAATCTCATCATTTTTTGTGAGATTGGGTGAGAAAAGAGAAGGGCCAACTGAAACATTTTTTTTGGGTACTTTTTTCTCTCCATTTCTCACCAAAATGTTTTATCCAAATGAGGGATTTCACAATAAATTAACCATAACCCTTTCCTCTCTTTCCTCATAACACCCCCCCCCCCCCCCCCCCCCCCCCCCCCCCCCCCCCTCATCCCCTTTAGGAGCGAGGATGACGATTCAGTCCCACAGCAAACTGAAGAACCAAAAGCAGCAACCAAATATTATACTTTTATCCCTAACTTCCTTCTTCAATCTGTACGTATGTATATATTTACGTTTAGTTGTGGAGAATTCTATCTGACAGTATGAAACTCTTACTATGTATTTTCAGGGTTTCGATGTTGGGGATGTTCCGGAAAATGTTTGTGATCTGCCAATCAAACCGGTTCGGCTTGACCTATTTGCCCATATATAATTTGAAGAATCTCGAAAACTGTTCAAAGACAGCTCTTGAAAACTACAACCAAAATAACGTATGTGTGTACTGTGTAGGGGCTTTTGGTTATTTGTAGTATTCTTACCAGTTTTATTATTGACACATATTTTTGCTAGGTATATTGAGTACTCTAACTTCTTTCTTTAATTATAGGGCAAAGTACTGATTACCTCTCTGTGGTTTGGCAGATGACCTTCCCATCATTTGGAAATAATCAACTTGCCTCCTCGTGGTTTTGGAGTAAAATGCTACCGTTAACTCTGTTAACTGTAGGTATAAAATTACCTTAATGTCCCTGTTTTTCTTGGTTTGTATTCTCCTACTTGTCCTCCAATCCATATGCGTTATTATATACTCGTACATGCATGCTTAAATCCCTAATTAGAGTTAAACCAACATATTAATAACTAATCCCTTACTTTAGTAATATTTTTTTAAATGTGTTTGTTTTTTTAACTTCTTTCTCTGGAAAAGTAAAATAAAAGAAATCAGCCCCACCCCTGTCTAAGGGTTAATCAATTGAACTTGTAACCATTTTCAAAAATAATAATGAACCTATAATCAAAATTTAACTAAGATCAACATAACTATTTTAAAATTTAACTAAAAAATATATTTTGGTCAAATCATCCAAAAGAGAGAGGGTCATTCTCCTAAAAAAAAATCCAGAAGAAAGAGCAGGGGGAGAAAGAGACAAGTACTGAGCAAGAAGAACAGTAAACTCTCCCTTTCGGCTCACACATGGATGCTCCCTCATTGGATCATAAACTCTCAGTCCAGGTCTCTCTCTCGCTATTAGCGTGCGTGTGTGTATAGACACCCGGTTACTCCAAATTTCTAGGCAATTTCGTTGTTAATATGCATTCAAATTCGTATCGAAAGACATTCATTTCTCGAATGACGGCGGTGGACACGGATATTCTGTGTAGCCAATTTCTCGAACAACGGCGGTAGCCAATTTTTAGGATATTCGTTGTGTGTTAACTGTATGTAACTGTATCAAAAGACAACAGCCACCGCTGTCTCCACTCTTTCTTCTTCTTCTAGATTATTTCCTCCACTAGTGTTGTTAATGTAATTGGTGTGTGGACAATTGAATGAAAGGAGAGGAGAACGGTAAGATAAACGACGGCGGGGGTGTAAGCCAACAGAGGAGGGGGTTTAGAAACAGAACATGGGTGGTGGAGGAGGAGACTTCCAGATCTAATTAATGGGTGGAGATAGGAGAGGGTGGTGTTATGATCGAAGGGTATTGTAGTCTTCTTAACTTGGATCGAATCTATCTTTATTTAACTGCTTTTTCCGTTTTCATTCTCATAATGGGCGTGTGTTTCACACCTTCCGTCAAATTAGATGAAAAATGTGACGGTAACACTTTACTCCAAAACCACGAGGAGGCAAGTTAATTGGTCATTTCCAAATGATAAAGAGGTCATCTGCCAAACTACATGGAGCTAATCTGTACTTTGCCCTTAATTATAATTGTAAAAAACAAAGTACCGTTTGTCAAGTTCCTCAAGGCGAACGTACTGCTGGGTCCTTTTTATTACCTTCCAGGCCGAGGAAATAGCTGGTTCTCACCCTATAAACTTCCAAAAGCTCGCGTGTGTAATACTAAGGATGTGATGGAGATCGAGCGCTGCAGGCCGGAGCTAAAAATCCCGACTCTCCATGGTAATTTTTGGTTGCGGTTACGTCTTTTTCTTTTTTATAATGATATTTGTAATTAGTTTAGGATTCGTGTTGGCCTTGTGCACTTTTGGAGGTTTTGAATGCAGACCATATTATTGGCAGGTTCGCATGTGGTCTTCTTGTTACGTGCTTCATTGTAATCCATTGAGTCAGTGCTCCTTTCGGGATTGTCTTAGAGTATCCTGCCATAGAAATGTCGCTTTAGCATTGGAAACAACTTATAATATCGAATGTGGTCTCATTATCCATGAATTAATTTGTTTACTTAATAGTTTGGAATTTAATTTCGTGACCCAAATTAAATCGGTGCTTGAAGTTTCGAATTAGCATCAAAGACAGTTGGTTTTTGTCAATGACTTTAGGAATTAGAGACGTAGAAGGGTAGGAACTAGAGGATTGTGAGTTTTCATGATGCCAAGCTATCTCATTTTTTTGCTCAATGCCTGTTTTATGATCCTACAAAGGGGGAAAGACCATTTAGAGAGAGAAGCCAGGTTTATTAGTTATAGTCATGGGTAGATCCGTAGATGTAATTCGGCTATAAAGGGAGATGTGCATTTGTTTGATGAAATTGGGAGAAGGTTGTTTGGCATTGGGCAAGGATGTTAAAGAGCCAAGAAGATTGACAAAAGGCTCAGTAGAAGCTAGAGAGTAAGAGAGATGTAACAAAGTCAACACGTAGAGTGAAGTATGAGGGAAAAGGAGAAGTGATTGGACTGTGGCTCAAAGGAGTGCAAATCATATGACAAATTAGCAGAGTAGTTTTTTGGTCCAGGATCAGAACTCATAGCAAACATTCTGTTGGGTACACCCAAAAGGAGTGTGTGTGTGTGTGTTGTAGGGGATTATTCCCCCTTGGCATTTATGTGCACTGTGTGTAGTGTGTGTGCTGGGAGACGTGAGAGTGAGAGCGAATGGAGTGTGAGCGTGAGGCTCCTCCAACGGGGGGAGCCGGGCTCCTCAGAGATGCTCGGATACTCCGTCAAAGAGCCACGGAATGGGAGAGGGAGAGAGAGAAGAGTGATGGCAGCCGGTAGGGCTGTAAGTGAGCCGAGCTCGAGCTCGAGTATTCAGCTCGTAAACTAAACGAGCCGAGTGGAGCTCGGCTCATTCAATAAAAGCTCAGCTCGTTAAGGGAGGCTCGACTCGATTAAAGAGACTCGTTTAGTAAATGACTAAGCTCGACTCGTTAAAGGCTCGGCTTGTTAAGGCTCGAGCTCGCCGAAGCTCGACTCGGCTCGGTTCATTTACACCCCTAGCAGCCAGGTTGTGGCGTGCCGTAGAGGTTTTTATCATGTATATTGTATTTGTTTTGTGAATAATACATATATAGAGTTTTTCCTCGCATCTCTCATGTTTGTGCTTGATTGTGTTTGCGTGCTTGTGCTTGGGGTGCGGATTTAAGGGTCAGGTCAGGACCCAACAGTGGTATCAGAGCTGCAGTTGCAGATCGGAAGGTCACCGGAGAAGCACAGCACGTCGGAAGAAGCACAAAGCACTAACCTTGCTGGGTTTTCAATTAGGCCATATGAAAACCTTATCGAACCAGTAAGGGTTGTGCGTCTCCCTCAAACGATTCCATTGGTGGTGTCGCTGTTGAGAGACGATGCCGGAGGAGGGCTCGGGAGATGTTTGAAGAAGCGGCGGAAGTGCGGTTGAAGGACGGCCCGTACAAGGAGTGGTCTGATGCGAGATTGGAGCACGGGGTTGTGTTCGTCTCGTCGAGAAGAGCTCGGAGATGGTCGAGTGGTCGCCGGGAACCAACGGAGGAAGCCGCACGCTCAGCCAAAAGGGGCGGCGCGTGGCTGCAAGTTAGATCCACTCACGCGCATGTGGTGCACGCGCGGAACAGGTGCTAGGCACACGCTGGCACGTGCTGCCACGCGACTGACACGCGGAAGGCATGTGTCGTCAACGCCACGGAGGACGGTCAACGTTGACTCAGTGCTGAGTCAGTGCCACAGAGGAGCCAGGTCAGCAGCCACATGGCGGACAAGTCAGCGCCCCGTGGCACTGCCACGTCAGCAGAAAATGGGTCCAGGGATCTACCACGTCATCAGCCACGTCGGATGGTCAAAGGCCACGTCAGTCGGTCAACGCTGATGTGGCGGTACAGTGGTGGGCAGATTGGGCCGGTTCAGGCGGTACAGTGATGGTTTTCTAGCCAGTTCATGTCAGTTCAATCCGGTTCGTGACAAGTTCGAGCCAATCGTGAGATGGGCTCGACGTTCTGGATGCAACCGCGTGCTCTGTTTTTTGATTGGAGGCTGCTTGACGATTTTCTAGTCCTAAATTAATGGGTTGCCCCAAGCGTAGGGTAGAGACCGACGTAACACAATATCCGGTAAGACTGGAGTCGAATCCACAAAAACAGTGATGTGTGCTGACTAAAAACTCAGGTTGTTACTTATTAAACTGGCTCTTAGGTAACCACCCCTTGTATTCGGTGTTGAGATTTAACTAAATTTGTGGAATTGTTTGGTTTTTTTCAAATAATTAAAAGGAAGGTACGGTCTTAGATTTCATAGCACTTGCAACCGGCCCGGACTCATCTGCTCCAATCGGTGTTCTTGAAAACGTTTGATTTTAGACTGAAAAAGATACCCCACAAGATGCAAACCCTTATGGTCACCGTTTACCCATGTGCAACGGAGAATGAGTTTTGGACCCCCATTTCCCCGTTCACATAGGCTTCAACAATATCAAGGTTCGTCTACGAGAAGTATTTTACCAATCTAAAATTATTTTTCTTACATTCTTTATTTCGAAATAGGAGCAGAACGCATCCAATCCGGCCATGGTGTGCTAATCACCCCGCGACCTTGCCTATATGACTACTCACTCATTATTAAACAAGAAACAAAAGAAATCTTAATGTGAAACATGCTTCTAAATACGAGATAGAAAATAAACAAAAGATCTAAGTTAAATAAGAACCAACGAATAACTTTTATAAAGAACAAAAATTAACACGAGTTACCGGAATGCGAATAATTGAACAAAACTTGAAAACTAAACAATAATGTTGGCAGCCCCCGTTCTTTTTCCTCTCGGCAGCCCCGTCAATTCGATCTTTTATTTTTCAAGTTTCAAACTCATTTTCTCCTCCCCTATAAATACCCCATTGTTCTACCTCACAAAGGGACACGAAATTTCTCCTGAAAACTCCCCCTTTTATTGCCAAAAATCAGTCTCTAAAACTCTCTCTCAAACTCTTTCAAAACCACCTCCATTTTCTAAGAAAAATCACTAATTCTCAAGGAAATTCTCAAAGAAGAATGGAATCCTAGATTTCATTTTATCTTACTATTTTCAATCAATTTTCAAGCAAACAAATCAGTCCAAGAAGCAAAGTTCAAATCAAGCAAAGGTATAAACACCTTCATATTCTACTGTTTTCAAACTTTCTGAGGGGAATCAAGGGCCTATACCAGTTCCTCATACTGGTTATGAGCCTATTTGATTTTAGTTTAACCACAAAAGCAAGAGGAACACAAAGAAAACAAAACTTTTTTTGGGCACTGTGTTCACTCCCGAGCGCTCGAGACCGTTCCTGAGCGCTCGGGAGTTCTGCTGTTATCAAAATCCTGTTTTGTCACCAAACATCATTTTTCTTGTATTTCAATAGATGCTGGGTGTGAACTGGTCCATCCAGAACCTTTTTAGGTTTATTTTTCTGTTTGCAAGGAAGCAGCACTTGGATATTCAAGACCTGTTCTTGTTTGTTCAAGTTTAATGCTGAGCAAACCTGTCTAAATATTGTTCTAATTCATCTTTCACTGTTTGTATATTTTGTTTATTTCTAGAAGTGCTAAGTCTTTTTCTTGCAGGAATTTAGAGGTCCCGAGAGCTCGGGAGTGTTTCCAGTAGCATTGTCTCAATTTCTGTTTTCATTCATTTCATACCACGACATCTCTATACTTTGTTCACAAACACATGTATACGCTCTACTTGTTTTGCCTGTGGATATGTGCTAAGTGTTTTCTCGAAACAAAATATTTTAATAAATCCCACAAACATTGAGTAAAGACCGATCTTGTATCGGGTTAGGGGGGTGCCGTAAAATCCTTCCCCCCTCGTAATTCCGAATCCAAAACGATCTCTGGTTTTCAATTCAAAACAAAATCATTTTCAATCAAAACGGTTTCTCGGGTGGCGAACCATAAATCCTGGTGGCGACTCTTCAATTTTTCAAAAACAAAATCAATTATATTTTTTGGGCCGCCCCGATCCACCCGAGGCTGTGGTAGCCCACAGGCGTGAAACCACAGATCCGTCTTGTGGAGACATGGCCACATCGCCCTTTATTTTTGTTGTTGGCATTGTTTCCCGAAATCTTTATCAATTTTGATCGAAGAAAAAATTGGTAAACAGGTGCAGGTTCAGCCACGGCAGATCTACTCTCGTAAGGAGACACTCGGTCAATTGGTATATACACTTTCGGTACGGGGGTGGTGAGACTTCTGATGGCTAGCAGTGGCACAGGCTGTGGTAGCCCACAGGCGTGAAACCACAGATCCGTCTTGTGGAGACATGGCCACATCGCCCTTTATTTTTGTTGTTGATATTGTTTCCCGAACTCTCTATCAATTTCGATCGAAGAAAAAATTGGTAAACAGGTGCAGGTTCAGCCACGGCAGATGTACTCTCGTAAGGAGACACTCAGTCAATTGGTATATACACTTCCGGTGCGGGGGTGGTGAGACTTCTGATGGCTAGCAGTGGCACAGGCGCTTGGCTAGAGTGGTTGAACGGATCAACAATTGTCCCACTTGGGTGTAGGGGTGATTGTTGGGTACACCCAAGAGGAGTGTATGTGTGTGTGTGTGTTGTAGGGGATTATTCTCCCTTTGTATTTATGTGCACTGTGTGTAGTGTGTGTGCTGAGAGACGTGAGAGTGAGAGCAAAGGGAGTGTAAGAGTGAGGCTCCCCCAACGGGGGGAGCCGAGCTCCTCAGAGATACTCGGATACTCCGTCGGAGAGCCACCGGAATGAGGGAGAGAGAGAGAGAGAGGAGTGATGGCAGCCGGGTTGTGGCGTGTCGGAGAGGTTTTTTCATGTATATTGTATTTATTTTGTGAATAATACATATACAAAGTTTTTCCTCGCATCTCTCGTGTTTATGCTTGGTTGTGTTTACGTGCTTGTGCTTGGGGTGTGGATTTAAGGGTCCCAACACATTCTAGCATATTAACCAATGCACCAATAATCCAAAATATGCTTCCCAGAAGCAATCGCAAACAAAACCATAGGGCATCCACACCAAACTCTTTATTTTCTGGGGTAAATTAACGAGAAATATGCACTTTTTTTATTGTAGCCAATGCCTTCTTAAACTTTCCCCACACCAACCTCTTTACTTCCCGCACCAATCTTCCCCTTCCCCTTCCTTTCAAAACAACCTACCAAACCCCAGACTACAAACCACCTCGACGCCATCGCCACCACAACAGCCGCATCTCTCTCTCTCTCTCTCTCTCTCTCTCTCTCTCTCTCTCTCTCTCTCTCTCTCTCTCTCTCTCTCTCTCTCTCTCTCTCTCTCTCTCCCTTCAAATGGCCGATCCAGAGCACAGAGACGCGGAAGAACCCACCCCCAACAAACCCTAACCACAGGCGGCGGCGGCTGGGTGATCGAGCACCAGGAGCTAGTGGATCTGCGACAAATTGGAGCCTCCAAGCACGAGCGGCCATGGTAGCAGCCTGCTCCAAGCAGATAATTAATAAAATAAGGGATAACTTATGAACAGTACCTCGTGAGAAGAAACAAGGTACTGTAGCAAAGCTACACCAATTGCAAAGTAGAAAGGGAAGTAGTGAGCCTGATGCAAGAGAGTTTTGGGGGTTTTGCTCTTTATTATAGTGTGATGGAGGAAGTAACTAGAGAGATGCAGATGCTCTTAGTGAGGCAATGGATTAAATTTTAGAGAGCTTAACAGGAAATAATGCTAATTGCAAATTTGCAATGAATGTATTTTGTGAGGCACTTGAATGTTTTCTCTTTGTTTACAAGTGTTGTTTGTTAACCTATGATTCTTTTGTTCTATTTACAGGTTATGATAAGATATGACGCAAAGTACTCTGCAACCCATATGTACTTTACTGATAATTACTTATTGGATTTAGCATACGTACGTGTGAATGATTGACGAGCCATGGTAGGTTCATATTCACTATTAGGGGGTGTTCTTCTAAATAATCTAATTGGCTTTCCCGCCAATTTTTTTTTGTCCTTATTCAATTTTTTTTCGCATTTTGTGGTTTATTGTCAATTTTTTGGGGATTATTGCTTCCTTATGACGAGAGGAATCTAAAAAGTAAAAAATTTTGGTCGAAATCAAATTTTTTTTGAATAAAGACGAAATAAGTGGCTTTCCCACCAATTTTTTTGAAATTTTTTACTTTTTAGATTCCTCTTGTCATAAGGAAGCAATAATCCCCAAAAAATTGACAATAAGCCACAAAATGCAAAAAAAAATTGAATAAGGACAAAAAAAAATTGGCGGGAAAGCCAAATGGATTATTTAGAAGAACACCCCCTTAGAGCATCTCCAATCCATACTCTATATCTCTATTTGAGAGTATCAAAGCACTCCAACCTATCCTCTCAACCCTCTTCCATTTGAGAGTATTGAATTTTGATACTCTATATTTAGAGGGTGAGAGAAAATATAGAGGCCATCTCTAAAACACTATTCGCCTTTTTAAAAGATATTTTTGTCCTTGTTTGCTTTTCTTACTTAATTTTTATCCTCATGAGAATATAAAAAAAGGTTTTTTTTTCATAAAGTGATTTTAGAGACAAAAATAGAGGGTTTGTGGTTGGTGTAAACATGAATAGTAATTTCCTCTATAATTACTTTATGAGTAAAAAACATTATTTTGATACTCTCAAATGAAGTATTGGATTGGAGATGCTCTTACATCGAAGCTGTAAAAATGGATGCGTGGTTAGCATTTTTCATAAATTGAATCATCTTATCTATTTTTTATGTTTTGATCATATATTTTGGTTAGTTTCAAATTTAACTATGGTGTTTTATCCTTAAAAAGGTATCGAATTTCTTTAGATAAATAAGTAAAAAATAGTAGCTGCGATGGACTGCCAAAGGGCATGTAAAATTAAGCCCAACAGTGGGCAGTGTACTGGACTACTGGGTACACATTAGATTATTGGGGTTGTTTATGAGACCCGTCTAGATTTGCATATGTGAGCAACCATTATTTTTTTTTTTTTTGTTTCACTCGTGTCAAAATCACTCGAGTAATTTTGCCTTGTTTTTTCGCTCATAATTATTTTCTGAAACGGACTTATTTGGGTGTCCCACGTGGTTTTCGCACTATTCGGAAGTCCAATTACTTAGTGCTTGGAATTTGCCTGGCCAAAAAATAGAAGAAAAATTAGGTGATGTTGAACTTTTACAAGTATGCGTATCTTATTTGTATTGCCTTTTTGATGGAAAAAAAATTAGTGTTTCTCTTAAAGTATATGAAAGTGTTGAACATTGAAAGTTAGGGGCTGTTCGGGAATTTAATTAAGCCGGCTTTCCCGGCAAAATTGAGCCAAAAAAGCCAAAACAGCTACAGTGTCATGTGAGGCTTTTTTTTCCCGGGAAAGCCAAAAAGCCAGGTGGATTATTTGGGCGAACAGCCCCTTAATGTGATGTTATGCACCATTTTGCGCGATACCTTAGTGAATAATCAATTTGGTGTCCTTATATAAGGCCTAGTTGGGAACTGTAATGCTCATTTCATCACATCTGAAATGAAGCTTCTGATCCAAAAGGAGCACTATTTTCTCTTGGTGGAGTCACCGCGAATTTATGCAGTTTGGAATCATAGGGAGATCCGGTTTTTGTGTCATCTTCTGGATTTAGTGAAGTTAAACGAGAGTATTTCCGAAAAAAATAAAAAAAATTGTGGTTCATTACGTATAGGTTGAAGTCTCTTTCTCCTTCGCCAACCTACCCGTGCCAAACAAAAATTTAAAAAAAAAAAAAAAAACAGAGAGAAGTAAAAGAAAAATGAATCACAGCAATTGGTGGAAATCAATGGATGAAATTCAACCCTTGTTTCTTCTTCGGATCAAAAAAGAAGAAAAAAACCCCTTGTTTCTTCTTATTGGGCCGTAATTCATTTTTTGAGGCCCAAGGTTTTGGGAAGGGCTTTGTCATGTGGATTGTGGCACCCAGGTCAAATTTCATCCGGTTTGGCATCAAAAGGCGCGACTATAGGTTTTTTTTATCATTGGCGCGACTATAGGTTGAACAAGGCAACTTATTTTTTGTTAAATTATTTTTTTATTTTTTTATTTTTGGATCAGAATTATAGTTTCTTCTTGATATTGTGGATAATAGATTTGCATTTCTTCGTTCTTACATTGTTTTCGATACAAAATGAAAGTGCAATTATGGTATCCTTTAGGTGGGTGGATAACGGGTATGTGACTCGGACTGACGGAGTAAGCCCAGCAACGAAGAAGGCCCAAGTACCCAATGACAACTTGATGGGCGGCTTGGCCTATGGCTTTGGCGAGCTGTTGGGTCAAGATTGGTTCGGCTAACGCGACAGGGTGGATCGTGTTGAGTAGGATGGCTCAGACAAGGTAGTCATAACACATGATGTTACCTCTGAGAGACTGTTTTTTGTGAAGTCATGGAAGGCACGCACAAACTAAGCATGAGCGTACTTTGAGCCTAAGTCTAGTCTCTTTACATTGAGGTACATGGCCAAGCCAACGGCTCATATCATACCGTGCGAGATTCCAAACCCTTCCTTGAAGGTTTGCCTGAATCCAGGCCATTTCCCCACCCCGGTTCAGCAAACCGACGGTCTTATAGCAGAGGCTCCATCGAAATCAATCAAAGCAATCAGTTCGCCCCACCGACCCTTTGACGGTCAAGCATCACGTTCGGCATTGAACGAACGTGAGGGCCATGGTTCCAGCTCACCCACATGGGAACAACAACCGTGGCCATGGTGACAATCGTGACATCATCCGAACAGTTATCAGGATAATGATGGGGGCACGTGAAAGTGTCAGCTCATCCTATAAACGGTTACAAAACCCTAATATGACGCGAAGGTGACGTCAACCGACGCGTGATGAGCACATGAGCAGGCTTAAGGGCCGAGCTAGGAGTTATCTATAAATACCCCATTATACCTTCCTAGAAGAGGTACACATTCTCTAGTACCCTAAAACCCTAGTTCTTGGCTTTCACCTCTCCTTGTAATTGTACTGATTCTTGCACCGGAGGGCCATTCCAGAGAACCTCCGGTGTGGTCTTTAGTCGTGCTTCCTTGTGCAGGCTAGGTAGAGATCAAGAGCCATTTTCGAACCCTCAAGACCAAAAAGGAGCGAACCAAGCTGATCGGAGCCCCACACATGGTAAATTCTAAAGAGCTAGGTAAGACGTTATTATCTTTACACGTTTTTTGTGCTCTCTCTCCCGAGATTTGAAACTGACTTAGGTGTCAAATACTTTTTGGCTGTGTACGACTGGTTAGTTGGCACTAACTAGTGGCCCATTATGCAGGCTAGACAAATCCCACCCGTTCTAGAGATTATAATTTAGAGCAGAATCGTAACACCCCATACACACCCAAAACCTCTGTCACGTGAGTATTGTACTATCACACCATACCACTCTCTGTAGGAGACTCTGCCTCACCTATGTCGGAGCCAAAAACAAAGTCCGGATCACCACGTGCGGGTGGTATTAAAGAGTCTTTTTTAACCCTAATAAGGGACTAAGGAAACACGATCCAGGATCATGTCGGCCAGCTCCAACCGAGTCCGAGTTTCCCCTGCTAAGCCAACCCCTCATTGGTTCTTTCGTTCTTACATTGGACCCAATTGCCTGCCATAATTGGACAAAAAAATGCATATGCATATTCATATGTTTTTCTACTTTATTTTCTTGTGAGATATCTTTTGTCCTCCGAAGATAAAAAAATAATAATAATAATGCAATTTGAAAAAGGTGATTGGGATACGCAACATTTATTAACCAAGTATTTCAATAACTTGGAGCCACCATGCTTTGAGAAATTAACGGGAGTGACATAAACTTGTCCCGTGAAACCGTCCAACCAATTTGCTCTTGTGACTGTGCATGAGGCCCAACAACAGCAAAAAAAATGTCAACAAAAGTAGGCTCACGTCACGTGCATGTTGAAATGCTTGTGCTCTCTGAGGCCAATGTCACGGTCTTTTAACATAAAAATTATGGATATTGCTTATCTGCAATCCAGGCTTGGACCGCAGAGAGGTACAATTCAAGTGATCATCGCGCAACCGTCAGTTATTAGCGTTATCAATGGTCCAGATTTGTTAAATCTTTTACCCGATTTGTTTTGAATCTTTTACCGGTAAAAGATTTAACGAATCTGAACCATTAATTATCAATATGAATAGTCTAGATTAGACTGTACACCCTTCTCTGCAGTCAACTGCAACTGCAGAGAGAAGTCGGATCCAAAATTATTTAGTCTTTTTTTAATAACCGAATCTGCGGGTCAGCTTGCGCATATCTAATTCCGAAACTCTAAAATTAACGACCAGACAAACCTCAAGTGGCTCCGTAGTTTGAAATGATTTTAACCGAAGAATTATTCAATCTTCCCACCACACATTTGGTATATGACAGATCGAGAATGAAAATAGATTTATTAAACTTTATGTGAATAATTCAAAATGATTTTCAAACAGATTTAGTTTATCTCTTGATTTTTCAGCTAATCTAGGAGTAGTAATTTTTTGTACTTTCACATACGTACCCCAGGGGTCCACGATTCTCACACCAATATGTTATATGTGGCGCGGAGCATAGCATTCTAAGGTTTAGTTTTTTATACTGTCTAAACGGACTAAGTAGTCTAAAGCCCGCAAAAATACGAATTTCGAGACATGTAATTCTCCTCACCTACATTAACTAAAAGTCCAAATAACAAAAACGATTTGTCAAAAAATCATAAGCTATAGATGGGCCTTTATGAAACTCACCTAAGACTCTAACCCTAAAATTTAATCCATCCAAAGATTGATTTTAATGATATTGCAAATTAATATGAATGTACAACTAAAACCGTAATTTCTGGTTTTTGTGATCTGGTATTTAGATCTTGCATATTTTGGATGGCCTTACTCCTCAACAACTTCGACCATATTTCTTCCAAGCAATCTTTGGGACAATTTGAAGTACTCATTCGAAATTTTTTCGATGGATTTTTTTTTTCTCTCAGCAAAATTTTGATGGATTTTCCTTACAATCTCATGAGTTCGGATCCATGATCGTTTTCTAGGGTTTTCCTTACGATCAGATCGACTTCGCATCGTAACCGTGCTAACCACAAGCATAAATAGACCTAGAATAAACCTTATGTCACAGTCAATGACATTTGTTTTCAAAGATTAATAATATTCTTTTTTGTTGTTCAAAAAAAAAAATGACATTAGTGCTATATATGACCAAACAATACAAAACATCTTGAATTTTTCCTACTCCGTTTTTGCTCCTTGTGTGGTAATTGAAAACTATATTTTTTTTGTTGATAGGCATTGAAAACTATATATTACCCACCCATATAAACAAAGAAAATGCTTTCTCATGATCCATATATTAAAAGGTCGAGATTTTTCATAGCATCGGCTAACACAGTGTTCCTATGAACGCTATCTATATAGTATTATTTTCTATAGTGTTTTTTGCCCGCTATAAATTAAAAGGTGATTTTTGTTGTAGTGCAAACTCCTTCTGATATTACCCAACAATAGAATACTCCAAAAACTGTGTCCAAAAAAAAAAAAAGGATCACCACTCGCGCGCATGCTATTGTTGAACAAGTTGCGCGTTTTTTTACCTAAGGCACAATATGCAAAGAGAAGAGTTATGAGGTAATTATTGTAGAACTGTGATTGAAATGAAAATGATAAATACATTGAAACAATTTCAAATGGGCTAAAAATGTCAAAATAAGGATAAAAGAGTACCTTTAGTCTCATGAACAAATTTTAATTGAATTTGAAATAGCGTGATACGTCTTTAAACAATAGAAGAAATGAAGAAAGGAAAAAAAAAAAAAAAAAAAAACATGTGTATCATACGTGACAATTTTTTTGATTTTTCCACGTGTTGTATTCTTGTTTTGGTTATTATTAAGTTCACTTGGCGTGCACGTAATATTAGAGAAAGATGTATTTCTATTTTATATAATATTCTTATTTTCTTTAGATTAATTAATTGGGATTAATAAGAATTATTTTGCCGAGGAATTAAAAATCTAACAGGCTATAAGATAGTATCCCCAATAAACATTCAATATCGATCTCTACGTTTCTAAATCCTACATATGTCTAATCAAATGAATCTTAACGCGCGAGAGAATAAGGTAGAGAGACTCCAAAAATATTTAATATTTTACCTCTGTCGTGGATTTTCATTGTATGTTTCATATGTAATTTATCTAATTTGTCATTTTCTTATTTAGCTCGACGGATAATTGGAGAAAACTGTAATCAGTTTTTAATTACATATTGTTCTTTAGTTGTGTTTTTTGCTTCTTTTATAAAGGTTAAGTTTCCACGAGAAAGAAATGTAGACGTGGTGATCCGTAGCGAGTAAGAACTTAATCAAACTCGCATGCGAGGGGGTAAGCCTATAAATGCCTCTCTTTTTTTCCGGTATATGTTTTCTACTGTTGGTATGATTGCTTACGTATAGCTAGGAAAATGCAAAGGCAAAGAACAAGGAAATTTCTAAGGGAAAAGAAACTACAAGCTTTGCGAAAAAAAGGAAAGGAAAATGTTGTACTTCCAGTGTATGATTTCGTAGACATTCTTTTCAGGTTGTCTATAAATAGTTAAAATGATACATGGCATCCGTGCTCGATCAAGTTATGGGTTCAAGGTTATGTCTTCAAAATTTTCCGATATTAGAAGTTTCACATTATCTATTCTAATATATAAAGGGTAAGCATCGATCTTTTGGTGTAACCCAATTTTGAAGCTACATCACAAAAAGTATTTTCCAAAATTACCCCCATCAAAAATATCCAACTACATTGGTTTTTGTACCTTTTTCTTGAAATATTCTTAATTAGAGGTGGAGCACACGCGATGTGTGCTTGAGAGTTAAAATTTTGGGTACTTCTAGTTTTTGACAAAAGTGTACCCAAGAAATCTCATCCCATGTAGGCACCTACACCATATCTAGCTAGTTGTATGGTGTGACAGTGTCAATTAGTCATTACACTTAGAACTGTATTTGGTATTTGAGAGATTAGTCGGAGATGCTCAAGAATTAAAATTTTGGGTACTTCTAGTTTTTGACAAAAGTGTACCCATAAAATCCCAACCCAGTTGGCACCTACACCATATCTAGCTAGTAGTAAGGTGTCGTCACTACACTTAGAACTGTATTTGATATTTGAGAGATCTGTCAGAGATGCTCAAGAGTTTAATTTTGGATACTTCGAGTTTTTGACAAAATTGTACCCAAGAAATCTCTTCCCCCGTAGGAACCTACACCATATCTAACTAGTGGTTGGGTGTCAATAAGTCGTTACACTTTGAACTGTAACTTAGCTTCTATTTCCAGTATACTTGAACCAAAGGGCAAATTCACTATCATTCCCTTTCAGCATTAGATGGGCCTTAACCAAAAGGGCACTAAAAAAAGAGAGCCCTATATGTGTTGACTCTCACACACCAAAGAAAATGACAGACATTATTACTGCGTAGAAACTTTCCCCTCTCTTATTCATTACAGAGAAGTTTTTTTTTTTCTTCAAGCAAACCCATCATTACCGATCGAGAAGTTATTAATTTAAGGAGAACCAATGTACTTTGGAAAACCTACCACTAAATCCGGGTCTCTATGCAAGTAACGTTATGCATGCCCTAGTAGTAACATTGAAAATTATTTCCCCCCAAGGCGGAAGCGTCTAGTCCAATACGTCAATCTTGTTCTTCCCGAACTTTGTGCATAAGCAAGGCATTTATGTGTGCCCAGATTCATCCCATTAGGCCCCATTCTGATATGGTTCTTAATTTTTAAGTACTCCGTACTTATTTTTGTTTTACAAGACAGATCATTCTCTCACAATACATATATAAGGGGTGTTTGGGAGCCTACTTTTCGGTTTTTCATTTTCAGCTTTTAACTTTTTGGATTATGGTCAGAATGTGTTTTGGAATATGAAGGAGTGTTTGGGAGATATATGCAGAATGTATTTTGGAACAATAGTAGTGTTTGGCAGATGAATAATGAAAATGAATTGTGGATTGGTTTCTTACCAGATTGCCCTTGGCCTTTTATTGTGTTAAAAGATGTAAAACTGGTAAATAAAGGGAGAAGAAGTGGGTATTTTGGTAATTCAATGGAAAATGGCAAAAGACAAAACGGTGAAAAGGAGCTCGGGAGCTCATTCTCCGTTTTTAATTTGCTTCTTTTGTCAAAATCAAAGAATGGGTTTTGTGAAATGAGTTTTGAGAATGGAGTAGCCAAACAACCAAAATGCAATAATGGGAATGGAAAAATAAAAAAATGCACCTCCCAAACACCCCCATAATCTTTAATTCAAAAAATAAGTACTTTTAAAAAATAAATACTTATTTCCCTTAGCGAAGCAGGGCCGTAGAGTGAAATATGTAGCACTTTAATGTCCTATGCTTCTTCACATTGTGCAAGCTAGGGCAGTACTATTCCAAAACCCTTTTTAAGTTAGTAAAATGGCCTCAATGATTAGCACCTAAGATCGTGAGATCGTGGTGCTAAAAGTTCCCTAGTTTGTGGCGTTTTTATGCTTTATCGTCATTTTTATGCCGTTTTGCTCGTGAGGTAGTTTGTTGAGTGTTTCAGGCGAAACGCCCTTAGAAGGCATGTTTTGATTCCAAGGCCAACCCTCAAGTGAGTTCAAGCAATTTTGCCCGATGGAACTCGTGCTAAAGTGATCAAGATTGAAAGAGTGAGGTGTCGGGTGAGCCAAGAGGCCGTCGGGTGTCAAGCATTGGAGGCTGGCCTGAGAATCTGGAGTTAGCATGCGCGTATCAATACGGCGATAAGCTGTATCGATACCATTTGGCTAGTAGGCCTCCAGCTTGTCCCGTATCGATACAACAAAAATCCGTATCGATACGGAGGCGTTACGTGGAAATGAGCTTTTGGAGATAACAGCGTGGTATCGATACGGTCCCTAAATCCGTATCGATACGGGGAGCTTCCGATCAGATATTTGTTGCTTTTTGAACTTTCCACTTATGGAATAGTCACCTTTTAGGATATTTTTGTGAGAGAGATTGGCCTTTTTGTATAAATAGAGGACCTCTCTCTCTCTCCTTTTTGATATCTCTTGTCTTTTAACACTTAAAGTCTTCTAAAATTTCTTCTTTCCTCCATTAAAGCTTCTCCAAGCTTTCTAGTATAGTTTCTCCAAGAACACTTGTAAGTCTTTACCGTTTGTTAATTTGTCGTTTATTAAAGTTGTTCGTACGGGTTAGATTCTTATTAATCTCAAGTTTATTTCCGTTTTCGTCGGTTAAAAGTTATGTCTCATTTTCGTGCTTTAGTTTATGCTTTAGCTATGGTTGAGTAGTCGTTTGGCTAAGTCTCGGGATAATCTTTCCCGGAGACTTAAGTTGTTATTTGGTTCTCGAACCCTCGGGCTTAAAGCATGATTGGGTGTTAACCCCTTAGTAAAGAGCTTAGTCAAGCGGTCTTGGCAAGTGACTTACCGAGGCCTAGTGGCCTCCTAAGTGTTCGATAAATATTAAAACCAAGTTGGTTCGCCTCCGGGAAATCACACCTTTCGTTAAACGTAGTCTTTTAAAGAGAAATCCTCCGGGCGTGAGCACGCGGTCGTGACTCTCGCCTGAGTTATATTCGAGAACCGGTAATGGCCTTTGTCAAGGGTTAGAAGATCTCGAGACTTGCCTCTTTTAGTTTATCAAACCCGTTTCTAGTCTTTTACTTTCATTCTTTTCCACCTTTCAAAGCAAAACCTAGTTGGCCGCCTTAAAGGCCGCAAACCATCGTTAAAACACCTACAATCCGAATAAGCTTCATCCGATTCTCTGTGGGAACGATCCCGGTCTTGCCGGTTTATTATGCTGACGACGACCTAGCCCTACGCTTCGGGTTTCTATCAACCTTATATTTGAAGGCGAGGTTGTGGCATAAGCACTCAACTATGGAATGTATACCCATGAAAGTAAACACAGTCAACATGACAGGTGCCCACCTCTTTAATGGACCCCATATATGTGAAGGAACTGTCAAACAGAAAAGTGGAATTGAGATTGTCTTTATGATAAGATTGTCATTTTTTATTTAGCATATGATCAAGCAAATGTGCCATATATACAATAAATTTACCATGTAATCTAACAAATGTACCCTACAATATTTATCATAATAAAATGCAAAATACAAAAATTATGATACATTTAGTGAATAACTGAATAAACTATAATCAAATATGATAAATTCATTATATAAATTTATCATATAAGCTAACAAATGTATACAATAAAATTTACGATGACAATGTAAAATTTAAAAATTATGATACAAAATTTTCAACAAAATTGGAAAAATAGGTTACAAGCATGATAAATTTATCACATTATACATATAACCTTGACATTTTGGGGGCTAGGAAACATCCTACTCTTACAATATAGATATTAACTACTCCCTCCGTCTCTTTTTTAAAGTCCAGTATTCCATTTTGAGTTGTCTCTTAATAAGTGTCCATTTTGTAAAGTTTGTGGGTAAAAGTTGGTACATTTTCCATTTTGCCCCTAAGAGTTGATTCTATTTTGAAAAATTAGTGAGTAAAAGCGTAATGATGATATCTCTATAGAGGGTAAGTAGAGAAAGTAGAGGTAAAAGTTGATGTGAAATGTGTAATAATGATGTTTTCTTAATAAGTTAGAGTTACAAAGTTGAACACTTAAAAATGGACGGAGGAAGTAATAACCAATGGCATAATGAGGCAACATGACAATTTTAGGATGAGAACATGATAGATAGTGATGACATCATGGATAGACACCTAAATAAGTCATCTAAATAAGATGCCTATTTAATTTCTTCATTAATAAAAGTAGGATAAAGAAATGTGGAATGAATTGTTTATCTCACTTTGCTAATTTTAATAAAACCGTGGTAATTTTTTTTTTTTTAACCTATGTGAACAATATTGAACTTCAAGTAACATGCTAGTATAAGGACCCGGGGTGCCTGCCGAGCGGCACCCGCTCGGCACCCCTGCCAAGCGGCCAATCCGGCCGTCCATCTCGGAATCAACGGCCCGGATCGAAACATCTTTTTCCTTTTCCTTTTCTTTTTTTTTAAATCCATTCGGTACTTTTGCATCCGGGCCATCCAAAACACTTTTGGACGGCCGAGATGCGCTCGGCACCCCTGCCAATCCGGCCGTCCATCTCGGAATCAAATGGTGTTGTAGCATTTATCACGAAGTTAAGGTTTAACCTTTATCACTGTGTGATAGATAATATTTTCAAAATTTAGTTTAGGGTGTCTTCAACGGTAAATTCATCACAAGAGAACAAAGAAGTTTAGAATTGGAACACTGTCCTGTTCGGTTTGGATTGTTAAAAGTAATGAGTAAGGAGAGATCGATAGAGAAAATTTATTGGAGGTCGTACTCAGTAGTTTCGAGACCCCAAAACGAACGTAATAAAGTTATTACCGGTAAGAAATAACTTTGACCGGTAAAAATTAAAAAACATATATAATAAACCATTGATTACCAGTATGACCGGTAAAAGTTAACAAATTGGAGAGTGCACTACTGGATTACCAATTCCCTAACACATGTGGGTTCCACTAATGAGCTGAATAGGCAAAATCTTGATGTACTCCAGAGGGAATCGGACCCCCCCCCCCCCCCCCCCCATGCTATTGTAACTTGTACGTAATGCACTTTTAGTCGTACTTACCATATGCTGTGAGAATATCCAAGCACAAGAATATAAAGACATGATCTACTACCTCCATTCCCATTCTTTGGTCTTAATTAGCACTTTTTTTTGTTTCAAAAAGATTATCTCACTTCAAAACTAAATGGATAATATATAATGGATTTCTTCTTTTACCCTTTCATTTTTAAAATTCGTAGTACACAAAAATAAGAAAAGGTAATGATGGAAGGGTAAAATAAGAAAAATAAAATTTTAAAAGTGTAATGATTGTGTTCCCTTACATAGTAGGAATCCCCAAAAAGGACTAAAGAATGGAGACGGAGGGAGCAACGATTGAGAGTGCATTAGAACCTTCTTCTTTTTTCCCCTTTCCCCTAAGCAATGCATTAGAACTTGAAACAGAGAAAATTGGTTACAAAAAAACTTGTGGCATAATATGTGCTTATGAAATTGAGGATTCTTTCCGCACAAGATGGTGATTGGCGAACAATATTAATTGGATAGGATTCTGTTCAAATAAATGGACCTCACGACACTGTTTACCAATAAGAATAGCTAGTGAACGCCTCTTTTTTTTGTTGTTGATAACCTTGACGAATGGATGAACAAAATGGGACTCCACATTTGAAGAGTAACAATCATCTAATCAAGCTCCATTTATGTACAATCTTTGCTTTGGTCATAATTAGACAGATCTAATGTAATTTATTAGTAAAACTTTTCTAATATGTGGCCATACTTTTTTTTTTATCAGCAAAAAAATTTATTAATCTCTGCAATAATATGTGGCCATACTTGACATAAGGTTAGTATATCTCGATCGTGCATCTTTTTATAATAATGACGTGTCAACGCAGATTTATGTTCTGTGAGCAATGGACCTATCCATTTGTGTTGGTACAGGAGAAGGTCCAGAAGGATCTAAGCAACGGGATGGGCTTCAATTTGATGCCAAATAAATTAGTAATTCCTCCGTCTATTTTTAAGTGTCCAGTTTCGTAACTCTAACTTATTAAGGAGACATCATTATTATATTTTTCGCATCAACTTTTACCTCCACTCTTCCTACTTACTCTCTATGGAAACACCATTATTACACTTTTAATTACTTATCACTAACTTTTCAAAATAGAATCTAATTTTAAAGTCAAAATGGAAAATGCACCAACTTATGAACACTTATTAAGAGACAGCCAAAAATGAAATACTGGACTCTAAAAGGGACGGAGGGAGTACTAATTTTTCCACCCACTTCAACAAGCACATGGGTGGGTTAATTCTGACACTGTGGCTATTTTTTTCTTGCGGTGTTTCTCCTTTGCATTTTGGTTCAGTTTTCTTGTATTTGCTTAGACGTTGTTGTCTTTTGTAGTACTAGTATATTACTCTCTGACCATTTCAATTGTCCATTACGGTTTCGCGTGCAATTTTCGATGGCTTATATCTCTCGACATATATTATGATTTATATTTTTAAAATCGTCGTCTTATGTATAGAAATTATTGAGATCGATATACTTCATCAAACAATATCCATATTACATATTTTAATACTATACATAGATGTAGACAATAAAAAATAACACGCAAAACCGTAGTAGATATTTAGGGGTTGTTCGGACAATTAATTAAACTGGCTTTCCCGCCATTTTTTAGCCAAAAGCTGGCTTATTGGCTTATTGCCAAAGAGCCCCCTTTCTGACACACACAGGGCCTCCCCGGATCACACCCCGGTGTTCCAAAAATACCCCCACCCTGTTGTGTTCTGTTGGGAAGCCAAAACAAGACAAATAGGCAGGGCATTTTGGTAATATAAGGTCCTCTACAGTGGGGCTTTTGAGGTTGGCTTTTGCTTCCCGAACCACTGTGGCTTTTTGGCTCAAAAATGGCGGGAAAGCCTGTTTAATTAATTGTCCGAACAACCCTTTAAAATGTAACATGTTTGCATTTTCATGTTTCTGAAAAAAATGTACTCCTATGTGAAAAGGATCTTAACCCTTAATATGGATGCCCAAGTCTTTGGCACCAGACTTTCTCTGATTAGATGTGTTATGTGGAATTTCATCACATCACTAGACATTCTTATCAGTAAAAAACAAACGGTCAAAATTCCAATCTTCTCCTGTCATAGTGCTAATTCTATCAATCAAAACGAATCAACCAAATGTTTTTTTTTTTTCCCTGTTTAGCTTAAATTTATTTAGACGTGAACATTTAAATCGGCAAAATAGGGATTAATTCCATCAATGTGAAAGCCTCCATTCAAAAAAAAAACTCAATATGAGAGCCTAAAGTGGGGCAGAAACACACCGACACGTTGAGTTGTAGGCAAATTCCATGTGCCCACATGGCCCTGTTTTTAGAGCCTCCTCGATCTCACTGATCTCTCTCTCGCACGCGCCAGAACGGGATTTCATGAAACGATGATGACAACACGGAGCACCTTGACGTGGTGTTATCGCTTTATTTATGTTCGATCGTGTGTTCCTAAGCCGCACAGGTCGCAAGAATCCAAGGCCGAACAGGCGAATCACTCGACACTGTCAATTCAGCCAACACATCATTAATAAATCGATAACACCATGTCAGTACTGTTGTTTTATTAAATACTCTCCCCTTCCGTCCGGATTTAATTATCCCTAGTTCTATTCTAACCGATTAAAAAATGGGTTATATCTTTGAATACGTAATGAATTTCATATCGAATATGGATCTTGTTTTATAGATCTCGATTAGTTCTATAATACAATATTTTTGAAATCACGTAAAACATTATAAATTGGAAGATATAATCGATTGAAAAATAAAACAAACTCCTAAAAAAGACTATTAAATCCGGACGGATGGAGTACTTTTCTCCTCACGGATATGGGAGCAATGTGCATTTGGTTACCAATGCATGGCATAGGTGCCGTGCACGGATTGTGAGCCCCACCTCAGATTTTGTTATTTAATCTAAACCATCCATTTTGTTAGTCTCGTTGTTGATTAGAAATCTATACATATGTTTCTAGAATGCAATTTTCTTGGAAAAAAAAATAGTTACTGATGAATTTTTTTTTTTAAAACCTACTCCTTACGTCCCATATTGCTTGTCCTATAGTCCATTTTCGAATGCCCCAAAATACTTGTCATTTTGAAAGTTAAATTTAAAAAAGTGTGTAAATTTCCACAAATTACCCCTCCATACATGATTAAAAATAGTTTTGAATAAAGAAGGGTAGCTTAGGAAATTTAACCAAACTTTAACAGCCTATTTGGATGGGGGATTAGCCCCCAGATATACGACGCGACTGGATTGCTAATCCCTCCCCTCCTCTTCTCCGGTCTTTGGCTAGCAAAAAGGGAAGCCGGATTAGAGGCAACTTCAGATTACATATCCATCTACAGGTGGATTAGCTAACGACAGGTGCTTACGACGGAAAGATGCACTCCTGGATGTAATAGCTCGAAGCGTAGGGCTTCTAGTCGCTCCCAGAATAACTCAATAAGTCCGAGATCGTACCACAGGGAGATCGAATTTAGCTTGTTTGGATTGTAGGTTATAAGTGAGGTTTTCGGCGTTTAAGACACCCAACTGTCGGTTTTGCTTTGAAAAGTGGAAAACTATTGTAAAAGACTATAAATGACGTTTGAAACTTAGTAAAACAGGAGGCGAGGTCTAGGGGCTCAAATCGCCCGATGACTTAGCTGATTTAACCGTTTCTTTCTAACAACTCCAAGCTAAGACATAGACAATCTTAACCCGAAGCACTCAATGCTAAAAAGCCAAGCATAATCATGGTATTAGCTTAGAAATAGCTTAATCTTGTTTAGTAAACATCTGGTTCAAACACCGGGAGCATTAAAAGCTCCAAGCACCGATTGTGCAAGACGAAGGTTAAAACTCCGGCCAACACACGATCAAAGAAGGTATTAGCCCTTTTGGTTTGGTCAAAAAGGAGAGATTATGCCCTTTTCTTTGCTAAAATCATAATCAAGTCATAGAAAAAACAACTAATCCATGGGGAAAAGATCACCCCACAACCAATCCTAAGTGACTACTCAACCATACTAGAAAGATGAAGCATGCTAGGAATTGAGATATGATATCCAACCGATAAAAATGAAAACAAACTTAGTATTACGGAGGATCTCAACCATATGAACAACTTTAACAAACGACAAAACAACAAACAACAAATACCTTAAGGAGTTCTTAGGAGATTACACTTGAAAAGCTTGGAAGAAATTAAAACTATGGAGTTCTTTAGAATTAAAAGACTTAAAGCTAAAGGCTAGGTATTGAACTAAGGGGGAGAGAGAGAGAAGTATATATACATCTCATCCTCTCCCTCTACAAAATATCCCAAAACTTGTCAAAAGTGGCAAGTATTTCATAAGTAGAAAGTCCAAAAGTAACAAAAACCTGCAGAAAACTCATTGTATCAATACTTGTAATACAGGGTATCAATACCGAACAGCTTGGCCTGAGAAAAATCCTCCGTAGCAACACTGTATCGATACTTACTTTTGGGTTGTATCGATACAGTGTTCTCTACCCAGAAATTAAGCTAAGTGTATCGATACAACCCAAAAGGTAGTATCGATAGGAAGCTTATCTGCAGAAATGGCTCTTGCTTCTTATCTTGGCACCCATGGGTCCGAACTTCACCCGATGCTTCGTTTCTAGACCACTGGGGATCGGTGGCACTTAGCCACTTGGCCTTGGATGCTCAGACACCCCCGAGGGATGTATATGGCGTCAAAATCACCTTTGTTAGAGCATTAAACCTAAAACACACTCAAACGAACCTTACATGCAAAATCACTATAAAAGCTAGATAAACGCAAGTAAATATGCTACTCCCTCCGTCCCTTTTTAAATGTCATGCTTCGTAACTCCAACTTATTAAAAAGACATCATCATTATACCTTTCACATCAACTTTTTCCTCCACTTTCCCTACTTACCCATCATCATTACACTTTTACTCACTAACTTTTCAAAATGGAATCTACTTTTATGGACAAAATAGACAATTCACCAATTTTTACCCACTAACTTTACAAAATGGACACTTATTAAGGGACAGCCCAAAATGGAATACTGGACTGTAATAAAGGAACGGAGGGAGTATAAAAGAGGACTAAACACACCAAATATATACAAATATTGGGTGCTTATCAACAAGGGTACCCCCATCGTTGCTTATGCGGTGTTGTTGAAAGACCAAGTTGCCTTTTCGTTTCCTATTCCTCACGCCTTTTGCTCACTTTTCTTCATCCCACAAACCAGATCGAGAAGAAGAGATAGAAGAGATGGAGGAATCAGGGGAAAATGGTTACCGAAGAGAGAGAGAGGAGAAGTAGTGGTACGTCGCAGAGATCATCAGCGTCGGAGAAGGAGGTCACCAATCATTGGAGTGGAGGCTGGAGGAGGGGGTTGGGTTGAGAGAGGGAGGCGGTGGTGGAACTGAGGGTGGGGTTTTTGGAGGTGGAATCTGTGTATGTATTTATACACACACTAATAAACAGTTTGCCATTCACTTCAAAAAAATAAATAATAAAAAAACTTGCCATTTTTCTCTTTCCAATTGCGTTTTCTTTTACAGTATTTTTTTTGAAAATAAATTTTTAATAAATAATGATAAATGTGTTTATGGTTTACACATTTATAAGATAAAAATTAATTTATTTTATCCTCAAATTAATGGTAAATATTAATTTTCTAATTAATATAAAATAAATCAATTTTGAGCATTAAAAAAATCTAAGTGGGGGCAATTCAATCATTTAACTTCTAATTCCATTATATCCACCCTCCAAATCCCCTTTCCAAAAAAGCTATCCAAACACTGGATTGCAAACGAACCGTAAGGAGACATGCATTGCATGTTCTTTTAGAAAGAAGTCGGATTCATAGTACAAGATGAGCAATATGGGTTGGAGGGAGTATTAGATAACACTCACCAATAAATAGTTACCAATACCCTATAACTTTGAATACTTACGTGGACTACATGCATATTCAACTAAACGAACCAAATAAACGGTTCAACCTTATAATGGGTGCCCAACACACAATTCTCCCCCAAGGGATTTTAGGAAAACAACAAGTCTACAACCACGTCCAAAATATACATGCAACACACAAATTCCGTTCTGTTAAGATTTTTTATTATTAAGTACACTTTTATTTTTTGCTTTACGAGATAGATTATTCTCTTATAATACATCATCTTTAATTCAAAAAATAAGAATTTATTTTTCTTCAACGGAACGGAGCCTAAATGTATGTGACCACATGCACTTGTAAGTTGAATATTTACGCGGATTATGTGTGTATTTGTGTAGATGCGTGTGTTTATTCTGTGCGTGGTTATACACTTTTTAGAAGGAAAAACAAAAAAACCAACCCCATCTCTTCTCTCCTACAAACTACAAAGTACAAACCACCTACCTATATAACACCCCTTGATAGTAGACTATAGAGTTATAAACAAACATACAAGAGCAACAGGACCCCATTTCAGTTACTCTTCATAGCCTACTTGTCTCTCTTCATTTTTTTAGAGAGAGAGAGAGAGAGAGAGATGGAGAAAGGGAGTGATGGGTTTGTTCGGGCAGATCAAATTGATCTAAAGAGACTCGACGAGCAACTCGAGAGGCACCTCAACCGAGCATGGACCTTGGAGAAAAAGCAGCAGCAGCAGCTGGACTCCGACTCCATCGCCGCCGCTGTCGCCGCCGTCAAGCAGCCGAGGCAAGACTGGGAAATTGACCCGACCAAGCTCATAATCAAGGGCGTCCTCGCACGTGGCACCTTCGGCACCGTCCACCGTGGCGTCTACGATGGCCAAGACGTCGCCGGTCACTCTCCCCCTCTCTTAAAAAACGCCTACTCTTTCGATTCACTTTATTTCTTAATTTTTTGCTCTGTTTTCCCCCGTTTTCCGTTTTGAAAATACGTTTAGATTTTCGGAAAATGATTTTCGCACTATACTTTCTTTTCTTTTTTTATAAATGCACTTCAAAATTTCTATTTTGTGTGTGCGCGCGCTCTTGTGTTGTGTTGTATGTAATTTTAAACATTAAATTACGAATTTTAGAATGCGTTTATAAAAAAAAACTCATTATCCATAATACTCGGTTCTGAAATTCCATTTTCCGTGATACCCTTTTCTTTTTTCCCCTTCAAGTTAATTTCAACCGTTAGAAGGGTAATCCAAAAAAGAATTTTATACGAGTATAAATTATATTTGGGTCGAACAATTCACCACTTAATAGAGTTCAGTAGTATATATAATAATATACCCAGGAGAAAACTCAAGGGTCGACCAAGTGGTCTTGGCCTGAGACTTAGGTATTTGCTTCGTTCTAAGGTTTGGTCTCAAATTCGATTCTTCGATTCTCCTTGTCAACAACTTTTAGAGTCACCCCACCTTCACACGTAAACATATGCGACGGCTATAGGAGGGATTTTAGGGATTAATCTGAGGTGTGCATAAGCTGTCCCGAAACACCCTCCATTACCCAAACAATTCTAAGGAGAACAATAACCACAAATTGCACCCAAAAAAAAAAAACCAAATCGAACCAGTCCATGGTGAGAGAAATAAATAATCAGTTCCTCCTTTTGACCAACACTTATCCCCTTATTTCTTAAGACTAGGTGTGCGAAAGTCAACTGAGCTAATCCAGTTGTTATCCCCTTTGTCCTTTACGTGTACTAAATCTACATATATTTAATTTGCATATGTACATCTATTTGCTCAATTGTGGGATTTTTTAATTTTTAATTTTGTGGTATTGTGGTCTTTCACGTAAATGATAGTTAGGCCATTTTATTGTTTGAAATTTTGAATAGTTAGGCTATTTGTAGATGATACCCAGTTGGCTTTATTGTTGATTTAAATTTGCTTCCACGAAAAAAAGGGTGTTAGAGTAACGTGGCATTGAATTTGGGTTTCAGAAATTCTGCTAGACAACAATTTTAGTGAGGTGTACTTTGATTTGGTCGGTCCAGTTGTGGATACGGTGGTCCTTAGTCACAGTCTATTTACCGCCCCCTACCATTCCATTGCTTCAATTAGTGAGATGCCATGTTGGGGTCATAGCCACTTTTTTCTTTGAAACCATGTCCCGTTTGGGTTTTGAGGGAGTTTTTGAGAGCAATGAGCGGAGAGAGATGTATATAGGGACCGTACGCAGGAATTTTGAGATCCAAAACGAACAAGCCCAAATGTTCAAGAGCTTTGCCCCGACTATTGCCCGGGTATAATGCAGCTCTCGTTCCACATAAAACCCATTTCTCCATCTCTTGGATTGGCTCAGTGGTCACAGCCAGAGACTCAGGGTTTGCTGCGTCGTAGGTCTCGTGTTTAAAATCTCGTATGTGCTATCAACTTTTGTGGGGGTAACCCATACGAGTTGCCTGGCCCGGCTTTAAATGGATCTCCTCTAGTTGACGCCTGGATTATGGAATTTGCCATGGATTAATCGAGATGCCTGTAAGCCGATTACTTGAGATATTAAAATAAAAATAAAAAAGTACCTCATTCCACACTTTTCTTCTTTCGCTTCTAGCTATTTCTTTAGTTGTTGTAATTTTTTGTATGAGAGAGTGGAACTGGTATTGGATGGGGTTGATCTTGGGGTTCTTGCCTAGTTTCTATGCAATTAATTTCATGAGGGGGGGAGTTACTGAATGGGGATAAGTCTACTCTTATGGAATCTGTGACTGCACGGGTTGGATTGAGTTGCCAACTTGCCATGTGACTGCAATAACTTCATGATATGCTTTATTATTGTACTTTCATGTGATATCTAATCTAACTTGGTCATCATAAAGTGGAGAAAGTATTAATTTGCATGAACAGTTGGCTAGAAATTAGGATCACAACTCGCTGTCAGCTGTTTTTGTGGATATGAGTCGTCGTCGTTAGGTATCGTCATCGTCATCACTATTGCTAATCATATTTCATAATCCAACAAACCTAAGTCGTAACTTTGTTTGATTTTCTCTTCTTTTTTTTCCTCGTTTTCTAATGTTCATGTTGTAGATGCTGGGATAATTGTGAGACATTTTTATATTGTTTGTGCAAAGAGGTTGCATTTTTACTCAAAGAAAAGTCATTTTTAGACCTTTTATTTTGTTTTGTGCCAAGGGTTGCATTTTTACTAATAGAAACATTTTTTATCTGTTTCCTAATCCATAGTTAAACTGCTAGACTGGGGCGAAGAGGGGCATAGGACAGAAGCTGAAATATCATCACTGAGGGCAGCATTTACACAGGAAGTTGCGGTATGGCATAAGCTTGACCATCCCAACGTAACTAAGGTGACTTCATCATCTTAGACCTTTACATTCTGTTGTGCGGGATTATACAATAGACTATGCCTCTATATAGCCGTATCCTGCTTGGTAACTTCAATATGTAGATACTTACCAAAAAAAAAAAAAAACTTCAATATGTAGATTTCATGGCAGTTGGTAACTTCGATATGTACGTTTCATGGCAGTTAGTTATGTAGACTTCAATATGTATTTTGAGTTTTGTAGTTAAATATGTGGACTTACTAAATGCTTGTCGATTCACTCATTCAAAAAAGACAAGAAGCAAGTTCCATGTTGTACCTGACTTGTAAAGAAATTGAGCCATCGTCTTGTATTCCTTGAGTTTGTTTTGGCATGGGGTGTTGTGTGGCTTCTTTTGATGGATCACTTTCAAATAGCATAAACTCCAACATTAAGAGCATGTGCAGAATGTTTTCGCATTGATTTGCTAGACTTCTCGTATTTAAACTTTCAGTACTTTGACTATTTTAAATACTTTGAGTACTGTATAACTTTGAAGTTGTGTTCATGTATGAGAAGCCTAAACACTAGTGAAGGAGAAAACTTGTTCGTCATTGTCTGGTTTGTACATTGTAACTTTAGGGTTCGCTTCTACATCTTTTTTGTTATTTCCTTGCATCGTGATCAATTTTTGCACTTACCGCGTACTCATTTGCTTTTTGTGTCATCTTGCTCGCAAAATAAAAGAGTGAACTACTTCGACTTTTGTTCATGCTACCACTACCTCAGCTTCCCTATCCAATTAAAAGATCATTTATTGTGAAGTATATTTTTGACTTCCCTATTTTACTGTCAAACTGGTCATAAGAAAATAGAGTAATACTTACACCTCAAAAAGTGGCATAAATCTATGGAAAGCAATGCATGTTAGTATTATAGCACTCTAACACCTTACTGTCATGCTGATTGTCGTTGCTGCTTTTAGAGTTACAAGATGCATTTCTTGGCGGTTCATGTGTTTTCTCACTTGCAGTTTATAGGGGCAACAATGGGCTCTTCAAGCCTGAGCATACAAACAGATAATGGTCAAATGGGCATGCCAAGTAATCTCTGTTGCGTTGTTGTAGAATATCTCGCGGGCGGCACGCTGAAATCTTACCTCATAAAGAACCGGAGAAAGAAGCTGGCTTTCAAAGTAGTTGTACAGTTGGCACTTGATCTTGCCAGAGGGTAATATCTTTCTTATTGTGATTTAGTTTTTGTATTGTGGTGCAGTAGTAAGGTTCAATAGTTTATAGTTACGTATAACTTGTGTGTTTATGTAGTAAGTGCCAAACTGTTAAAATTTTGTAGGTTGAGTTACCTCCACTCCCAGAAAATTGTTCACAGGGATGTAAAGACAGAGAATATGCTTTTAGACAAGACACGAACAGTAAAAATTGCTGATTTTGGGGTTGCTCGCGTTGAGGCCTCAAATCCTAATGACATGACCGGGGAGACTGGGACTCTTGGTTACATGGCTCCTGAGGTAGTAATCTCATTCTTCTTTAATAGGAATATAGGATATCATACTCCAGAAGACTTAGCATATAGCTCTTGTCGTAGTTCCTCGTTCTTTCCATTTTTTTCTGAAGTTGTTGAGAAAAAAAAACAGAGAGGAAATGTTCTGTTTAGGAGATACGTGTCATTTATTTACTAGTTTGATGTAGTGAAGTCTTCTTGACCTCGCAAGGCCCTGTCTTAATCTGACTCGACCATGTAACGAAACGATGGCTTGGAAATACTTCCTTTTTCGAATTTGCTTATATTGGAAAGGACATTGTCGGCAGAAGAAGAAATTTGTTTCATTATCCCACGAGATATTTCCAATGACTTGTTAACGGGTGAAAATTACAGGTTCTAAATGGCAACCCATACAACAGGAAATGCGACGTGTATAGTTTTGGAATCTGTTTGTGGGAGATATACTGCTGCGACATGCCATATCCAGACCTTAGTTTCTCAGAAGTGACATCAGCCGTGGTCCGCCAGGTATTAACTTCCTAATCCGACCATATTCCCACTCTCTCCAGAAACACTTCATCATTGAAGTTTTTCCCCTATGTAAACTATGTATTTCCTCTCCATCAGCTGGATAATCATTAGAATTTAATGCATAGAATCTGAGACCAGAGCTACCAAGGTGTTGTCCGAGTTCTCTGGCAAATGTAATGAAACGATGCTGGGATGCCAACCCCGACAAAAGGCCAGAGATGGACGAGGTAGTCTCACTGTTGGAGGCCATCGACACAACAAAGGGCGGAGGTATGATTCCTCATGACCAGGCTCAAAGTTGTCTCTGCTTCCGCAAGCACCGAGGGCCTTGACTTGAGCTCATAAATGAGTACTATGGTATATTTCAACGTCCGAAGATACATATTGGTATTTGTGAAGGAAAAAGAAGTGAGGATTTTCGGAGCTGACGGAGGTGATTATAGGCTGGGGAGCTCTGCTACATATCTCTTTGTTGGACGCTGTAAGCCTTTTCTTTCTTAATCTTCTTCTTCTTCTTTCTTTCTTTTTTTCTTTTTTTTGAGTTAGCAAATATGTATTTGATTGACTGGCTCCACATATCCTCTGTAAAATCACACTTAATATTCCACTAGCAATACAATCAGATGACTAGCATTGTGAGGGTAGCTGCTTGCTCAAGTATAGCTCGATCTGTTGCCTCTATGATATCGTCCGGGTCATTGAATTTTGTTTCTGGACCCTGTATGTTGTACTACAACATTTTGCTCATTTGTGTTTCAGTAACACTTGCCATTCTGTATATCTTTAAGACTGTTTTGTCATATCATAACAAGGTGCTTTCGGCATTACCGTGTAGTATTAGTCGGTTTGCGTGATTTTAGGATGTGAACTAACCGAAACATGTTCGAGCATGATCTTTATTTCCTATTCGAATTGAGTCATCTCATTGTCATAGAAAATCCGTTATGTGAACGTTTTTGGATTCAATTCTCCTACCCTTTGTCAGCATAACAATGCACACGCATTTGTGCGTATCGTTTAGGTGAAGGGCTTTGATTCTACAGTAGATTGAACGGTCCATCCAAAACACATGAGAAAGCTTTGGTCCCGCTATTGCAGGATCGAACGCCTCTCATATCTTTTGGACTGGACCCTCCAATCAACTCAAGAGAAGCTGGATTTTTAGGAAGATTATTTTGGTAGCTTTCCTGCATTTCTTGTACTATCATAGTGATCTAGCTGCATTTTTTGCTTTTCAAAGCCAGAAGCAGCAGTGTTATATGGTTGCTGGGCCAATAAGAGTGACCCTTAAAATTAATACAGAAAAAACCACACAAAGTAACACTGAAGCTAGATGTAGCCAGAAGCAGCAGTGTTAGATGGTTGCTGGGCCAATAAGAGTGACCCTTAAAATTAATACAGAAAAAACCACACAAAGTAACACTGAAGCTAGATGTACAATCTGAAACTATATAAAACTGCTCTAACATGTCTGCGGTGTCTCTTTGGGTTTTTGGTGTTTCGGTTGGCGTCTTGCCTTCCTTGCTGTCCCGGGTGGCTTCTTGCCGATGTGCCCTTGATGCGTTTAATCTTTGTAATTCTTTATAAAGATTAATAAATTTCTTTTGCTCTGAAAAAAAAAAACTGCTCTAACATGTCGCATACAACCAATTGCCGGACTTCTGGAGAGATACAAGGAGGATGCTCTTGCTGCTGCCACTCGCAAAATCTAAACCTTCTTCTCATCCTGCTGCCACTCGCAAAATCTCAACCTTCTTCTCATCCGCTCGATTTTTTGTAAAGAATGGTAATTACATGGGTAGGTACAACAAATGAAGTAGTACTGCTAAACTAGGTTGGGGGGATTGTCCTTGGAGGAGAGTTGAACCTCAGAAGCAGGGTTCGGCCCATCGTCCCATCTGGTGGATTTGTAGTAGGTTGCATATAGTATAAGCTGAACCGCACCCGATATTGCCCCCAAACCATTTGGAATCTGTCACCCAGAAAAGAAAAAAAAAATACCAAAAAGGAACAGAGGAAAAAATAAGTAGGTAGATTTAGAGTTATATAAGTAGTAATTGAGTCGATCAAAATAGAATGTTTTATATCTTACGGTGATGTAGGGATCGAATTTAAGGAGCGCATAGGCTAGCCAGATACTGCCATTGAGGAAGTTAGCCAGCGACAAATAAAATGGCATGAACTTCACGCTTTTCGTCCTGATCACCATACGCTGTCAAGACGAATGTCAAGTGTGTGTGTGAGAGAGAGAGAGAGAGAACTATGTAGACATAGATACATACCATTACTGTCAATGGAGAAGTGTACATGATTATGTTGAAGACAATGCAGAGTATGCCGATGAGCATGGATCTCAACTTGGTGGTGTGCAGAAATGTCATGGTGATGAAGATCACGACGGCCAAGAAGACTAGTTCGACCAAGAGAGCGATGATGATCTTCCGCTGCATACAGTTAATTACGTGATTGCATTAACGAAGAAAAATGCAAAACGTAAGTAAAGATTACTACTACTTCTCGTCGTAACGCAGCAGACGTAGCTAGAAGACAGACGCATCTTGTAATTAGAGAACGTACGCGCTTTGGCCAGTCAGAGAAGGCGAGGAAGACGCAGACGTAGAAGATCTCGATGACCAAACCGACGCCGTTGATGGTGACGACGAGAATGCTGTCGGGATGGACGAAGGGTAGGCCGTAGAAAACCCACATACAGCAGTTGAGTATGGTGGCTACGTATGGGTCTGGCTTGAACTCTTGCACCGATTTTGCTTTGTATATCTTTACGAATGTTGGGCTGCATATTTACTTACGTATATGAAGTATGTTACTTGAGAGTTTTACCATTATTTTCTGTTGGTCAAGAATAAGTGTTTTTGTCTGGAAAAATTGAGAGAGAGAGAGAGAGAGAGAGAGCTCTTACAGTGGGGAGAGAAAGAGGAAGAAAGAGATGACATTTCCTGCACGTACATTGGAATAGAATAGAAAGTCACTTTGTGGAGGACTGAAAGAGAGAAAGAGGGTATAGCAAAAAGCAGAAAAGCTATTCACATGTTAATATATGTTTAAAGAATGTGCTATAAAAGAAATTAAAATATATCGAAATTTTAGAGAATTTGACAGGTCTGAAATCTGTATTCATGAAGTCCTAAACTTTTTGGCACCGAATATTGAGCGGTTGTTAGCACTAATGTTCTGAAGGTCGGGCTAGGCGGCTAACTAGTCAGCGCATAGGCGTTAAGCGGGGTCCAACACCTATATTAAAATCGGCCCAAGCGGTCGAGTAGTCGGCTGCTAGGTGCTCGACTAGTAGGTCCCTAGCTAGGCGTCCTTTTCCGTTCGACTAGCGCCTATCAACTTTTAGAATGCTGTTACCAGAACCTATAACATGAGCCGGTACGGGTCTAGGAATAATGAACTCACGCAATCCCATTACACACCACATTGAAGTAATAAACGAGATTATTCATAGCATTAATTGATACTTAATTAATATATGAGGCCATCTAGGTGAATTGGACTCCAAGCATTTTTCTTTGTACCATCCATCCCCTTGTGTTTTTTTTTTTTTTTTAGTTTTTTCTTTCTTTTTGCGCTTTGGAATAAGGAAAAATATGATGTGTTAGAGCATCCACATCTACCTCTTTACTTCCCTCTTCAAACTAAATTAAAGAGCCAAAACAGAAAAAAAATCCCAAAAACCCCTTGCATCAGCCTCTCTTCCTCCCTCTCTACTTTGAAAGAATTTAACTTTGACACAGTAACTCGTTTATTCCCACGAGTCACTATTCATCTCGACATCCATTATTTTAATCAGCTTCCTAATAGATCAGCGGTGATGTTTCTCTGTTAATTCCAAACAGAAAGCTGAAGATGATGAAATCATGAAGACGAGAGGTAGAGATTTCAGTGGGAAGGCATTTGGTAAAAAAAAATAAAAAAATTATCAGAGCTTTTGTATCTCCGTCTGTTGCTTTTGAAGCCCAGAGAGAGAGAGAGAGAGAAGGGGGGGTTGTGGTTTTGTTGGTTTGGGTTTTATTTGCGGTTGGAGTTTTTTTTTAAAGTATGAATATTTAATTGAGTAGAGAGTGAAAGTAAAGAGCCTGATGCAGTAGACATTTTAAAAGTGAATAGCTAACATAATAAAGTGACTTTTCAAGATGTAATTTGGTCCAAAATGTAGAGAGGCTGATGTGGATGCCCTAAATAGTCCAACTAAGAGGGGGAGAGGAGGGATACGACATAGTAACAATTATGAACGGAAAATGCTAAAAACAATCCACTCGGCACTCAACAATGTTGAAAAGAATTTTGATATATACGAAACGTGGCTTGAAAAATGTATTATTGTGAGATTTTTTGGTCTTCCTAACAGCAGAATGGCCTCTCTCTCTTTTTTATCAACAATTAATTCAATTAAGTAAAAATTGCACTAGGGCGGAGGCATAAAATGAAATGAATTATGAAAATGCTATAGGAAATGGTTTTCGTTGCACGTACAGGTGGCCGAAATCAAATGGTAGGGAGGAAAAAAAGTGCAATTCTAGGGGCTTTATTGAACTTATGGGATCATTTCATTCTACCAAACAAAAAACAGAAAGCATAAATATGATTTCCATAGCTTGATATTATGTGGCTGATTCTTACAAAGAACATTGCAAAATTCTTCGTAATTCATACGTTACAGAGAATACATAGGTACTCGATTCAACGTTAGATATAAAAAGATGATGTTTTTCACATGCATTAATTCTATGTTTTCCCAGTCTCGTCCATCCATTTAAATATCACATAAGCGTTGCTGAAACAATATTAGGGAATTCAAAAGCCAATGCAACAAGCTAATGAATGGTAAGCAAATAATTAGCCGCATATATGGATCACGAAGTAAGATCGATATTAATGAAGTTTAGTTCCTTGTAACTAGACTAACCTATGACTCCAATGATCGTTCGCGTTGTCTCTATGTTAGCCATTTCTGAATGAAATGTGAAGACGAAGGGGAAGAGATATATGTAGAAGAAGAAGAAGAAGAAGCAAATTAATAAGTGAGCAATCAAGAATTTGTTGAAAGGTCTTGGTTGATCCTCTTCTTAATTGAAGATAATCAACCCTAATTTCTCTATTTATATATATATGTGGTGGATAAAGAGATAAATCCACCATATGGATATTTTCTCAGTACTAAAACTTGGCCTGGCGGAAAAGGCTGATCCTTTAATCTCTCTCTTCGCCCCATGCATGCATGCATATATATAGATATACACAATATTGTGATTTAGCTAAGTGGACAGATTATCCCACTTACATTTTCTGAGGACATATACTGTATATCAGTCAGGATCCTATGAGGGATCCCTTACGGCCTTACCGTAAGGGACTCCCCTTTCCCGATAAAATTGCAACGATCCGAGCCGCTCAATGTGTTCAGAACGTGATTTTAAGGGTACCTATGAGAAATCGCCCAAAAAAATGACCGGAAAGGGCTTGTTCCGAACAGTTTTGCATAAAATGCATTTATAGTGTTTTTATGAAAAACTGCTCGGATCAAGCCCTTTCCGGTCATTTTTTTTGGCGATTTCTCGCGGGTACCCTTAAAATCATGTTTTGAACACATTGAGCGGTTCGGATCGTCGCAATTCAATTGGGAAAGGGGAGTCCCTTATGGTAAGGCCGTAAGGGATCCCTCATAGGATCCTGACTGTATATATATATATATATACACCCTTTTTCTCGTGCTATCCCTAATTAATAACTAACAAGTCTATATAACAATGACATTCGCACTAGTGCCAGAGAGATTGGTAACAAAATTTGGAATCAAGTGAACGTAGAGATCTAGAGGTCCGTGTAAACTTGTCTGGACACGTAATTAGAAAAAAAAAAAATAACAATGACATTCGCACTAGTACCGGAGAGATTGCTAATTATGACATTATGAGTTCGGCGCCGGGTGCAAAATGGAGTGTACCTGTCAAATAAAGTATAAAACGTACAGTTTGTTAAATATCCGCGTTGTATCTGCCAAATAAACACCGTGACAGGCAATGAGAAAAAGAAAAAAAAATTACGCCGATCAAAAGAAAAAAGAGAAAAAGAATTAATTATGCCTGTAGTTTTTACATGGCATCCAGGCAACGTATGTAATAAAGAATATACATACAAAGATTTGTGGTAATTTTCATATAGAACACAAGTCTCTCCTCTCTTTTTTATAACATAGGAGGTATTCCCATACTCAAACAGCGATGAGACTAATCCATCTAGCGTGGTCGCAGGAAACCAACACCCACAGAAGGCAATTAGAAGCAGCTAGGAGGGGGGGCTACTAAACATGCCCGTGAGACTATCCATATAGACTTTCACCTTTCAACTGGTTGACCTACCTCTCAACAATCGATCACATACCTTCAGGGTGGGAGCAAACCCTCTAGCTAGTGGCCGGAGGTAACCCTCGTTGGGTGTAGAACACAATAGAGAATTTTGAAACAGACGCATGCAATTTTTTGAAACCCATAGTAGCTTTGCTTCTAAAATGGATAAACCATAAGAAATCAAACTAACATTTCCTTTTTGAAAATCATAAATTATATATGGTAATAGTCTTGCTTATTTTTTATGATTGATTTGGCTCCTCCTTTATTTTTCTTCACATGCTATTGAAATTGCTCCCATCAAAAATTCATCTTCCGTTATAAACTTATACTATAGTGTAAATAGTACAGAAATGATGGATAATTCTTGTTCTACAGCAACCAAAAAAAAAAAAATTTAAGATGGGTCTACTCATATTCGAACTTAAAGTTACTATTTACTGGAGTCGATCTTTCTAAACCTCGTTCTATTTGATTGGCACAAAGATTTAAAGAACTCTTTCACCATTCAAAACTCTGGAGTTGCTTGCTGCTTTGATCATTGGATCCGTTCATACAAAATAACTTGCATTTAGATATAACAAATAGGTAAAGCTTTTAATTTCCATGAAAAATAATTAAAGAGTAAATCTGACCAAGTTTTACTGCCAAACACATGACATTGATAAAAACCTTTTTGGAGTACCTGACCACTCCAAATTATTCTCATTAGGTTCCATTCCGTGGTCTTTGCTGTGTCTCGGCCGCCCTTGTGGAAGCGATGGCGGCAGCAGTAAGGGTCTTGATCGACATTTTTGGACGGCTGGATTTAGGGGTGTGGATCTATTGTTTGTTTGCAGATTTTGTTTGCTTTTCTTCCCCTACGTGGGACTTTTTCTCACTCCTTGTGGGTGTTTAATTTCGTAGTGGATTTTCTATGTCGTCTTGGTTTCTTTTCGTGGTCGGAGGCGAGTCTTGTCTGTGTAAGATCCTGAATGATCGTTTGTGAGTTTAGGCCTCCTTTATGGTTGTTTTTCTCCCTCATTGGGGATGGCAACCCATTTTTGATGTATAGTTTTCATATCAATGAAAACTCCTCTAAACTTTGACAAAAAAAAGAAAATTAAACAAGCCATAACAAACTCATTAAGGCACAATCATAAGAAAACCACAATATCCCGTAAGAAAAAGAAAATGTACCACAAATTTTCATAAGTAAATCATAAGTTCTAAATTTTGGCTAACCACTAGATCTCATAATACTAGCCACAAGCAACCATAAATAAGTCCACATGCAAAGATTCGTAACACCATATTATAAGTTCTTGGACTCATATCTCATAATTAGCACCACTAATGATCATAAATTTATGTTATAAGTAATAATTAAGTCTGTAACCAATAATTCAAACTAAATCGATTCTACAATGGATTAAATCTTGTCCTGCAATCAATTCTAAAATCGATTAGCGTGTCTTCTACATATTAATAGTCAATATGAGAAAAGATTGTTTTGATATTCAAACTAAATCGATTCTACAGTTGATCAACTCTTATCCTGCAATCAATTCCAACATTGATTAAGGTATCTTCTACATATTAATAATCAATTTGAGAATCGAATATCGCGAAGTTTGTGATGAATTTCACAAATAATTTTTTATTGGAAAGCCCCATTCACAAAATTTGAAGCTATTGAATCTTTTATGCGCTCATGTTTCTCTAATCAGAGAAGTAAAATTAAATTGTTTTGTGCAATATTTTGCATTATCTAATCTAATATAATCAAACTTACTATTAAAAAACCATCAATTCACAAATTGATTACGTCTGCAGAATAAATTCTGAATTAATTATACTAAAATTTATTTGTATAACCAAATTGTGAATGATTGAGGACTTTGATTACAAGTCTATTAAACAATTTCGATCGAATGATTGAATAACAATCAATTGGAATGTCGATTATCATCACTTCATTTGTTTGACCATTATTCAATGTTAGTTGACATACATGCCATAAAATATAGAGTATAATAATATTTCTCCAAAAGATATTTCACCAAAAGACATGTCAGTCTCTTCTTTGGTTCTTAATGTCATCACCTCTATACAAGCTAGCATTTTTTAGTTTTGAAGTGATAATATTCCTTGATTTCATAATTACTACCACTATTGCTAATTGCTTAATTCTTGTATGATGTTCATTATTAGATGAATATTAATAACAGAACTTGGACCTCAAGCAATGAGTTCTTCCAAGCTTGTGCTAGAAAATTAGAGAGGTTTTGAAAATGTTTAAGCTTTATTTGCTCATGACATCGATCTCAATGAACTTTCATCGAGGTTATATCACGAGGAATAATTTACGATTGTTCAAATAAGATAACTTTGTTATACACCTTGTATACATAACGAGTAGCAATATGATTAGTTTTAAAATTGAACTAGTTTTAAATTGCATTGAACCATGAATTTGAAATAAATTACTCCCTCCGTCCTTTTTTTAGAGTCTAGTATTCCATTTTGGGTTGTCCCTTAATAAGTGTCCATTTTGTAAAGTAAGGGTAAAAGTTGGTGAATTTTCTATTTTGTCTCTAAAAGTATATTCTATTTTGAAAAGTTAGTGAGTAAAAATGTAAAAATGATGTTTTCATAAAGGGTAAGGAGGGAAAATAGATGTAAAAGTTGATGTGAAAAGTAAAATAATAATGTCTTTTTAATAAATTGAAATTACGAAGCAAGACACTTAAAAAGAGATGGATGGAGTATTAACTAATTTTACTAATATGAATGAGATATGAATTTCATGGACAGTCTCAAATTAGATTCAATAGACATCAATTTCGATAGTTCAAGGATTAAATAGGTTAAATTTATAGATTGAAGACAAATTAAACAAATATGAAATAGTTAAGGAGATAAAAGTGAAAATTTGTCTTCTGAAATCGTTATCTCTATCTCTAAGATGGGAAAAATTATTGGGTACTCTTGGAGTACTGCCACGGGTGTCCAACACCATACTCCACCATATATTCGTGTAGGCCCAACAAAGTGTATAGTGTCATGTGTCATGTGTCCCTGATAAATGTCAGATATGTTGGGTTATTCTAGATGCAAATTCCTTATATGTAGGCTTAAATTAGTCATTACAGTTATTGTGGAAAGAAAGAATCTACAGACATATCCAACCATCATTTCATTAATTGGATTAATGAAGGAATAAGATATTTGCTTCTGGAACAATTCTTCAGACTAACCCAGAACGGTTCGAAAATATGACCTTTGTTTCTGGGATTTGAGTCTAACAACTGCGAATACTAGTTGTACCGTAGTAAACAAACAAACAATGCAAGTAAAAGATACTAATAAATACACAAGTCACAGTAGGTAAGAACTAAGAATTATGGATAAGGTGCACTTCAAAAGGTAAGTTTCGGAAATCTAGAAAGTTCAAGAAGAGTCAAACAAATTCAAGCAGTTTTGGAGTTCATACGTAAACGAGGAAACAAAAGTTTTTGACAATACAAGGCCATGGTGCACAGAACAAGAACGAGAACCACTGATGAAGGCTTAGACTTTGATTCGTCATTTCTTCTCTGTTGTATTGTTCTCCAACTCCTTCCTCAGCTGCAGAGAAAAGTCATCATTGACGTCGTCGTCATCCCAGTCATCCTCCCACTGCTGCGTTACCTCTTTTCCTTCTTCCTTGTCGCCCCACTCTGCCAACGTTGCCATTTCCGAAGAACAAATGGATCAATATATAGCCAAACATGTTCCAACGGATCAACAGTAATACTCGGGTTAAATGATAAGAGTAACAAGAATTTACAATGAACAGGCAACTAGACATATGAAATCAAATGACAAATATGAGAAGTGCTGCAGCATGCAGTTTCCAACACCATCAGAAGAGAAATAGCTATTGATGCGATTTTCTTGAACAGAACTAGAAGAAATGACTCTAGATGTTTCACATTATGAAGCAGTGAAGCACAAACCAGACACATGATTAACGTAAATGCATTGATCTTAGATCTTTCCTCAGATCCAAATTCACCATATAACAAGAACAACGAATGTTATGGTAGTAAGGCCAATTACCAATATCCATACTCCTCTAGAAAAACATACGAACATAGAAAACAAATAACTTGTGCAACGCAAAAATTCACTCAGCCAGATACCAATATCCATACTCCTCTAGAAAAACATACGAACATAGAAAACAAATAACTTGTGCAACGCAAAAATTCACTCAGCCAGCCAGATATATTCTTACGTGCAGAAGGGAGCAGTGCAACATGTTCAATATCTAATTACCTTGATCAAAATATTTGTATCTCCTCGCTCATGTCTTTGATTCTTTGACCTACCACTTCTCTCGCCGACCTCTCTTTAACTCTCTTGCTGTCCCTACTTTGTCGTCTTCTCCTTCCTCACTCAATATTCTCCGTGGGGGTGTTTGGATACCTCATACCTGTTTTTTGGATTTTGGAGTATCCATTTTCAGCTTATGGAATTAGAAATGAAAACATTCGTGGAATGGTAGGGGTAGCACGATTAGAAGCTAAGATGAGAGAACATAGACTAAGGTGGTTTGGTCATGCCGTAGACCTGTCGACACAGTAGTTAGGATGAGTGATATGGTTACAGTAGATGATGGCACTAATAGGAGAGGTAGACCGAAATTGACCTTAGAAGTGGTAGTGCGCAAGGATCTAGGCTTACTGGATATTACGGAACACGATGCCTCGACAGAGCTCAATAGAAAACACGGATTCAAGTAGCCGACCTCAATTGATTGGAACTTGAGGCACGGTTTGGTTTGGTTTCATTTTCAGCTTATGGGTGTTTGGCTACCAGCATCCAGAATCCATTCTCATGTAATGCATTATGAAAATGGCAATAGAGAGGCATAATCCCATAATCAAACCAGGAGCTTTGGAATTCTCATTTTTTGTCCAGGATGAAAAGACAAATTTGCCCCTCACATGGTGCCATATCCTTTTAGCCACTCTTTAGGGATGGGTAATATTGTCAATAAACCATGTCAAAACCTATTCTATAGATTTTAACCCAAACACTTGGAATCTTTGAAATCTATTCTGTACAAATCAACCAAACACTTTCATCGATCTACAATTTATCATGAAATTTCTCTTTTTTTCCAATCCTATTTTATCATTTGTATTTATGCATCAAACTCCCTCCATTCCTAATTCTTAGTCCCTCTTAGGGCTTCCAACTTTTCAAAAGTACATGTAATGATTACAATAACATCAAATCTCAAGATGTCAAACTTGCCCATTTTAGGTTTTTAACTTTGGGAAAATGACGGCGACGTGTTTTGATAATTAATACCCGCCAAGGACATGCTGAGAATATTTGTTAATGCTGAAAATGTCCTTGGCGGGTATTAATTATCAAAACACGTCATTGGCCGTTATTTTCCCTTTAACTTTTTAAGAGGGACTAACATTTTGGAACATCCCAAAATGGAATAGTGGACCAAAACCAACAATTAGGAATGGAGGGAGTAGTATTCGCAAAAGAACATGAATCATTAACACCTACACCATAGCAATAGCATTTTGCACAACATAGCTATCGTCCACTGGTTCCGCCCAAATAACACATGCAAATGGTCGTCATTTCAAAGGATATGTAAAGTTGCAAAAGAATTCAATGCATTCCATGCGCAAGATATGCCTTCTTGAGATTGTCTCACATAGTCAAATTGGAACAGCTACCTTACAGTGAATCAGCGCATGCGCAAGATACTGTCTTCTTGATATTCTCACAGTCACATAGGAACAGCTACTTTTCACTGAAACATTTGCATGGCAACTCTCATTTTGCCAAACCAAAAGGTGCCCCTACACATTGAGGAGCCATAGCATGATAGAAAAGGAACCTAGACAGGTCCAGCAACATGGAGGTACAGCATCCTCAAGACAGGATTGATTACACCAGCCCACCTAGGGCATGGTGACAAGAAGCCAATGGCCTAGGATAAACAGCATTTGTCTCCCTAAACGACGCCTATGAGATTTGAAACTATTGTCCCTTAGTCACCAAGCACATAAGAGCAAGCTCCCAAATACCAGAACGCGTGGTATTAGACGAGCTTGTCTTCAACTCCATGCTCCCGCTCTTGTGCACCTATCACTAGTATGAAATTCTTTCCATGTGGCTTAAGAAACGTTGCAAGACAAAGAGTGGTGTTAACAACGTTGATAGCAATCATTAAGTGCCTTATTCCGTCTAATATCGGAGAGAAAATATACAGATTTTTCGTCACAAATCAGGCAATACTGTATCATCCCATTTGAATACCTTCTTCTGACTCTCTAAGATTAAGAAAATGAGTGACAAAAAATGCACTTTCTGTCAAGTTTTTTTAACTAAATTATTGACTAATAAGTAATAACACAACTGCAGCTCAATCCTCCAATCATCAATTCTTCAAACTTTGTCTACTTTATAACTAGTTTGTGTTCAACACAAGATTGGAATAGGCTCTAAGAGTGTCCCCAATGGCATAACCAAAACCATAGTTGTCAAGGGCGAAAGGCGCACCGAGGCGCAAAGTTCTGTTGGGCCTGAGGCGAGAGGCGCAAGGCGAGGCGCACGCCTTTTTGAAGAGAGGCGCAACTATGCAAAAAAATAATTATTTCTGAAAATAATTGTGTTGTGTGCTTTTTTGAAAAAAAAACTCGCTTTTTGTGCGCTTTTTCTGAAAAAAGCGTGCTTTTTTTTAAAGAAAGCGTGTTTTTTTACCGATTTGAAAGAAACGCGCTTTTTTGCGCCTGGTCGCTTTTCTCGCCTTGTCGCTTTTTTGCGCTTTTGCTCGCTTTTTTCAAGTCACCTCACCTGGGGGTCAGCAAGGCGCTGGGGGTGCGCCTCGCCTCGCCTTGGGCCTAGGCGCGCGCCTAAGCGCGCCTTTGACAACTATGACCAAAACTAAAAGATTTCTAAAGTTAGCAATGTTGATTCAAAATATAGCACACAATGGTATAACCAAACTTAGGAACCCCTCAAACCAATAATCAAATTTTGGCCTTTGCATAACCAAAACTAGCAACCTTTTCTCTTTGGATAACCAAATTTAATGGGAACCACACTCTCTCTTCCCTTTCTCTCTCCTCCCATCACTATCAATGGACCCACCTACTTACGTTGATTCCCATCTCTCCCTATCTCTCTCTACTAAAAATGGGTTTTTTATTATGGACCATTGTGAGACTTCACATTTTTAATCTTAGCAAACCCTTAAATGGATAACCAACAGTCAACAGATGAGGCGGCAAGTTTTGACTATCCAATTTTGGTTATGCCATTGGAGATACCCTAACCTCACTAATTTCACAAAGCATATAACTACCATTGGCTCTAATATCTGCTAGTAATTCTCAGAACCTCAGATGACTTTTACAATGATTAATATCATCTAATAAGGGCCCTAGAAATTGTCTTCACTGGAATAATAAGTATTCTAAGAGTATCTGAGCGCCAAGAATTATGCAGCAGAGATATGCATAGAGACAGCCGCCCAAAAAACAAAGAGAAATAAATAAACGAACAAATAGAAAAAACAAAACCTCTGTAGACCTGATTTCAGAGATCACATAAGCTCTTTTGACTAGAGAACAATAGAGTTGCGTATTCAAAAAAGAAAAAAGAGTACAATCAGAAAAACATACCCTCCCAAGGCACGGCTAGGCGAAGACGTGAATATTTCAAAGCAATCTACTTATAGTGATTGACCGTTGCAAAATGTAAAACTTTCAAAAATCCAAACCTACCACTGTGCCCTTATGCAAGTTGTAAATCAATACCGTCTAAACATCTCAACATAACATCTTTCTCGCCTCCTCCCAACCCCAAGCCCCAAACTCAAAGGCAAAAAGTTGAATCCTAAGGAAAGGTGTCCATAAAGATTTCTCATGTGAAATAAATCTTAATCTAGCTAAGATATGGCCGCAACAAAAACAGCATGTGTTGAAAAAAATCAAGTGAACATAAAGTATGGTCTGAAAAAATGCCTACGCCCTGCCAAGCTCAATTCACCAGCATCAGTGTATATTAACTTGACTAAATTGCACTAACCAATTACCTAGTTCTCCTCATCAATCCCGTGTCCCTATACAGTTCAAACTGAAACAGCCTAGAATTTGCAACCAGCAGGATTTGGATACTAAACCCACAACACGGCTTGACAGGAACTAACATACGTAAATAATTTTGATACTACTCTTATAATATAACCAACATGGTTGATCCACAACACGGCTTTAAACAAAGCTCAAACTGCCTTGTATAATTCATTTTGACAGTAATCTTGTAGAGTTTCACACTCATTCACCGGGAAAGACAAATCACCCCAACATGGCTTTAAACAAGCTCAAATTTGCCTTGTATGCTTCTGTGAATTTTATTTTTTTTTGTTCTTTTTTTTGTAATCCGGAAACGATCCTACCCAACTGCATTGGTCGAGTGGCCACACTGCAAACCCAGCCCCCTTCCATAGCTATTTCGCACAAGTTTCCGCTTGCAGGCAGGCTAAAAGCAAAGAATTTTGCTCTTAGTGGGAGTACAATACATCGAGACACTTGTGCTTGTACGACCCTTACCTCCGCCCTCCTTGCCCACTTGATCTAACCCTCTGGGCGATTGTTGAAATACCAACTCTAATAAACGAACCCTAAACAAAAGAAACTTCTAAACAAAGCTAACCATTGCCTGAATAGACACGGCCAACGACTTGAATCAAAAAGAAGGGAAAAAAAGGGTTTTTACCTTGGTTGATTTCGAATTCCTCGAACTCGTCATCGTCTTCGAATAAGTCGATTTTTGGCTCTTCAGTTGCAGCCTTAGGTTCCGTTGCCATTGCCAATCTCTAACAAAACCCTGCTTTTGATAACAAAATCGATTCAAATCGAGAGAGAAGTGTTTAAGAGCTCTAGACCTAAATTATTAATGAGTCTAGAACCCTAATCTGTGTACACATGTATGGGTATATGTAAAGAAATGATAGACGACGACGAGGGAACCCACCTACAAGTAACAGAAGGACTGCCGGAAATCGGTGGCCGATTAGTCGTCGATCCTTGTGCGTGCTACTGCTAGTAATGATCTGTGAAAGGCTTTCTTTCGAGGAGTCTCTTCTTTCGAGTGTCCAAGAAAGAAAGATACTTCTCGTGGAGGAAGGGCAACGGGGAAGAGAAAATCCTATTATTGGACGACGTTTGGGGATGCGGCTACAATGCTACACTTCCACACTTTTTTTTATCTACATTTGTATGGCTGCCAAACGAACCGAGCTGCTGGCAAGTAGCTTGTAGCTCAGCTTTCTCGGGTCAATTCAACTCATTTACTAATTGAGTTGAGTTTGAGCTCGAGTTATCAATTCGTTTACTAAACACTAAACGAGCCAAGCTAAAACACTACGAAGCTCGGCTTGACTCATTTGCTAATCGAGCCGAGCTCAAGCTCGAGTTTTGGGTTTGATTATTAAACGAGCCAAGCTTGACACTCAAAAGCTCGACTCATTAAGGGATCGGCTCTTTTACAAGCAAGCTGAGCTTGAACACTACAAAGCTCAACTAGTTTCCACCCCTATATACACTCTTCCACACTTCCCCCCAAAGCTTTTCTCTTTTTGTTTGTGTTCACTTATCTTGGTTTTATTTTATTTTGATGACCAGGTCTCCGGTTAATTTGCGTACATCTCGATTAATTTCAAGACTCTAAAGTTAGCGACTAGGCAAACCTTCAACAGCCTCAAAAGAATTGATAGCATTTGGAAGGTTTCAAACTTGAGGTCTTAGAAGGGAGTCTCAGGCCTTAACCATTACAACCTTAACCTTGGAATTGTGTTAAGTAATTGTTTTTTATTAATAACATAGGGCTAACTTGTATGCACGTCAATTAATTCCAGAATTCTAAAGTTAACAACCGGTTAATCCCTTCAATAGCCTCTCAAGGTTTTGAATGTTTGGTCTCCGTTGAATTTGAATGTGCGACATTATGAAGGACAAACACTTATTTACTTTCTAATACGTACTTGGCCAAAACCCATGTCCTAATTTCCATCTAGTGTTTTCATCATCAAGGGTAACTGGTTGCGCCAATTCGGTAGTCGTTGAAGTTTACCAAACGGCCGTCAAATTCAATTATTTATTAACCGGATTACAACTAAAGATTTGCATAGTATAGTGAGGAAGTCCGAGTCGAACCACAGGGAGCTCAAATATAGCTTAATTGGATTGTAGGCTTTATGTAAGGTTTCCGGCATTTAAGACGGTCAACTGTCGGTATTGCTTTAGGAAGTGGAAAACTATGGTAAAAAGACTAGAAAAGATGTTTGAACTTAGATAAAACAAGCGGCAAGGCGTTGGAGTTACTAACGCCCATAACTTAAGCCATCTAACCATTCTCAACGAAAACGCGGTTGAATCGCACGGCATAGACTATCAATCGGAAGATTTAGCTATGAAACCATTAAAAGACTAGAGATGTAGTATGGAAAACAAGTGAGCTCTTTCATTCTCTTGGCAAACACGAACCGAGACATCGCTCCAGAACCATGTGAGCAAGCACATGATCACTGGAGATTAACATCGGCAAGTTTTGTTACATAAAAAGCTAACCCTTCTCATTTTTCATACCGAACCTCAAGTCTTGAGTTGAGAAAGGCAAGATTAACTTAAGTCACAAGGTGTTAATCACTCCGGTGCCAAGCCTAATCGACTACTCACGTATAATGGAAAGACTAGAAAACATGGTAGAAATGTTAAACATGATTAACCGATAGAAACGAAAGTAAACTTGATTTATACGAAGATTCAACGCGTAGCTACAACATTAATACTTGACAAAATAACAAAGTAATTAAACTTACTTGAGTTCTTGAAGAAAATAACTTGAGAAACTTGAAGAACAACTATGGAAATCCTAGAAAGCAAAAAAAAGACTTAGACCTAAAAAGACTAGAAATGGCCATATATCTCTCCATAAATGGCATACAAGCCTATTTATAGAGCTCTAAAGTTAAGTTACAAAAGACCAAAAAGTCCCCAAAATATCTCAAAAATATTTCATAAGTGGAAACTTTCTATAAATGGAAGGTTGAAAAAGTTAACAAAAATCTGCAGATTTTTCCATGCAGTACCAGTACTGGAAATGCCCCAGTACCGGTGCAAGGCTTCAGCGGGCTGAAAAAATTGATCTCTGGACTCCCAGTACCGGTGCTGGGAGTTGGCCAGTACCGGTACCTGCTTGACAGATTTTTGGGCAAACTTCGCGGGTTCGCTCCGGACACTTCCGAATTCGGATTTGAGTGTTCTTTGGACCGTTGGAAAGCTTGTCGAGTCTATTTCTAACCCAAGTGGTTTGAATCAAAACTACTTTGTACATCAAAAGTTATGACAATTCTACCCTCAGCTGGTCGGAAGATGAGTAGCTTTGGTAAAATTCTCACTTCTCCTTCAATTCCCTTAACTCTTGGGCGACCCGAGCAACCTCCAAACCATCTCTTCATGACTTTTCGGGCCTTGAGCACTTGGTTGCACCCGAAGCATTCCTTGGCGTTCAAACATGCCTTATTTATACGAATTACCTGAAAACACTAAAACCTACCTTACGTGCAATATCGCTATAAAAGTTAAACGCAAGTTAGAACAATATAAAACGGGACTAGTCGCACCAAAGATCTACTATATTTGGTGCTCATCAGTAACTCCAAGTTTTTCAGAACTCTATTTTTTCATTACTTCAAGTTTTCCAGAACTTTATTTGGGAACTGATTTTCGCGCTCCAAAATTTACTGCAGGCACTCCACCTTTTTGTTTTTATACTGTGGTATTGCTGACAATATCACAGTACATTTTATTTTTACACTGTGATATTGCCAGCAATATCACAGTATAAAAACAAAAAAAGGAGCGCCTGCAGTAAATCTTGGAGCGCGAATATCAATTTCCCTTTATTTTCTCAACTCCGAACATCTCACTAGAGGTATGTGGAGAGTTGTCCAGAACTCTATTTTATCATTACTCAGATGTCCGGGCCAATATATGTACACCTAGGCTAACATCCCATCACACAATACTATAATCATTATAGTGATTATAATGCAATGTTAAGCATGTAGATTATGGGGCCTCTTTGTGCAATGTATTAGACAGGAAGATGAGAAACATATCTTGCGAAATGTAGTAGTTGTTCCGGCCTCCCCGTTCTTTTGAACTTAACTTAAACTTGAAAGTTTTGTCCTTATTTGAATTTTTTTTTGCATTTGTTAGTTTTGCGTCAAACTTTTGTAAGTTATTGATTCTTCTTGACGAGAGGAATTGGAAAAGTATTTTTTTTTTACTTTTACCCAACTATTTTGAGAAATAACCACTTTTTAGCTCCAAAATGTCTTCTTTTTTTTTTTGCTAAAAAGTGGTTATTTATCAAAATAGTTGGGTAAAAGTAAAAAAAAAAATCTTTTTCGATTCCTCTCGTTGAAACGAATCAATAACCCACAAAAATTTGACGCAAAACTAACAAATGTGAAAAAAATTCAAATAAAAACAAAATTCCCAAATTTAAGTTAAGTTTAAGTCAGAAAGTTTGAGGAAAGATCCATTTAGCCCTGGCAGGACTCCAGGAACACTTCATCCAAGAGAAATGTTGACATGATACAACAAAAATACCAAGCTTTAGAACTAACAAACCATGTCTACCTCACCACATGAACCACACTCGCACAATTCGCCATATTGCTGAACCAAAACTGTCTTATTTATGACTGCCAAAATCTTACAATCTAGCTCAACGAGCAACGGTTGACGCGGAGTTCAGTCAGCTCTTGAAAAAAAATTCGAGCTAACCACACCCAATCTCGTAACAAAAAAGGGGTTACACAAAAATCGAACCCCACATACAAGAATATATGTATGTATATCTATATACAAAGACTAATGTCATCAAGAAAATGAAGGGAAAAAAAAAAATTAGGGTTCAACGGATATGAATGAACCGCTCCTGTGGAACTGCACTGTTTTTTAACCCGGAAGAGCTTGTTTCTTGGAACTTACTGAGCATTCTGATGAGCGACCACGCTTTCTTGCTCGCGTGGGAAGTCCCATCCGCCGTGAGCGAATACAGCAGCGGCATGAGCGAAGGGTGGTTTCTCGCCAGATCCGACATCGCATCCCCGCCGCAATTCTTGCACAAATACAGCAGAATCGAGACGCAGTACTCTTTTCGTCCCCGAGAGGTCGAGGACTGCAGAGTGGATATTACTATCGGAAGAGGCGACGTCTGGAGAATCGAAACCGATCCTTCCACGCTCTCTGCTAACGTCGCTAGAACGGCTAATGAATCTGTTACGAGATCATCTACGTTTGAAGAAGCTAGGATGTTGACTAGAATTGGAACTAACCCAGCTGAGAGCACCCTTTGATGGTTGGAATGGTGTAACAGGAGGCCGAAAATCGCCACGACCGCGTTCTTCTTCCCGCAATTCGTACCGTCTTTGATCAAATCCGCCAGAGCTTGTATAGCACCGGGCGTCGAACCGATCAACTTGCGGTATTCGTGAACCGAGGAGAGGTAGAAAAACGTTGCGGCCGATATTTGTCGATTTTCCAACTTCAATCCGTTCTTGAGAACTCTCAGGATTGGCTTCAACCCTCCGTTTTCGACGATCGCTTTCTTGCCGCTGGAATGCTTCGAGAGCTTCAGCAGCGCCGAAATCGAATTTTCTTGAACCGACGGATCGGTTGAGTTGAGTAAGTTTAACAGAGGCGGCACGGTGCCCGATTCGACCAAGCAAGACCGATTAAAAATGTTCGATTTCGCCAGCAATCGGGTCTCGTATGCCGCCCTGTTTTTCTGCTCCTCCGTTCCGAAGTACAACCTGTTGGAAATGAACTCGGAAAGGAACTTAATTGCTTCGGCTGCCGAGGGGCTCCCGGCGACAATCGTCCTCGTTATGTCGCGATTCATCTTTCTCGATTTGGAGAGAGAAACCCCGTTATCGACGCAGAACTGTTGGATCAGCTTCCGGAGAGCGGAATTGGGCACCAACTCTGTGTTTGATAAAATCTCCCCTGTTTTGGGACAGAGGAGGTTTCCAGCTTGTAACCATTTTTGGATCGAAGCCCGGTCGTAAGTCTGCCCGGTGGATACCGTTACCGGATCGGTCATCAGCTCGAGGGAAATCGGGCACCGAAAATCCTCTGGATTTAGAAACCGAATCGTTTCCAAATTACACATGCGATCTGTTTGATCGAATGTCCCGTACGCCCCTGTTTCGAACAGGACTCCCCTGCAGTAGCACATGAATCCAACTAAACTGCTCAACAAAGGAAGCTCTCTCTCATTACCATCTAAATATTGTAAACTAATTTCGTCATCCAAGAATCTAATCTCACTTTGACACTCGTTCCAACTTCTAATCTCGAGGTAATCGAGAACTGGCTCGACAGACCTCCGGTCTGGCTCGAGTCTGTTCTCAAATCCATCCAATATCGAAGTAACTCGATTCATCGCTGTTTCGTCGTCCGGGTCGATCTCCAATTTCGCCTTCCTCGCCTGCTTGGCAACCAATTCGATTAGCTCCTTGACTTCGCATGACACGTCGATTGTGCGGAGTGGAAGGACATCGAGAACAGTCGCGACTGTCCGAATCGAAACCCGGAACTGGGTCGCGATGAAACCGGCTTTCGTCAGGGCCCGTAGCCGGGCGCCCTCCTTGGTGCAATCCTGGAGCAGGAACAGGACTTTCTGCAGGGCGAGGTGGAGCTCGGAGAAACAGAGAACGGCGGAGTCCGACAAGTTCGGCCGGCCGCGCTCTTGGATTTCCTCGAAGAAAATGAGGAGGATCGCGACCTGGCGGAGCGCTTCGCGGGCGATCTTCCGTTGGGTCGGGAAGAACTTGGATTGGTAGCTGCATATGCTACGAGACAGAGTGATGAGAGAGTCTAGAAGGGTCGCCGGGGATACGGCCGAGCAGGGATGAACCGCCGGGAATGTCAGAAACCGGCGGTCACTCCGGTCATTTTTTTGAATCATGGATTGGTATAATAATAATAATCGTGATCGAATTCAGTTTGAATTACCCCACTAATCTGTTGATATTGCTCTGCTTCTGGTGTTATTTATAGAAGGGATTTTTGGAGTTGGATTCTGGGGGACACGTGGCGCGAGCCCACGAGCGCGCTTTGCAGGATTGGAGTTTTATTGACTGCTGCGAAGAATCTGTAGGACGCGTGCGGGGGACACGTGGAGGGGTGGGATTGGCGGGTCGACCTTCTTGGATCGCGGTCATGTGACCAGCGCGTGATTTAAAAGTAGTAAGATAGATACTGACGAGGAGATCTCCCATGTTGATGGGGATGGCATGTGGGACCCATTGAGGGTCGGCGACACGTGGTTGGATGTAGGTGGGTGACGTGTTGCCTGAGGGAAGGGGGAAACGGGGTTTGGCTTAGTGAGAAGGAAAGGGGGAAGGCAACTTACAATGACAAGGACCCTAGGCTAGGATATATGCTTATTTGGCTCTCAAAGGGATAATTAACGTGTCCTTTATGCAAAGGTGGATAGAAAGAAGGCAAATTTAATTAGGGATGATCAAGAGTAATATGCAGTATTATAGGAGTACCACGCGGGCGTACATGGTACTCCCCCAATCATTCACGTGGCGATAAATTAGGCAAGAAAATTGATTTTAACATTTCACTTTTAGCTATTAGCACTCTATTTTTTTTTTGTCTTTTTCCAATTTCAAATAACAACGATATTCTTTAGAGTGAATGAACACTAGTAAATAAAGGGTAATTTAGTAATTTCATATATGATAAAGACAAAAAAAATGTAGTGCCAATAGCTAAATGTGAAGTGTCAAAATCATTTTCCATTACGTAATAGAGACATAACTATTCACTTTTGTCAAGTAATTGAAAATAAAGGATGACCCACATTGTGCGTGATGATCTTGTATCTGTCATCCACCAAAGCTCCTTTAGCGTCTGTAACGGCAATACCAATACGACCAAGCTAGAGAGAGAAACCGAGGGGAGGAGGAAGAATAATTTGGGGAAAACTTGCTTCATGTTAAATTGAAGCTTTATTAGGTGCAGAGAGTATTACATCGCAATCAGGGACGGCACCAGGATTTTGTAAACGCAAGGGCTGAATTACGAACAACATAATTTTCAAATTTTAAATATCGAAAATCTAATAGTTTGTTTGGTTTAGGTTTTGAGAGAGATTTTTTGAGTAATAAGTGGAGAGAGATAGAAAGAGATATGAGACTAATAATTGTAGGAAAACTTACTGGGAGACCATGTGCAGAGAGAGAATTGGATTTTGCAACCCAAAACAAACACATTCTTAAAACATTTAAATGTTAATATTTATACAAAATACAATATTTAGATGTTCTTAACAAATAAAAAAAACTAACATTAATATTATTATTATTTTTAAATGAAACAACACGGGGCCGTGGCTCCTATATGCCCTTATATAGTTCTGTCATTGATCGCAATGCCACGTGATATTCCGCGCAGCTACCCAATAATTGGCCGATAATCAAAGGTTTCTTGTGCTAATAATTCTTTGGGGCCAGTGAAAGGTTTCTTCCGCTAACAATTCGTATGGTTGTCCACCTATTACTCTGGTTGGGTGGGGTTAAATCGACATATCATATGCATGAGCGAGTGAGATTAAAAGCGTGAAACCATTCTTGGTATACATTTCAATTTATATACTAAAGAATTATAAAAGCGATATTAATTAAGAATGACAGCATAGAGCAATAATTGAGGATGATAAATAATAGTCTTACAGAAAAACTTATTTTTATCGAAGATTGATACAGTTGCGTAGTGATAACTTGCTTATTCTTAATTAAGTCATTTGACGGCTTGGTAGACATAGTTTCAAGTCTCTAATGGACAACGGAAACATCCTAGATCGCCTAGGTTTGTAAATAATTTGATATGTTCAATCTCTAAATTAAAAAATTCACCAATTAAAAAGTGATGTTTATTATATTACGTTCACAAGACTTGTATTAAATTAAGATGAAAAGAGAGTATATAATTAATATGAAAAGAATATATAAACGTATTCAAATGACAATTATCTCCTGGTTAAATTTTGTAGTCAAATTCCCATTATTCCATCCAATTTAGGTGAGCCGTCATTCCAAGCTAACGTACGTGGCCTCTGCTTGCCCCATCCACGCCGGTTATCCTTTACACACTTCACAGTTATATGTATGCTACAACTTTCTCCAATCACGACAACGCAAACTATACTCTGCAGTCCAATTAGCATATTATATTATCTTGCCCGGTTGCGTTGAGGAATTAGTCAAATCACAATACACCAAACACACAACACGTGAAGAATAATCATGTAGTAAAGAACATAAGTAGGGGAAAAAAAGGGCAAAGTCCACTTTTGATCCACTAGGTTATCGTCATATGCGGATATCTTTCTCATAGTGCAAAACTGAGCACATAACCTACCTGTGGTTTTGAAAATGTGAGGATAGACCCCATGCCGTCATATTTTCCATCCTTATTAACGGACACAACATTGAAAGACCGATATACCCTCATCATGTCCCTTGATTCTTCTTCTTTTTTAAATCTAATCACACTATCCCCTATACCAAAAATTGAATCCAAACCGTTGATATTGTAAATTTTGACGAGTACTACATTTATGCCAAAATTCAAGTCAATCAAAAAATGAAAAACTCATGGTCGAATCGATTTTGTTATGAAATTAAAATTTCAAATTTGAATTTACTAAAATTTAGATCACTGGGTTATTAATGTCTGATCGAGATGATTTTTTACAGAGATACTCTATTCTTTATTTAATACATTATGAACGACTCAGATTACATTCTAGAGGCGTGTGAGATACACTTCTGTTAGTATGGATGGAAAACATGACGGCAGGGGGTCTATCCGCACATTTCAAAATCACAAATAGGTTATGTGCTCAGTTTTGAATCATGAGGGGGGGTATCCGCACATGACGATAACCACATGGGGTAAAAATGGACTTTGCCCAATGGAAACTTTTACGTGGTTCCCCAATTGCGTAACTTGAGTGCACCCACGGTTCACACAAGTTCTCCTATGCCTGCATGAAGGAAGAGTGTAAACATTGCATTTGTTGCGTATAACATATTATTTATATTTTAGGCTTAAAACCACAAATCACGTACACCAAACTGAATTCGACTTCCCAAGGACTCGATATGTTGAAGAGATCATTTATTCGTTATTATAATGTATAAGGTGAGACTAGTGGCCGCACATTATTATAATGTATAAGGTGAGACTAGTGGCCGCACATGTCTGGCTTGTTCGTTTGGGGGTTTTAAAGTCCCTGCGCACAGTCCTCAATACATTTCTCTATCTATTTCTCTCTACTCAAACCTCATTCAAAACTCAAAACGAACAAGTCCAGATTGGTGTAAATGCTAGTAGTATGGAGTATTTAATTACTTAAAACAACATGCATCATGTTTTAATTAGATGAGCCTAACCATGATCATTTTCTTAAACCCTGTGGTAGTTTGAAAGGTAATTAATTATCCATGGATTAACTTTTCAAAGTACATAGTGCATGTGTAGCTACCAAAAAGACACATACACATCATTAAAATATATACGAGGACAATCTATGTATGTTGACTAAGGGATTAGTTTAGGCTCTTAATTTCAAAGTGGACCAATTTGTTTATGCCTATTGGCGCACACTTGATCTCTTCTAGACCGCAATTAATATCTTATTAACCATTCGTTGCATACCTCGTTATCAAGTACATATTGATAGCGGATCCAAATAAAAAATAAATAATAAAAAAGTACATATTGATAAAATAAGCTTACGTATATTGTCCATCGATATACAAATGTTTATTTTTCGTCATTTAATTATGTGCTGGCATCTTTTTTTAAAAAAAGTAATAAATTTGAAAGATGTTATCAAACAGATATCATAGCCCCATCCGATCAAGTACGAGGAACATCGTGTATCTCCCGAGGTATAGGATAGCCTCCTCAAAGTACCTATAATAGTAGTGTAATAAATAAGGGACGGAAAGGCCTAAAAAATGCTGATCGCGACTCAGTTTTCGTTAAGCTACCATTCGTAAGTATTTGTATTCCCTAACGTTCGTTGATTTTTTGAACTTGGTTTGAATAAGATTCTATAAACTAACATCGTATAAAAAAGAACCAAGATGCTCGAACTCATGCATACTTGATCTTTTCGAGCAACCACTTGCAGGGCCGGCCCTGATATTTTAAAGGACTAAAGCGAATTTAAAAAATTGGGCCCTAGGATTTATTTAACCAAAAAAATCCAATATAAGTGGCTAAATATAGAGTAAAAAGATTAAACATGATGGTTTAGCTTTGTAATTTAACTAAATAAATTTTTTTATACCATTAAAAAAAAAGAATCAAACGTAATGCAGTACCGGTCATACACTGCGCTTTCTCTTACTAACTTTAATTGTAAGAATACTATCTTGAACAATAATAGAATTATCTATTTTAAACTTTTTTATCAAAGTTCGATGAATGAGAATAAATTATTTGATTTATTTAAAAACAAAAGTGGCTTATTTTGTGAATTTGATATTAAAAGTTAAAAATAAAATTAAACAAACAAAAGAAAAAAAACTTATCAAAACATTGATGGTATGTAAAAGATTTGAACCTCTTGGTCTTGAGCAATACCTACAACTACTAAATCATAACTAATTTATAATGCAAAAGGTGTAAGAGCTATATATTATTTATTTTTATATCCAAATAAAAGATAAGAAAGAAAAAAAAAAACTTTGTCAAATAAAACGTCCGTAAGAGTTGAACCAGGGTATCTCAATTTCAAGTACCTCACATGGACTACTAGAATTGGCATTGTGTTAAAGTAAGGAACAATAATAGATGTATAATATATCTGATTTTTTTTTTTGGAAAAATGAGGCCCTCATTTTTTTGAAATTTCGGAGGCCTAAAACGCCGGCACCTCGGGTTTTAGCCCAAGGCCGGCCCTGACCACTTGAGTAGTTGAGTAGTAAACTGTAAACAAGTAAAGTCTTCAAGTAGTTTAAAACGGGTTAACTTTTCAAGTTAAAATCTTAATAAAACCAACTTACCACTTAACTTAGGCTCGGCTAATTTCCCGTTCCAGAACTTGGTATAAGTACTTATTTTTTAAGAAGACAATTTCAAGTTAAAAAATAATAGGCTTATTGAAATATAAAAATATGCAATATGGATCTTGTTTGAAAGATCTCATCGATATCTTTTGAACAATGCAAAAAAATTGAAAAATTATTTTTCATTTACATTATTTTTGAGTTTGAAAATGTGAAATAAGTACTTATTTTTTAAGAAGGTGTTCTGGAACGGGCTCACTTGATAGATTGGAGAAGGAAACAAGTACATATCATAAACGGCCGGCCCCGTTCCAGAACACCTTCTTAAAAAATAAGTACTTATTTCACATTTTTAAACTCAAAAATAATGTAAATGAAAAATATTTTTTTGATTTTTTTTGCACCGTATAAAAGATCTCATAAAGATCTTTCAAACAAGATTCATATTGCATATTTTTATATTTCATTAAGCCCATTACTTTTGAGCTTGAAATTGCCTTCTTAAAAAATAAGTACTTAAAACCCGTTTTGGAACGGAAGTCTGAATAAAACCCGTTTTGAGTATGAGCAATAGTGGCTATGATCGACAATGGGTTATTCGTTTTTAGCTCGCATTTGTGGACGATTCTCAACCTACAAATCCCCATATTATTTTCTTACAATGCCTATTTTGTGTTCAATAATCAAGAAAATCAAATTTAAGCTAAGTAGATCTATTTGACTTTTGAATTCAAACACATTATCATACAGACGCTGATTTCATCCAAAGTGATAATGGAGGAGTCGAAAGTCCATCAGGTACCATTCAAAGTCCACTAAAGGTTTTTCCTTAGTCTCAATAATTGAATTGGGTTTTGCCAAAGTTTTGTGTAATTGCCATGCTCATTATCATTAGCCATGACCTAGGTCTTGGTGCAGGGACGGATCCAGGAATATAGTTTAGTGGGGTACATGTTAATCATAATAGAGAAAGTTCATTTTTTTTAGTAAGCACAATAAAATCGTACAAAATTAAAGCATACATTATTAAGTACAAAAGTTTATAATGTATACTTTAAGTTAAATTAGGTAAAAATGAGCACCGGAAAAAATTTTAAAGTATGTTTTAAAAGAACATCGACGAGTTTTAAAATGATTGAGCTAATTTTGTTAATGACTTTATTTTGAAATATTTCTCTCAGATGGTTAAAAATAAAGATAATCAAGAAATAATAACTCCAAATAGACAAACAACTCGTAAAGCAACAAGTATAAACGTATTATATGATTAAATTTAGGCATAAAACTAATTATGTATGCATATTTTCGAGATATATGCAAGTGCGTATGTTTATATTTTACTAGCACACTTTTATAATTATGCTAATTTATACAAAAATATAAAAAATATATTTTAATTTCGAGTGGGGGGCACGCGTTCGAGGGGGGCATGTGCCCCCGCGTGATCCTCTTTGGGTCCATCACTGTCCTGGTGGGACTCCCCCATTCCTGATCATATATCGCTCTACATTCCCACTCTCAATTCTAGTTAGGGTTGCTAAATGAATCAAGCTACTCGAGTCTAAACTTGTGTTCATCCGTTAAAAGCTTGTTTAAGAGTGGTTTGTTAATGAGCTTGAACATTTTTTGAAGCCCGTCAAGATTTCAAGCCAAATTTGAACAAGCCACTACTCTGCTTATTATGTACTATAAAAAATTCAAGTTACTTGAGATCGGCTCCTGTTTGGCTTGATTAAAGCTCGTTTGAGATCGGCTCATCTCATAAACAAGCTAAGCTCAAACATAATTTTGAAACTCATTAAGTTTTCAAATCAAGCTTGATCAACCTGCTCAACTCGTTTATCACCCCTAATCTTAGCTCTTAGAAATTTTAGTAGTTCGAAACGTTTTCAAAAAGCGCTTTCATGCTCTTGCTCCCATTTTTGCTCACTCTAGGCTCAGCCCGGCCGGCCCAAGAGGCCATTGTCTAGCGCCCCCCCCCCCCAAACGGGCTCACAATTATATTTAGTGTTTGGGTCTTGCTAATCTCCTTCTAGTAGGCATAATATAATATGCAGATAATGCTAAATAAGTTTGAATATTAATACATTTTCACAAATAAGGCAAATTAATTAGGGATGATCAAGAAGGCAAATTAATTAGGGATGATCAAGAGTAATATGCAGTATTCTCGGAGGCCCACGCGGGCCCAATCATTTACGTGGCGATAAATTAGGCAAAAAAAAAATGATTTTAACATTTCACTTTTAGTCATTAGCACTTTACTTTTTGTCTTTTTCCTATTTAAAATTACAACGATATCCTTTAGAGTGGATGAACACTAGCAAAATAAAGAGTATTTTAGTAATTTCATATAGGATAAGGACAAAAATTGGAGTGCCAATAACTAAATATGGAGTGCCAAAATCACTTTCCATTATGTAATAGAGACATAACTATTCACTTTTGTTAAATAACTAACGGATGCCCGTACCTAAAGGCATGTCAAAACGTAATAAATATAGTCCTAACTTAAATAAATTATTACATGCTCTAATAACAAATGTAATCTACACATAGCATGAGTTACCATCTTGATAAGTTTTCCTATTTAATCATATATAAGAGACAACATTTTAAATAGGGATGCATTGACTTAAAAATGAGGAGGGAGGGAGGGGTAGATTTATTAAGAGAATCTTCTCTATATCTTTCGAAAAAGAAAGTGATCTACAACTACAATTTAACATGAAAATTTGATTAGGCAGCCATGGATATTACTTTGTTTGTATGCCTAGACAAAAGCCGCTCTGTTTTATAATATAGATTGGAAATAAAGGATGACCCACATTGTGCGGTGATGATCTTGTATCTGTCATCCACCAAAGCTCCTTTAGCCCCTGTAACGACAATATCAATACCCCCAAGCTAGAGAAAGAAGTCGAGGGGAGGAGGAAGAATAATTTGGGGAAAACTTGCTTCATGTTAAATTGAAGCTTTACTAATTGCAAAAAGTATCACATCACAATGCCACATGATATTTCGCACGGCTACCCAATAATTGGCCGATAATCAAAGGTTTCTTCTGCTAATAATTCTTTGGGGCTGCTGAAAGGTTTATTTTGCTAACAATTCGTATGGTTGTCCACCTATTACTCTGGTTGGGTGGGGTTAAGTCGACATATCATACGCATGAGCGAGTGAGATTAAAAGCGTGAAACCGTTCTTGAAATACATTTCAAATTATATACTAAAGAATCATAAAAGCGATATTAATTAAAAATGACAGCATAGAGCAAGAATTGAGGATGATAAATGATAGTCTTACAGAAAAACTTATTTTTATCTAAGATTGGTACAATTGCGTAGTGATAACTTGCTTATTCTTAAGTCGTTTGATGGCTTGGTAGACGTAGTTTCAAGTTTCTAATGGACGACTGAAACATTCTAGATCACCTAGGGGCCTGATTGGATGCTGTACCCATCCCCTGTATTCCGTAATCCGGGTGTATTGAATCATTTATCCATCGTTTGGCAAGTTTTAGGGCTCCTGTATACGCTTCCCCCCTTCTTCGTTAACACAGTTCAGAGCGTACTAATTTATGGCCACCTCCGGAGGTCGCCCATAACTAATCCGGGGCAATACAGGTGAAATCTTGCCATTTCTACCCTCCCTAATCCCCCCTCTCCATCTCGTCTTCGGCTTATCCTCTTCACTGTACGAAAAAGCAGAAAATACGTGGGCTTTGTGGTGCGATTCTGTGGTGCGATTCTGGTGCGATTTTTGGGCGATTCTGGTTCGATCCTTGGTCGATTTGAGGTTAGTACTTAAAAACGGTCTTCATTTCGATTCACAGTCATGCGATCAATAAATTATGAGATTTCTGGTTAGGGTTTTGATTTTGATTTTGATTTCGTTTTCGATTTGTGGTTAGGGTTTCGATTTGAGTTCGATTTGTTGGCTATGGACTGGATTATGATTTCGTTTTAGTTGATTTGAGTTCGATTTGAGTGTTGTCTTCTGTTAAACCCAGAACACTGCTCTGTAAACCCAGAAATCGTAATAAAGTTTTGATTTGGGCCATGCATAACACAGGTTCAAAGCTGATTTTCGATTTGGGGCTTGCATGTGTGGTGTTGCTGTTGTATGAACAACTCTGTCTATGTGTGTGTGTTGAACTCTGTCCATAAATGTGCAGTCTGATCGGGTTTAGATAACGTGTGAAAGATGTATAAGCTGGTTGTATTAGTATCTGACACTGATCAGTTAGAGAGCAGCAAAATCAAACCAGTAGATAACGGAACACACGGTGTTTGCGTGCTAGTTGTTTACGAGTGTACATTTTGATGGGCTTATCGCTCGTTTGGTTATCAGCAAATAAGATGGTTTTGTTGACTTTCATTGCTTATTTGCTTAACCCATCATCAACTAGAGTAATGAAACCAAATAAGCAAGCAAATTGCTGACAAATAAGATGGTTTGGTTGACTGTCATTGCTTATTTGCTTAACCCATCATCAACTAGAGTAATTTATTTCCGGTTTGTGGAAGTACACTAAAATTTTTTCGTGCGAAACCGATAGAGGATCCCGTGTGACAGTCGGTAATGATGCGAGATTTTAGTTTCAAAAGTAGGACTACTTTTTTATCATTATGTTCGAAAATAGTTTATTAAAAGCTCTCCCCACAATTGATTAGCATTCACCCTTTTTTTCCCCAGCTAAAGAGGGTATTCACTCACAAACTGATTCTAATAATGCAACCAAACTGAATTCATTTTTGGGTGGTAAAGGATTGAAATTCGAGATGTAATCCCACGAGTCCTGGCCCATGGCTAGGAAGTGTAATTCCGTATATAACATATATAAGAAACGAGCAATCCAATGCGCACAACTTTAAAACATAACTCAGGACACAACTGTTTGTGTGTAGACTTTCTGATAAGAAATTAGTTATTTGGTGTCGAAGTTAGAACAGGATAATATGCGGCCAATGTATTGGAAGGAAACCCAGAAAGCTATGAAGCTAAATGCTGAGGCATAACTTGCCAATCTTAGAAAAGCACCAAAACAACTCCTTTTTCCCATTTACTTCCCACTAAAAAAATTGTCCTTTAAATATAACAATGTAATGTTGAACAAAAACTTGAGAAGCCACAAATCTCACATGGCGTAGATGGTTTCCCTGTAATATCCTGGATCCTTAATTATTTTCTAATTGGTGTACGTGTTGAGTTCTAGCTAAACGTGTGAGTTTTAGACTTGATTTGACTTGTTAATTGGTTTTGGATCCATCTGTAATACCTTCATTCTGATTGTGCTTAATACATGGATATTAGCTTCTATTAACTATGTGGTTAATGACTTAATCTTATTTGCTAAGTGAGATTGGAACATAAAATAGCACATGGTTACATATGCACCTGATAACTTTTCTAAAGGCCTGATAAAACAAAAGAGGGCTTCCACATTATTCTTTTTCCTCGTTCGGTTGTTCCTATCTTTAACGTAGAGAGAGAGAGAGAGAGAGAGAGAGAGACGGTGTAGAAGAAGAAGAACGAAGAGGGAGGGAATTAGGGGAAAATCTTGTTGGCTTTAATTGAAGACTTGACTTGGTAATTTATGCTTCTCTTACTTGATTACATGTTATGGTAGTCGAATTCTATGTCTAAGTGATGAATTTTATGGGTCTTAGTTCAATCACAAGTTGAATTAGGTAGAACTCTGGAAGAAGCTCAAGAACCCTAATCGAATCCCTTGAATTTCATATTTAGAACTTACTTTGATCCATAAATTTGATGTTTCTAGAGTAGCTCTACTGTATCTACATGCTTAAGAATGTCTTTGTGAAGTTCTGGAGTTAGTTTTGATGTGCTTTGAAGGGTTTTGAGGTTGAAAATTGAAGGAAGAACAAGATGTATTTTTCTGGAAAATCTGCCTAATTGAATCTGCCATGTTCTTGAGGAATTTTTCTCACCAACTTCCCGACCTTAATATTTTTTGATATTTTTACTGAAGATGCCAGTATGTGTCTATGTTATTGTGTAAAATTTTCAGAACCTAACTCAAAATGTGGAAGGAGTTAAAAATCATTAACCGACCTACTGTTGTGGTATCTGCAGTGCAGACTGCATCGTCACACTTTACGGAAACGGTCATATTTTTTAGCTCGAGCGATGAAATTGCGATCCGATTTCTGATTTTGAAACTAGACTCATAGAACATAAAAAATGCATAAGGATTGTGTCTTAGTTACTCCTGTGCAAAGTCAGATTTTAGGTTAAAGGTTATGGAACTGCAGATTCTGTGACTATTTTCTTGAGTCTAGCTATCTAATTTCATATTCTTATCATAGGACCTGATGTTCATTTAAAATAGGCTTGTTTGACATCCTCTAATCATGTTTTGTCGCCTAATTGTCTTAGGAGGTTTGGGTGACACGTGGACACGAGGTGAGTGATTTAATACCTAAATTACATGGTTTTGAGAAGTTGAATATGTGATATGGCCTTGGTGATGGTTTCACCGGCGCTTTGTTATGACTAAGACCTTCAGGAGCGGGTCAGGGTCGTTACATTGTCAATAGTAAAAACCATATCGAAATGAGAGTCAACAAGTAACATGTTTCCTTGTAGCAGATAAGAATGGGCTGAACAAAAAACATACCTGAACGAGCTGGGGGCCTGCTAGCTTCAAGAAAGTAGCATTAGTTTGGGCTGCACATGCACGAGCCATCTCAATTGGTGCTCTGATCAGTTTAACCTATAGCCATCTAGAAGGAATAAGTTGCCATGTATATTCTGCATCTCTAACCTATTGCTTTCCTCCAGTTATGTGCTAATTGATTGTCTGATAGGATGCCAAGATTAAACAGAACCCAAATAAGGAGAAGAAGGAACGAAAAGGCAGTCATGGCGTTATTTGCCTTTCTTACTTCTACATTGGCTGTGTTTCGCCTCTACTTCTTTATCACCTCCACAAAAGGACGTCCATGCCCACACTTGTCTCCTAATCCGAACTTTTACCAGACCCAAGTAGATAACCTCAATAGGCTTGTGAGGGGTAATGAAAGTGATTGCTACGATCAGTTGAGGGTGAATAGACATACGTTCTTGAGGTTGTGCTTTTTAGTCCGAGGTGTTGGATTAGGGGACTCGCGTTTCGTATGTCTTGAGGAGAGGGTTGCCATTTTCTTGTGGATCATTTCACACCATACAAAGCAGAGACGTACGAAATATGAGTTTTGGAGATCAGGTGAAACAGTAAGCAGGCATTTCAATGCCGTGCTCCAAGCCGTCTTGCGGCTTTACAACATGCTCCTAGAAAAGCCCGAGCCTGTTCCTCCTAACTACCACGACAGTAGATGGAGTTGGTTTCAGGTACACTCGAGTTCAATGAATGCTATTTCTTCCATTTTCAATCATAAACTCTCCCATAAGTACTCTTCCCCATAAGTTCTCACTTCACTTGTTTCATAATTTCTTCTAGAATTGTCTTGGGGCTTTGGATGGGACATACGTGCCAGTTAATCCCCCGGCAGTTGACAAGCCACGGTATAGGTCAAGGAAGGGTGAGATCTCTACTAATGTCTTAGGTGTTTGTACTCGAGATCAAAAATTCTGCTATGTATTGTCTGGTTGGGAAGGCTCGGCCACAGACTCTAGAATTCTTCACAATGCTATTACAAGACCCACTGGGTTGAAAGTCCCACATGGTACATTTCAAATCCTAAGTTCATATTTCGTTTGAGTACATTACATTTTCCGCAGTCAATGTCGTAACTTCCATTGGTTACAGGACATTACTACCTTGTGGACGGTGGCTACACAAATGGGGATGGTTTTCTAGCACCGTACCGCTGCCAACGGTATCACATTAACATTTGGAGGCAAGGTGGCGTCCCGGCTACGAAAGAGGAGTACTTCAACATGAAGCACTCCCAAGCTAGGAATGTCATTGAGAGAAGTTTTGGTGTTCTTAAGATGCGATTCGCACTATTGAAATGTGCCTCCTATTACCCCATAAGGACTCAATGTCGTATTGTGACAGCTTGTTACCTTATCCATAACCTCATTAAGAGAGAGATGCCAAACGATCCTATTGAGGCCGAATATACGCAATGGGAACAAGACAATCTACACAATGTGGAGGTTGATGACAACATTGGTACCGTCGAGGCTTCCAATGAATGGACTGCGGGGAGGGATGCATTGGCTACCGCCATGTTTAACAATTGGTTAGGCAATGGTGGGGGACTAGTGGAAAATATTTGAGACATTTGTATTAATAAGTGTTTCAAGTACTTGTAATTGAACTTAGTAATTCTTGTGTGGTATGAGCTTGTAACTTTCAATGTGTAACTTTCAATGCTTTAGTATTCTGACATCCCGCTTTTCTAGTTAATCGAAGTCATTATTCAATGTCATACTGCTTTTATATACCTTGTACTACTTGAATGCACTTGGCAGCAATGACTACCGAAGAACCCGAACTTGTTGAAATTGAATGTCCTTCCAAAAAGCCCCGTAAGACTTGGAGGCAAGCGGAAGAGGATACCTTACTCAAGGTTATGATCAATGAGCTTTCTGAAAAGTGGAAGTGGCCTACTGAAAATGGGTTTAGACCCGGGTTCTTCACACACTGTGAGGTTGAGTTGGCAAAGGTGTTGCCAAATGCTAACATGAAGGCCAACCCTCACATCGACTCAAAAGTAAGGTATTGGAAACAAACATACAATAAGATAGTTGACATAACAAGTCTTAGTGGGGTGAGTTGGGACCATACCAACAAACGCATTGTGGTCGATGACCCAACGGTGTGGGCGGCGTACGAAAAGGTAACTATCAATGGTTTATTTGATAGTTAATGCAATAGATTTCGTACTCATAACTTACAATATTTGTGTAGGCCTACCCAAAAAAGGCCAAAGGCATGAACATGAAGCCATTCCCAATGTTTGATGATTGGGTTGTCCTCGTTGGAAAGGATAGGGCAACGGGGGAGGGTGCGGAGGATGCGGAGCAAATGGCAATGCCGGATGATGTTTACATGCCCCACTTTGGTCCAGAATTTGACGAATCCTTCTTGAATGAAACCCCTCCACTCCCACCCTTACTCCCACACGTCCGAACTCCACACCTCCGGCCTCCACACCTCCGACCTCCACACCGCATAGGTCACTCCCGACTGCCACTCCCCGACCCACCTCGGCCCCGGCTAATCCTGCACCTAAGAAGGGGAGGAAGAGGACAAGAATGGGTGAGGAGGAAGAAGCCATGCATGCAAACTTGAACATGTTTCTGAAGGATTCCTCGAGCTATATGGGGGAAATGGTGAACTCAATGGCGTATGAGAAAGACCTATCGAAACGCCGTGAGAATGTTCAAACCGAGTTAGGGAAGCTTAATATCACACTAATCCAAAAATTCAAGTTAAGTGCTATTATTTGCCAAGAGGAACAGAGGGTGGACAACTTCTATGGGTGTAAAGAGGAGGAGAGGCAAGAATATGTTGAGGCCATCCTCAATGGTGAGATCTATGGACCAATTTGAAGTGGCCATGAGTGAGAATATTGGTACCTATTTTTTGAAGAGGCCAATATTGCAAATGATATAAATAGGGTTGGCATTTTTTGTGTAACTAAGTAATTTTATAACTAGTGGTACCAATTCTTTTGTGTAAGTAAGAGCCGGTGGATGTGTGAGCACTAAACTTTGTAATCTTTTGACACTAAACTTTGGTTGGATGATCACAATGCTATGTATTGTTACATTTGGTGTACCTTTTGGTAAATGTGTGATTCTAACGTGACAAATATTTGCATGACAGGTTATGGGCAATGATGAATGAGTTTACTTGTTAATGAAATGCAGATACCTTGGCGGGGTATAATGAAATGCAGCCATGAGTACCCTTTTCATCTTAACTTATATTTGCTGAGCCCTCTCCATTTTCGTAGTAGACAGTGTGTGTGTGTGTGTGTGTGCAGTCCAGTGCTAAACTGCAGAAAACAGCATGCCAAACCCAGAAATCAACTACATGCAGCCATGAGTACCCTTATCTGGGCAATGATGAATGAATTAAATGAATAATTAAGGTAGATACCTTGGCGGGGTATAATTAAATGCAGCCATGAGTACCCTTATGATTCCTAACATATATTTTCTGAGCCCAGTCAAGCTTTCAGCTCTGAGTACCCTTTTAGCAGGCTATGTTCATTGGTTTTCTTGCTGTTTTGTGCTATTTCTGGGTTTACCATGCAATTGGCAGACTCTGTGTGTGTGCTCAATTAAGTGCTGTGTGTGCAAACTCTGTTTTGTTCAGTGAAGTCTTGGTTGATGGCTGAAAACTCAGTGGTTTGTTCTGAGCCTAAGGACAGGTGGTTTGACATATATGGGTGGATATGGTCTGCCTATGGCTAGCTTAGCTTTCTGTTCTACTGCTACCATACTATTCTGTTCTGTTTGAGGGCAGTATGCTAAACTGCACAGGGCTGCTACAGTTTTGGATACACCTATTAGAAAATCTGGTACTACTACTGTTATGACAGGTTTTTTTTGTTCAAACTGATTGCCGTGTGTGCTGCTGTTAGAACTACTCTGTGTGTGTTTAGAAACCTATTTTCTGGGTTTGTAAGCTGTTTTTTTGCAGTTTTTGATACCCCTAATAGGGCGATGATGAAACAATTACAAAGTAAGTGAAGGTAGTGCCTTGGCGGGGTAACTTTTGTTGCAGCCATGAGTACCCTTTATGAACTACTCGTGTTTTTCGTACTACTTTTCTGAGCCCACCGGACTACCATTTTAGGGGTCAACTGCAGTCTATGGATTGGGGGCTTTGGTTGCTTGGTTAATTGGTTAGTGGAGTTTGAATACAGTTTTAGCTAGACAGTTGGACACAGGTTATTGTTGGCTATTTTGAGTTGAACTGTAGTTTTATGCTTCTAAAATTGCATTATTCTGCTTCAAAACTGCAGTTTTCAGTAGGTTTATGGGTATTTTGTTACTGTTTCTGGGCAATGATGAATGAATTCACGTGTTAATTAAGGTAGAGACATTGGCGGGGTATAATTAAATGCAGCCATGAGTACCCTTTTGATTCCCATCTTATATTTTCTGAGCCCAAACAAGTTTTCAGTTGTGAGTACCATTTTAGCAGGCTATTTGTTCAACAGGGGGGGGGGGGGGTGTGTGTGTGTGTGTGATCCAACAGGTGTGTGTTTGTGTTCAAGTGTGGGTGGGTCTAGCAGGTGTGTGTGTGTCCAAATTATGCTTGAAAACTGCATTTTTTTGCTTGAAAACTGCAGTTTTCAAAGCTGCAAGTTCAAAACTATTGCTGCTGCTGGTGTGAGTGTGAGTGTGTGCAGCAGTAGGGCTGTGTGTGGTTGCAGCATCCAATCGGGCCTTTTTCTTTTTTTGTTTTAGTTGTGATGATAACTTTTTATTGAGGCTGCCTCTGGACACATGTTTGGCTGCCACTGGACAGAAAACAACATGCTAAACTCACTTGTGTGTGCTGCTGCTGCTGTTAGAACAACTGTGTGTGTTTAGAAAGCTATTTTTTGGGTTTGCAAGCTATTTTCTGTAATTTTTGGTACCTTTGATAAGGCGATGATGAAACAATTACCGTGTAAATGAAGGTAGTGCCTTGGCGGGGCACCTTTTGGGTGCAGCCATGAGTACCCTCATGCTTTTCGTAGTACTTTTCTGAGCCCACTCTGATGCTTGGAGAGGGATGGGTGTGTGCCTCTTCCAATCGAGGACGTACATAGCAGTACTTTGAACTTTTTTTGGGCAATGATGACAATTTTGACCTGCTGGTTTAGACTGCTCCTTTCATGCTCTTTTCTGCAGTTTTTTATGCTATTTTTAAGGGTTAGAATGCTCTGTGTATCTATGTTTTGGACTAGATATTTCAATTTGAATGGATGGGCAGCCTGCTGTATTTGGTGCAGAGTGTGTGTGTGTGTGTGTAGTGTATCTTTTAGACAGCTGTGTACAAGGTTATGCAGGTGGCTATGATGTTGTAAAAGCTGAGCCAAATTTGATTTACCATGTCGTTTTCTGGTGTTACCATGCTGTTATGATGTTGTGCAGATTTGGGCAAGGATGGAAATTTTGAGGAGGTTAAGAGGTGGTTTTTTTTTGTGTGTGTGTGTGTAGTGTATGCAAGTGCTGCTGCTGGTTTGCATGCTGTTTTCTGCCTTCTATGGGTTTTGCTGGCAGTTTTCTGCAGTTATGTGGGTTTGGGCTGTGTGTGCTGCTACTGCTACTTTTGGGGCTCTGTGTGTGTGTTGAAAAAATAAACTAGTTTTTAAAGGTCAATTGGCTATTTAAAGGTCAGTTGGCAAAATTAGTGGTAACTGCTGTAAGTTAAAATCTAAAACAAATGGTTGTATAGAAGTTTGGTTATGCACTTTGGCAATGATGAAAAATTTTTATAAAGACACTTTACGGGACTTAGGCGGGGCAACATGAGACGGCCAATTGGCAACTAATGTTGCCGCCTTAGTGCCTTAGTCATTTATCTGAGCCAAAAAAACAGATGTACTTAGTTATTTGAAGTTTTCAGCTGTGTACAAGGTTATGCAGCCTTTGGCATGTTTTAATTCCAGTGTGTGTGTGTCCAAAGGCAGTTTGGTTCTGCCAAATGCAGGTTTTAGCATTTTGTTTGGTGTATTCAGTTTGGCAGGTTTTTTTGTTCAAAAATTCCATGTTTTTGGTTCAAAAAAGTGCAGGAATGGCACTTGATAGATATGCAGCTCAAGAGGTGGTGATATTGTCCAAGTTGGCCACTCACAAAGCTTATCAAACATGGCACCAACACAATGGAGCTGCTGGTTTTTTTGTTTGGTATTACTTTTAGAACGTGGACCTGTTTGTTTTGCTTCTAATTAAGTACTTTCGCTAGTTTATGGCTATCTAAGTTTGTCTCTTGATCATTTGGGAACAGTTATGTAAGAGATTGTGATATAATATGCAAAATGTTGGCATTTTTTGAGACCCAAGGTTGGAAATATTCTATTTCATTTCTCACAGAATTCATTACAACATGACTAAGGCAAAGCTAAGTCATTTCCTTTCCCCATTGAAGTGTACAGGTGCAGCATAACTACAAAAACAATTTTAAAAAAATGAAATAACACTTTCCACTTGGATTGTCCCACTTTTTTCTGTAATTCTTGTCTAACTTGCATTATTTGATTGGCCACTTTCAATTCTTCAATTTCCTTTTGCATTGAATCAATCTTCAGTTGCATTGCTATGTTTTTCCAGTGTTCATTGTTGTTGAAAGAGATTGCACTCTCAATTTCCTCATTGGCCCCAAACCCATATGCCTTTTCTAGTGAGGGGGATCATACCAGCAAAAATATGTGCAACGGTCTTCAATCTAGAAAAAAAAAAGACCAAAAATAGTGCGGCCGAATGATAGTTCAAGGGGGCTATTATAAAATGGAAACATGTGGGTGGTATTTAACTAATTTAAAAAACGAATTATATGTTTACAAAAATGATTTTTTAAAAAGGGTTTCATATTATTTTTTAAAAAGGGTTTAAAAAAATTATTTTTAATATTATTATAATATTTGAAAAACGATTTATATATTTATTATTGATTGTTTGTGAAAAAAATTAATCAAAAGTTGGATTTCATAATTATATGTTTAACGTAATGAATAAACAAATTAAACACTGCACAAGGGCAAATGAGTCATTTGACAGCTTTTTACATCATACACCCTTCCTTATACACCCAATTTATCATTCATCCAAACCAAGTATTATTTTATCCCCCTTCTCTAATACATCATCCAAACCATCTACTTTTTAATACACCCTCTATAAATGTCACATCAATGTGGGTCCTCCCTTCTTAACTAATACCCCTTACTATCTTATCCCCCCTTCATAAATAATACACCCAAAACTTATACCGCATCCAATCGGGCCCTAGGTTTGTAAATAATTTTCTATGTTCAATCTTTTAATTAAAAAGTGATGTCTATTATTATATTATATTACGTTCACATTACTGGCTATAACAGTGATATATGCTTTGATTTGGTGACAGTATAAGCATTCAAAAGTTTCTCCACTGCCGTATTCCGTCCTCCACCACCGCCGCCCTTCTCCGCTGCCCTCCATACAGATCCCCCTTCTCCTCCGCCGTTTGGGTTTTTGCAGCTTGGGGCCCCAGTTCCGCCCTATTCTGCCTCCCCCTCTCTAACCCTCCTCCCATCCTTCGCCTCCTTCTCCGCGGCTCAGGTTGGGTTTTGATCGGGCGTTGTGGTGTAGCTAGGGTGGCTCGGCTTCTCCTCCAGCAAATAAGTTGTTGGATCTGTGGTGGTAGTTTCAGTGGCATCTGCTGTGCCTGAAGGATTTATTAATTTCTTGTTTTTAGTTTATCTTGTTTCCTGTCTCCCTCCGATTTCGGAGTGGTTTGTTCAGGCGCTGTGGTGTAGCTAGGGTGGCTCGGCTTCTCCTCCAGTGAATAAGTTGTTAGATCCGTGGTGGCGGTTTTCAGCAGCATCTGCTGTGCCTAGAGGATTTATTTCTTGTTTTTAGTTTATGTTGTTTCCTGTCTCCCTCCGATTTCGGAGTGGGGTTTGTTCTCTATGTGGAACCTATCCCATCCTCTGTGGGTGTTTCTATTCCCTCAATGAGTTGCGCGAAGGGGAGGACGGTGACGCTGATCAAATTACCGCTGCCGTCCTCGTTACCTGTAGCGTATTATCCCAGTGTGAAGCTTATTTTCATGTGCATTTGTGAGTGTCCACACTTCGCCTTGGAGATTCATGCTGGGATAACCCAGTCGTTGAGGTAGCCTCACAAGGGCAGTTTTCTGTTCTTTTTTTAGCAATGAAATTGTCTGTTATAAAAATAAAAAAAAAACATCCAAAAGTGTCTAATCACGAGACTTGTATTAAATTAAGATGAAAAGAGAGTAAATAATTAACATGAAAAGAATATATAAACGTATTCAAATGACCAAATGACCAGTTCCTTTCTTATAAGGACGTCTTTAACTTGTAAAATGTGGACCTCTCTTTTCTCGATCAAATTTCGATGATCTGAACCGTTCAATATGATCAGAATGTGATGTTTAGAGTCCCTGCTTAAAATTAGTAAAAAATATGATTGGTAAGTGGTTCATCCGAGCAGATTTCATTGAACGGTTCAATAAAAAATGCTCAAATCAAGCCTTTTCCGGTCATATTTTTTGCTGATTTCTTGCTAGGGTCCTTAAAATCACGTTCTAAATATATTGAACGGTTCGAATTATCAAAATTTGATCAAAAAATGGGAGGTCTGCAATTTAAGCAAGTTAAGAACGTCCAGGAAGTTTTGTGTTCAAATGACGTCTCCTAGTTAATTTTGCAGTAAGTCTAAGGGTACAGCAGTTAGGTACAGATTTTGGGTACAGATTTTTTGTGGGGCCCACTATGGGTCCCACACAAATGATCCGAGCCGTTCATTAAATGTAAAACAGCTTTTCAAGGGCCCCCGTAAAAAATCAGTTCAATCCGATACTTATAGATGCTCAATTCAATCATCTAACTTTTGATTTAGATTCCCGGATAATGAAACGTTATATAATTGGATTGAGCATTTATAAGTATCAGATTGAACTAATTTTTCGCGGGGGCCCTTGAAAAACTGTTTTACATTTAATGAACGACTCGGATCATTTATGTGGGACCCATAGTGGGCCCCACAAAAAATCTGTACCCAAAATCTGTACCTAACTGCTGTACCCTTAGACTTATTGTTAATTTTGTAGTCAAATTCCCATTATTCCATCCAATTTAGGTGAGCCGTCATTCCAAGCTAACGTGGCCTCTGCTTGCCCCATCCACGCCTGTTATCCTTTAAACACTTCACAGTGATATGTATGCACAACTTTTTCCAATCATGACAACGCCGACTGTTCTATGCAGTCCAATTAGCATATTATATTACCGAAAATATACATAACTTTTTCGTGTATATGTATATATATATATACATAAAAATTAGAGTGTTTATTACTTTACACACATCGGATGCCATTAATTCTCGCGTTGGCCCCCTCAGTTTTTTTTTTCAAATTTTTTGAACGGCTTGGATCGATCGTCCGGTGGCCGGAGACGGCCTGACGTGGCCGTCGATACATTTTCTCTACCGTTTTGATCGGTACTTATAGTACGTTTTCTCTTTATATTACCTCGTCCTGTTGCGTTGGGGAATTAGTCAAATCACAATACACATAACATGTGAAGAATAATTAGGCCCCGTTCTAAAAATCTTTTTAAAAAATAAACAGCTTATTTCATATTTTTAAATTCAAAAATAATGTAAATGAAATTTTTTTTTTTTTTGCATCGTATAAAACATCTCATCGAGATCTTTCAAACAAGATCCAAATTTCATATTTTTAAATTTTAATAAGCCCATAATTTTTTAGCTTAAAATTACCTTCTTAAAAAAATAAGAACTTAAAACCCGTTCTAGAACGGGGCCTTATGTAAAGAACATAGACCTCATTTGTTTAAGGGTTTTGGATTCTAATTATTATCTTATTTTTCTTCAATCATTACTTTTATTTTTCTCTTTATCTCCCTCCAATCATTATCCTTATTTTCAATAATTACTTTATTTCTATTTACACTCATTACCTACAAATTCAAATCTAAAATCCCAAAACAAACGGGATCATAAGTATGAAAAAAAAAGAAAGGAAAACTTTTACTTGGTTCCCAAATCCCCAATTGAGTAACTTGAGTGCACTCACGGTTCACATCAGCTCTCCTATATGTCTACATGAAGGAAGAGTGTAAACATTGCTAAATTTGTGAATGGTGCTACTGGTACAAATGAAAAATCTGTACCAATGGGTACAAACTCTTTTTTGGGTCCATTTTGGGTCTCAAAAAAATAATCGGAGTCACTCATTTTGTTTGAAACACTTTGCTTATGGTCCCTTCAAAAAATAAGTTCAATCCGATATCGGTTAAAACACCTACAAATTAACGTCCAACTTTGTCCCAAAATTTAAGCCTGAATTCTAGAGCAAAGTTTGGATGTTTCGTAAATGCACTTACCGATACCGGATTGAGCTTATTTTTTACAGAGACCATAAACAAAGTATTTCAAATGAACAAGTCCAGATTGGTGTAAATGCTACGGAGTAGTAGTTTATATTTACTTAAAACAACATGCATCATGTTTTAATTAGATGAGCCTAACCATGATCATTTTCTTAAACCCTGTGGTAGTTTGAAAGGTAATTTATTATGGCTAGTGATTTTGCCACACCCTTTTTTGTTATTGTCACACCCCTGCAAGTGTATTTTTGTCCCTTTATTATCCATGGATTTACTTTTCAAAGTACACAGTGAATGTGTAGCTTACCAAGACACGTACACGTCATTAAAATATGTACGAGGACAATCTATAAATGTTGACTAATGGATTAGTTTAGGCTCTTAATTTCAACGTGGACCAATTTGTTTATGCCTAATGGCGCACACTTGATCTCTTCTAGACCGCAATTAATATCTTATTAATTTAACCATTCGCTGCATATATACCTCGTTATCAAGTACATATATATATTTTGATAAAATAAGCTTACGTCGTCCATCGATAAATAAATGTTTATTTTTCGTCATTTAATTATGTGCTGGCATCTATTAAAAGAAAAGAAAAGTAGTAGTAATAAATTTGAAAGGTGTTATCAAACAGATAGCCCCATTAGATCAAGTACGAGGAACATTATGTATCTCCCGAGGTATAGGAAAGCCTCCTCAAAAGTACCTAAAATAATAGTAATACTAAATAAGGGCCAGAAAGGCCTCAAAATGCTGACCGTGACTCAGTTTTCGTTAAGCTACCATTCGTAAGTATTTGTATTCCCTAAAGTTCGTGATTTTTTGAACTTGGTTTTTCATAAGTTTCTATAAAATAACATCGTATACAAAAAATCAAGATGCTCGAACTCATGCATACTTGATCTTTTCAAGCAACCACTTGAGTAGTTGAGTAGTAAACTGTAAACAAGTACAGTCTTCAAATAGTTTAAAACGGGTTAACTTTTCAAGTTAAAATCTTAACAAAACCAACTTACCACTTAACTTAGACTCGGCTAATTTTGCAGTCCTAAATGTCACACAAAATGGCTGAATGTTTTACCATTTATGATATGTACTTGTTTCCTTCTCCAATCTATCAAGTGAGTATGAGCAATAGTGGCTATGATCGACAATGGGTTATTCGTTTTTAGCTCGCATTTGTGGACGATTCTCAACCTACAAATCCCCATATTATTTTCGCACAATGCCTATATACATTTTGTGTTCAATAATCAAGAAAATCAAATTTAAGCTAAGTAGATCTATTTGACTTTTGAATTCAAACACATTATCATACAGACGCTGATTTCATCCAAAGTGATAATGGAGGAGTCGAAAGTCCATCAGGTACCATTCAAAGTCCACTAAAGGTTTTTCCTTAGTCTAAATAATTGAATTGGGTTTTGACAAAGTTTTGTGTAATTGCCATGCTCATTATCATTAGCCATGACCTAGGTCCTGGTGGGACTCCCCCATTCCTGATCATATATCGCTCTACATTCCCGCTCTTAATTCTAGTTAGGGTTGCTAAACGAACCAAGTTACTCGAGTCTAAACTCGTGTTCATCAGTTGAAAGCTTGTTTAAGAGTGGTTTGTTAATGAGCTTGAACATTTTTGAAGCTCGTCAAGATTTCATGCCAAATTTGAACAAGCTACTACTTGGCTTATTTTATATATAAAAAATTCAAGTTACTTGTGATCGGCTCTTGATCAGCTCATGTTTGGCTTGATTAAAGCTTGTTTGAGATCGGCTCATCTCATAAATAAGCTAAGCTCAAACATATTTTGAAACTCGTTAAGTTTTCAAATCAAGCTTGATCAACCTGCTCAACTCATTTGACTCGTTTATCACTCCTAATCTTAGCTCTAAGAAATTTTAGTAGTTCGAAATGTTTTCAAAAAGTGCTTTCATGCTCTTGCTCCTGCTTTCGCTCACTCTAGGCTCAGCACTGCTGGCCCAAGAGGCCATTGTCTAGGGCCCCCCAAAATGGGCTCACAATTATATTTAGTGTTTGGGTCTTGCTAATCTCCTTCTAGTAGGCATAATATAATATGCAGATAATGCTAAATAAGTTCGGATATTAATATATATCTTGTGGATATTAATACATTTTCACAAATATTCATATACTTTTCTCGAATATTGATGCACCTTTTACATATTATCTTCCATCCGTAGAGCTGAGGTTATCATTGTCCTTAGGGCCCTGCTTGGATGGGGTATTGTGAAGGGGGTTGTGAAATCCCCCCTTTTAATCCCTGGGAATAGCCGAAGACCCCGTTTGGATTCCAAAATGGAGGGGGTATTATCTTAACCCCAGCTTCCACTACACCTGCTAATACCCCCTGAGGGGGTGTTAGAGATGGGTAGGGTTGGACCAGTTGTTGTGGAATCCCCCCAAATCCTCCTCTATTTCGGACGATTCTACCCCTCGTAATCCCCATTTCCCACCCCGAGGTACAACCAAATATTTTAAGGCTAACCAACGAGAGCCCTAAAGCCAAAAATTAATTATGACCATAAAATGATCAGAGAAATAGGATCTTCGTACCGGTTCAAACGGATTGAAAATTAGAGCATTTAATTTTTTAACCATATTTTTTAATATATAAACTGTATGTTGAAAAATTAAGTGTTCCAAATTTCAATCCGTTTGAATGGGTGGGAAGATTTTATTTTTCTGATCATTTAATTCTAAAGAGTCATAATTAATTTTTGGCTTTAGAGCTCTCGTTGGTTAGTCCTAAGATATTTGGTTGTACAACTTTCTTAGGGTTAATCAACGAGAGTCCTAGAGTCAAAATTTAATTATGACCCTTTAGAATTAAATGATCAAAAAAATAAAATCTTCCCACCCATTCAAACGGATTGAAATTTGGAACACTTAATTTTTCAACCTACAGTTTATATATTAAAAAATAGGATTAAAAAAAAAAAAACCGAAGTGTGAAAGATTAAAAACGAATCTTTCAACCTACAATACTAATTTAATCTACAGTTGTTAGTTTTTTTTTATCCGCATCTACAGTTAGTAAAACTGACATTTTCAATTTATATATTAAAATAAAACGAATTTTATCAAATTAAAACTGACTTTTTTATTTTGTAATATTATTAAATTAGTACATTTATTAGTAAAATTAAATATTAAGGCTTAAAGTGTGAAAGATTATATTTGTAATTATATATATCCGTAACGTAATTGATTTTGGCACTCCAATTTTTGATAATCACATTTTACTATTTGTCTTTTAGTGTTCAAAATATACTTGGAAAGAACACTAAAAGACTAATATTGAAGTGTGATTATCAAAAACTGGAGTGCCAAAATCATTTCCCCGTAACGTAATACATAATTATGTTTGGAACTGCACAAGGGCAAAAGGGTTATTTGACAGCTTTTTACATAATCCATCCTTCCTTATACCCCCTATTTATTCTCCATCCAAACCAAGTACTATTTTATACTCCCTCCATAAATATCACATCACTGTGGACCATCTCTTATTAACCAACTAGGATTTGCCCGTGCCTGAAGGCACGGCGCAACGCATTTTGAATACAACTAAAATAAATTACGAAACTATTGATCACCCCTGCCAATGAAACTGATTTATACGGGAATATTTTTTTGTAAAATTAGGTTTAAATAGAGTTCTTTTAGTGCATGCTCGTACCCAAAGACGTGGATCAAACAATCAGCGCACATGCAAATCAACACGGTAACCGTGAACAAAGTATCAACCTGTTCATGTAACACCAAGGGATCGTTCAAAATTTCAAAATAACACACACACACACAGAGGGTGTTCGGTCTCAAAGAAAATCACAGGTGGGCGTCAGCCTGAGCGGAGAGCTAGAAGAAGATGTGTGTGTGTGTGAGAGAGAGAGATGAGGAGAGAGTAAGATACTGTATGAATTTTGAACGTGAGCTCTAATTAGTGGCAATTGATTTGTGCAATTACTATTGTTTGAGAGAGAGAGAGAGAGAGAGAGAGCCGTAGGACTTATAGAGCAAATCAATGGTTAGGATTTATAGGGAGATAAGATTCAAAAACCGTTCTCCCTTATTATATAGATACCGCAAAAAAAAGGGGACCCACCACACTCTCTCCCCTCTGAAATTCCCTCCCCGAGAAACCCAAATTTTCATTGCCCAAACTCACACCCTCTTCTCCGGCGATCCCTGACCTCTTCTCCGGCGCATTTGGCTGGAGCAGAACGAAGTTTTTTTTTTTTTTTTTTGATCCGGAGCAGAACGAAGTTGATCGGGACTTGCTTTTGGACTGCCCTTGTATGCGAAGTACGGATACGCGTTTATAAGGAAGTTTGAACTGATTCACATGGAAATCCAAAATCGGAGTGATGAATCCTCTCAGATCTCGCCGGAAAGCTCCGGCTGACGGTGGATACGACATCTCGAGCACGGCGAGCAAGTGCGCCGTTGTGATGGTGACGTTTTTGTCAAGATTGAGTTCCACGAGTGCGTTGTAAGCGCTTTGCATAGCCGGAAGGTGGTTTTCGCTGAGAGAGGTGTCGTTGAAGGTTAGGACTTCGTTTCTGACCTTGATGCAGGTGATCCTGGTGAACGGTAGGAACTGTTAGCGTTTGTTTTGACACAGGCTAGGGCGTTGTTTGGATCTCTTATTTTGGATAGACTTAGTTCCAATCGACTGCGTTCACCGGAGAAGATGTCGGATGAGACATGCCGCATAGGAGGCCGGGAGTCGGCGGAGAAGAGGGGGTGAGTTCGGGTGGTGGACATTTGGGCCGGAGAAGAGGGTGTGAGTTTGGGCGGTGGAAATTTGGGTTTCTCGGGGAGGAGAAATTTCACAGGGGAGAGAGAGTGGTGGGTCCCCTTTTTTTTTGCCACATGGACTGCTGTGCAAAATCTGTTCTCAATCTCTGTGTGGCTAGCATTATTGCTATCCAATCCCCTTATTACATAACACCTCCAAACCTAATTCCGCATCCAAACGAGCTTGTTATGCTTGGTTGGGATTGGCTCTTAAATTCAATTCTTCATTAAGCCCAACAATTTATACCCAAACCCCAATGCCCATTCGGAGTGATTCAAAACTGCCCTAAATAATCGGAAACCCTCAAACCCTTACCTCTCAAATTGCAATGATCACGGAACCACGAGCATTGTGATTCGAGCGAAGAGACCCTCCAATCTATCACTTGTAAGTTTCTTGTTTCTCATAAATCTCATCTCTGGACTCTTATCAGTGAATGTATGTATATATGTGGTGGAAATGGATCCTCTCCATTTACTATCGCGGAAAGTTGCTGGAGGTGTTTCGCAAGTGTGTATTCCACAAGAATACTCTTACCGGTAGGACTATGCTATAATGTGAGAAAAAATGTAGACTGTACGGACAGTAACTGGGGACGATATCATCCCATATGTGTTTGTGTGGGTATTGAATATTATTTGCATATATTAAACTAATAATCGTGTATTGATATTGATGGATTATTTAGTAGAAGCTCTAATTTTTGTGGTGTTACAGTATTATAGTCCATTATTTGGGAAGTATCCAGATACATTACTTAAGTTATAATGCCTCTTTTCTTTTTCAATTAGGTGCATCATGCCTCCTAGAAAGTACCCATCTGGGCATGAGAAACGAAAAAAGAAGCAAAAAGTAGAAGCATTAATTAAGTGTCAAAAAGGAGCTATGGATAAGTTCTTTTCAAGTAACAAAAAAATAGCAAGCTCGGTTGAAGAGCATGAAAATTTGGTGAAAGATGTTGCTGAAAACTTGGTGAATGAAGAAGAAGAATGTGGAGATTTGGGGGGTGAGGAAGCCTATCAATGTATGAATGAGAGCAGTAATGGAAATTCGAGTGGGGTAGATCAAAACGAAGACTTGAATGTAGAATGTGCACCTTCAGACATTGATGATCCAAGTACTTGGGATAAGATTGATCAGAAATTAAGGGACTTATTAGTGGAAAGAGGTCCCGTAAGAAGAGATGGCGATGCTAACTTTCCTAAGGATGGCGATGAGAAGAGTAGACATTTCTCTTCCGTGCACTACATTTGCCATTTACCAAATGGAGAGAAACACGATAGAAAATGGCTAGTATACTCGGAGGCTCTGAATAGGGTGTTTTGCTTTTGTTGCAAATTGTTCAAGCAAGAAGGAAACAAGACTCAGTTGGCCAATGAAGGATTTAAAGACTGGAAAAATATTGGTGTTAGGCTTAAAGGTCATGAAAGTAGTTGTGAGCACCTTACTTGCATGAGCAAGTGGATTGAGTTGGAGAGAAGATTGAAGAAGAATCAAACAATTGACAAAAATCTTGAAAGAAGAAACATTGCCAAGAGAAGTGAAGAAACCAATTGAAGTGCTCAATCATTTGAACTAAATGGAGAGTTCTTTCCCAAATTTGTGCAATGCTTATAGATTTCTTTTGACTATACCGATTACTGTTGCCTCAGAAGAAAGAAACTTTTCGAAGCTGGAAATGATCAAATCTCACATTCTATCAGCAATGTGAGATTAAATTGGTTATCCATGTCATCGATTGAAAATGACTTGATGAAAGAGATGGATTGTACAAGTCTAATTGATACATTTGCTTCTAGAAACGCAACAAGAGTAATATTGTAGTGATACTCATGCGTTCTTAAGATGATAGGTTTTATTGGGACTTCGTATTTTGTGTCTTATATAATGATAAGTACTTTATAAACTTTTGCCTTTCAAATATTGTGATCGTTTATCTCTTCTTCTTTTTTTGTCAAAATTGTCTCCTATATCTTGATACTGACAACGGCCCCATTTTTAGAATTCGGCTAGGGCCCCAAAAAACTAGAGATCAGACCTGGCTCGCGCACACACATTATGTGACATTCAGTAATGACTCCTAACCGAGTGCATCTGCGCATTTCAACTTCTTGGAATTTACTTCCTAAAACATTGAGTAGAGTACAAAGCAAAACTTCATCATCTGCATTTTTCTTGACATGCCACAGAAATGCACAAGCCGGATCACATTCAAGGTGAGAAACTGACTCCATCCTTCAAAATTCCTTCAGATACACCACAGAATTATGATATCTAGTAAAGATAAGCTTATTTACCGAAAAGAAAATATTGTGATATCAATCCATACATAACACGTTATGATGTCAAGCAAAAACAAGTAGCATGTCCTCATATGGATATCAGTACTTACCCTTTTAAAGCGTAGACCGACCGTGTGTAGATGTAACCCAAACTTATTCACAAACAAGCATGTTCAAGACCAGAACAAGGTAGCACAAAGAGATTTACAGCCATGCCGGATTCTTCAGAGGAGTAACGACAGCCTTAACCTGCAAGTAGTTGTGAAGGCTGTAGATACCCTTTTCCCTGCCAACACCGCTCATCTTGTAGCCGCCAAAGGGAATTGCAGCATCGAAGACATCGAAGCAATTGACCCACACAGTCCCGGCCCTCAGTGCGCGAGACAAGGTGTTTGCAGTATTCACATTGTTAGTGAAAACTCCAGCAGCTAGCCCGTATCGTGTTGCATTTGCCCTCTTGATCACATCACCGAGGTCACTGGAATTGAACAAAGCATGTGAGAGATGTTTCACTACAACAATAAACTAGTAACTATTTCTCCCAAATGAGATCTGTATTCTTAAAGTTTCACAGGTTGGGCACTTTCTTTTAATTCAGTTTTGTGCGTGCTTAGCTTCACTGGTGGACGCAGGAATCATGATTCCTTTTTTTTTTTGAAAGGTTAAAAGACCTAATAGCAAAAACAAGTAAAATTATAAATAACTTCCGAGCTTTGGGATTGCCATAGTCCCCAGCCAATATACAGTGGCTGATCAAAAAATTTACATAGCGGGGGCACATATTGCTTACGATAATCAATTCTTTCTCACCTATCACTTTAGGTGAACTTATCTAAAGTTCAGTGGGCACGGCCCCTACTCTGCATCTGCCCCTGCCCTTGTCTGCCATTGATTACTAGTCATATAATGTGGGCTGGTTATAGGATTTCTGCAAGTGAGCTCACTAGGGAAGGAATCTGATTTACTTCTTCGCACTTTTCCCTTTTGATTGGATCCTTTTTTTCCCCTTAACTTAGTGATACAATGCTGTTACTGATCATCTTACTCTTAAAGGCTGAATGAAGAAAGAGAGAACTTTGAAATCCAATAACTAAAAATTCTGGAAATTAAGCAACTCACTTGAACTTCAAGATCGACTGCACCGGACCAAAGATTTCATCTTGTGCTATCAACATGTCACCCTAATTGATAAAAGAAGTCATAATATATCTCAGCTGACAGTTAACAGAATTACCGCTAAGAAGTGATACTTCAGAGTGGTTCAGACCAGTTATATGGAGGCATTCAAAAGGAGAATAGGTAGTACCTGCACATTTGAGAAAACAGTGGGCTGGATGTAGTAGCCTTTGGAGCCTAGTCTTCCACCACCACATTCAAGGGTAGCACTGCTTTCGACACCAGATCTTATGTACCTGAGAACCTTCTCAAATTGCTCCGAGTCGATCTGGGATTTAAGGTTCACAAAAAACATGACATGACAGCCCCAAGGCCTTTCATACAACTTTTAGTTAATGAGAATAAAACGAATAGGATTTAAATTTGGCTCAACTATTTCAAATGACAAGGACAGGAGAAGACAGAAGTATACAATTTAGAAAAAAAGAGAGTTGGAAGGGCCAATACCTGAGGACCTTGTTCAACACCTGACTTGAAGGGATCACCAACAGTACGCCTCATAGCACGTGCCTTTGATTTCTCCAAGAACTCATCATATACGCGTTCATGCACAAATGTGCGAGAACCCGCACAGCAACATTGTCCCTGTGAAATTGCTAACCATTTCATGCCAATTCTTCCTTCACATCCAAATGTTGAGGTGGAGCTAATGATCAAACCTGATTAAAGAACAAAGCAAAGTGGGCAAGCTCCACTGCCTTATCAACATCAGCATCCTCACATACAATGAACGGAGATTTCCCTCCAAGCTCTAATGTCACTGGTTTAAGATTGCTTTTTGCAGCCAATTCAAGCACAATCTGACCTGTTTCAGTTGATCCTGTGAAAGCAATCTGCAAAGAGCACGACAAAAGCTTTAGCAGTTGAATGCAGTAAACATCAAGAGCGGCATTAATCGGAAATGTTATTGGAATAGCAATTGCATTTTAACTCGAGTATGCTCAGGCATAGTAGTATTATTATATATGGTCAACAGAAAAAAGTTTCGGCCTAGCTGCTTAAGGTACTTATGCTTACAATATGATCAAAATCTTCTCATACTGGCTTTCAACTCTTTTGTTAGTAGACCAACTCACCAAAATAAACTTATGTGTATAGACCACTGTTAGGATTTTTAGTCCCACTAAACAGGAAGATAAGGATATTTACGAGGTTCAGCACCCAATTGCCTAGGCTACGACTCAACGACCAAATGAGAGTTCAGGATATTGAAGAATTACAATGTGGGGGGAAAAAAGAACGAAACCCAAGCCCTTGCTCATATGCATTGGTGTTTCTCAGTCTCCTCTCTCTCAATATGCTTCCCTTCTAAAATCTCTTCATACTAAATCACAGAGAGCTTCTAGTTACAAACCATGCACCACCTCGGTGCATGCTTGGATAAACCTGCCAAAGTTGTCCACTGTCAACCCTTGGCTGATTGAAGACATGCTGCCCTTTTTTTCTCTTTTACTTGGTGAGAAATATAATCCATTGTTTATTTGCAATATTCCAAGAGCCAAAATTGCAGAATACATAGGGCCATCCTTTTGGACTTTGATGCACCTTACATTGCTGGCTTTTCATGCCAACAGGAGCTGGTCAATCCACATGGTGGAACCAAGGCAATTTTTCCAACACCAGCATGACTTACTGAAAGAGCCATGACATTGGATTCCCATTTGTGTTCTGTAATAGTAGTATTTTGATGGCATTCAGTAAAGTCAATAAAAGGTACTTACATATTTCAGGTTAATCTACATGCATCTCTGTATAGGCACGTGCATTATCATATCTACATCCATCACCAAATAGAGGAAAACCGTAGCCGATAACAAAAGTTAAAATCACCATCATAAATACCTTGTCCACATCCATGTGACTAGCAAGAGCTGCTCCAGCAGTTGGACCAAAGCCAGAAACTATGTTTAGAACGCCCGGAGGAAGGCCAGCCTGCCACAAACATTGTACGTTACATCGCAAGATAATAGCTCCGGGAGAGAGCAACAGAAACGGAATGTCTGAGTGTTTCTCACCAACCGAAATCACATCACCGAAAGTACACCCACAAAACAACCAAATACGTTTTGGGTTACTCGGAGATCATCTTGCCACATGCTGCGGATAATATATGAAAGGACTTGCATGTTAATCTTCCCCCAAGTTAACCACTTAAAATCTGTTCGGATAAAAAATTTCGTCAAAGTACACGCCATTAGTAGTCTCGCTCGACGTTCGCTGATGTCTGTTACATTGAACGTCCAACTCCATCATACGTGTAGTTATATTTTAGTATGAAAATTCAGCCAAATGCACTAGATTATCATTGTACAAGTGCATCCGACTTTAGCAGGGATATGACTTCCAACTTCTATAAGTTTCTCTGTTTGCTGAAGTTTTGTGATCTCACTTTTTTGCAAAAGAATACGAACTTTGGATCAAAATCTCAGTTTAAATACCAATTTTGAAAAGCTGCCTCCAATATCTTACAGTATGCCGATACCACAGTTCATAAATCATGAAACATACAAATAGGATTAATTTCAATGTTTTGTTTATGATCTACCTTTTGATACTTGATAACGTACAAAGAAATACCACTGAGAAGAACTCAGAATGATGTTAAGGTCACACAAAAGGAACAGATAAAAAGATGGAAGACCACTAATGAAAAGCTCAATCGAAAAACTTATAAAGCATAATAGCACTCCCATCATAACATACCTCATGAAATAGCTTTGCCACATAAAGAGCAGTTAATGGGGTTTGCTCAGCAGTCTTGAGGACAATAGTGTTACCACAAGCAAGTGCAGGACCGACTTTCCAAGCAAACATGATAAGAGGAAAGTTCCACGGAATAATCTGTCCAGCAACGCCGATTGGTTCATGCAACGTCTGCACATGGTACGGCCCATCAGCTGGGACTGTGAGACCATGGATCTTATCTGCCCAACCTGCATTTGTTGAGGACCAAAACTTATAGCTAAACCTTGTGTCACAATCAATTAGGAATTAGGATTGGTTCGCCGTTCTGCTTGCCGAGTGCTATACGGACACTTACATTCAAAACGGTGGGACCTCTTACAAAGTCCTTATAAATACTAAAACGTATCTAGGCAGCGTATGAATACATAAATATAGGAGCACATGATGATATCACTTCATTTTAGTTCTTTACCGGCATAATAGTGGAATAAACGGACGAACAATGGTAATTCGGCATTGGCAGCCTGTTCATATGGCTTCCCATTATCCCATGTCTCAAGAGCTGCAAGCTCATCACTGTGTTTCTCAACTAAATCTGCAAAACGCAGCAGTATCCTCGACCTCTCCTGAAACCCAAGTAAGAAAAGCATAAGAAACAATAACTAGAAAATAGGTAACTAAAGGTAAGTTCAAAACAAACACACAAGGAGCTAGGGGAAAATTCAAAATAGATATAGTACTAACATAAGCGCTCATTCTTGGCCACGGTCCCTCATCGAATGCCTTGCGAGCAGCAGATACGGCGCGGTTAATATCTTCTGCATCACCTTCAGCGACACGAGCGATCACATCGCCTGTCCGAGGGTCGAAGGTTGGAAATGTTTTTCCTAAAACATATACATGGAACTTCCAACATCAGCTAAGTTGTATTGGTTTGGTATATGATACATGCACTGAAAAACATATGGTAAAAAGTAAGAAAAAAAAATCGAGATTTTGAGTTTAACATCGATACTAGAAATGGATTACCGGATGCTGAATTCACGAATTGACCGTTGATTAGAAGCTTGGTGTAATTGATTTGAACAGGTGGGGTGATCGGTTCCTCTGTTGCTGCAGCAGCAGTGCTGAACCCATGGGATCCCCTTTCCAAACTAGAATTTCTTCCTGAAGATCAAGAAACAGAACATCAGTTGTGATTAGTACAACAAAAGTGCACTCAAGATGATAAGTATCAATTGAGACCACCACACTCCTTGCCAATTGACTTTGTGATGGATATTAAGTTTTCACGTGGTATCAGAGTGGGTCCATTCCGTCTCAAATTTTATAACAAAAATTAAATTAAGCCCACAACCCGATGACAAATCCAAAAAAAAGTAGAACCCAAAAAGTGGCTATACGTGACAGACCTAAATGCGACTCCCACATGGCTTGGGTATGGAATGATAGATCACTTAATAACATTTGTGACCCTCCACTAATTGCCAATTGGTTTTGAGTTGAATATAAAGTTTTTACATGATATAAAAGCGGGCCCATTCCACCTCACATTTTAAAAAATTCACAATCTACACCTCACGCTGACAAACGAGCGGAAAAACTGCATGATGATAGATAAAAAAAAAAAAAAAAAAAGTTCACGTGACTGACCTCAAAAGCGGTCGCACGTGGAGAGATGAAAGGGATACAAACTAGTACTCCAAAAACGGAAGAATTTCTCATTCAATTACAGAACAGAGCATACTACAGGACAGTTACAGTGTAATGTTCTTGAATCGAATCTGCAATTAAGTTGAAATTGCTAGATGCTTATACTGTTCTTCGCTCGATTTTGTTTTTAGAAATTAATAAAAATGTCTGAGACTTAATGTTAATTGGTCAACCATCAAGAAAATCATATATCCCTTCCGTTCCATACACACATGCACAGAAAGATAGATAGACTGGTAAAAGATAATTTCATCAGAATCTTACTTGGTAATATAATCATTAAAGTATAAGCTTATAATTTCCTTTCATCAGAAGCTTATAACTCAAAAAACTTGTTCTCAAATAATTCCAGAAAAAAAATCTGAAAGTCAAACAAGAAATCTGCATAGTAACGAAATAAGATAAACAACTCAGACCACATAAATATATCGGACCCATTGAATGTCTCTGTGACTGTGTAGATATAATATACTCCCGTGTGTGTATGTGTAGAGAGAGAGAGAGAGAGAGAGAACAGAGCAGAGCAGAGGAAATACTATAAGGCCATCACTGCAGTTAATAAATGAAGAATATAGTAAAAGCTTCATAGATTCAAAGCTACAAGCGTATTTATTTCATACAGTAATTTGCATGTGTTGGAGTTAATTTAAGAAAATATCAGATGGAGAATATGAGAGATGGGTGAGCGGTCGAGTCAAGTGAGAGTCACGCACCTAGAGAAAGCAGGGAAGAAGCAGAAGCTGGGGGAAGAGAGAGAGGACGAGAGAGCAACGACGAGATTCTCCGAGCTGCTGCTGCCATGGATTAAACACCCTTATCTCTACTCCAGAAGTTTTTCTTTTCCCTCTATGGGTATGGGATACCAGTGTGAGAGAGAGAGAGAGAGAGAGTTGGAATCCAAAAGTCTTGGGTTGACGATACAGACAAGCCTCCCACTTTTGTCTTCCTGCTAGCACCACTCGGTGCTACAAATGTCGTCAGTGTAGAAACTTTTTAGGCCAGGCTTTTTCCCTGTATTGGGATCTAATATTGGGAGAGATACATTAAGAAATTATGTTAGAAAAGTGTGAATAATGAAAGTAAATCAAGCCCAATAAGAAATCTCTCATACGTCAAAAAATGAGGCAAACGAGCTGAGCATGTGGTTGATCAAGTTTCGTGTGAAAACTTGATTAACGAAGTTTAAAAATATGTTTGAGTTCAACTTGCTCATGGGACAAATCGGTCTCAAATGAGCTTTAATCAAGTCAATCTCGAGTAGTTTTAATATTTTTATACATCGTAAGCCGAACGAGCCAAATGGTAGCTTGTCGAACTTGGTTTGAAAATCTTAACGAGTTTTCAAAAAATTGTTCTAACTTGGTTGGTTTATGGGACAAACCGATCTTGAACAAATTTTTAACGGATGAACACAAGCTCGTTCTTTAATAGCTTGGTCTGTTTAGCACCTCTGACTACAAGTCAAAAGAAACTACATCTAGCTTTCAAACAAAACCTCTCTAAACTCGCAAGTTACCCATTTAATTGTGGCTTGCAATTAAAGGAAAAAGGATCACCAGAATGGTTGATCAATCCATTCCATGAAGTACTGGAGTACCATGGAAATAGTTAAGAAGACATATCAGTCCATGTCATGAGTATGACATATTGGAAAGTAGAAAGCAGACAATTTTAAAGGCGAGCAGCAGTTATAATTGAGAGGAGGACCTGAAATGGCAGTTGGTTAACCTCGAAGGGTTGGCCTATTTTGCAAAATAAGTCAAAAATTGCATTTGTTGGTTTTGTGCCATTTTTTTTTAATTTGTCTTGACGAGAGAAACTAAAAAAGTAAAAAATTATAATTGAAACTTATAATTTTATAATTTAAGACGAAAACAAGCCAAAAGTGTGCAAAATTTTTTTGAACTTTTTTGCTTATTTTTGTCTTTATTCAAAACATTATGAGTTTCAATAATAATTTTTAACTTTTCTGGTTTTTCTCGTCGTGACAAATCAATTATCCACAAAAACTTGACGCACAACAAAGAAATGCAAAAAAAAAAAAGAATAAAGACAAAAAAAAAAAAAAAAAACCACTTTTGACTTATTTTGCCAAAATAGGGCATTAGTCAAGTTGGTTGGTGTGTTTGCTCCTCACACAATTGAACATGGTTTAATTCTTGGGGTCAGCCGTTAGGAAGTTAATGGCGCCCCATCTTTGACTGGACCGGGGAGGGGATTAGTTAAAATGCGCGTAAGTTAGCCCAAACACTCCCGACCGTCGGAAAAAAAGAAAACGGTTGTGGTTACAGCACATATCTGATGAGTGCAAACATAAGCCTCATGATTTCATGGGTTTTTTGGCTAGGGTTGTGGAGTTAATCGTCCATTCGAAAATTAGGTGGTTGGCATGAGTTTCCTTATCCTTTGTTTCTTTTGATCCGCTCCTTATCCTTCGTTGACAAAATAGAGAAGTTTATGGGTGCAAATTGGGTATCAGGTGGCGGTACCCATCGCCCATCCGAGCTGTCCAAACGTGTTTTGGACGGCTCAGATCCGAACACTCTTTCTCCTAATCAGCCGAGCACTCTCCCCTCTCGGATCTGAACCATTCAAAATACGTTTTGACTGCTCAAATGGGTACCAGGTGACTTTATCCAATTTGCACTAAAAAATTCCTCGTAGTGGAGGAAGTGATGATTTAGGTAACATGTGGAGGCCCATATCATTATGGTGACATGTCAAGGTCAATATCATCGAACTATGAGCATCTCCAAGACTACTGGCTATTGAATCCCATTAGATGCTATCATTATTAACCAAAAAAGGAATCCAATTGCAGAAAGAAGAAGAAATCTACCATCCCCTTCAAAAGCAACCTCAAACAGTCACCCACTCACCCTTGTTTTGGATTAAAATATAATAATAATTCAATAATTTATGGAGGGTCACTTGACCCTCCCGTGCCTAGCTGAATCCGTCCCTGACTACTATAGTTAGTTAAACTCAAAATGTGTCTTCCAACTCAAAGGGCTCTTTACTATACAATAGACATTTTGCCTTCGTGTACTTCCACTAGCTACTAGCTAGTAGAGAGCAAAAAAAGGAACTAAAAAGTCAAGTGATAAGTACGATGCCAGTTAAGTGTTAGGTTGCACTAATGAGTGTGTGTATTATAAGGAGCTTTATTCAAGTGGAGTCACTGAGAGAAGTTCTACGAAATTAGCCACCAACAATGCACCACTAAGAAATTGGCTACAAAGCCCAAGTAGTTCAAAAAAAAGACTTAAAGTTTCAGTAAAGTACACATCTATTGAGATTCACCTCTTTTACTTTACATTTTTGTTCTTAATAATTGAGTGTCCAACAACTCCACTAATCTCAGGACTTTGAAGTTATCAGCTGAATAAATTTTTTCGTGCCCACCACAGTTTTCCTTGCTTTCCTAACGGTGGAAGTTGAACCTGCAAACTTGAAGTGATAAGTTTTCCGCTTGCTGTCATGTTACCACTCGCACGGTCCTGGGTTCTGTTCTGTTTCTTCGTAACTACTTCCATGCAAGCAAGTGCAACGTAACTGTTCTGATCATCGCATTCGTATCACAACTGTTCTGATCATCGCATTCGTATCACAACCGGTGTGTCTCCTCTCAATCTGCAGAGAAATCAGGCTCATCCGGTTTAAACAGCTTCGGCATCTCCAACCCGCTCTTACCCGTCTCCACCACCGATGTCCCCTTCTGCGCGGCCACCCCCTTCCTAGTATTCGCAGCGAATTTCGAGGCCAAGAACGTCGCCCCAAGAAACTGCCCGTTACTATCCACCGACGGACTCCCCCCACCTCCTCCGTCATCCTCAAAATCCCCATCTGGATCCATACCACCAACATATCCATACCCACTCTCCTGTCTCGACAACTCCTCCACCAACTTCTTCCTCTTCAACCTCCTCCAAGCCGTCTGTATATAACACGCCCCCCATGTCCTCCACTGATGCGAATAGTACCGGAACGCGTGCTGCAACTTCTTGCTATGGAGACGCTTGAACTGGTTCGCGACGAACTTGAGGTCCTCGGCTCGGAGGGCAAAGGCTTCGACTTCGGTGAGTGCTCGGACAGTGCGAGTGGAGGAAGGGAAGTAGAGGCTTGAGGAAGGCATTAGGGCCCATGTGAGGAGTTCTTCGCCGCAGAAGTCGCCCTGTTTGAGTGTGATGGAGTTGAAGAACCCGGAGCGGCCGCCGTTTGTGGTGGAGCTCTCGAGCTGGCCTCGGATTATGAAGAGCATCTCGTTTACGGGATCTCCTTCGCGGACTATGTAGGTGTCTTTGGTGCTCAGGGAGGAGACGAGGCGCTCGCATATTGCATCGAGGAGTTGGTCGTCCATTTGGGAGAAGAAAGGAACCTGCAACAGCAAGGGGAAATAGCATGGTTATTTGAAGCGGATTTTGAACAGGAAAAACTCTTGACCAGATTAGTCTGTATGACTGCTCACAGCCAGTAGAAGGATTGATTTTCTTTCCATTTTTCTTACCCAACCAAATGATAAGGACAGAGAGAATTTCACTTCCTTCCATTTGTTTTCTGTCCAATTCTCCCAATCCAAACGGGTTGTAAATGCGACACTTAACAATGCAACTTAATTCAAGAACATAAACAAGTAACTTGTCTCCAAATTTGGCTAAATGACATGTCACGACCCAAAAGAGACCCTGGAAGTCGCGATTGGCCTAGTGGGTAGTGTACTTCTGCTGGAAATAGCAAAGTATCAGTTGCTTATTCCAGGAATCACATCAATAGTTACAAGACCGCACCTTGAACTATAGTCCTGAATCCCTGATGTGCCATGCACTTGCTTGGTAAAAAGAATCAACTAGTAGAAGCTATCTACGGTTGAAATTGCTCAATATGCAGGTTTCTGAGAGGGGAGGTATTCCCCGCCTTTGTTTCTACCACGACAAGTTGTCCACCCTCAAGTTAAAGGACAACAGGAAGCTACATTTCTTACTCCGAAATGCAGGCACTTACTAGCTATGCTGCATACCAAATGAAAGCCGTTTTGAAAGAGGAGTGATAGGAAACATGAAACCTTTCCATGAAACTTAACATGAAACTGAAATGGATGGCTGAGATTCACAGTTGAATTTCATAACATTACTCATTTTGAAATTCCACATTTGTGCAAGTTATGAAAATAGATGTCATAAAACACAGGTTGTCCATCACCACAGTGGCACGCCAGGAAACAAAAAAACTTACACGGCGAACAAGGGCAAGGCAGAGATGCCTTTGGATTTGACGACGGATGTCCAAGGGCAATGCTCGCAATATTTCTTCTTCGTCTACTCCTCTAGTAGCAAGCCATTTATATTGAACGAATCGGCGAACACGATTTTGAAGATCTGGAGGTAGTTGTCGGTGCCTCATCCATTCTTCTGTATCTCTTCGTTTAACTCTCCATTCCTCAAGTCTAGCCGTTGAAGATTGCAAGTAGGTCTTCAGACGGCATATTATCAACATCGTATCAAATGAAAGTCAAAAAAGAGAAGGGATGTACAATAAAGGCAATGCACATTTGTGTGCATCAATCTGATACTAGAAAGTACCTGCATGTTGCCAATCAGTTGTGCGAACAAAACTAAACCCGCAAGACAAATAAGACTGCTAAATAGCGTCTCACCAACGTAAGTACTCGTATTCAAACTCTGCCCATATGAACTGTATATCAATCAGATTAAAAAAAAAGCTATATATCAAGAAATGAGTGGAAAGAGTATTAAGCATTAAAAATCACATATTGCTAACACGAACTACTACACATATGACTAGAAAGTTAGAACAGGATCAAGAAAAAAGAGAAGCAATTCATTTCAATTGACTTTGTGTAGTTGAGAATGCATTCTATCATCTTCAGTGACAAGGGTGCAAGGAAGCAATTATATAACCAGCCCTTATAAATTCCAGACATGATTTTCCACGATATGCAAGCAAGATTTTACGGCATGGAATGTGGACAAGGAAGAATACCCCAAATATGTGTGCAAATATGTGCAATGAAATATGCTCTCCATTTTACTCGATCAAAGAAATAAAACTGGTCATATTACTAACATACTTTTCCATAACTAAAGGGAAAGTTAGAAGATCCCTACAAGACGCAAAGCATACCCCTAACTTAAAATAGAGACCAATTTACTTATGCACTACGTAAATGCATGGCTTGTCAGTTTTCTAAATGTTTCTGAGTGAAGAAAATCCCTCGAAGTATCCTAATGCAGGACCAACATGAAGAGGATAAACAGTCCACTACAATTACAATCTATCTAACCTATAGGTACTTCAGATAATTTGACATATTAAGTTTGTCCCTTTGGTTGTGTTTTGTTATTTCATGTTCTGTTTTAGGACGAGCTAAGTCTTCAGGAGTTAGGAATGCATCAATTGGTGTAAACTTCTATAGAGGTAGCTATTTCTTTGTCCATATTTTCGTCAAGGACATGCCATTTTTTTGTCCCAACTTTTCGAAGGTGTTAAAAGAGATAAGACCGGATGCCTGACCTTTGCGTTGATGCGTAAGTGTCTGCCCTTATTGTTGAACTTGCATTTTCATGTTTGTCAGAGCGAGGTTTTAGTATTCCAACCAACAACAAAGGGAAAAAAAAACCTCCCACCACCAGTATGCATTCTGATTTCAAGTTATGAAGTTCCGAATATTCAGATTGACATGGGTTAGTGTTTTAAGTAAAATCACAGTAGTCCATCAAATTAATAGCTTGGTACAAATTCATTACTTAGCCTACAGTTGGATCAGTGGAACAATACACAATCCATGTCCATTAAATCTCAAGTTTCCAAACTAATCGTTGACTCGAAAGCCAAGCAAGAATACTTGAATATAACAATCAAATTTTTTGCTTTATGATGGACCATCAACGATAGACGTATGGAAAATCTAAAACTCAACTTATTCCTAAACTAATCTCACAAAATCCAAGGTAAGTGTAAGATTTCATGTTTGATCCCATACTTCTGTGATGGTGAGCTAACTAGCTTTGGTCATATGCAACCAATTTTTGTCCTGTAAAGTGCATGTTCCATAAAATGGAGAATCTCATCTCTCAGAATCAGAAATCCAAAATTCAACAGTAGTTTAATGCCAATAATAGCTATGCAAACGCGCAAGCACACACCCACACCCACAGTGAAGAGATAGATATGACCTACGAGTATCTCCACTACTAAAAGAATGACCACATTCTGACAAAAAGCACAATGGACAACTTCAGACAACACTAAACGTACCTCAGATTCTTCAAACCCCACCAAAGGCAGTAAAAGTACTTTTCGATGAAATTTGAAGAAGCAACATCCTCTGTGAAGGCATCAGCAAACATTCCAAACTTAAAGGCGTGACTATCACGAGCATCACATTCTGTAAGAACTTTAGTGTTGTTCAACCAAAACTGGCGTTCAGGCATGTTAACATTCCAGCAATCCAGAAACAAAGGATTGCAAGACGGCGAGTGTGTAAAATTCTGCTCCTTTCTACATTCCAGTCTCCAGCATGAATACTGCCTCTCAATGGACAGCAGATACCACGAAGCTCCTAAAACCTGCACTGACAATCCAAAATAACACAAATAATAATGAACTGGGAAATTTTCTTAGCAGATCCACACAGTTATATAGATTGGAACATCACTAGCTTCAACAAATGAGGCAGAAAGCTACTCCCTCTGTCCTATAATCTAGGTCCTTTCTTTACAGGGATGTCCCAAATGTGTTGTCCACTTTCAAAAGTCAAAAGGGAAAAAGCTTGTAATTTTCCAAAGGTACCCATTGCAAATGGCCATATATACATGATTTTGAACATCGAAAAAAAGTAGTGAGAAATAATGTCAATGAGTTGAATGCAAATACCGTAATTGCATGTCCTCTTACAAAATTGGAACTTTCGTGAGGGACCATGAATATGGGATGGAGGGAGTAATATGAAGTATCAGGAAGAAGTAGTGATGTGGGTGCATACATGACCTGCTAGCAGATAGAGGAGGAGATTGTATGCTGCCCCTGCCCAAGCTGTCTTAGCCACGACCCCTGTTGTTTTAATAATCCGCTGGTTCAATGGAAAAATAACAAACAACCGTGGAATATATTGAAGGATTATCATCAGGGAAATGGTGTGGTTGGCATGAGCAGCGTTAGGGCTTTTCACTGCTGGAATTACAAACCAGAAGAGAATCTGCTCATGCAAAACAAAAAATAGAGCATTGATAAAAACAATGATGGCTAGTAAAGACTCTTATAAACAGTAATTTGAAGATAATTAAAAAATATATACTCATGAACTGTCTTCATATGTACCATGTACTCCTACCCTATGAAACTCCAAACTCCAGGTCATATGATTCGAATCTTTCCACTTAATTTTCACCATCCAAATATTAACATAATATTCAATCTACAACTATAAACCAATCGAATTATGAAAATTCAACACCGCACGGTCCGCACATACTTGAAACATCAACAATGCCCATAAAGGCATACATCCCAGGACAATTCATCCGCTTGGAGTAGGCATCAGCTCTTTGCCATAAATAACCGACAACGCCACACACACAACGTCCACAGGAGGACAATGCAGCTATGTGCCCAATCCTGCATGACTGCACCTTAACCGAGCTGCTCAGTCACCTTTTCCCGAAGTCCATATGTTTTTGAGATTATTTCGTAGAAAAGGCGGCACCCATTGGACTTACTAGACTGCTGGGTTTTCCCCTGTCATACAAATCTCGATAGAGAAGACAGATTCATGTAACTGATCCCAATTAACTGCGACTTGAGGCTCGCTTGGTTTATATAGACTACCGGACCAGCTTCAGAAGAATTAGAATAAATCTTAAAAATCGTCAATAGACTACCCTATTAAGTGCATTGTCATGCCAGCTAGACCCTGAAACTCAAATCCTCTGAAGAATTAGAATAAATCTTAAAAATCGTCAATAGACTACCCTATTAAGTGCATTGTCATGCCAGCTAGACCCTGAAACTCAAATCCTCTTAAATGGTCTAAATTTCATCCAAAACACATAAACAAGTAGGGCCGCTAAACAAACCAAGCTACTCCAGTTCGTTTGCTTGTTAAAAGCTTGTTTAAGATTTGTTTGTTACATAAACAAATCAAGCTTAAACATTTATTTTTGAATTAGCTCGTGAAGGTTTCAAACCAAACTCAAACAACTTACTACTCGACTCGTTTGAATGATGGTGTATAAAATATTTAAGCTACTCAAGATTGGCTCATGTTTTGCTTTATTAAAGCTCGTTTGCGATTGAATCGTGCCATAAAAAAGCTAAACTCAAACATATTTTTCAAGCTCATTAAGTTTTCAAAAAGCAAGCTTGATCAACCACCCGCTCGGCTCATTTGGCTCGTTTATCACCCCTATAAACAAGCAATTGCAAACCCAACAGTTCTAAAAACCCACAAATTACCTGTGGGAGCGGGAGCGTAGCAGCAAGATCCATCAAAAAGTCCGTTTTGAAGTACCGAATCGCAATCATCTTGGGATCCGTCACGAGCTCCCCCTTCCCAAAGACCCTGGAACTCGGCGCCACGTAGGCCGTCCGGAACTTCATGGCCATATGCAAGACCGAGAACAGGTCCACCACGGACCTTATCAGGGTGATGACGACGGCCAAACCGAAATCGATGGTCATGCAGACGCGGCCCCCGATGACGGGGAGGAAGAAGTAGAGAGGGTCCAGGAAGAGGGCGACGAGGCAGGTGACGAGGAAGATGTGGTTCCATTGGTCGACGAACTCGCTGCCGGGGTCGAGGATCTGGTTCCACCAGGGCCTGTGGCGGTCGTAGATGAGGGGAAGGGAGAGGGTGGGGAAGTGGCGTAATTTGGCGGCGGAGGTGGAGGGGTAGCGTTGAATGATTTTGTTGTTATTCATGGACAGGGCGGAGGTGGTTTTGATGGGAAGGTGGTCGTTTAAAACCCTAGGAAAGAGAGAGAGAGAGAGAGGGTCAGCATGGGAGGAGAAAATGAAGGGGAGAGGGAGGTAGGGTCAGCATGGGAGGGGAAAATGGAGGGGAGAGAGAGAGGGCATGGGGGGTTTGAAGAAAATCACGGTGAGCCAGAGAAGTTGCAGAGTTTTCGGAGGCGTCGTGGCCGTTATGCCCGTTGGATGAGCGCGCGAAACGAATGTCGTAGTATATAGTAATGGTCAAAGTGCACTATCACTCCTTTTGTTTGGGTCACGTGCGGCTACACCGTCAAGTTTAATGTGATGCGGATTGAAAATGCACAGACGCACCCAATTTATCGGAGATGCACTAGTATTTGATTAATACATTATGAATGACTTGGATTAAATTTCTGCTAAATTCAAGAGGCGAATGTGATATATCTCCGTTAATATAAACGGAGTTGAATGCGTTTGCACACCCTCACAAAAGCACAGCTGAACCTGAGGAGGTGTAGCCGCATAAAGCCCAAACCATTGGTGTGAAAGTCAACTTTGCCCTATAATAATCCTTTTGATTTTTTTTCTTTTATTCAAATTTTTGGTTGCCTTTCTTAGTTTTGTGCTAATTTTTTCTGAAATATTGATTCCTCTCCCAATGAGAGAATTCTATAAGTATAAAATAGTAACAAAAAAATGTTTAAAAATTTGAATTAAAGCAAAAAAAAAAAAAAAGGCATAGTTTGATGCCTAACATAAGAGTATAAGACAATAAAACCCATCCCCTATAGGAAGGCTGAAAGGGTGTCGTTCCCTTCAAACGACGCTCGTCCCAATCTTGATAATATGATTAAACTTTCTTTATAGATGTCAACCCTTTGAAGCATCGTGTACAAAAATCGTGTCAAAAATTAAGTTTATACGATATCCTTTTTTTTGGTACGCTGAAAATTTATTTTATAAGATATCGATAATCTAGTGAACAAATCACATTTGATCTGTTCACTTATTAAAAAATATATCGTCAAAAACATACTCCAGTTTGGAGTGCACATGGTATTGCAGGCTCCCCGGTTCTGAGTTGGTAACCCTTAACCTAACCACGTGACTCAAACTGTTTGAGTTTTCTTATATAGTATATATGGAATCCAATTTCGATATTTCACCGATGTGGGATTGGGTTGCCACAGCACCCTCTGATACCTGGGTGCAATTCTAAAAAAGAAAAGAAAAGAAAAAAGAAATGCAGTTAAAAAAAGAAAAGAAAATTACAGGTCATCCCTTGGTGTTAAAAAGAAAAGAAAAAAAGAGGTCGTCGGTGACGTCATAAACAACTGGATCCCGTGCATTCGCCAACTGGCACTGCCCCGTCAGAATACCTCACACTGTCCACTCTCGTTTCCGTTACAACTCCCTCACCCCACCCCACTACCAACTCCCCCCTCCCCTCCCCTCCCCACTCTTATAGATCCATTTCGATCGATTATACGCTCATCCTTATCCCTCTCTCTCTCTCTCTCTCTCTCTCTCTACAGAATCGTAGTTTTAGGGTTTTCAAGACCTGCCGCTTCTCTATCAATAGATACTAGCTAGATTCAACAACATCTATAATACATATGGCTGCAGAAGGCCATCATGAATTCACGCCGAAGGACCACGCCGAACTCGTCGACGAAGACAGGGCCGACATGGTTTTCCAGAGGGACCGCTGCTGCTCCTGCCTGCCGCGGCTCGGTTCCCTCCGATCGGCCCCGGCCGAGGAGGGGCGCCGCTGGGTCAACGCGCTGATGAAGGTCCGGGAGTGGACGGAGGTCGCGGCCGGCCCGAGGTGGAAGACCTTCATACGGCGGTTCAACCGGACCAGCAGGAGCGGCGGGCACGGGAAGTTCCAGTACGATCCCCTCAGTTACGCGCTCAACTTCGACGAGGGGGAGAACAACGGGGACCTGGACGAGGAGGAGCACGCGATCCGGGGGAATTTCTCGATGCGGTACGCGGCGGTCCCGGCGGACCTGGACAAGGACGCTCCGCCGTTCGCCTGACCATCGAGTAGTGACGTGGAAATAGGGTTTGTGATTACAGTATAATATACTCCGTACTAGAATGAACTGTTTAATCTTCTTGTCTCGTCTTGGTAATTACTCTTCCGTTGTGGGTGTAAATGACGAATGTGTATACGTCAGCAGCAAGAAAGGGGGAAAAAGGGAAAGGATTAGTACTAGATTTCTAGTTGGATTTTGTCAATTGTAGATTTGGTACTGTTGGGGTAGTAAAAAGGTGCTTTAGGTGGTGATTAAAAGTTTTGCTAAAAGAAAGTGTTTTGGATTAGTGGCTATTATACCTTTGGTTTGATCGCTTTTTTTTTTGTACGAGTCAGTAATGACCGAATGCTACTTTTGAAAGTAAATCAAGATATGTTGGGAGAAAAGTTTGAGTCATGCATGACATGGATCCAGCACAACAAACACAATGTGGTCAGCATCATTGAACATGAACTCATGAAGCTCAACGCAATGTGTGGTTGGTGGTATTTGTGATTTATCATTTTTTTGGTATGGTTTCTTTGATTTGATTGGCTTGGCCAACTCCTCCTACTGGTGGATCAAATTCGCGATCTCAACAGACGGATATAAAAGAAACATGTTTTGACATTTGAATGCGGTAATGATTGTTGAATTTGGACTATTATATGTCTAATCTTACAAAATGAGAGATACACTGTCATCCATTTGGGAGTGTAATGGACCTCAAGAGGTGGGCTTCGCTTGGTTGGAAGTGCCCTCCCATGCTCTCTCTGCATCTTGTCATCGACGAATTGTTTAGAACGGGCTGACAGGGACCGTTAAAAAAGTGCTCAAGGCGCACCTCAACTAGTACCCGAGTACTTCTCAACTCCATCCCACACAGTCGCATGTGCGTGAACTAGATGTCACGAGAGAGGGCCTCTTGCCAACCTCGCGCCTTGGTCCTTACAGGGGCCTGCTATGCGTATCGAGGTGCATATAATCACACCAAATTAAAATAGCTACACCCGTCGCCTCCTCTCCGTCCATTTTGGCTTACTTTTGAAAGCTACGGGGAAGCACTGTTTAAAGTGATGGTAAACAGTCCCCATAGCTTTCTTAGTTTGCCTTCCTCCAAAATTGCCAATCTTGATGTCATCATTTGGTACTCAAATTAGCTGTGGTTGGATAATTTAGCCAAAATGAAGACAACTCAAAAACAGTCAAACTCACTCAAATTAAAACTAGAAAGGCTACACAAACTAGAAAAGAAGACACAAAATCAAAGACGAAGGGCCCATATTACAGTCTCTACCCAGCAAGACTTCTGTTGAATTATTAGCCCATATTGTCAAATAAGCACACAACAGATGCGTTCAACCCGGGTTAGAATACAAACTAGACTGTCTGATACAAGTTAAAACTATGTTTTGGTTACATGTTAACAACATCGAGGACGTAAATTCCCAGAATTGTGCCCCTCCTGTACTAAGCATGAGTCATGCTAATTACTTTCTACTCTTCACGGACTTTACATTCAACAAAATATCCCCAACCACCCACGGAAACCCCAAGCAATAGCTGCTTTCCTGGCAAAAGGTCGGGTGATAAGTGATGTGATACCACGCTGATGCCAACTTCTGTTGCTCTGCAGAACACTTACAGCTACTCTCAAACCACCCTTTGGCCTCCTTATGTAAGCTCTTAACAGAGACCATAATTCTGTCCTTCATTTCATAATACCTCCTGTTATCCCTTTGCAAATAAGTCGACCGCTTAAGCAAGTTCCCCGTGAGTATCTCATCTTCACTCTCTGCCCCATAAAAATTCATCAACGTGCTCATTTTGTCCATATACATCTCCTTGTGCCCTTTTGCAACTTCAATGAAGTCTTCAAACCCATCCACTATAAGATCGTGATCATAGGCATCTTGGGATATCTCGTCAGACAAAACTAGGTCTGCTTTTTCATTAACTTTTAAGTTTTTGGTGCCACGGTAGAGTTTGCCCAGTACCCCTTTGGAGATGTAACTGGGCTTTTCTGTCCTTTCCATGAAATCCGGGAACTCCTTTGGTTTCAGAAACCTAGGCATCTCAGCGGGTGCTCCTGTCTTCGCAAAGTCAACAGCCATTGAGTGAAGGGTTGCCAACTGAAGACATATAGGACTCAAGGCTTTAGCTGGTTCACGGTCCGCGTGTATCAAATGTGCAGTAGAGATGGCGCCAAGATTGTCGCTGATCATGTAATCCACAAAGAACTTTTGAATTTCCTGCAAATTAAGTGAATCGGGTATTAAGACAACATGGTGTGCTTTAGTTGTCCCGTAAATTAAGTTTTTCCCGTTGAAGTTACCTGCAAAGTCACTTCGTGATCCATTATGCGAGGTCTTCGCCCAGTGTAGTCCATGGGAGCCACAATATTGGGTGGGATAAGATTTTCATCCCAGCTTATGAAATATAAATCTCCATCCAGATCACCACCGGAGCATTCATTTGGATGAGGTCTGTGGATAACAGTCATGCATAAACTCTTAAAAGCAGTGGCGACTTGAGGAATTAAAATAGATGGGGTCATTCACAAACTCGAAACATAAGAATTCCATTAAAAATAGCGTGTATACTATCAACAATTTTATTTACAACAAATAATAAACTGAATTAAACTCATCAAATCATTCGTAAAAGAAACCTTCAATATGTTGAAATAATCATATCCTTAACAGCAAAAAAACAAACACAAATACATGAAATTTTACAATTGCATTTCATGATGTCAAATCATTGCGTAATAACCTCTTTGTCCATAGTACCAGGTAGACATGTACATTATTTCCACATAGGTGACCAAACGACAAGTAGCGCATTAACTTTTCCTTTGATAACACAGTCGACCATTGATGAATTTCATTGCCAAAATAGCTCTTTCTACTGTTGTGGAAACAGACTGGGCGGGTGAGGGTAAGTCAGAAAAGGCAACCAAATGCACACACCACTCAAAAGGTGCATACTGCATACCGGAAAACCTTTCGTAACTAAACCACAATAGTTTGTAAGAATCGTAACAAATACAATAAAGATCATGACCGCAAAAACTCGTAAGTCTTGCCAAAATCTCATAACAAAAGCCAGCAATATCTGCCCCCAAACTTTCATAGCTAAGAGTATCCTTATTGTACACCTATTGCGCAACTAAAGAACATCGGTGACATTCACCATAAAACCTCACAACTTTGCTTGTGGAGTGGAGAGCATGAAGTGTATCTATCCCCAAGTAAGTGGGGTCAAACTTGACCAAGTAAAATATTAGATGCTGGAAAGCAAATTGTAACTAACCTCCAGCAGCTTGATGGGGTCAACTTCCGGCAGGGCAGAGGGAATGTAAATAAAACTAACTGATTTCCGGCGGGCAGAGGGAATGTAAATAAAACTAACAGGTATGGCCTATCATTTAATACAAATTAAATCCTACTCAAGGAGTCACACACTGAAAAGATGCAATTTTCAACTAGAATATCGAAAAAAATACTTCATACCTTTCTCCTTTCTGAGGGAAGACAACACAATCCACCAAACCCTTCTCCTCTAGTGCCACCTCATATACAGCCTCAAGGACTCTAACATCTCCTGGGTGAAGGCATGGATTTTTTGTAACTACAACTTTCCCAATTAACACAGACGTCGTCTCATCTACCTTCTGAAAGAAACTCTGCCCATCCAATTGCAGCAGCTCCGTTTTAGTCATTGTAGTGCGGCAATAAACTTGTCCATACTCTAAAATGCCCGTTTCATCCATACATCCAATAAGGATCCTTCCTTTCGGCACAAATATTCTGCACCTGCTTCTTAAATCAGACAACAGGCTATTATGGTGTGCCCTAAGCATCATAGAGAGGTAAGGTTCCACATTTGGCTCATACCCTTGGAGCAACATTTGTGCTAAAATGCCTTTAGCGTCAGACCCACTCATGCTCTCTAAAACACCCAATGCTACCTCTCGACTTGTCAGCATCTTTTCAAGACGACTGAGTTGCTGATCTTGCATAGCCTCGAAAACTTTATCATCTACTCCCAAGCTAGACAAAAGGGAAACAATCTCCCTGTTCAAGTAGCAAGGCATCGAATCGCTCCACTTTGTGACATTCAGCATCCTGTTTTCTGACTCAAATTTAAGCATACTACCACGCAAAGAAATCTTCCTGAAGGAATTACGGTCAACAGCTATGACACCTTTATACCCACCGTATCGAATTTGAAACGCTGAAGGGGTGTGATTTAACCCGCACTTTTGAGCAATTTGGGTAGCAAAAGAGAGGGAGATTTTCCCAATGCCATCAGAGAAGCAGTAGCCAATACCATCAGTGGTAACTTCGACATCAGGGATAACCTCAACTTCTTGGGAAGGGACTTCTAGGGTTTGCATAGAAGAACTGAATAATTGACCCATTCGCGCAGCACATTTTGACACACTTCGAATCTTATTGAAGCAACCCATCCATTCTCTGATATCTTCTGCACTTACATTCTCATTAGAAGCAAACATCCACACGGCATTTGACCGAAGTTGACTAGCTGAGAAAGCCAAAAATTCAAATCTTTTGGCACCAATCACGATCCCCTCATTAAGAACAGACAAAATACGATGATATATGTTGGTCCGGTAAGGCTTCGCAAAGATACCTTGTTGAAGACTAGCGGAGAGGGCATTCGGAGGAAGCTTACTCCAATCTTCTTCAACAAAAGTAACCCTAACAAAGTCAGAAGCATATGCAGAAAAATTTTTCACAACATAATTTGAGGTTTCAAGCTCTGGCCCTAAGCAGTAAATCTTGGACGGAGTTACGAGGACTCTGTGACACCTCATCAGTTTTTGATTTGTTATCTTGAGGGAGGAAGGAAGTTTTTTGGCATTTAGAATATGTAGTCGGGTTTTAATAAATGACAAGGGCTCATAACAAGTGGAATGTAGCTTATGCAACTTCTGAAGAATCATCATTGCAGTTTGTACATCTAAACTGCCAAGGATCTCAATCAGATCATCATCCACCGAACCAAGACTGATTTTGTGGGTGTGAACAAGAGAATTTAGCTGGTAAAGTATCTCATACGGTAAAAATGCATCTGATTGCCATTTGACAAGCGGGACTAGCTCAGATGTGGAACCAAATTCTTCCCCTTCTTCTAAAATTAGATCTTTTGGATCTTTCTTATAATAGGGCAAACTGGTGAAAATATTGAGAACTGGTGATTCTTCCTTCATTTCCCAGCAAAGTGAAGATGATTGCCCGATTGACTTCATCATAGAAAAATCTGTAGTGCGTACCCAAATAAACTCAAAGTCCTCCTTGCAGAAATAGTACCGGTTGCCAATGACCTTTGAAGTTACATTAGGCCCAGCCATTTTTTTGTAAATCTTTGGTGCGTGTTTGAGCTGAAAAGAAGCAATTCAAGGTAAGAGTTTCTCCAAGAAAGGTGTAGAATATAAATCAGTACCAAATTCACTAGCCCCTGCTTGGAAACAAACCAATACGAGTTCAACTGGTAAGTTTTCCTTCACAATATGCTAACATTCGTCAAAATTACACAATGACATCATCTTTATCAATTCTATCTGCCAACCTCTGAGCACAGTCACGTTCATTGGTAATGTGTAATAAATCATGTAAGTTCATTCTCACATTCTAAAACCAAAATGAAACAAATATACTAAAGCTGGAATTTGGACAATTCCAATATGGATGTGAAGTCACTAGAAAATAGAATATAATACTCCCTCTGTTCCTAAATAAATGTCCGGACCGAAAATCTAGGCCTTTAAAAACATGCATTGTTCAAAAAATTTGAAAGTATTGGAAAAAAAATGCCTTCGCCCCGAAGGTATTTTCCAATTTTTTTCAAATTTTTTGAACGAAAAGAATGCATCTACTTAAAGGCCTAGGTTTGCAGGCCGGACATTTATTTAGGGACAGAGGGAATAAAGCTCATTTAGCTTAGCAAATGCAGTAAGTTACACTCAAAATATTCCTTGGGCACATTGTTGACAATAATTGCTATTTATCTCAAAGTTCCTAAATCTCAAATATTGTACCTTTCAGACATAATAATATCATAACAGAACACCTAAGCAAATCCACAATTCGGGGAATGAAGAGGTATAGGGGACATAAAACGCTGAAAGAAGAATTGATGGTAAAAATAAAAAGTTCCATTCTAACATAGTAGTAAAAGAACTACAAAACCCTACCATCCTAAACCCTAACATCTTGCACGTCTCGGACAAAATGAAAGCACGATATTACATCTAGGGAGGTGCAAAATGCGGGATGAAGAGGTTTAAGGGAAAGAAAATACTAAAAGATGGATAATAACAGGAGTAAAATCCCATCGTATCATCATAGAGCTTGGCTGCTGCAATGACGATGGTCAAGAGATATCCACCTTATAGACTGCAACTCAAAGTCCAACCTTGGGATTTAGGTACTCAATTTTAGTGCTAGCGCCCTGCCCTATTCAAGCAAAGGCTTTTGAGAAAGAGAAACGGTGAGTTGGTTAATACAATTACAGAACTTAATGATCCTAATTTATAAACAACAATCAGCCCATTTAAACAATCATACCCAGCCCTATTCCGAAGCCCAGTGCCACCAATCCTACAAACCAATACTCCAATCAAGATCGCAAAATATTGGTCGGGCAAAAGTTGAATCAGGCTTAACAATTTGAGCTGGAATTCTAACTGAACTGTGCATGACACCTCAGGGGATTAAGACTGATTCCTAAATGAACAAAATCAAGAAGGGAATCCTAATGAGCTCCAGAGGCAAGGGTAAATAAATTTCCTGTTAAATTCATATGCATTTTCTAAGTACTTAAAGGACCTCACAAAGTCATTTTTCTTTAACGAGCTTGAATAGTATGGTAGAAATGCAGCATGAAAATGCCCAAACTGTGCCTAAAACGCTTTTCAGTAAACCAGAGAAGCATAAACCATATTTCCAGATAAATCATACAAGTGTTAGCACATAAAGAAAAAGTACCAGCAATGCTGAGGGAAACTGCACATAGCTATATGAAGGGAAAAGGAAGTAAAAGAACGATAAGTTGTTCTTTTCCCCGTTGAAACAAAATAAAAACAGATAACAACTCTGGCCCTGCTACCACCTAAACCCATATATCAAAAGCAAATTAATTGAAACATTTCCATTTGTTTCAAGCTTCAGTAGCCAAGAAAATCAGTGGCAAGCTTATTAAGAAGATGACCAAACTAAGAAATCAACGACCCACAACTATTATCTGATTGCCAGTAGTAACATGAGCCCATAAGCATTAGAATATATCATGATCCAGACAGCTAAATCTATAGCCATTAGCTATAATACCCATAAACTTAGATCAATAACCCAATAGGTGTAAATTTAACCTTATTGCCAACAGTAACAGAAACGTATCAGAATTTGAATATATCATGATCACGAAAGTAAAAGTCTAGAAGCATCACATCAACCTAAACCATGAGAAACTGCCTTGGGCTCCCCAACAAACTAAGACCCAATAAATCAAAATTGCATTCTTTTTTGCCAGCAGTAACAGAAACCCAGAAATATCAAACTTAACATGATCAGAAAAGCAAAAGCACGTTATCACAACATCAAATTATACCTTGAGAAGCATGCATTAAGCTCCTCACCAACTAAGAACTCAATGCCCCAATAAATCAAAATAATAATCATTTTTGCTAGCAATAACAGAAACCCATAAAAAATCAAACACAACATGATCAAGAAAGATCACCATAACAGCAAATTATACTATGAGAAGCATGCATTAAGCTCCTCACCAAACCAACAACTCCATAACCCAATAAATCAATATACTTTTTCCAGCAGTAAAAACAGGAACCCATAAAACTTCAAACACAACATGATCAAAAAACCAAAACTCATAACCCAAGGGGTTGGCCTGGCTTAGGGGTTTGCTCCTTCCTAAGATCTCAAGTTCGATCTCAAGTTCGAGACCGAACTTGGCTCTGGCTTTAATTGGGAGCCACAAGCGGGCGGTGGGATTGGTCACCAGATTAGTCGAGGGACGCGTAAGCTGACCCAAACACCTAGTTACAAAAACAAAACCAAAACCAAAACACATAGGCCATAGCAATACAACACCAAAATCATACCTTAAGAAGCACTGCATTGGTCTCCTCCCCACCACCCAACCTACACCCACAACTCTCCAAAACATAATCATACTGCAACTCCAACTTATACCACTCCTTATCACCACCACCCACCACCCAAAACTCTATCCCCTTCCTCTCAGGCATAACCCAAGCCTTGAAACCCTCCAACGACTCCACCACGCAAAGGCAGTCATCTTTCACCAGAAACCCAACATGCAGGACCCCGCGGCCGGCCCGGTTCGGAGCCTCGGTAGGCCGGACGACGATGTCGTCGAAGGAGGGGGAGACGGAGAGGTGGGACCCCTTGAAGACGAGGCGGCCAGCTCGGGCGAGGGCCTCGGCAGCGGATTTGGCGGCTAGGGTGTCGAACTGGACGCGGCCGGAGCCCCGGGACTTCCAGTTTTTTCGATCGGTGCTGATTTCGCAGGCGTAGACGGAGGAGGGTTTGGTGGCGATGACGGAGTCGAGGAAGTCGGCGAGGTCCTTGGCTGTGGCTGTTTGTGGGATGTTGGAGACACGCAGTGTGAGTCTTTCTACAGTCATGGCAGAGAGAGAGAGAGAGAGAGAGAGAGAGAGAGGGAGAGGGAGAGTGTGTGTGTGTTAGGGTCTGAGAGAGTGAGAGTGGAGTCCGGCTTTTCTCCGATTCCTTTAAATCGAGAAGTTTTTGGGTGCCGGGCGGTACAATGTACCCGATTACCCGTCAGCGATTTCAATCGTTCAAACGTGTTTTGAACGATCTAGATTTTAGAGAGTAAAAAAGAGAAGAGAGAGTAATTGGATGAAAGGAGAGAGGGAGAATAAATCCGGACCGTCCAAAATATGTTTGGTTGACCGAAATAGCCGACGGATATTGTCACGTGATACCTACTCGGCACCCAAAAATTTCTCCTTCAAATCTCTTTTATATGGATGTGAGGATAACACTCCCTCCAATTCCCTGCCCGGAAAAAAAAAAATTGATCCCACTTCAATTATCGGAATTGTTCATATTTTTGAATTCGATGTTAGCATAAAACATGCCAAAAATCAATTTTATCAATTATCGTTTTCGATATAATTTCAAAAGACATTTATATTTTGCAGAAAAAGTAGAAATAGGTTTTGTTCTAGTGTGCACCAATTATGGCTTGAGAGGAATCATAGAAAGTTTCAGAATCTTTGTTGCCCTCCTGGAGTGGTTGCTAAGAAAATTTCAAATGAAGTTAGATGCGAGTTGTTGTCCCTTTCTACTGTATTCAAGTGTACTACTAATGGGTTTGTCTGCTTTTGGTCAGTACATTTGTGAAGTCCAATAGTGTTAGTTATGGTTAGATTATTCATCTCATGAATCATTTCGATGTTAACCGTTGTGGACACTTTCATTTTCTGACCTGGCCGGTGTGTATCTCCTTGTAATGGCCAGGTCACTATTCTGTTTTGCGGCTTTTGCCTATCCTTGGGGGATGTCGCTTGAAACGTTTAGGCTTTTCTAGGGGACATGTCCCTAGCTGTTTGCTCCTTGGCTGCTGCTGGTAAGAAGTCACTCTTTAACTGTGGCTGCTTCTATTCCTATGGTTCCTATTCTGTAAAGGTTAATGCTATAATCTGCTACTGCATTCCTGTTCTGTTCTGCTATTCTGCTACTGCATTGCTGTGTTCAGTCCAGCAACTGTACTCATGTGTTTCAGATCTGCTGTTGTGGTTGCTCCCACTGGTGAACCAGATTTCAGTGACTTACTGTCTGTATCTTTCGGCTGACTGAACTGTATGTTGCGAATCGTTATCTAAATTGTGGGAAGATAGAGTTCAAACTTGTGCGAAGCTGGCTGTTGTTCCGTGAGGAACTGCTTGAAACTGCTTGCTCCTGTTACTGTTGCTGCTTGCTGTCTGCTGCTTTGAAACTGCTTGCTGCTGCTAATCACCTTCTTTTGCATGTGTTTCCCTTTCATCTAGTAGATGGACATGGACTTGAAACATGTGGTGCTTGTTATGGTGTTTGTTACTTATTTGGTTTTGTTGGGTGTTTCTAATCGCCTAATCAGTCCATTTCTTTTAGCCCATGGCTTAGATCAATGTAGCCACTTGGCTTAGTTCACTTTTCACCCCCCCCCCCACAAAAAAAAAAAAAGGTTTTGTTCTAGTGTTGCAATCTTATTTTTTGCAAGACAGAGTGTTCCGAAATCATATCAACTTATGTTCTTATTTTTTTTTGGCGTACTTGACTTTTCCTTTTCCTGTTCTAACAAGTATTGTTAGACTGTTATACCAGGCAAGGTCGATGGGGAATGGTCTTCTCATCCGATTGCTGGCTGCAAGTCCGACTCGGCATGGTCTGTGGGTGAATGTTGCAAATTCCATGTAATGATTTCTTCCATAGCCTTTAAGGCGTTTTTTGCTGATCAAAAAAAGAAAAAGAAAAAAGATTTCTTCCATTGTAACGATAACTACTAGTCGTCTTTGATTTATGCTTAGGGTTAACGAGCCGAATCGAGCCAAACTCTGTTAAGTTTGGCTCGAGTTTGTTAAGGTACTAGTCTAGCTCGAGTTCGTCTCGTTAAATTTTTTCAAAGCTTGGGTTCTGCTCGGTCGGGTTCGTTAAGGTACTAATTTGGCTCGAGTTTGGCTTAGATTTGATTCGAGCCTGAATATTTTGGCTCGAGTTCGGCTCGTTAAACTCAAACGAACCAAGTTGAGCCGAACCTGAGCTCGAATTGAGCTCGTCAAGACTCGGGTTTGGTTCAGCTCAGCTCATTAAACTTAACCGAATCTAAACTCTTTCATTGATGTACAATATAAAATTTGGAAGAAAAATAAGTATTGAATTATGTATATAACCTTGAATTTTTTTATATTTACAAATAGACCTCTAAAGAATTATTAATTATATTTAATTACATGTTCGCGAGCCTAACCGAGCTGTATACTAGAAAGTTCAGGCTCAGCTCATTTATCAAACGAGCCTAACATTGAGGTTCAGGTTTGGTTCATTTAATTGACGAATCGAACTCGAATGAACTCTTACTGAGCCGAGTCTCGAACAGTTCACGAATGATCTAATTCATTTACAGCTCTATTTATGCTCAAAAAATAAGTATTGAATTATGTATATAACCTTGAATTTTTTTATATTTACAAATAGACCTCTAAAGAATTATTAATTATATTTAATTACAGGTTCGCGAGCCTAACCAAGCCGAATACTAGAAAGTTCAGGCTCAGCTCATTTATCAAACGAGCCTAACATTGAGATTCAGGTTTGGTTCATTTAATTGACGAATCAAACTCGAATGAACTCTTACTGAGCCGAGTCTCGAACAGTTCACGAATGACCTAATTCATTTACAGCTCTATTTATGCTCATACAAGAACTCCAAATCTCAATCTCAATTTCATTATTTTCACCGGAACAAAAGGGTCAAGGAAAATTTGTTTGGATTTTCCCTGGAGTGAGCCCATACGTTTTTTTTTTTTTTTTTTTTACTCCTTGCATTGCAGGGAGATAATTTTCAAATAATTGCATCCCATATCTTTTTTTTTTGATCAAACCACAAACATAACATTAAACATACTAAACCTTAAAATTTACATCTTTAGCTAGAGCATGCGCTGCTCCAACCTCAGTTCTAGGAACCTTGGAAATAACAACATAATTAAATTTGCAAGCCAAAGAAACAATATCAGACAAAATAATCCTAACCAAATGATGAACCCGATAGGTCTTCTGGAAACCTTGCACCAAAGTCAAACAGTCCGAGCAAATTCCCACAGATAACCAACCTTTGTCAAAAGCCCACACTAGCGCATTCCAAACAGCAAGAGCCTCTGCCATGAGCGCCGAGCTTGCAAAAACTTCTCTTCTTCCTTCATTCCGAACTTCTCCGCTGGCACCCACCGAACACCACGCAACTGCACCTTCCCAGGACTTCCTATCCCATGCCCCGTCCACCAGCAACCTCGTAACATCATTTAGGTCATTTCCATTTTTTTGGGGTTTTAATATTACTCTTACCAACTATGGTTAATCCTAATGGAACTTACCAGTTAAAGGAACCAATATAAATAAGGGTAATGCATGTGAGGGTGACAAAATCAAACTCTCCATATTTTTACTCTTCTTTTTCCTCTTCCTCCTCCTGCCGCCGCCAAGCCTAAAGCCTTCAATCAACCCATGGCCTTCGGGTTATGTGAAATGAGATTAACTTTTTTACGGAGGATCCTAAAAAACTTGTTTTGCGGACACCAATGACACGTTGCCACGTCATCAATGTCTGGACCCAAGCATAGTTTCACCATCTACCTGCCCACATCTGATCACTCCTCTGTTCTCTCTCCCCCAAAACTCCTTTGAACATCCAGCCGTCCTCCCCTTCCCGCTCCGACGAGCCCATCTCCGGCGACACCATCTCTCTCTCTCTCTCTCTGTTAATTTCGAACAGGTGGGAGCCTGGGAGGAGAGAGAGACGGGATTGAATTGGGTTGTTTGGAAAGAAAAGAAAAGAAAATGTTACGAATCCATCAAGAGATCTCATCCAACAAACTAATCAATTTCGAACCCCAACTCCACTGTAATTTGACTTCTAACTTCGGGCTGTAATTTCTTAATCAAAGCAAAGAAAGACAAACAAATTTGAAGTAAAAGCTTTAAAATCTAGCCCTAATTTCTCTCTCTCCCCCGTCTATTTCCTCTCTCTAGATTAAGCATACAGCTCGATCACCAAGTGATTGAACCAATTCAGTCACTCCTAATTCAAATTGGTTCATTCACATACTTTGAATCACGTTAGTTTTGTCTCTGTTTCAACATTTTTTTTTGTGCTTTTCGAAATTGCTGATTAAAGAGATGAGCTTGCCGGAGATGCGTTCGCCGGGGAAGGGAGTCGCCAGAGTCGCAGGTGAGGAGAGAGTTCGTGAGGAGTGGGGGAGACAGAGATAGATGAGATTGGGTGAGAGAGAGAAGTCAGGGGTGGAACTTTGCTTGGTTCCAGAATTGATGACGTGGCAGCATGTCATTGATGTCCGCAAAATAGGTTTTTTAGGATCCTCCGTAATAACCTCTATGGGAAACAACACCACCGACATGGGTTTCAACTGTTCAAGGACGCTTTTAGGTTTACAAACTTCATCTAATTCTAATAGAAGCTTATTAAAAAATAAAAATAAAAATTCATGTAATAGAATTGGATATTTTATTATTTTTCCGACAAAAATTGAACTAGTTTGAGAATTTCGATATTGTAACCTTAAAAAGCTACTTTTATTAAGTGTATCCTCCGTCCTTTTATTAGAGTCCAGTATTCCATATCGAACTGTCCCTTAATAAGTGTCTATTTTGTAAAGTTAGTAGAAAACATAGGTACTTTTTTCATTTTATCCTTAAAAGTATATTTATTTTTTAAAAGTTTTTTTTTGGGTAAGTAGATTCACAGAGAGTAGTTATGTAAAAGTTGAGCTAAAAGTTGATGTGAAAAGAATAATAACGATATCTCCTTATTAAGTTAGAGTTACGAAGCTGGATACTTAAAAATTGACGGAGGGAGTATATTAATTTTATAAACTTTATGTAATAGAAATTATCGAAATGTATCAGGAAAAGATTTGCGTAGAAAAAGAATTATAGACTTGAAAACGAAAAATAATTTTTTGTGAGGTCCAGGATAGTAAATTATCATTCATTTTGAGATGGTGTTTTGATGGAATTTTTCTTTTTATCCAAAATCACTCCCCGTAAGGAAAACATAAATTCTTCGTTTTCTGATTCAATTTCTTTTTTGGAAGAGGAAGGGAAAAAAGAAGAAATTTATTCACTTTCTTTTTTAACCCTTCTCTTTTCTTCCATCATTTCCTTTATTTGGCCACGCCATTTTCTTCTTCTTTTTTCTTCAGATGAAAACAGTAAAAAGTTCCATCAATTTGTTTTCCTTTTGGGAAATAAACAATAGAACTTCAATAACGTGTCCACCTTTATGTCAAACTTTTAAAAATATTGTTCCCTTCATATCAAAGAGAGGAGGTGAAAAGAGCAAAATTAATGAATTAACTGAAAAAGATTCTACTAAATTTAACCGAAGGCTAATTTTTACTTTCTTTCTTGATTTTTAGAGGACTTTTTACTACAGAAATTATCGACAAGAATGGGGTCTTTTTAACAACCCACAAGGGATCTATAGACATCAAATTTATTTCGCTAAGCAAAAAGTTTGTCCTTATTTTACGTCAAACTTTTGTGGATTATAAATTTGTCTCGACAAGATGAATCGAAAAAGTAAAAAAAAAAATACTTTTACCGAAAGATTTTTGGAAATATCCAAGATTAAGCAAAAAAAGTTCTGGAAAGTGTATATTTCTCAAAATATTTGAGCAAAAGTAAATTTTTTTGGGTTTTCCGATTCCTCTTGTGGGGACGAGTTAATAATACACAAAAGTTTGGTGCAAAACTAGTAAATGCAAAAAAAATAAAAATTGAATAAGTCCAAAAAGTGCTAAACTTCGGGGAACTATAGAGATAGAAAATCCTTGGGCTTTGTTTGAAGGAAAATTCTAAAATTAGCCCAATGGGCTGACAATAATAATTGTGTGAATGTGTATTAAAGGGTGTAAAAAATATATAGAAATACGTGTTTTCCTTATCTTCTAGTGTACTTATCATCAGTCCAGTGGTTAGAGACAGCCCATGAACCAATTTTATCTTCTTTCCACATGTTTGTGGTAAAATTTGTCTCATAGTTCAGAGCCCAACGATCTCTCTTCTGCTTCTTTGATAGAGTTGATGAATGTAGCTATTTGACCAATACTTGGCCTAGCCTCTGGAGATGGATTTATACACTTCAATGCCACCTGCAACAGATTCACCATTCGCTCCTCGCTATCGCCTTCCGAGAGGAGGGCCTTGTCGAAGACCTCAACCGTCCATTCTTCGCAAATGACCGAGTGAACCCACTTCCCCAAGTCGAACCCGCCATTCTGGACTATCTTTCCTGTGAGCAACTCAAGCAGAATCACCCCAAAGGCATAGACGTCTACCTTGAAAGCACTGTATCCGCGGGTTGTAGTAGGTGTGTTTTTGCTTCTGATGCTGTCGGCTGAGAACTCGACTGACAGGTCCTCATTGTTTTCGACCACCATAAGACCGTACTCGCTAATGCAGGGTTCCATGTACTTGTTGAGCAATATGTTGCTTGATTTTAGGTTCCCGTGTGCTATCCCATCGTCGCGAAGCTCCTCGTGCATGAAAGCCAGAGCTTGTGCGACGCTGGCCGCAACGCCTAGTCTGCTTGCCCAGTCGAATAGTTGCCCATTTTGAGATTCTGTAATTAACAGAGACACATGGAAAATTTAGGATTCTTGTCCTCCATTGTAAAAATATGTTTTATAGACTTATTGTCTACAAGGCCTAGGCGCAAAAACCAAATATCGCACGGATATACATATTCAAGAGGTCCATAACTTAGGGTATGCGAGTTTCCACTAAGACTTAGGTTCCTTGCTGTTAGGGATGGAGCCAAGATTTTAACATAGGGGCGATAGGGCTGCGCGAGCTCGGCTTGTTTAGTAATCGAGCCAAACTCGAGATCGAGTTTTAGGCTCGTTTAAAAGAGCCGAGCTCAACACTCTAAAGCTCGTTTTATAGGCTCAACTCGTTTAACGAGGTTCGTTAAGTAAATTAGCTAGACTCGTTTAACCTAGGGGCGATAGGGCTGCGCGAGCAGCTTGTGGCTCGGCTCGGCTTGTTTAGTAATCGAGCCAAACTCGGGATCGAGTTTTAGGCTCGTCTCGACTCTTAAAAGCTCGGCTCGTTTTATAGGCTCGACTCGTTCACAGAGGCTCGTCAAGTAAATTGGCCAGGCTAGCTCGGCTATTTAAGGGCCTCGAGTTTTAGGCTCGTTTAGTAAACGTGCCGAGCTCAAACACTATAAAGCTCAACTCGGCTTGTTTGCACCCAAAAGGGACGATGAACGTAGATACTGATTAAAAAAGTTAGATGCATATGGATTACAAAGGTTGGGCATGATCTCCCAAAAAAATTCTCAATCAGGTGTGAGATGGACACATATTCAAAAGCTCAATTCTCCACCTGTATGTATATATAGTTTTTGGTAACCTAGGAAGTAGTTTCTTTGTTTTCCGGTTACGAGAAAGAAGAGTGAAGTTTATATACCATGAAGATGTTTGAAGAGGCTGCCATTGTGCTGGAACTCATAAACCAACAGCTTCTCATCCTGGGAACAATAATACGCTATAACCGGCAACACATTCGGATGCTTAACTCCCTCGATCCTCCTCATCTGCCTCTTGAAATCCTCGCGTGGTATCCCGACATTCTTGATCCTTTTCACGGCCATGGTCGCCCCGCCATCGAGCATAACCTTGAAGAGGCTCCCATACTTCCCCCTCCCAACCAACTCGGCCGGGGATTTAAGCAAGTCATCAAACTTCAGCTCGTCCAGTGATGGGGTGGAAAAGACCACAAGAGATGAATAGTTTTTCGCACTTTCGCGGGATATCATGGAATACTCCGACGTATACCTTCCTACGGCCTCTGTCTTGAACTTGCTCGAATTACCAATAGTCTTGTTGATTGTTGTGCCGCCGGTGTCCTCTTCTTCGGGTGCCTTTTTCCTCTTGAACAACATGTAAGCGACGAGGATGATCACCAAGGCGAGGCCAAGGACACCGTAGCCAGAGTAGATAAGGTAGTCACTATTGGACCGGCTTTTCGACTTTTTATCAACAGGAGGAGGAGGAGGTGGCGGCGGGGGACATAGATTGGGCGACGGATCTCCACATAATAGCTTATTACCCGAAAAGCTGTCTAAACTGAAACGGCCATCCACATCGCCAGGAATCGGACCGCTGAAATTGTTGTTGGAGACGTTGAACTGGAGTAGGTTGGAGAAGTCAAAATTCGGTATCTCACCAGTTAGCTGATTGTTTTGAGCAAGAAAAGTGAGCAAACCCGATATCCTCGACAGATCCGGGAGCGGACCGGATAAATCGTTATTCGATATGTCAAGCCTTTTCAGAATACCCAGCTGCGGTACACTCGACGGAAGGCCACCAGAGAAACGATTCCCAGCCAGATACAAATGCGTCAAAGCCCGGCAATTCGATATCTCCGATTGTATCCCACCACTCAAGCTGTTGTTTTTCAAGCTCAAGACCCAAATGGAAGTAACGTTACACAAAGAAGCAGCATCAAGAACTCCAGTTAGGTTGAGTTGATCAAGAACAACTTTCCTCACAAGTAACGCAGCATCACAGGTGACACCCCTCCAGTTGTCTTTACAAGGGTCCGAAGTCATGTTCCAACCGAAATCCGGGTCTCTTGTCAAGTTTCCCGGGGAGAGTTCCGTCATGAACTGGACTAGTGCCCGATGCACTCCTGAGTCCTGCGAACTCGCCATTAGGAAGGCAAGAAACAGAGTGACAGAGAAAATACAGGTGGAAACTCGCCGACCCATCGTTGGCGAAAACTTTCCCTCTGAGTGTTGGCTTTCCTTTTTATGAAGCTGGAAAGGGTATAACAAGTAACAACAACATTGAAATCGGCACACAAGTCATTTTTCGGATCGATTGCTGGGCGGCCGATTTAACAATGCTGATTTCTTCTATGTGATTGTGATGGCCAAAGAAACGAAAAAGGCCCGGAGGAAAATTTAAATTTCAGAGGCCGGCAGGGAGGTGGACATGGTCAAGTTTTTAGATGCAGTTTAGTTCCCAGTTGGATTTTTCTCACATACAGTTGTCATTTTCTTTCATTTTCGAAAATCGAATAACAGAACACGTAGCCTCGTGAAGGTAACGCTGTGATTCTTGCTCAAAAAACAGATTATATTCTGTTACGTTTTATGAAACGAATTTAATAAAAAAAAATTCCAACGAGAAAAGTATGTGGATTTGACGACCAAACTCAATTTTACTTAAAAAACATACTATAAAATTTGAGGGGTACGTACCAGGACCCGCCGGCCCCAGAACAGCTCCGCCCTTGTATCAATCTTTGTATTTGGCAAGCAGTGTGGAGGAATGGTCACGACTTGTTGAAACTAAATATTCAAGCAATAGTCGAATATCCACAACAAAAAATAATCTATTGCATTCTGCCGGAAACCAACGTTAATCCTTAAAAATACATTAGCAGGCCAACAAAAAAAGGAAAAAAAAAAAAAAAAGTAGTACCCAGTACACAAGACTCTCACGTACGGCAATGCCAGCAAGATATGGTGTATATATTCAGCCGAACAATACGAATTTTAACAGCTTGGTGCCAAAACCGCGAAGAATTAAATAATCGTAATCCACTAGTGAAACCATCACTTTCGGAGAACTTCACGGTTAGAGAGCACACGAATTTCTTCAGAGATTGGTTTGGACTTTTCCCCGGAATGCGTTCTTTTACTCCTGCTATTTTCTTTATTTCTGCTGAGATTTTTCCAACCTCAGCATAATTCTACATGTTGTAAACCAGGATGGCATTCAGCAGTTTGGAATTAATCAAATTTTGGTCTTCCAAGGAGATGCATGTCATTTGCACGAAGAAAAGGGAAAATATTTGAAGCGTCATAGTCACGGACTGCATAGAGCTTGCTAGGCTGTAACAAGCGCCGCATACGGATAAGTGATTCATTTTTAAAAAAAAATTGAAATTATTTACTCATACTGTTTAATACTTTTTTTATTTAGATTGACTAAATTCTTGTTTTTTAAATGGTGACTTGATATTTAAACTTTACGGTTGAGTCATTTTTTAGGCTCTATTCTAATCTTTCATATTGGACAGAGATTCTCAGCAATTCTACTGAGAATTGCAGGGGCTGAAGTTTGTCGTTTTCCGGCCTTTTGCATAAGTATAGTTTAAAATTACGTTAATTAGATATCAATTCACATGCATGTGATCGGAATGCAAAAATAACTTAAAACCAACAACGGTTTTAAGTTATTTTTGTGTTCGTATCACATATTGGTTGATATTCAATAAACATGATTTTGAATCATACTTATGGGTTGCAATAACATTATATACAGAACCGACTATCAAATTAGATCCGGAAAAGAGAAAACTGTAGCCCCTATATTTCTTGGCAAAACTACCGAGAAGCCTTGTTCTTTCATATTAATGTTCATAACCTTTTCTTTGTCAAGATGGCAAAAGTTCTATTAAAAAGAACTGAATCACCAGTACATCAAAGAGGATTGTTATCTTTCCCAAGACTCAAGAGGAGACAAAGTCAAACAGGAGGTCTACCTTCTCATGTTCGAATACCAATACCTCGCAACCCAAAATTGGCCAACTTGTGTGCCGACATTCGTCTACCTTCAAACAAAACCGAAAATTGCATCCCGCAATCCTAATGGTGCCCCTCGAATATCTTCAACAACTACCCTTTTCCCAGCTGAATTGATCCAGAAGCCACAAAAATGCCATATGAATTCCTTATCCATTTCATGGTATCTTAGAAAGATGGGCATTGAACAAATTTCTACGTACAATCTGCCTACTTAGCGAAGAGTAAAAAGACAAACCAAAGCATTTAAATTCATCGGTTCAAACAATAGATGGAATTAGGTTGCCTCGCGTACATGGGCATCTGGAAAATTCTGTTTTACCAAGCTCACTATTTCCTCATACTACCCTTTTCAAACTAATTAAGGTACCAGACATTTGATTGTGTAAGGTTCCATGTCTCTAAGTAACTGAACCATTTCCCACGAACTCAATTATATGATTCATCTTTCTTTAGATAACTTCACGAGGTCCACAAGACATTTAGGCACAGATTCGAGCTTGACTTGCACTATGAGGTAGAATACCATAAGCCCCAAGAAAAAAGTACCCACGAGAAAGAATCATAGAGCTCTAACCATGACTATAGTAATTGCATTGCCTAACGTGTTATGACAAATTGCATTTTTGCAGAATTCATGGTTAAGTATTGAGGTTAGAGAAAGTAAGCTAGCAAGTTTACTTTTTAAATCATTTGTCATCAAATGAGGACGATTGTTTCTGTTATGACCACCAATCAAACCAAACACACACAACGTACTCAAATTGGGAGGAAAAATTCCAACTTGTATTTATCATGAAACACACTCATGAAAAATACCGCTCTCTATCTCTCACTCTGGTACTCTCACTTGAATCTCTCTCATTTTCTTCACAACTTGCCACGGCCTCTTGTCATGACTCAAGCATTTTGACAAATACTTGACATGCTTCCCACCAAGACAAATGAGATTTTTTTGGAACAGTCTAGAGTTTCCTAGAGCAATGTATAAATCCTAGAGGATTCTAGAGAACTTCTAAAACCATCTCCCCAGAATAATCTAGAAGGTTGTTTAGACCTGAGTACATAATTGTAGAGAATTCTAGAGTAGAGTAGTTGAGAAGCTTTTAGAGTATGTTCTAGACTTTTCTCTTGATGTATAAATAGGTGAGGGCCTCATTTGCTCAAACCACTTGAAAGCTTTGTACTCAAGTTCACAGTGAAAGCTCTTTCTCTCTCTACAAACTTCTCACTTCCTTACTCTTTCATCTTTTGGCTTACTTAGGTGCAAGTTAAGGCGGGCATAACTTAGGTGCAAGTTAAGGCGGGCATAACATCTAATGCTTAGGAAATTTGTGGGGTTGTTGATCAAGATCTGGTCAACTCTCCTGAGCCATTGGATGAAGACAAAACCCCATTGGTTCATTTTCTTTAGCATGATGACCTGGAGGCTTAACAATAGCAAAAGTTGAATCCAATTCTCCTTTAGCAACTGAAATGGCACTTCTCCCAATTCAGCACCAAGTTCTTCTATGCACACCTTGTCAGTACTTTCTCTAGGTTGGCCAAGCATGACTCGAATGAGTCGCCAAACACAGAGAAATCATCCATGAATACCTCCACTATCTTCTCGACCATATCACTAAAGATCTCCATCATGCATCGTGAAAAAGTCCCCGGAGCATTACATAATCCAAACAGCATACGATGATAAGCAAAAGTTCCGAAGGGGCAAGTGAAAGTCGTCTTCTCTTGGTCTTCTAGAGCAACTTCAATTTGGTTGTAATCGGAGTAACCATCCAAGAAACAATAAAATGCGTGTCCGGCTATCCTCTCCAAGATCTGATCAATAAATGGCAAGGGGAAATGATCCTTTCTCGTGCTCGCGTTGGGTTTTCGATAGTCAATACAAACCCTTCATCCCGTTTGAACACGTGTTGGCACGAGCTCGTTCTCCTCATTGCGCACAATTGTAACTCCAAACTTTTTTGGCACAACTTGAATCGGGCTCACCCATTTACTGTCGGCGATGGGGTAAATAATTTCTACATCGAGAAGCTTCAAGACCTCCGCACATACTACATCCTTCATAATAGGGTTCAAGCGGCGTTGAGGTTGGCGGGACGGCTTAACATTGTCCTCCAAAGCGATACGATGAGAACAAAGAGTAGCATCGATCCCTTTAATATCGGCAATGGTCCACCCTATAGCCTTCATATGCCTCCTCAATAAATTGATCAACTCCTTCTCTTAGAGATTCCCAAGAGAGGAGGAAATAACAACAGGGTAGGTCTCAATGTCTCCAAGGAAAGCATACTTCAATGTATCGGGCAAGGCTTTTAACTCCAGTTTCGGTGGCTCAACACTGGAGGGAAGAACTTTCTTCTCTATTGGGGGCAGCTCCTCAAACTCTTCAAATTTTGGAGTCCAAGAGGTCAAAGCACAAGCCTCATCTTCATTAAGCAACGCATACAAACCACTCACTTCGAACGATTCAAGGAATTCGGCTTCCTCGGCCGTAAGAGCAACTTCTAATGGATCCTTGTAAAGAAGCTCATCTATGTGTTCTTCTACAAGAGTATCAATGAAGTTCACTTCATTTATGTTCTCGTCGTCCCCCATTTGACTACCCACATTGAAAATATTGACCTCCATCTTCATGTTACCGAAGGTCATATTGAGAAGTCTGTTCCGGTAATTTATAACCGCGTCAACCGTGGCTAGAAAAGGTCTACCGAGAATAACCGGAGTAGAGGTTGCAGAAGAATCGGCCAGATTTGTATCAAGAATCACAAAATCCATCAGATAAATGAATTGGTCAACTTGCACTAGAACATCCTCTACCACCCCTCTTGGCACACGTACGCTTCGATCGGCTAATTGAAGTGTAACACTGGTCGGTTTCATCTCCCCAACCCAAGCTCTTGGTATACAGAATATGGAAGCAAATTAACACTAGCACCAAGATCAAGCAAGGCTTGTTCGATTCGCTTTCCACCAATAGTAAGGCTTCCCGGATCCTTGTACTTTGGAGCGATATTTGTTTGGATGATAGAACTCACTTGCTCGGTAAGGAATATCTTCTTTTGGACATTGAGCTTACACTTCCGAGTGTATAAATCCTTTAAAAACTTCACATACAAGGGAATCTGCTTGACTGCATCCATGAGAGGAATGTTGATCTTCACTAGCTTGAATAATTCATGCAACTATGCATTGAGATTTGGTTTAGCCAAGACCTTCAAACGATGAGGATATGGGGCCGGTATCGGAATAACTTGAGGATCCGGAATACTCTCCTTCTCCTTTCCCTTATCCTTATCCTTGTCTTATAGAGTCTCCTTGTTCGCCTCCTAGGGAGATTCCCCAAGGGTTGATGTCGGAATTGAATGCTCGATAGGAGGGGCAAAAAGGTAGATTCCGAAGGCATCACCACTTGATTGTCCACCGACTTCCCACTTCGAAGAGAAATAATAGCCTTTACTTGCTCGGGGAAAGTCACTGAAGAGCTAGCAAAGTGAAGTCCTTGAGAAAGCAGATTGGGAGTAGTTTGCAGATTAGGTTGAGGTTGTGTTGGGAACTTACCTTCTTTTGTTGTAGCATACCCACCATTGTTATCAACTTCCCCAACTGATTCTTGATGTCACCCATCATTTGAGTTTGTTGTTCATTGATAACGGTTTGACCTTGCAAGAAAGCATTGAATTGATCCTCGAACGAACGTTTTGGGGGTTGTTGTTGAAATTGGTTCGAGCTTGGAAACGGACCGGATGGAACAAAACCTGGCGGACCTTGAAATTGAGGGAAACGGAAAGCATTTTGAGGTTGCTTCCATGGTAATTGAGGCACGAGAGGTGGAACTTGAGATGGACCCACTTCATTCGATTGATTCCAACGGAAGGCCGGATGTTGTCATGTCCCCGGATTATAAGATTGAGAAAAGGGATCAAAGCGTTGGACCGCATGTACCTCCTCCGGAGCAATTCCATTAATCACATTCTTGAGGGTGGGAATATTTGGACATGCTTCGGTAGAATGGCCCACCATTTCGCAAATGACACATACTTCCTCCACTTGACGTATTACTTTCACCTCTTGCGATTGAGCACTTTTCAATTCTAGCTTATCTAACTTCCGAGCAATTTCCTCCAAGCGAGTCTCAAAGGCAGTATGTTCAGCAATAGAGAATTTCCCCGAACCGCTCAGTCCTTGATTGAACATAGCTATTTCCCCAGGATCAGCAAATTGCCATGTTTGGGTCTTTTCTGCCAATGACTCAAAATAGTCCCCAGCAGCTTTAGGTGTTTTTTCCTATAAAGTCACCTCCACCCATCGTATCTAGAAGTTGCTTACTCTCTTGAGAACACCCCATGTAGAAGTAATTGATCCTTAGATACAACGGAAAGTAGTGATGAGGAACCGACATAAGCAAGTCTTTGTACCATTCCCAATATTTATGAAAAGTCTCCCCATCCCTTTGCTTAAAGTTTTGGATTTGATCCATAAGCAACTTCGTTCGGCTAGCTGGAAAGAACTTGGTAGTGAAGGTATCTTGAACTTCTTCCCAATTATGCAATGACTGAGGCTTTAGAGAACTAAACCATTGCTTTGCCTTGTCCTTTAGAGTGAACGAAAATAGCTTAAGGCGAGCTTGATCGAGTTGACCCTGAACTGTGACAAAGGAATGCAGAATAGTCTCGAATTCACAGATATGAGAATAGGGATCCTCTAACTCTCGCTCTCGAAATTCTGAAACCACCCGGAGATACTCAGCCTTGAAATCAAAGGTATTCCCAGCAGTAGGTGTCGGTATAACTATAAGCGATACTTGAGGAGCCCTTTCTGGATTAAGATATTCACGCAAAGTACGAATTGCAGCTTCTTCGGCCATTGGGCCTTGCGACGATGAACTAACTTGCGAGGAGGAGAATGTGCGGAATATGCCCGAGTGATACTCCGAATTTTAGGCGGAGACGAAGACCGATGAAGCCGATTTGAAATAGGGCTTCGGTACACAGGCATAAACTAAACTACTAACTAACTAACTACCAGACTAAAGGGGCTAAGCCGCCACCTCATCTCAGCAACAAGATATGCGAGGGGTTAAGCCACCACCTCGGCTAAGCAATGCAATCAACTAAGCAAACTACAAAAACTAGAAACAAACTTGATATTTAGCTTAGCTTCGTTACACCTCAGGTTATGATATGAATATCGGTTAGAGGTATCCACTAAGCTAAATATGAGCTAACAAACATAAGCTACTTAAGTTACTACTAAACCTAGACGAAAGCAGGATACTTACAGCGGTTTGTCGAACCTCCACGAAAGCCATAATAAGATAATCCTCAGCAATGGCGCCAAAAGTGTTTCATTCGTCGATATATATCAAACGATCACCCCAAGCGTAGGGCTAATAACGACCTTTGAAGCATAGTAATCCGAAAGACCGGGATCGTACCCAAAAGAATATCATCATGGCAATATTGGATTTATAGATGTAAGGATTGTGGCCTTGAAGCGGCTAACTTTGAAGTGTATTTTGAAGTGAACTAAATGTGTGATAAAAGTGCGGTTTGAAAACAATTTAAACTAAGCGGCTAGGTCTAGGGGATTTCAACACCCATAACTTAAATCAATCAACTATCTCCCTGATTACTCGGGTTGAGATACACGTCAACGATCTCCCAACCCGGAGGATTTATCAATAAGCCCATCTACTAGAAAAGGAGTCGAGATTCCAAGCGAGTTCTAGTATTCATCTAGCAACGCAAGGGATAACAGAGCTCTAATCATCTATGCGTGGCAAGTAGGCTCGCTCTTACCTACACATGATCAAAGAGGTTAACACCACCAAGATTTGATAGACAAATACGAACTACCTTGATTTCTCAACTAACAATACAAAAAGCATGTTTAATTCAAATCATGGAGTGCTAATCACCCCATGACCAAGCCTAATTTACTACTCACTCATGCTAGAAATTGAATCAACAAAGCTGAATATTGAAAACATGACGGAATTCAAATTAAACTAGATATTAAGATAGATCAAGAGTATAGCTACAACTTTAATGAAGAGTAAAACAGCAAACAACAACTAATTAAGGAATGAAATGAAGGATTTAGTCAAGAACAATAAAGAACAATGAAGAACACTAATAAGAGTGAACAACAAGTAAAGAAAATCCTACTTAGATCTAAAAAGTGCAGTAAAATCTAGTGTATATCCAGATATTGTGACATAATGGGGTATTTATACAAGCTCACAATCATACACAGAATATCCCAAAAATTCCCTAAAAATCCGCTTTGAAGGCACTCGGTATCGATACTGAGAAACCTTGTATCAATACCGGATCTCTTTCATACATTTCTACTGGGCCGCAAAACCATCTGGTATTGATACGGAGAAACCTCGTATCGATACGCAATGGCAACTGGTAATTCCCAGACTCTCTGTTTTAAAATGGTATCGATACGACGATTCTCAGTATCGATACCGCCTTCAAATACTTGGGCGCTTCAGCTTCCGGCCTCCGGCTTGACTTCCAACGTCCTTGGCCACCCATCGGGTCTTCAATGCTTGATTCTTGGCCCCCGATGGCTTCATTCCTTGGTCACCTTTGAGTTTTGGACGCCTCCGGCTTGGTTTAAGACTCCCTTATTAAGCGGTTTTCCTACAAAAGAGAGTAAACATGCCCTACGTGCAATATCAAATAAAAAGCTAGATTAACTAAATATACAGCAGTAAAACTAAGGACTTAAGCACCAAGAATATGCATTATTGGATGCTTATCAGCAACTTTCTCTGCGACCTACTTGAGAAAGCATCTATTTAGGGTCTTTTTGAACTCAAAAATATAATAATAACTTGGAGAGATTAATCACATAATAAATATGTTAAGGAAAGCAATAAGTCATATAAAATTAGAAAAATGTGTTTTAGTAAAATACTTCCTATGGAAGATAAGTTAGGTGGTAAAATATAATTCGGCCCACTCCATTGAGATTTTGGTAAATACAAAGTGATGCTTGCCTTTTTTGTCATCAACATGTTTCGGATCACAAAAATCCAAGTCACATTGAGATTTAGAACAACTTCCATGGGCAAAAATGTGGGCATTGAGCATGCATTAAAAAAACAATTGGCAAAAAATACCACAAAGGGCTCAGAGAAGGAAGAATTGAACCAGTTTAAATTACAGAGATTAGGCATGATCGTCGCTCCTCAACACTACCCAACATCCTATATGAGTTTATAAACTAACTAAAAGAGATTACCTCTAAAACAGGGGAAAATCTAGGATATACACCACCATCATATATTAAACAGGGGAATATCTTCAACAACTACACTTTTCCTAGCTGAATTGATCTAGAAGCCACAAAAACCCCATATGAATTTCTTATCTATTTCATGGCATCTTAGAAAGACGGGCATTGAACAAATTTCTACGTACAATCTGCCTACTTAGCAAAGAGTAAAAAGACAAACCAAAGCATTTAAATTCATCGGTTCAACCAATAGATGATATTAGTTTGCCTCGCGTACATAGGCATCTGGAAAATTCTATTTTACCAAGCTCACTAATTCCTCATACTACCCTTTTCAAACTAATTAAGGTACCAAACATTTGATTGTTTAAGGTTCCATGTCTCTATGTAACTGAACCATTTCCCACAAACTCAATTCTATGAATCATTCATCTTTCTTTAGATAACTTCACGAGATCCACAAGACATTTAGGCTATGATACACGGATACGGATACAGACACGGACATAGGGACACGGGAATTCTAAAAAATTGGAGACACGGACACGGCAGAGGACACGCCACGTGTATATTTAATTATATATATATATATATATATATACACACACACACACACACACACACTCAGCTTCTAATGAGGACGCCCTCATTTTAAGAAAATGCGGACGTTTGGCCTCAGCCGTTGGATCTCATCCAACGGCCCAGATTTTAAAAGGGCATTCGCGGGTCATTCGCGGGTAAGAATAGGGCGTGGGTCGGGTTAAGTGCTTCCAGGTTCCACACGCGGGTTAGAATCCTTCCCCAGCTTCTTCGGTACGCTTCATTTTGAATCTCACGCCTGCGGGAGAAGAGAGAGAAGAAGAACAGAGGAGAAACGCGAAGAAACGAGGAACAACGAAGAAGAAGAAGAAGATCGATCGGTATATCTCTTTCTCTTTCTCTCTCCCTCTCTCTCTCTCGCTGACTGTCTCTCTCTCGATGACGCTCTCTATCTCTGTGAACGACTAGGGTTTTGTACTTCTCTTTAAAGACGAAGAACGAAGAACAAATCCACAGAAGAAGATGACGACGACGCACCAAGGTCGATTTCTCTCTCTCTCTCTCTCTCTCTCTCTCTCTCTGTGCTGGTTCGACGATTAAAAAATTAGGGCTTTTTGTCGATTCGAACCAGATAGGGCTTTTCATGAACGACTACAAAATTAGGGCTTTTTTTTTTAATTTCGAGTTAGGGTGATGATGATGAGAGTAACTCACATTTGGAGGAATATGTTTGTACACACCGGAATTTTTTTTTTCCCAGTTTGCTTGTTTTTTTTTCTTCTCCACTGAATCATGAATACACGCTCTTGGCTTACCTTTTTCATGTCACACAGCTTCTTATGACCCGAACTCAAAAGTTCTTCCACAAATTCTGTTCCATCCTCAGTTATCATGGCCTCATCAATTAAAGTAGAAGCAAGTTCGAAGAGTCTATTTCGTTGCTCTAACAAAGACGTGTCACATATTTCTTTCATTCCCGAACCCAAGTCATCTCTAACTCGCATCGCCTTCGCTGATTTTGTCCACCTCCGCAAGATGTATTCATTAGGCAAATCATCAATTTGCATTCTAGAAAAGTAAGCCAACATGTGCCGACAAGGAATTCCGCCACACTCAAACATCTTGCAACTACAACTAACATGGTTTGATGACTTATCTACCACAACCTCACGAACCCTTGAACCACTCCCCTTTATCCTATGAACGGCGTACACAGCCTGATGTTCATCCTCATTTGATGCCATCACCTTATAAGAAGTATTTTGAAAGAGCTCATCTTGAAACATGTGAAATATCTCAATTGTATAAAATTGACTCATTGTTTCCTCCATGGGGTACATAGATTTCAAGATTGGCCTCTCATTCACATCTTTATGGTCCTTGTCCAACTCCTTATGCCGTATATGTGCAAGTGCCCTCTCAAATCGCGTCACAAATTCCAACAATGAATTTTCTTTAGACACGTACCTTTTGAAGAATGAATGAGTAATTTCGGCTCTTTGACTACTAGTCATGTGAGCAGAAAAAATGTGTCTCACGTATGCGGGAACCCATCTCTCACGAATTTCGTATAAGTTTTGTAACCAATCATTGCCGGATAAGTTAGATTTTTGTACCACTTCTGCCCATCCAGCCTCAAACTGTTCAGGAGTCTCGGAATTACATATACAATTCTTAAATTCCTCATAATGTTCTTTGTAGGCTAATGCACTTATTCTTTCAGAAAACTTATTTGTGATGTGCCACATGCAATACCTATGAAGCGTATTCGGAAGAACACTAGCAATTGCTTTTGTCATTGCAAGATCCTGATCAGTTATGATCATTTTGGGAGGGCCTGCAGGCATTGCTTTCAACCATTCCTTGAAAAGCCACTCAAAAGTCTCAGCTGTTTCATCACATAGGAATGCACACCCAAAAAGAGTAGTCTGTCTAAGGTGATTAACCCCTAAAATAGGTGCAAAAATCATAGAATAACAGTTTGTGTTATACGTCGTGTCAAACACCACAATGTCCCCAAAATACTGGTACGACTTTCTAGCGGTTGCATCCGCCCAAAAACAATGTGTCATCCTATCCTCCTCATCTTTCTCGATTGTAAAAATAAAACCATCATTCTTTGCTTTTTCAGATTGAAAATACTCGTATAGCAAATTGGCATCATGTCCGTCTACCACCATCCTCTTATCCCTTTTGTAATTATAAAGATCTTGTTGTGAGCATCCAACATTTTCAAGACCTCCCGATTCCAACTCAAATATAGTCATTTGTTGACAAGTTGGCACATTTGCTGCTGACAATTGTTCTACTAAAGCTTTTTTGGCAGTTGACACCTTACGATGGGATCGAAGCAAATGTGTCCTCCTCGGAGATGTAAGTGAGTGATTATGACCCTCGTAAAATTGGGAAACAACATACTTTTCAGCCTTCCTCACAACAGCCAATCTTGCATGACAATTCTCTCTAGTTACCCCCCGACGCCGTTTCCTTGGTTGAGTACTTTTTTGGACCGGCAACCCTTGTTTGAAACAACAAAACTCCTTCCTAACGGTTACATTTACATTTCCATCGACTGTACTCTTTCTGCTAGAATGTGATCGGGTACCAAATCCACCTTCTCTACCATAACGATTGTAAAATTCCTTCGCTTCCTTTAAACTATCAAACTCTTGATTAATTTTGGGTATGAGTTCATTCTTAACTTGGGGAGTGTAAAGTAGTTGTGAAGAATTCGCAGATGATTTACACCGCATACTACAATCGAAAAGAAAAAATAATATGGACACTGTTAGCATACTACAATCCTAATTTTTTAACCCGAGGAGGGAGGGAGAGAGACAGACCTTGGTTGTTGGATGGTCGGTGGTGGTATAACACTTTCTTCTTGTCGATCAGTCTCCATATCTAGTCGGGGAAAAAAATAGACATGAGCAGATTTTCAAATCAGTTCGAAAATTCTGATTTTCTCAAACAAACCAGTGAACAGATTATGTGACCCTATTGTTACCACTTAAACGTTTATTTCTAACTATTCAAGGTGCACTAAAACCACCCCCTGTATGTATTCATGATTCCGTGGAGAAGAAAAAAAAACAAGCAAACTGGGAAAAAAATAAATTCCGGTGTGTACAAACATATTCCTCCAAATGTGAGTCACTCTCATCATCATCACCCTAACTCGAAATTAAAAAAAAAAAAAACCCTAATTTTGTAGTCGTTCATGAAAAGCCCTATCTGGTTCGAATCGACAAAAAGCCCTAATTTTTTAATCGTCGAACCAGCACAGAGAGAGAGAGAGAGAAATCGACCTTGGTGCGTCATCGTCATCTTCTTCTGTGGATTTGTTCTTCGTTCTTCGTCTTTAAAGAGAAGTACAAAACCCTAGTCGTTCACAGAGATAGAGAGCGTCATCGAGAGAGAGACAGTCAGCGAGAGAGAGAGGGAGAGAGAAAGAGAAAGAGAGATACCAATCGATCTTCTTCTTCTTCGTTGTTCCTCGTTTCTTCGCGTTTCTCCTCTGTTCTTCTTCTCTCTCTTCTCCCGCAGGCATGAGATTCAAAATGAAGCGTATCGAAGAAGCTGGGGAAGGATTCTAACCCACGTGTGGAACCCGGAAGCACTTAACCCGACCCACGCCCTATTCTTACCCGCGAATGCCCTTTTAAAATTTGAGCCGTTGGATGAGATCCAACAGCTGAGGCCAAACGGCCGCATTTTCTTAAAATGAGGGCGTCCTCATTAGAAGCTGAGTGTGTGTGTGTGTGTGTGTGTGTGTGTAACAACCCGTAATTTCTAATTAATAAAAATATTAAAAAGTATTAATAATTCTAATAATACTATTTTCCTTATTAGATAATATTAGATAATTACAAAAAATAATTATCCTATCATAATTATCTCTTTTATATTTTTTTTCAGTTGCATACATACATGCAAACTCTTCCATCTCTCCATCTCCTATTCTTACTCGATCTCTACCACTCCCCTGACCATATTTTCGTCCATATTCCGTCCCCATCGAAACCCGAGAATTTGAAACCTTCTCGAATACGAATTATTCACCCTCATCGAAAATTCTCTTATAAATAACCCTTCAGCCCGACCCTAGGGTTCACCACGAATTTATTCATATCCTACCAGTCCAGAAAAGAGAGAGAATTCCAAAGAAAGTCGGACTCCAATCCATGGAGTTTTAGAGAGAGAAAGTGAGAGAGAGAAAAGTGGGTTTGCGCTCTAGAACCCCCCGAGATCCGAATTCATCATTCCAATCATCTCCTGCAATCCCAAGCATCCACAAGCATCGTCCAATTCGAGCCCAAGGTCCCCCGTTCGTCCAAACCGAAGTCGTCTTCTCCAAAAGTTCAAGTTTCGTTTTAAATCAATTCAATCCGAGTCGAGGTATTATAATCCTATCCAAACACTCCTCTAAGTATATTAAGTGTTTTTAAGCCTAACCCTATGCTCCAATTGAACCCATGCATCAAAACCGAGCCGAAATAAAATAAAAATAAAAAAAACAGTCGCGACCTTGCGGCCGCGACCTTCGGGCAGCCCAGCCGCAAGAACCAGAGAAACTTACCTTGCGGCAGCAAGGTCAAACTAGTCAAACCTTGCGGCATTTGTTGTTTTGCTTCGAATCGACTTTGCGACCTTCCGAATATCGTTTTCGACCCCCGATCTATTTTTCCTAGACTTCTAACACTTCAAAGATCATAACTTGTTAATGTCATATTTTTTTTTATTTTATTATCTATTTATTAGTTATTTATTTGATTTCTTGTAAAAGTTTACAAACGAAAAATCTTTGCAACCTTATAAACCATTTTATTAATTCCTGAAATATTTTTTTTAGATTCTTTACATTCCAAAGATGATATGTTGTTAGCCTCAACTTATTTTATTTATTAAATAATTTATTACCTATTTATTTTACTTTTGACAACTTTAAAAATCGTTTTCATTTTTTTTAATAATCTCACGACCCTCCGGACTCGATTTTGACACTCGATCCCACTGTATAGAATCATAGGAATCTTTTTAAGGTCATGCTAATTATTTCTAATGTTATTATTTATTTATTGTGTTTATTATGATCTTTAATCAATTTGTTTTCCTAATTAAAAATTTATACAAACCTAGATTATATTCTTTTTATTAAAACTTTTATTTAATAAAATTTCCTTGCTTTATTAATAACTTATTGATCATACAGGACTAAGGGCAACGGCCCATTCATAAAAGGATATGTGATTTTATGCATATTGTTTATTTCAATTATTATTCTGATTGCCTGTTTATTATTTCAACTTCTGATTGATCTGTTTAGATTGGACCCTAGAGACATGGGGTGGTATGCGAAATAGAAATCACTTAAACGATGTTAGTTAATGGGTGAATTGGAAAGGTTTTTGTTTTAAATTGCCTGTCGGCGTGATTTTGAAATATGATGAGATTGTAATGAGAATCGAGAGTCCTGGCGAGAGACCAGTGGAAATTTGAGAGTCCTGGCGAGAGTCCAGTGGAACATCGAGAGTCCTGGCGAGAGACCAGTGGAAATTTGAGAGTCCTGGCGAAAGTCCAGTGGAACATCGAGAGTCCTGGCGAGAGACCAGTGGAAATTTGAGAGTCCTGGCGAGAGTCCAGTGGAACATCGAGAGTCCTGGCGAGAGACCAGTGGAAATTTGAGAGTCCTGGCGAGAGTCCAGTGGAACATCGAGAGTCCTGGCGAGAGTCCAGTGGTAATTTGAGAGTCCTGGCGAGAGTCCAGTGGTAAATTGATAGACTGGCGAGAGTCCAGTGATGATTGTGAAATGGTTGTTAAGTGGTATATAAGATAGCCGAACCCTAGTTATGATGCAGGCATGATAAGCTTTCCCCTTGTTGTAGTTATTGGGGTGCACACTCGGTATATAACTTAGGTGTACCTGCTACAGCAAAGGGAAGTGAATTCATGGGAATGAGCATGGCTAGCGGTTGAGGGAGGAGGATCTCGTGGATGAGATCTTAGATTACACGACAGGATAATGGATAGTAATAAATCAACTCATATGAAATATCTTTGTTTTACTTATTCGTACCATATTTATCCTGTTGATTGCTAACTGTAAAGTAAGAGGGGTAGTTGGGTTAGATTATTCTACTGGGTGATTTATCACTCACGGATACGTCTGTATCCTAGTAAATCGATTGCTTCGGCGATCAATTTGCCAGAAGATGCAGGATTCAATAGAGAGGACCCCATGATGGTACAATTCCAAGGAGAGGCACAAAATCCCGAAGGCGAGCAGTTCTATGCCGAAGAGAATCCAGAAGTGGGAGTTGAACCCGAGTACGCTTGGGATCCGTATCAGACCTAGAAGTTGGCTCTTTTACTTTATCTATTTTATTGCTTCAAAGACGATCATTAGGATTTTCCAGTGGTTTGTAATAAATGAATCTCTATGTTGAGAATTCTGTTTTTGGATTTAAACTTTAATTTAGTAAATTTTCAGAAATTATTATTTAAATACTTTCGATTTTAACTCCGAAAATCGGGGCGTTACAGTGTGTGTGTGTGTATATATATATATATATTCCATTTTTTCCAATGTTTAACTGGCAAAATAAATGAAGCATCCATAGTTCCAACACCTTTCAAACAAAAGTACAAAACAAAGCATCCATAAGTTCAATACAATTATACAACCCAATTGAAAACAAAACATCCATAGTTCCATAATAACAAGCCAAGGAAACAAACAACTAAGCAACTAATATTGGACACGCCACGTGGCGTGTCTGACACGTGTCCGAGAGGTGTCCCCTTTTAAAAATTAAATTAAAATATTGGACACGCCACGTGGCGTGTCTGACACGTGTCCAAGAGGTGTCCCCCCGTGTCCGGACACGGCGGTACGTTGCCCTCTAAAGGTGTTGGTGCATCACAGCATTTAAGCAGAGATTCGAGCTTGACTTGCACTATGAGGTAGAATACCATAAGCCCCAAGAACAAAGTACCCACGGGAAAGAATCATAGAGCTCTAACCATGACTATAGTAATTGCATTACCTAACGTGTTGTGACAAATTGCATTTCTGCAGAATTCCTGGTTAAGTGTTGAGGTTAGAGAAAGTAAGCTAGCAAGTTTACTTGTTAAATCATTTGTCATCAAATGAGGACGATTATTTCTGTTATGACCACCAATCAAACCAAACACACACAACGTACTCAAATTGAGAGGAAAAATTCCAACTTGTATTTATCATGAAACACACTCATGAAAAATACCGCTCTCTATCTCTCTCACTCTGGTACTCTCACTAGGATCTCTCTCATTTTCTTCACAACTTGCCACAGCCTCTTGTCACGACTCAAGCAATTTGACAAATACTTGACATGCTTCCCACCAAGACAATGAGGTTTTTCTGGAACAGTTTAGAGTTTCGTAGAAGGACTTCGGATTGGTGATGTGTAGAGAGCACCGTGCTGCGCACTTCCAATCTGTCGAATCGTGCATCCGACGGCTCGGATCTCATTTCGGTAATCAACGATCGAGAGTCATTCATTGCCGAGATGAGTACCGAGCCTCGGATGCACGATTCAACGACTCGGAGGTGCGCAGCATGATCCTGCGCACACCTCTGCAGAGCACCATCCCCCAATTCAATGTTGAAACCCTAGAGGATTCTAGAGAACTTCTAGAACCATCTCTCCAGAATAATCTAGAAGGTTGTACATAAACCTAGACTTGTGTAAATAATTGTAGAGAATTCTAGAGTAGAGTAGTTGAGAAACTCTTAGAGTATGTTCTAGACTTTTCTCTTGATGTATAAATAGGTGAGTGTCTCATTTGCCCAAATCACTAGAAAGCTTTGAACTCAAGTTCACAGTGAAAGCTCTTTATCTTTCTACGAACTTCTCACTTCCTTACTCTTTCATCTTTCAGCTTACTTAGGTGCAAGTCAAGGCGGGCATAACATCTAAGGCCGCACGGTTGGCTAAGGAAATTTGTGGAGTTGTCGATCAAGATCTGGTCGAGGAGAGTGGCTTACTTAGGTGCAACACAAGGCGGCCATAACATCTAAGGCCGCACGGTTGGCTTAGGAAATTTGTGGAGTTGTCGATCAAGATCTGGTCACCTCTCCTGAGCCATTGGTTCAGTTGATGGGTTCTCCTAACCCTTCGTTTGACCTACACAGGGAATGCACAACTGAAGGTCAATCCGACCAACCACCGAAATAACCCTCCAACGAGCAAGTCAAAAAATACAAGAGCAAGATCTAATCTTCAGTGCTATGTCTGCATAAATCTTGCTCAATTCGTGAAGTACCAGCGCCTGGGTGGAGAGATCAAGAGCATGCTCGAAATTTCCATCCATGAACTCAATTATAGCCTGGTTTTCAAGGTCTGAAGCCATTAGAGCGGTAGCCATTGGTGAACCCGATGTGAACTAACCAATCATCAAGGTTGCTACGGAACTTATGGAATAATTAAGGGCAATGGCAATCCAAATACATAGACAAAATATATTATGGTAATTGGCTACATGCATTTGATTTTTCAACATAACAGAGTATCCATACGGCGTAACGCGACAATCCCCAAGAGGATCACCAATAGCTATTACACAAGAAGCAACAGAAAAAATTAGTATGTTAAATTGAATTGATGCAGAATAAGGCACAAGAATCTATTATTACGCATTTTAAGATTGGTTTTTTTTTTTTTTCCAGCAACTCAGTTAAAGGTACTAGTTGAAACAAGGAGAGGGAGAGGGGGAAGTTTATCAGATCTCATCACTTATACCAAAGGCAAATTCCTTATCTAGTATCAAAGCAATACGTTGTGTGTATATGCGAACAAGTCTCTACAAGTTTTCACAAGCTAACTCTACAAATGGGAGAGGAGATTATTGAAAGAGATCAAGAGGGAGAGACCTTCGTGGCTAGGGTAATAGCGTCAGAGTTTGTAGAAGCCGGAGGTGGTGGGTGGTAGCCCCTGGATTTTTTTTTTTTTTTTTAAAAAGCAAAACGACGTCGCCCAAATTACTGACGTCATGATTGGTATATCGAGGGGCCATTTTACCAACATTTCTGTTTAGGCATTTTTTTCTTACTTTTTAAATTCTTTAAGATTCACTTTAACGGGAGGCTCCGGCAACGAGCGGTAGTCCTCTCTCTCTCTCTCTCTCTCTCTCTCTCTCTCTCTCTCTCTCTCTCTCTCGCTCGCTCTCCCCCCAGAGGCGGCTCCAATGTAGGATCAGGTGGGTCACGTGACCCACCTGGAGAAGTAATAAATAATATATATGTCGACATATGTAACAAGTTGGTGTGTGCTTCAGTGGTTTGGCACTAGTGCAATGAAGATGTGGGAGCACCATGTAGGACATGCCACATAGTACTCCGGAAGTATTGAATAATTTTCCAAATTTCACTGACCTTCCCTGGGTTTCTAACAAATTCAGCTACATCCCTTGTGGTTTCTGAAAATGCACTGACCTCCCTTACTTTACAAAATAATTCCTGGATTCCCCCCTCATCAGAATGATGAAGATGCCGTCACTTTTGATGGTTAGAAGACTAAAATGCCCTCATTATATAATGATAGTAAAATACTTCTTCCCAAACGAAAAAAAAAAAACCCAAAAAATTTAGCGGAACAAGGCCTAATTGGACACACTGTTTTACCTTTTTCTACTAACAAATGCCTATTTCTTATAAATAAAAAAAGAAAGGTTACTTATTAAGTATTGAAGAAAGAAATTTACTATTGTACAATTAAAATGAATTCACGTCATTTTTCCTGAAAATACGTTTCTCATGCAATATTCCTGGCAACTAAACCGCACCTGACTGACAAATTAATGTTCTTTGGTTTATATTTTTTTGCAGTGTGATCGGAGCAATTGTAATTGTGGTGGGTTTCTACGGAGTGATATGGGCACAATCAACAGAAGAGGAAAACGAAAGCCATGGAGTTGATGATGATCGGCTGCCTTCATCCTCAGACATGACTCTCCTGTTGCAGACTCGCATGGTTGCATAAAAGAAAGAACTTTTTAGTCACATAATCAATCAGTAGGACCATCCATTGCTGCTTCTGATTCTCGCATTAATGCGCTCACGCTATGAATATTCTCGCTCTTGAGACTTTTCTGATATTTTTAAAAAAATGCTTTCACACTGACGCATCTACGCTCACACACGTGCATTATGTGACATAGAGGAAAAATTGTATGTTGTGGCAAAATATATTCCGAAGCACTGATAAAGGTATGTTGTTGGAAAATCAGCCATTTAACAATGAAGTCCTTGGAGACAAATGTTGATGTATAATCTATGCATTGATTAATAAAAATCTTTTTTTTTTTGCCATTTAAAATAAAGACAAATGTTGTTGTAGTGTTGACCAAGCACCCAAAAATAGGCTCAATGATTCTTTTCTTTTCTTTTTTGCAAGCTAAAAAAATTTATTAATCTCTATAAAGGATTAGAAAGATTAAAAGGCACAATGATTCTTCAAATACTATTTCCTGGAAAGCACCATATTCTTCATAAGAAAACCTTATAAGACGTTTTAATTACTCGAAAAATGATGAAGCTTATGTTTTCAGATGTAGTTTATGAAACAAATACTCCCTCCGTCTCTATTTAATTGTCCATTACGATTTTACGTGCATTTTTAACGGCTTATATCTCTCGACGTATATTGCTAAAAATATGCAATATGGATCTTGTTTGATAGATCTCAATTTTTTCTATAAGACAATGATCGATTTCAAAAATATAAAACATAATATACGTCGAGAGATATAAGCCGTTGAAAATGCACGCAAAACCGTAATGGACAATTAAATAGGGATGGAGGGAGTATAAACTTCAAGACAATTTTTTTTATCTCAGGTTTGCGCCTGCCTTCCTCTTTTTCCTTTCACACTTTTGGATGAACACAGTGGCGACTCTAGAATTTTGAAACCATGGGATCATTTATAAGTACAAAATCTCTTGCCAAATCTAATTTTGTGATACAGAATATGGATCTTGAAATTGAATTTTATTGTGCAGAAATTATACTCTTACCAAATTAAATTCAAAATGGCTCAAATTAAGGCACGTTAAATGAAAAACAAATATTTATAGGAAAGTTTATGAGATAGCAAATTCTAACAAATGCCCCCGACACAAGTTAAGGTGCAATAAATATAGAATATTCTCTAATATTTAATGCCATTTTTTAAAAGAAGGCCTCAGATCTTCTGCCTCCCTTTGTCATTTCTAATTCTGAAACTTTCCAAAAACTCAACAGTAAATATTCTTAATCCATACCGCCCTTTACGATGTTCTAGGACATGACATTCTCATAGATTTTTTAGGGGGAAAAAGTAGAAGATGAGGAACAATTCCCGCCCTAACGAATTCGTAACTATGTGGGAGAGTGCTTTACACATACAAAAAGCACGTTTGTCATTCCAGTTGAACCAATTGAGATCAACATTTATGCTTTACGTAAGTCACCACGACCACCGCCAAAAGATAGGACAAAAATGAAACTGAAAACCAATTACTAGTTTCATAATAATCTCAAAAGCAGTCTGGTAAATCAAAGAACTTGTGCTTTCAATTCCAAAAGCAAGAAACTTGATCTCAAAAAGGGCTGCAAATAAATGCTGTCAAAGATCCTAAAAGTTGAATTCAACTACTGGTTTTTTTGAAAGGCAAATTTTCATTAAGAAATCCAAACGGAACAGAGATACATGAAAAAAACAGGATTACAAGGAAACGACATAAAAGCCCTCCTAAGTCTACTACAACGGGATTTCTTTGGAAAGTGACATAGTTAAGGAACAAATCAAAGAAATTTTAACTGTGTCCAATCAATATAGAAGTAAAAACGAAAGTTAAAGAAGTACTGTAATAATTAATGATACCATAAACACGGGGAAAAGAAAATAGACATTAGACAAACAAAGAACGAAAGAAAGACTTTCCATAGCGATCACCCATTTTTATTAGATGTTGGAGAATATTTCATATTTATTGCACCTTAACTTGTGCCCCAGGGCACATGTTAGCGAAACTGTTATTAGGCCATGGCCACTAAAAACCTTTGGGCCGGCCCTGTATGTGGGATTCAACTACACAGTTTTATCCCTACAATTAAATCAAGAAATAATACTTACCGATCTCAGGTGAAGCTGATTTTTTACAAGGCCCCATAAAACAATATTTTAAAATTTATGGGTATTTTTCTGAATTTTTGTGGGACTCGAAATAGGTTACACATAAAATGTAGTGTAATTATGTAGCATCTCTCTACCTTCCGCATACCATAAAACAAACATTACCTCATATATGATTCTCTTGATTTCGTTTTGATTGTAATTTATTACGGTCTGGTTTGGTTATAATTAGGATGATTTTGTTTCCATTCTCAGACTCCCTCTCCTTGTATAAATAGAGATCGATCCCATCGTATAGTTTCGTCACTGAATCCAATACAAAATTTCCCATTCTGCGTTTTGTTCTACTCATAACTAGAGTTCTCGGTCATTGCATAAAGGTTGTCTATTTGTCTTTCCCTTCTGTTTTTTTTTTCTTTCTCCTTTGTATCATTCGGAATCCTGACTTTCTTGCGGAAACTTTCATTGCCAATTAGCAACCAAATGGACACGAGCAAAAAAAGTCTTAGCGAGCAAATTGAGGAGCAGTTTAGAGAGCGAGCAGAGGTGATCAGCGAATAGATTCATAATCTTTAATTTCTTTTTGCTCAGTTATGTAATTTCTTATTATGATTACTTTCTATTTGAAGTATATGCCGTAAAAATGAACGGTTTCGGGTGTGTTATGGGCAGGCGAGGAGATGCGTTGAGGCGGGTATCAGAGCTCAAAACAATTACTTGGCTATGATGAAAGATAGTACTCCTACTACTGGAAAGAGCGCAGAGGTGAGCAAATTAAAGAGATTAATCTTGTTAATTTCTTTTTGCTCAGTTATTTCTTTTATGATTAATTTCCATTTGAAGTATACGCCGTAGAAATTAATGGTTCGGACTCTAGGAATGTAACGGAGTCGTTTATTTATTTATGTATGAATTGTTATTTAAGAGAATAATATTCACTCTATTTACTAATTTCGGTCTTTTATTTTCAACACATAGAGATCAACTAAACTTGTCAACGAATATCGAAGAAAAATCTCAATGCTCAGTTTTCACGTAAAATATTTAAATAATCTCAACTTCGATAATAACAATAACCTGCATATATGTACTGTATTTGTATCGAATTTCAATTCTAATGACATTTATCCTAATTTTGTACAAATTTTGGTTGTTTCCACTAAACTTTAAATTATGGCTGTTTCCACTAAACTTACCAACTTTTCTTGTTTCGTCTTTGTTCAAAAAAAATTAAAATTTGTGTTTTTTAGTTTTGCACCAAATTTTTATGAATTATTGGTTCGTCTCGACGAGAGTAATTGAAAAAGTAATGATTATGACATTTACACAATTTATTTTGGAAATATGACTTTTTCTTTGATATTTTTTTATTTTTATCTTCGAAATGAACCAATAATCCATAAAAGCTGGTGTAAAATTATATAACAGATGCGAATTTTTATTTGAATGAAGATAAAACAAAAAAGTTGGGTTTAGCTTACTGATAAGAAAAAAAATTCAGCAACGTGAATTCCATCAACTTTCACTCTTTCAGACGAGGGCACTATCAAATTTATTAAGCATGGGTGACTAATGAAAAGTAAGCCCAAAAATCAGTAAAGAGTATTTTTTAAAGACTGCTGAGAATAGTTTATGTGATTTTCATCGTTCGAAAGTATTTTTAATAATTTGTTAAGAGACTCTTATCAGTAAGAGTCCAATTTGAACCGCGGATCTCGGGCCGAGATGCGTTTGTTTTCTACAGCCCGGTCCAATCAACAAATATGTCACCCACTGGTTAGGGGCTTAGGGCCCATTTTAACAGAGGATTATTTAGTGTGGAGGTCCCTCGAACTGCTTCTTCTTCTCTGTTCGTCGGGTTGGTTGTTGTTCGTCGTTCGTCGGCTGCTTCTTCTCAGTTCATCAATCTCTTCTCTCTCTCTCTGTTTGAACGACAAGCAGAGAAAAGGGGGAACGAGAAAAAAAAAAATCTGGGTCTAAAATCGATCGATCTCTAGCCTTCTTCTGGTTCGAAGCAAGATGAGGTCTTCGTCGTTCTTCTCTCTCTCTCTCTCTAAACGCGAAATATTTTGAACTGGTGAAGGAGTACTATTTTAACCCGCGTGTGGGGATTTAACCCGAATGAGAGATTTGGGTCATTTTAACCCAAGAATTCCTCTTTCTTTTCCAAAAAGAAGTCCGCATTTTTTAAGTTTGAAGGCGTCCACAATAGAAGTGCACCGTATGTATGTATGTATGTATGTATATTATGCTGTAAAAAGTAGTAATGGCTTCGGGGGTGTAATGGGCAGGTCGCTGAGGCGTCGAAAAACCTTAAGTTGCAGATTGATGCTCAAAAAGACTTCATCAATAATTACTTGAACAAGTAAAGGATAGTTCTGCTGCTGGTGGATCATTTATTAGCTAGTCGACGACGAAACTCAAGTACGATGTGACGGCTGGCTCTAGGAAGGAATGTAACGGAGTTGTTTATTTTTATATTTATTTACGTATGAATTGTTTTTTATTAAGAGAATAATATATATTATTCACGTACTCTATTTACTGATTCGTCTTTTATTTGTTTTCAACACACATAATAGAGATTAAATAAACTTGTCAACTAACGAGTACGTAGAGAGAAATCTCAATGCTCAATTTTCACGTAAATATTTAAATAATCTCAACTTCAATAAGAACAATAACCTGCATATATATGTACTGTACTTGTGTCGAATTTCAATTCTAATGACATTTATCCTAATTTTGTACAAATTATGGCTGTTTTCACTAAACTTTAAGTTGCGGCCTGTACCAAATTCTTATGAATTATGGGTTCTTCTCAACGAGAGAAATCGAAAAAGTAATGATTATGACATTACACAATTTATTTTGGAAATATGACTTTTTCTTGGATATTTTTAGAAAATGCTGGTATAAAAGTCATAATTTTTTACTTTTCTGATTTTTATCTTCGATGTGAACCAATAATCTATAAAAGTTGGTGTAGAATTAACAAACGCGAATTTTTTTTTAATAAAGACAACATAAAAGTTGGGTTTAGCCTACTGATAAAAAAAAAATTCGGCAACGTGAATTCCATCGAACTTTCACTCTTTCATACGATCGCACTATCAAATTTATTAAGCATGGGTGACTAATGAAAAGTAAGCCCAAAAATCAGAGAAATTTTTGGGTGCCAGGCACGTGGCACGGCCACATGGTGCTCAAGCAGCCCATCCAGGCCATCTAAAAGTGTATTGGACGACCTAGATTGAAACTCTCTTTCTCCTCTCACCCCACCACTCTCTCTCCAAATCCGAGCCTTCCAAAACCGAAATGGACAGCCCGGATACACTGCTCAGCCAGAGGCAGCTCCACATGGAACAAACCATGGTCAATTGAACACCCTTCCATAAAAAACTTTCTTAGAATACTAATTTTGGTTTAGCTATTTTTTGAACACCCAATCGTAAAAATCTTGAACACTACCCAGCTCAAAAATATTTGAACACCCGTCCAAAAATAATTGAACACTCAGCCCACAACCCAATTACAACCCATCAATCTTGGCAATTCCTATTTGAATACCTAATACATTAGTTCAAACAAAACTCACAATCATAATAAAAGAAAGTTGAAAAAAAGAGGGAATAGAATAATCTATTGGGCCAAGTATTGTGTTTATTATTGATATCCTAAATATGTTTATTTCGTATTCATGACATTAATTGCATTAGTTTTTTTTTGGTTTGATTAGCTTATGGAATTATGGACAAGCTTAAAAAAATTCAACTATGTTCCAAAACTTCGCTAACTTTAACAATATTCCTTCGAATTCTGGTCTACTATAAAAATTCTCTAACATATCATTCTATAGAAGAGCTTATCTTCAAAAATGTCCGCTCCAACCTATTCGTCTCAATATCTTTTAACAAGGCACTAGTAGTTTAATACGTTAGTTTAACGTTAGAACAAACTATGAGATATCGTATATGACAACGGTAAAACTTTACTCTCCATTCTCAAAACATTGTTCACTACGCAATTGGAGAAAATTGAAAAAATTGAATTTTTGTTGACAAATATATAAGACTGTATTTTTTAGTTCTAATTTCGCACGGTAGATTTTTTTTTCTTTTCCAAAAGTGATTTTTTTTACTACACTATTTAATTATGCTAATATTTGAGATTTTGTACATATATTGTTGGTTAATCGATGAGCTAGTAGAGTTAAGGTAATATCTGAACACCCTATTATAGGTTTCTAGAGCCGCCACTGTGCTCAGCACCCAAAAATTTCTCCAAAAATCAGCTCTCTTCCAAGGAACCAAAACAAAGACTGCATGGGAAAAAAAATCAGAAAGCAAAAAGTACGAGGATAAAACAAGACAAGCCAATAAAGACCAATTAAGAATCAAAATTCTGTTTAATTAGGAGGTTTTTTTTTTTTTTAGACTGCTGAGAACAGTTTATGTGATTTTCGTCGTTTGAAAGTATTTTTAACAAATTAAATTTGTTAGGGAAAATGACGGTCAATAACGTGTTTTGATAATTAATATCCTCCAAGGTCATGATGAGAACATTTGTTAATGCTGAAAATGTCATTAGCAGGTATAAATTATCAAAACACGTCTTGGGCCATCATTTTCCCTATTTGTTAAGAGACACTTATCGGTAAGAGTCCAATTTGAATCACGGATCTCGGGCCGAGATGCAATTGTTTCCTGCAGCCCAATCAACAAATATATCACCCACTGGTTAGGGGCTTAGGGCCCATTTTAACAGAGATTATTTAGTGTGGAGGTCCCTCGAACTCCATTACTACCACACATTATCATGGGACACGTACACTTTTAAGCTTTGTTTGAAACTTGTGAAAATTTAAGAAGAAAAATGAAGGTATGGTTAAAAAAGTTTATTGATTTGGTGAGAAAGATAAAAGAAAATTATAAAAAAAATCTAAATTTGTGCACAATACAATTTTGATCTTATTTTTCTCCAATTTTTATTTCTCCTCAAGTTCCACACGCACCGTTAGTCTAGGCGCAGACAACAATGATAGGAGAGTGAAACACTCATGTATAAGGAAAGCCAATCAAAAGAAGAGGAAAAGGAAAGCCATGGAGTTGATTGGCTGCCTTCACATAATCTTTGATTGTCACTCTTAATTCTCGTTCTATTTGCGCTCACAATTCTCACTTTAACGAATTACAGTAATTTGTGATATTTTTAAAGAATACTTTCATGCTGACGTTCACTCTCACACCCACATATTATGTAACGACGTTCTCGCTCACACCCACATATTATGTAACTCAGATAAAGAATTGTATATTGTGGCAAAATATATTCAGAAGCATCGGAAAAAAGCGTAGTGTGGGAAAATCAGCCATGGTGATGGTGAGAATAACTTTTACGTAGGTTTCCGTAAACGGAGGCCCAATCTCGCGCGTTCAAAAGTGTTCTGGATTGTTCAGATTAAAAATCAATTTTGACAAGTCATAATTTAATTAAAAACACAACTCAACCATTGATTGTCGAAATGAACTGTTGAGATTATGCAGAACCGTGAATACTCCGTGAATAAGTTTCTCAGTGATGGTAATTTTCCATGGAAAATTCTAAAATCAACCCAACGGGTTGACAATAATAAGTGTGTAAATGTGTATTAAAAGGTGCAAAAAGTATACAAAATTACGTGTTTTGCTTATTGTCTAGTGTACTTATTGTCAGCCCAGTAGCAAGACCGATTTTCCATTTCAACCGTGTGAAACTCGGAGAGAGGGAGACAATCGAGAAAAGGAAGAGAGAGAGAGAGAGAGAGAGAGAGAGATGGGGTTGAAGCCCCATTTGATGGAACTGTTGCCATTCGCAGCCATGGTGATGGTAGAGTGCTTGGATGTGGGGCTAACCACCCTGAGCAAAGCAGCCATGTCCAAAGGAATGAGCCACTTTGTCTTTGTTGTTTACTCAAACGCCATTGCCACTCTCATCCTCCTCCCTTCTGCTTTCCTCTTCCACAGGTGGGTATCTACCCTCTTTCCCCTTAATTATTTTACTTCCAAAATCTCACTTCTAATTTAGTTCCTTGTCACTTGCAGAACAAAGAGACCTCCGCTGACGTTCTCTCTCCTCTGCAAATTCTTCCTCCTCGGCCTTGTTGGGTATGTAGTTTTGTCCTCAACACCTTCAATTCAATGAGTCCAAAACTGGGTTCTGTCCCTTTGTGAAGGAAATTAATGGGTCTAGGTTTTTGTGGGGTTTTTTTTTTTTTAAACAGGATTACAGTGATGCAAAACTGTGTATTCACAGGGATAAACTATAGCTCACCCACCCTTGGATCGGCCATGAGCAATTTGGTCCCAGCTTTCACTTTCTTGCTTGCTGCTATCTTCAGGTTTTATTACTCTTTTCCTATTTTTCATTGACACACAGTAAATCGATCAGAGGATGATGGAGCACAATTTCCCAATTGATCAGACTGAGGACTAATAATTAGAAGCTATGCTGCTTGGATGCTTCAAACATATACAGTATCCCATGTTTTGTGGGATTAACTCTCCAAGTTATACCTCAACAAATTGTTGCAATGAAAGGAAAGAAATTGTCTCTCATGGATTTGCCATTCTATCTCACATCTAATATCACGAATCAAACAGGCCCTTGGGATACGACCATGTGGTTCCAAAAAGGCTAAAATCATCCAAAAATGAAGGTTTTCTACAAAAAAACATTTGCAATTATCAAACAAAACCAAACCGAGCCTTAAGTCTCACTCAATTGGGTCAGCTACTCTACATGAATCCATTTTTCTCCATTGCGATTTGTCATGTTGCATACACGCTTGAAATTGATTAACAAAAAGTGGACAAAATCAACTAATATGCAGAGTTTTTTTTTTGTCTATCAATCTTTTCCCCTCTCAGGATGGAAAAGGTAGATTTTAGAAGCTCAAGAAGTCGGGTGAAGATCATGGGGACCTTGGTTTCAATATCAGGCGCATTGGTAGTAACCCTCTACAAGGGTCCTCCAATTGGCTCCTTGCCATTTCAATCCCCATCAGTTTCCTCTGAAGACTCGTTTCCATCACAATCATCTCTCTTCAACATGTTGGCAACTGAAAGTAACTGGATTCTTGGAGGCCTTTTCCTTGCGATTGCTTGTTTATCTCTGGCTATATGTAACATTTCTCAGGTAATACTCAAACAATAGCGCTACATACTCAGAAAAGTACCCAATTTCAAATTAGCGGACCGGATCAATATTTGTTGTGAGCCACATTATAGGAATGATGAATCTATACCATATCGGATCCAAAAAAAAAAAAAACTGTACCATACACTTTGTGCTCTAGATTCATTACGAGTGTGATCCACATTGCATTATTGTTGCACCCCAAGTTTATTTTTGTCAAGTTTTTAGTAGTAAATTACATTTCTTACATTCGAAAGCACGGATCCTTTGTCCCCAAAACTTTGTGCTGTGGTTGTCCCAAACTCCCAGTGCACTACGCATTGTGGTGAAGTCTCAAATTAAAGAGTATTGAGTACAATCGTGCAAAACTTATGGTGCGTTAAGACAAGGAAGACTGAGAATCGTGTGCACAAGACACACAGACAGACAGTCCGACATAAAAATCCTTCTTCTCTAAGCAGAATTGGGTTGATCATATATAGTGCGTTAAGACAAGGGGACTGAGAATCCTACACAAGACACAGAGACAGTCAAACATATACATTATTCTTCTCAAGTGGATTGATAACATCTGAATAGTAATCTTACAGGCTGCAATACTTAAAGGGTACCCATCAGAATTGACAACAGTGGCATTCTACTGCTTGTTTGGGACAATCCAATGTGCGGCACTCTCATTATTTGCAGAAAGAAACAACCCAAATGCTTGGAAACTAAGCCCTGATATCGAGCTCATCTCAGTCATCTACTCAGTAAGTAAATTTTTCCACTGGTAGTTCTGATCTGCCAGGCATTGTCGCACCTAATCTGTAACGATTTCTTGTTTTCCACTTTTTTAGGCCGTGCTTGGAAGTGCCTTAACTTTTTCCGTCCAAACATGGTGTATACGCAAGAAAGGTCCTGTGTTTGTCGCCATGTTCAAGCCAATGGGCATTGCTATTGCTGCATTATTGGGTGCCATTTTCCTTGGTGACGCGCTTCATGTTGGAAGGTAAAAAATTCGTCCATCCCTCAACTACTACCCTTTTCTGTGGAAAAAAAGAAAGTGATCAAGTTAATTAATCAATAAATAAATAACACGTTTTCCATTCAGGGTTACTGACAGGTTACCATGTGATGAAGTTGATCTTTTCCCTTTGTTGAGAATTTTGGAAATATTTGGGTGCGATTTTGTTGTAGAAAAAGAAGGGACAATGATTTGGGTTTGGATTGTCTCCCTACTGGGCTGTTAAGTTTAAGCATTGTGTCGGCCAATTTCTGGATCTAATTTGATAATCGGACCTGTTCGCTTTTTAAACGTCATCGAGAACACCAACAATGTCAAAAACCAGATCGATTAAATGTCTAGAAACGGGATTTCGAAGGAGAATTATCTTAAACTAAAAAAGGTTGGCACACTTGACCGGAACGTTTTTTTTTTTTCTTGTGAAAACGCAATATAGATCAGAACTCATTTAACTCAATAATAATGTGTTGCTCAACTGAATTTTTGGCGAGTTCTAGAAATAAACGGTTTAATCAAAAAAGGTTGGCACACTTGATCGGAACGTTTTTTTTTTTCTTGTGAAAGCACAATATAGATCAGAACTCATTTAACTCAATAATAATGTGTTGCTCAACTGGATTTTTGGCAGAGTTCTAGAAATAAACGGTTTTGATTACTTATCTTGGCTTTCGAGACTTGAGACCATCCAAACCAGATTAGGAAATCTTTTAGTGCAAGGCACTCTGTAAGGCGTACACGGGCCATTGACAATGAATGGTTGTGAATAGTTGAGATGATTTTTAACTATGACCAGTTTTAATTGATTTTTTATCTGGACCATTGATTGATGAGATCAACGGTTGTGTGCCATCCTACACGTGCACTATACAAGGGTGCTGGGTGCACTACAGCACTCCCGGATCCCTCCAAACCCTACTTTTACTTGGAGAGGGGCGTGTTTGGATGCGGAGTCAATTTCTTTTTTTTCCCACCAGGCAGTGCAAATTTCAATGGAAAACAGGAAAAGTGCCATGGAACTGATTTTGTCTCATTTTGTTTATATGTTTCTGCAGCGTGATTGGAGCAATTGTAATTGTGGTGGGTTTCTACGGAGTGATATGGGCACAATCAAAACAAGAGGAAAACGAAAGCCATGGGGTTGATCAGCTGCCTTCATCCTCAGACACGAATCCCCTATTGCAGAATCACATGGTTGCATAGAGAGTTGTATATTGTAGAAAATCGGCCATTTTCCTGTTTAGCTTTTCTATGAATTATAACAATGAATTACGGAGTCGAATATTGTTGTACTAGTACACGGTATATAACTGTTAACCAAGTACCCAAAAATAAGGTCGACGGTTCTTCAAAGTATTTTCTGGAAACAGCAATTTTTCTAAGAAAACATTATGGAGATGTTTTAATTTCTCGAAAACCCTTCCCTCACAAAAAGTTTGAAAATAAGTCTTCAGAGTCCATGGAAAATGATGAAGGTTAGTTTATGAACACTTTGAATTTCAAGACAATTTTCTTACCTCTGGTGCACCCCTGCCTTCCTCTTTTCCATTTCGCACTTGCAGATAAACATGACATGCGACTTGGCAATGGAAATTCTATAGATTCCTAGAATATCGCAGTTTAAAAATTATCAAGCATTGGTAAGCTAACGAGACATAAGTCCAAAAATCTCGCCTCCAAAGAGCCAAAAAAAAAAAAATAGAGTGAGCAAAGAAAATCAGAAAGCAAATGCCCCAAGTTGAAGAATACAATAGCTACATATCCTCCACCCCTTCCTATGCTCCTCTCTCAATAATACTTTTAGAGGTACTTCCCACTCCCAACACCTCGTTGCTAGACAATATCTCCATAAATCTACCAACAAAATTGTTAGCTGACATGCACTCCTCGGCACTAACCTGTCTTGAAGATTTATAGAATTTGGAATGACTAGTATACCCTCTATATGAGCTTCAATATATAAGAAAATCAAAACCGGCGCAGTTGGGAGGCTGAGGAAGAAGGTTATACCGTACACCCACATGACCACCTGGTCTCACGATTTGAGATCATCTGATGTGGCAGACGGTATACAATGTGTGGTGAGGATGTCTAGTGTTGCTGCTTTGGCTGCCTTTGTTCGAAGGACCACTATCTGCAAACAAATACATACAAGGATAATGCAAGGCAAGGCAATCAAGACCAAGAATCAAAATTTTGTATAGGTAAATTGTTTCGATCAACTAAAAACCAAACAAGTTTCGAAAACATTTCCGATACGTATTTGAGAATGCGAGAAATGGCAAGTGGATTCGATTCGAAACTCTACAGAATAGTCAATATTGAATTATGATAATGTGTGTTGAAACAGCTCAAACATTCATACGGGTTCCTGGTGCTTCGGTGCATTGCGATTGAAACATTGGATATTGGGATTTTCATGAATGAAGTTTCATTTCAGTTTTATAGGAAACAGTGGATATTGGGATTTTCATGAATGAAGTTTCATTTCGGTTTTATAGGAAACAGAAAACATTTGCCTGCTTCAATTTGATGGAACAGGAATGGAATTTGGTTCCTTGATCAAGACACGATCTAATGCACGTGTGAACAAAAAGTGAGGTTGAGGTACCTGTTGGTATTCCAAATCAAATTTCAAAAACTCATCGTCACAGCTCTCCACCATGCTAGCCAAACTCTTCAGATTCTTCACAGGCTTACCATTAAAAGCATGAACCTACAAACATATGCATAATAAAAATAGATTTAGAATCATTCCTAGCATCGTGTAAATATTTTCTGCATCCATTAGCAATTCCGACCTGGGTGTTGACAATCTCCTCATATCCAATATTGATGTCCGCGACAAGAACCTTTTTAAATTGGACAAGAACAAATGTCAATACTAATGTGTACACCCTTGGGTAATAACATCAGAGATACATAAGCGTAAGAAGCAAGATGAAAAACCTGAGATATCACAACAAGCTGTTCATCTGGTGATTGGGGCATTTCATGCAAGAGTTTGTCCAACAGCTTGACTGGAGCTTCATATTCATATTCTTTACCATACTGACAACAAGATGCAAACCAAGTTGAGACAATACTTTACATTAATAAAACTTCAAAACTAAACAGGAAAAAAAAAAAAGCTGTTTGTATTTCCTGTGCAACTGTAGGGTAATCAGATAGATTTCTCTCAATGCTCATGCAAGTTTATATTAACTTTTTAAAATAAGATAAAAAATTTGAATGCAGCTGGAACCAAACATTGGCACAAATACACAGCGTAGTATCAAAGCTTTAATGCATTTTATGGCATGTTAGTATGTTACTACTTTGATGACCTCTGATATTTTGATATATCGAACATCATTTCAGAAACTTCTTTGCTCCCCTACTGTTTTTAGGTTGACATCCACAATACCCAAAGGCACATCCCAGCTACTTTATATATTTATATATAATAATACTGTATATGGAAATACATCATCAGTGAAAATATAAAATAATTTCCAACACAAAAGGAAATCTAATGACTCCAGTATTTGGTAGTGAATAGATTAGGAGAGAACTAAAGTTCCAGCAGATTCCTAACATTCACATTTGGAAAGTTTACCACTAGGAGGTCTAAAGTTGTTTGTTGCCGATCAATTAAAAAAGAACACCAATGGGTACAAAAGTCCTTCATTGTGCAACAGCAAAGGCAATCCTAAACACTATTTGGAGAAAAATTCGATCTGCAATGAAGTTTTGGAGTTGAACTTGGATTCCTAACTCAAAAGGTTTTGAAATTTTAATAAAGAAAGTAAATGCGTGCACATCGTGTTGCAAAAAATTTAAGCGGTAAGCCCATCACCAAATTACATCCTCTATTTTGTGAAATGATAAACCAGCCCATCATACCACGTGGTCTCGGTCATATCAATGCGACAACTGAAGTGGCTATTAGTTCCGTATTACTAGACAATCAAATGCCCAGGCCTCTTCAGGGGAAATCTTATGCACATTAGACAAAGCTATATCCTCTTTTGGGAATCATAAATACTGAAAAGTACAAAATGCTCATCATTTTCAAAAAAATTCCATCAAAAAAAGTTCCTATTTTTTGAAAACATCCTAGTGTTCCATAAAAAGTTGATTGTTCCTATAATATTTTCCAAAAACAGTTCTTGGAAATAGTTCACTGAACATGAAAACCTGAGTAGAAAATGGAAATAACACCAAAGAGACCATTGTTTTAACTTGTCCGGCGTTCGTTAGATCTCACCAAGATACAGCATAATCTCAAAAAAACAAAAAATGCAGATAATAGATGTGAATCTTGTGGCTGAAAAATTAAGATACATGGAATTTAACAGGAATTAATCCTTGCCACCATGTCATGCCCATATGTCAGACAAGCCGAGCTAAGCTTTGCTCAGGCTTGGCTTCTTTAATAAATAAGCTTATTGTCCAAACACAAAATTTAAAAGTCCAATGGTTACCTCAGAACGCAGATATGGAACGGATACAGTCGTAAAAACAAGCCCAGCAACAATGTAATAAGAGGGAGGTCTGCCCTTGTTGTGCGCTGGAATGAGCCTTTTGTGACTCTTTAATTTGACGTTAAATCTGAGAGTTTCAGAACTGCGAAGAACTTTAATCGCCGCAACATCTCCAGTATACTTTTGTGATACAAGATAACTAAACCCTATGCGCTCACCATGTCTAAAAGGAACTGAAAAAACAAAAGAAAGAAAGTTAATCCCAGAGCTCGGAACACATAACGATGGGGCAGAGAATTGTGGTGAATCTGACTATCTCCATTTTCAAGGTTACATATGAGAAAAAAGCCAACATAATGGGGCAACGAGAAACTTTTCCTTGTCAAGTAACACAATCGTGAAACACACCACCACACAGTAGATATCAATTCCAAATTTAAGTATAACTCAGCCAATAATTCCAGTCAAAAGGTATACTTTCATTACAACCACTGACACAGGAAAATAACTCAAAGAAAAAGTGTTGCATCTCATAGAGAAAGCTATAACAATTATGTTACAGTCAACTCAACTCATTTGAACAAGCCCATGTCCCACTTAATTTGGCTCGACTAGAACAATTTATTCTAATTGAAGCCATATTCTCAACTAAGTTTGAGGTAATCATGTCATTTCCTGTCATCTCTGTCCATAACATCTAAACACTTTTCACTCATTTTCTTCAGTTGGTGCCACTTTTTCCTAATGAATTCATTTCCCATTTTATATACTCATGCAACACCCCTTTTCAATCCCAACATTCTCCTATAGCTATACTTATTTTCTCAACTGTTTTTTCTTGATTGCCCAACATTCAGTAACATGTTACCCAGAAATGGAAAGATGGTTTTACATACCATATGCTAGATGCATAATAAGCTTACAGCTGACTCCTAAAGCACAACCATGAATTGCACTACAATTTTATCTGAAAGGAAGATTATACTAAAGAACACAGCGAACAACCATGCAATTTTATCTGAACAAACTGCCAAAAACCAATGTTGACAAATTATACAAAAGAAAACTGGTGAAAGACTAGCATAAAGTTTTACAATAATTTCTACTTAGTGGTTCGTCAATGGACATCTCTAAGTTTTCTTAATTATCTGTTACAAGGAGTTCATAAAAATGATAGCATAATTGTGTATAGAAAATTAGCAATGAACTACGTAGTCTGCAACCAAATATAATTATACGAAAGCCAATCTTACTATAACCCATTTTAGACCCCAAAGTATGATACGCAAACGGCAAATCAAATGTGATATTGGTTTCTTTCCAGGATATAATGAATATGAGATGGTTTTGTAAGAGAAGCACATACTACAATACAATGTTAAACTGTTGCCACAAATTAAGAACACCGGTCAATACCTTAGGTGCTAGAAAAGTTCCAACAGCTACAAAGTGGAAAATAGGAGATTCAAGTATTAAACAACACGAAATCACCACCAAACGTGAACTAGATTAGGTAGCACCCAGCCAACCTAGTTTTATAATCCAAGGCCAATGGAAGAGTAGACTTAAAGAAGCAGTTTTAACTTTTAAGTACTGAGCTACGCAATAATGTACAGCAATACGTATCAATTGTAGATTGCAACTCTTATAAGGCAACACAAAACCTAACCATGGTTCAAATCACAATCAAGAAGACAATCGCAGTCATGGTAATAGTGACACGCATTTAACAGCAAATGAGAATAGGAAAAGACAAATGAGATTTTCCCCAAGGGGCATCCCAGCGGCGTTCGTTACCACAATAGAGGGGCTCACATTTGAGCCTCCTACACCTGTCCATCCAAAAAATACGACAGTTGAGATCAAGAAGAAAGAATAATCTATTTATCCACCATTACCTGTTCCATCATTTGCAATATCGACCCCATCAAAGCTGAGTATAATATCTGATGGCTTCAGAACCTCAGATTCCGGAGCAGTGGGATCGATTCTTCTAATACGGACGCCCTTTTGATCAGGTTTCATTCCCATCGCCATACGCATATCGGGATTTTCCATCTTCTGCCACTCAACTCCAAGTATTGGAAATCCTAGCACATGAGACTGATTCTTATTTCGGCAAAGGAAAGAGAAGAGAGGGGAGAAGTGAAGGGCAGGGTGGGGTGGGGTGGGGTGATAAGAGCTACTTTAACAAAATATACTGTGATCACCTCAAATATATAGGTGAAATACACGAAACAGAAACCATAAGCCCCTCCACAAACTATAAAATTCAGAAGCAACTGTGAAGCATGCAGAGTGACAAAAAATTGGCCAATATCAAGGTATTCTGCTACAGTGCTACTAAATGTGGCTATATTTTGTTCTCAACTACCAGGTATAAAGTTAAACTATAAGATGACAAAAGAAGTTTATTAACCATTATTCAATTCTGCTCCGTGTTCATAGCTATTCCATCAAAACCCCACTACCAAAATACATCTTCTTGACAAGTTAAACAAACTTAATCAGAAACCTGCATTATGGGAATCCCGCTCCATATAAAAAAGATAAAACAAAAGAAAAATCCAGTTCTCCGCGCTTGATAATCTCGAAGGTAAACGTAATTTAAAACCAGAAAATAAAAAGAATCAAATTAAGCTCTTCCTTTGCCTGCTCAAAAGTACTAACTGTATTCAAATTTTATGTATAGTCACCAAATTTAATGATTTCTCCATACACCATTCATCTATCCCAATGAACTTAGAAGATGAAAAAAACCCTATTATTAATCTTATAGGAGTAACAAATAATTTACGATATGCTGATTGTATACTTACTTTATACATCACAAGCCCTATGGAGAAGCTGAAACTCTATAGAACTAGCATTGCTGCTGTCCTGCTCTTACACTTTCTCCCACTTTGTAACTTAATGATCACTTGCTTATGGGATTCAGTTCCACCAATATTCCAAGTTAATACTTATCTTTCATAAATGGATCCTTCGAGAGCTATGCATCAGGTCTCGCAAAGAAAATGCATGCATTCACCCACAAGGAAAGAACAAAGTAGAAAGGAATGTTTTTTCCACTATTAAAAAAGGTGTCAACTACAGGGAGTTTAAAAGAAGAGTTCTCTGTATGCCAATTAGGCTGGTTGAGGTGAGTTACTGATTGCTCCCTGATGTGGATGTGTTGTATAATTGTTATAAAGAATATGCAAATATCATGTGTCTAGGGGGCTTACAAAGCCTATGCGACTATTCAAACATGAGCATACAAGCATATAGGTTGATCCAGAAAAAAGAGTATAAAAGCAGATATAGGTAAGCTGTAAATGTCATTTAAGGAAAAGTTCCAAGAGTTACGACTCAATCATATCAGATTTCAACTTGATGATTCTTGACTCAAATCATGATAACTTTAGCATGAAATCATTTATGTCTGGGATCATAGGCAAGATAGCAATCCTTCTATGACCAAGAAAAGCATGAGGATGAAAGTTCGGTCCAATTTTCATTCACTTCTTCATTCAATGAAAATTATGCGAAGTTGTATAATCCACTTCACCTAATATGATCATCGGCCTAAGGATTCACACCCATTCTCTTTTGCTGATTTTGCTTTTCGCTATTTATCTCTACAATTATTTTTCACTACATTTAAACCCTTACAATCCATACATAAAAAATCGTCAAGAAGTGACCCATAAACCATTGTATGAATCTAAACAAATCTGACCCTTTCGCAAATAAGTCAAAGTATGGAAATAAACATACCTGTATATGCTCCATTCTTCTCATAGTCCTGAATGAAGTGCATGATAACTGGTGTCGGTATGACATAACCAATATTCTCCGCATCTTCGTGTTTAAGGGACTGAAAGGCAATACCAACACAATTTCCCTTGTCGTTGAAGGCAGGTCCACCAGAATTTCCAGAGTTTATGGCAGCATCTATCTGCACATGAACAGTGTCAAGAGACATAAACATTGGATGGCGGGATAGCCATAAATACAATTTTACTGGGAGGAGAAAAGGTCCAAACCTGCAAACCTAGAAGCTCAGTGGACCCATGAACATAAGAAAGAATCTCTATGCGAGAAACAACACCACTTGTCACAGAAATGGTGTCTCCTCCAATTGGGTAGCCCACAACTGTCACTGCATCTTGAAGTGCAGGCAACTCCCCAAACTGTACAGGTGACACCCCTTCCCAAAACTCATCACTCTCTACTGTAAGCAAGGCTGCAAGATGGCATACACCACAATTTTGTTGAACGAAGTGCCTCATTTTAATTTGCATGGTTAGAAATGATTATCAAGAACATAACTGCAATTGAAGTGAAAGAAATAGACCACCTGACCCTAGTCCTACATTCCAAAATCAATCATCCTTTTTGTTTAGTAACTGAGAGTTTCATTGAAAGAGCAAACAAAAACAAAGAAACAAGGTTCTACAACCAAGATTGGTATAGTACATGATTAAAGGGGAAGTTCTTCACATGGTTGAGTTGCCAACCGTTGACTCTAACATCAGAGCTGATCTTTGAAAGACTGCAGAGGGAGGTATTTGGATTCCTTGAAAGATCCTGTGATTCCTTTCCTGCCAAATGTAGTAAATAATGGCAGCCCATGCAATTTTCCTTGCTACGACAACTAAAATAACAATACCCTTGAAATTCCTAATCAATGGGCGAATAGACAGGGGATGACTAGAGACAGGACTAACCTTTGGGCTTTGGCAAAATATAAACAAGTGGCTGCTCTTAGAAGAGGAATATATGTGCAAGAGTTTCATCTTCTTGGAGCATAGAGACCAAATAGGGGAAGAGAAAATGCCCCAATTCATAGGCTTTACCTTGGTTCGCAACCCCCCTTTGATGGCCATCCTAATAAGAATGAGATGTCTTGGGATGCAGTTGCGAAACCAGAGAAGGTGGTGCCAATGAACAATGGAAGAGTGACCTCTAATAGAGTCTCGGGTAGCGGCAGCATTATGGCAGTAGGGGAACAAGTCCATTGAAGCTTGTCATTTTTGGAGCAATCAAGCTGGAAAGAGGGGTTAAGCAAAGGGGAAAAGGCCAGACCCATTGGCCATTATATAAAAAGGAAGAAACTTTTGCATCAATAGAAATCCCAGGGGAATCCACAATTCTTGATCCGAAGTAATCAAATCAAAGAGAATCTTTGTTCTAATTTGGGATTCCACTCCCTGTTAAGTTTTTGGGAGTGCCTCTCATTTCCACAAATCTGTCACTAAGAGATTGCAGTGGCCTCGTTAACAAGATTGTTGCTAAAAACAATAGATGGGCCAATAAATCCCTCTCATAAGAAGGCATGCTCCAACTCCTGAAGTCTATCTTATTTACTCCCTCCATCCCAATTTTTTAGTCCCTCGTTCCATCCTAACGGGATAATAAATTGGTTATTTTTCAATCGTTAATACTTTTTATATGCAATATGGATCTTGTTTAATAGATCTCGATTGGTAATATTGAATAAAGTTTTCAAAATCACCTAAAACCTTATAGATTACAAGATATGATCAATTGAAAAGTGGCACGGAACTCCTGAAAAGGACTAAAAAATTGGGACAGAGGGAGTATTATTCAAATCTACTGGACCTTGCACTTCATTTTGCCAAATTATGTTTGCCTTCACATAGAAAAGCTCCTTAAAAATTTTCTACAGACAGGAACAGAAACCTAAAGCCAGTCTAAAGTTGCTTGGAAATGTATCTTTTGCCTAAGAAGGAGGGGGTCTTCAAGTAAGAAGGATCAAAGACAGGAACATAGCTTCTTTTCTTAAATACACATTGTGACGTTGTGTATCTATCTGTTCTAGACTTCAATCTCTCTGGGTCAAGTGGTGCTACAAATATACCAGTAAAGAAAAATGTTTCAGGACCCTCAAAATACCTACTGATTGCTCTTGGACTTGGATATAACTTCCGCATCTTAGAACTACTGCCAGGCATTTGCTGAAGCACCTCAAGGTAATCTTAATGCAGTATCCTATCACCAATGTATACACACGTTACACGGTCTCTTCCACATGTACCAAGCCACCGTATTAAATACTCGACACCTTGGTAAGGATATATGATATGTATCCAACATAAATAACAGGGCATTCATCCAACAACATATGTCTTAATTCAAGTTTATCCGGCAACTACACACAAACTTCAAGTATTCTGAATGGCAAACGCCATCTTCAATATCACATTGAAAGTAGATGAAAATTACATAAACAAAATCAAATCTTTTTGCCGTTTGCCTACATGTCCTATATATGACTCTGACATTTCTACTTATACCCCGACACCATCACCAGAGTTAATGAAACAAATATATATATACATACACACACACATACATACATATGTATAAAGATACATACACAAATATATTCGGTTGCAATTAAGAAAGTCACAATTCACACTAACAGTTTGTATAGCAACAACAAAATGTATAACATCGCAAACAAATAAAAACATAAGCTTCTAGACATAAGAGCATCTCCAATCCATACTCTATATCTCTATTTGAGAGTATCAAATCACTCCAATCCATCCTCTCAATCCTCCTCCATTTGAGAGTATTGAATTTTGATACTCTATATTTAGAGGGTGAGAGAAAATATAGAGGACCATCTCTAAAACACTATTCACCTTTTTAAAATATATTTTTGTCCTTGTTTGCTTTTTTTACTTAATTTTTATCCTCATGAGAGTATAAAAAAAGGGTTTTTTTTCATAAAGTGATTTTAGAGACAAAAATAGAGGGTTTGTGGTTGGTGTAAACATGAATAGTAATTTCCTCTATAATCACTTTATGAGTAAAAAACATTATTTTGATACTCTCAAATGGAGTATTGGATTGGAGATGCTCTAAATATTAGGGCTGCTCAAAAAATAAGGTGAACCGTGAAACCGGTCCGGTCCGAAGCGATCCGTACCTTTTGGATTTTGTCCATGGATTAATGGTCCGGACACGGATTGAAAAATTAGAAAACCGTGACTCGCGGTTTGGTCCACGGATTTTCATTACAAAACCGTGGATTAACCGAACCGAACCGTGAGGTATTTATTTTATATAAATAATATAAATATATATATATGTATATTTATATAATAAATTGTTAGTAATGTTAACACTTTTTTCTACCAATTTTAGTATTTTATCGTAATAATGGGATATAGTGTAGATGTACATAAAATATAGGGAGCAAATCGTAGTTTTTCGTATAAATAACGGGTAACCCTAGTTGAGTTTCACTAATTCGTTTCTTTTCCAGTTCTTTTATGTTATGTACTATAATGATACAATCCTACTAATGTTTATATTCTTTTGAATTTGATTTTTGAAGTAGGCTTTTGGTAATTTATGTAACAAGTACTTTCTGGTGGTGCTAAACTTAATTCTGAATGTAACATTCTTCCCTTTTAGCGTGGGATATATGCTTGATCTTTATTTTTGCTAAAATCCGTGCACAAAACCGTAACCGATCCACGAGTCATGGATCGGATTGGAACCGAACCGTAAGACTTTTGGTCCGGACACGGATTTCATTTTTGTAAAAACCGTGACTAGCGGTTCGGTGCTTGGATTCATAAAAATCCGAACCGGACCGCGAGCAGCCCTAATAAATATCCTTCAGTTGGACTCCCAGTCCTCTTTCTCGCTCTACGCTGTTGCTGTCAGACTCTCAGTCCTCTTTCTCGCGTGAATGTTTGTAGTTTGGAATGTTTTTGAAGGACGCTGGCGCAAGCGCATTATGTGACTTTAGTTCTAGACACACATTCAGTACAATGACAATGCTAAGTGAACACAAATTTGAAAAACCTACAAAATAAACAGTACTAATAAATCTCACCTATGTCGCATTCCGTCCCAATCGCAAGAACAGTGGCCACGTACTTAGTATCAGACCCACGCTTCTTCAACTTCACCTGCGTATAATGCTCCACCGAGTGCGCATTAGTCAACACCCTCCTCCCACCGATCACAAACCCACTGCTACTCGAGCTGTACTGCCTCTTCCTCTGCCACGGCAGCGAGAAATTGGGCTCCGTGTGCGTGCAGAAGACCTTCACCACGGCGTCCATCGACGGCGCCGCCCTCGCCATCGCCACCACCGCCCCGTCGGCCGACACCGAATTGTGGGCCCCCCCGGCGGCGGTGCCGTTGTTTAGGGTTTTTTCGGGGTGGTGGTCGGGGAGTTTGCGGGGGCGGCCGCGGCGGCGATTGGCGGCGGGGTTGTTGTTGTTGTCGATGAGCTCGACGTTGGCGACGGAGAAGACGATGGCGTCGTCGTCGATGGCGGGGGAGGAGGAGGAGGTGGTGGGGGTGGTTGTTGGGAAATCTAGGGTTTCGGGGGCTTGGGGTTTGGGCTTTCGGCCTCGTTTGCGCTTGTTGTCACCCATTATGCTTGAACACTAGAGGGAAGTGTGTAGTGAGAGAAAGTTTTGCGACTTGTGGAGAGAGAGAAAGAGAGGAGTGAAATCTGTGCAGAGAAGTGAAGCTTGGCAAACGCAGCGGCAGGGGATGGGAAGATTACGCAGGGAGATGGGGGAAACTCAACGGGCAACGGTGTCGTTTGGAGAATGCTTTCGTCATCACGCATCAGCTTTATAGGGGAATAAGGCCCCGTTCCAGAAACAAGATCCATAGTGGTTGGAAAATTATTTGCGTAAGCACATGATTTTTTAGCTTAAAATTGCTTTTTTTTAAAATAAGTATTTATTTGGAGTTGCGGAACAGAGCCCTAATACAATTACACACAAATACTCACGTCGTCACATATAGGGTCCACACACACTATGAGATGAGTAATCCATGTTCGGCTAAATAAGCCAAGTGACTTATTTTTTTGTCATTATTCAAATTTTTTTTGTATTTGTTAGTTTTGTGTCAATTTTTTTGGGAATTATTGCATCTCCATGACGAGAGAAATCTAAAAAGTAAAATTTTTTTATCAAAATCCAATTTTTTTTTAAATAAAGCCGAAAAATTTGGCTTATTGGCTTATTTTTGTCTTTATTCAAAAAAATTAGGTTTCGATCGATTTTTTTTACTTTTTAGATTCCTCTCGTCATGGAAATGCAATAATCCCCAAAAAATTGACGCAAAACTTAAAAATACGGGAAAAAAAATTGAATAAGGACAAAAAAATAAGCCACTTGACTTATTTAGCAGAACAACCCTATGTGATATGCGTTCTTTGAAACTAACTGCTGTATTTGGAACTTATTTTGGTATTTTTATTTTTTTGTAACTTTTTGTTAAGCTTTTCGACGTAATTTTAGGAGTTAATCACTTAGTCGTTTGTTTCGATGAGACGAATCGGAAAAATATAAAAATATAGACCGATGTTGAAAAAATTCAAATAAAACGGCACTTAAGCTCCAAAAGAAAGTTGTTTGATACGGAGTACTTTTTTCGTCTTTACTAAACTCTTTTTTTTTGTCATAATTTTGTACTTCTTAGACTCCTCTCATCGAGACGGATGATTAATCCCAAAAAAATCATGCAAATCTTAACAAAAATTCAGAAAAGACTGACAAAACACACAAAATGAAGAAATAAGTTCAGTTTAAAAGAACTCAGCCTAAGTTTGTGTATGTAAATTTTTTGTAATTTGCGAGTGGTTGTAGAATTATTAATAATCAGTTGGAAAATTCTAAAGGGGATGATAAAGTGTGGACTCTTTAGTTTAACGCAACGACATTTGTTAGGCTACGTTTTCTTGTAAATTTACAAGTTTGACACTTATTTCGATATTTTTTGCTTTTCGTCGTAATTTTTGAGGTTAATCGTTCGTTTCGACAAGACGAATCGGAAAAGTATAAAAATATAGACGGATATTGAAAAAATTCAAATAAGACAGCACTTTAAACATATGAGACAGTTGTTTGATAATTTTATCGTCTCTAGCGAACTTTTTTTTTTTTGCTAGGATTTCCGAAACTTCTTTAGCTAGCTACCAAAAAATTTGCGTTTTCCTTAAAGGATGTTTAGGAAAGATTCATTTCAGAATTACTCTCTTGGTCACTTGTCCAGCATTGGAATTCAATATTTTAAGGAACAAGCAATTAATGCATATCTGTAATGTACCCGTATGATCTATCGACGTGATACATATAGGCAACGATTTTGAGCCTTCCATCCTCGATGCCTGGATTATCTTTGTAAAATCATGATCTACATTAAGAAAAAGACATTCAAACCATCAATATTCATGGCCTAAAAAATATGTAAAATCCATGAGCTACCAAATGGTCATTGGATAAGCTTCTTTTTAGTAGTTAAGGGGTCAAGGGCATGTACAGTGTTCATCATGTCAAGTGTCAAGATCAGTTCGACTCTTGATGGATCATCTCTCAGCTGCTGACTTGCAAATATATCAGGGGAATTTATAATGTTACTCCTCAAATTTATAATGTTATTTTTAAAGGCGAGTGCGGGTATCAATTTATTTGGGGAGTGACATTATCAATCCCTATATGGAATTGATTTTGCCACTCCCCTGTGAGTGGCATTATAAATTTAGAGGGTGGCATTATCAATTGCCATATAAAAATTACTATAAATTTTTTGATGGCAGCCAACTCAAATCTATGATAATAAAATTAAAAAAAAGTATAAAATTAAATTTGCGGAAATTTGTTGGACTTATTGCTGCAAGTGAGAAGTGTGGATGTGCCTGAAGAATTAGATTGATTCTTAACATTTACTGAAGGCCCCGTTTTGTTAAGGAAAATAACTACTTATTTTTTGAATTAAAAGTGATGTATTGTAAGAGAATGATCTGTCTCGTAAAGCGAAAAATAAGTACTTAAAAAATAAGAATCTTAACGGAACGAGACCGGCTTCATGTACCAACCACTAACGAGTTTGAGTGGTTATTTGTTGTATTTAAGTTTTTGTGTGGGTCATGTGGAGGAAAAAAAAAAAAAAAAACATCTTGTTGGCAAAAGCCTCTAACGACCCACGCCACTGCGACTGGAGGCCGGGCGGCTTGCCCATCAACTTGTAGTTTGCCCAGAAGCCAACAACCAAGCCCAAACCTACTTAGATGAAGCAGGAAGGCGTATGAATCGAGCAGGATCGAAGGCGTATGGATCGAGCGGCGACCCTTCTTCTTTGGAGAAGCGACCAAACAACCCTAGCCCTACCTACCTAAACAGCTACTGGTATCGGAGGATATACGTAGCAATAACTCTCCTCTTTTTTCTCTTTTACTTTTTGCCCTTTTTCTCCACTGGTTTTTATCTTTTGGCTTCATCAGGCTAATAATATCCCAAAATTAATCAAGTAGGCGTTACACGGAAAATGACTTCCACGAACAATACATACTACATCAATGTCAAAATGCAAAATTGATTCTCAATAGGTCTTCGGCCCAACGGCATCAAGTGTGCTTTAGGTGTCAGGAGAAATGAGTTCAAAAGCTCAACTCCTCTTTCAAGGTGCTAACCAACTATTCTAACAATATTGACTTTCGCCGATTAAAAAAAATTGCAAAATTGATTAACGAGGTGGCCAAACGGGCCCTTAGCCTATTAAATTCTCATTGGATTCTGTTGAGAAACTCTCCTAATATATTATGTCGTTGAGAAAGTGATACTGACGAGTAGACGTATACAGTATATAATTTTCTTTTTGGCAAGTCTGGTGAGTAGAGGGTTGAAATTGAATACAAACAAATATCACCAAAGTAAGGAATTATTGCAAATTTCCCCCCTCTTTTTGTACTTTTTTTTTTATAGAAAGGCCCCTCTTTTTGTACTATTCACAGTCAATGAACCTTTCTTTATAATGTTCCTTAATCTTTACTTATGCCATTGGCCTACCCCCATTTACAGTCCTCAATCATTCTGCCTACCTAGCCATTTCCTTAGCTTTAGAGATACCTTTTGATATTAGCCTTGCATTCTGTAGTAATTAGCCAATTCGGCCCCGACCGCTAAGAGAAATAAGTACTTATTTTTCAAATAAGCACTTATTTTTTGAATTAAAGACAATGTATTGTGAGATAATGACCTGCCTCGTAAAGCGAAAAATAAGTACTTAAGAAATAAGAACATTAGCGGAACGGGGCCTAAAATCATATTGAGCTTTTTATTTCTTACTCAATTTGTCATTGTGTAGGCTATATGTGTGGATTGAATTTGAGACATTGCTTTGTTTAGGAAGCAGATCACAGGAACATAGAAGGTAATCAAACAGGTTCTTTCTATTTTACCTCTACCATTTTCTCCACAAATTTAATATCCAAAGAGAATACAAATTTGAAAATTATCAGCTCGGCGCTACTATAATGTAATTACCCTCTCAGAATCTAAAATCCAAGCATAGGCCTAACTTCAAGTCTCTTATCCTTGATTGCAAGTACATCTAGCTCCAAGGATAGCTCAGTTCGGATCAGATTAGAGGTCCATTGACAGGCCTACGCAGAATTATTACCGTGAAGCAAATAAATGTGCCCCTGTTTAATGGAGGTCTTAGTGTAAACTGTAATCTAATTCTTGTTGAGGCAATCCTGATGGCTCGCCCCTAGTGCATATTTCTATTGTTTCTAGTGCCTTTTCTTTTGCTTAAAGAAAGAAAAAAGACTTAAAAGCATTTCTTTGCCTGTTTGGGTTATGAAAAAGTATCAAATTTCAACCGAAAGTTCCTTCTTTTATCCTCTTGGTGGTCCATAATTCATTAACAAATTTGGGCTGCCATTTTTTTCCCAGATCCATTTTCAAAGCAACAAGATGAAACAATTCCAAAAGCTTTGCAAATGACCAAAACAAAGAGAGAAAGAAGATAGAATGCTTTGCATTCAAGAATCAATGGCTATCCGATTCAAGGAAGGAGGCCGCCTCCGGGCGGTTTCCTGCGGGGCTAGTTTCCATCCGGCTCTGAAAAGAAACTAGAAAAATCACAAGTTGAAATAGCATATAGGTGACGACTAAAAGAATCTTGGAACTCAAAAGGACCCTATAGCTGGAGAATTATCAGTTCTTTTTGGTCCCCCAATTTTTTGAAAAACAAAACACCAAATTGTATTTTGATCTTGTATATATGCATGTTAGCCCTTTAAATCTACCAATTAATTATGTGTAACAAAACATAAACATTAGTTCTACTCAGGATCCTCTCCCTCAATTTGCAATCTCTCTAAATACTCTTATTTAAACGACACAGTATTCATGGGTTACTTTTAATTAAAGCACAGCATGGACTCATCATGTTGTACCCTAAAGAGAACTAATTTGATACTTAAAATTCAATCTACACCTACCTAGCACTTATGTTATATCCATTTCAGAACAAAATAAATCTAGTTAGATACATAAATCATCCATTAAGATTTATCGTGCGCATCATTATCAATTTATTATCTAAAATTGAAATTTTATTTTATTTTGGCTGACGTATTCCATGATTTTTTGGGATTGTATGGCTTCTGAAGGAAACAATCAAAATTTAAATGAATCTGGACGTAAAAAGTAAAAAGGACCCTAGTCCTTTTTTTTTAATCGACAAAAGATGAATTTTATGGAGTAAAACACAGGGAGAGGAGAAGGAGATCTAACAAAGAGTTGGAAAATATACCACAAGGGCAGAGCCCAAAACACCCAAAGGTCTACCAGGGTTCACAACAAAAAGACATTACAGGATAACCCAGCACCCAAATAAATCAAATAAAGCCCAAACACCCAAATCCGGCCCAAACCTGGGCCGGCCCACCCAAACCAAACCACTAAACCCTAACTACACCGGCAACCACCATTGCACAAAACACCGGAGCCCAACCTCGCCGTCAAGCCGAGCCAGCCTCTCCCAGATGTAAAGGCCGGCAGCGGAAACCAGCCTACGACAGTAAAGGCCGGAGCAGAGAGGGCCTAAGGGCCAACCACCACCATCACAACAGCAAACCCAAAACAGTCCTCTGCAACACAATCTCCATCAGCAACAACGCCATTCCAGAGCAACGAGATACCAGCCCCACGCCCAATTGAGAGCTCAGACGGCCACCGACCGGACTTCGGCACACAAAGCAAACAACCATGGGAGCCGCATCATTAGTGAAGATTTGCCATGGTTATCATTTGAATTTATGAAATAAAAGAAAACATCTATTTTAGATAAGTATTTATTTTGGCTAACATGTCCCATAATTTTTGTCATCTATATATACAAAGTTTCAGAATAGAATACGTGATATATATATTCTAAATAATTTGAGGTACACCAAATTTAAAAAAATAATAATTCAAGAGCCATCTAATATTTTTAAACTCTTCCTCCAAATTGTAAGTTTGTTGTTGCTCCGTTTCTCTAAACAGCAGAACATCTTGGTTAATTGACTTCCAAAAAAATATTTAACCTAATGCGTCTTTCTGATAAATACATACTTTCCATATATCTGCCTCCATTAATCATTTTGAGCTTCAGCAGCAAATGATTAATTCAAGCTTATGAGAAGATTCTATAATATCATTTATAATAAGATTTATTATTATTTGATTCATATTAGCGCCGTTTAAAGAACTCAATAGAGACAAACAAAATTATTATATTGCTGTCTCTACCTACCAACGGCTCGGTGAATGCATGCTTATCAAGACCAAAATAAGGGGGTGTATCTTTTAATAAGGTTAGGGGCGCGCATTGCTTTGTTGCAGCAGTAATATGCCCTATTGTAGTGTCACGACTCACAATAATTCATAGTATTACAATTCGCATAACAAATTAGGCTCATGAGAAATATACAGAATCAACTTGGAAAGATGCGACATAAGTATTTGTTTATGATTGCCATCAAAGAAATCAAAGAATTTGCAAGCCTGGAAGTATTTAGTAAAGAGTGATTTCTAACGATTTCAGGAAATTAAGTTTAGCAAGATAAGAGATATTGAACTAAGTTGATTTGGATTGAAAAGTTCAACAGTAACTTCTTTTTTTTGTCTTTATTTTAAAAAAAATCACATTTGTTAGTTTTATATCAAACTTTTGAGACTTATTGATTCGTCTCGGTGAGAGGAATCGGAAAAGTAAAAATTTTTGATTGAAACTCCTATTTTTTTTTTAAAGAGACAAAGATAAGTAAAAAAAGTTGCCTTGTTGACCTATTTTTGTTTTTATTCAAAAAATTATGAGTTTCGATCCAAATTTTTTACTTTTGCGATTCCTCTCGTCGAGACGAATCAATAAGTCACAAAAGTTTGACACAAAACAAACAAATGCAAAAAAAATTTGAATAGGGACAAAAAATATGTCACTCAACTTTTTAATCCAAACCTACCTATTCAATATTGGTTTTTCCAATTAGGTTGTCTGTTCAAATTTTACGAAGACCAAATGTTTCAACTCTTGAGATCACTAGAGGGTTTGTCCCGTCATTAACTTCAAGGCCCCGTAATTAATTGAGGTACGTGCTGAGGCCCCGTTCCGGAAAGGAAAATAAGTACTTATTTTTTAAGAAGGCAATTTCAAGCTCAAAAATCATGTGCTTATGCAAATAATTTTCCTATCAATATGGATCTTGTTTGATAGATCTCATTGAGATTTTTAATACGATGCAAAAAAAAATTGAAAAATTAATTTTCATTTACATTATTTTTGAGTTTCAAAATGTGAAATAAGTACTTATTTTTTAAGAAGGTGTTCTGGAACGGAGCCGACCCATATATTGTGTAATTAAAGAAAATATAAAAAATATTGGTTTCTCCATATGAAAACAACTGATGTAAAAACCAAATTAAACCCCACAAATGTTCAAGTCCACACCGTCCACACCTCTTATTTTTCGATCAAATTTTGATGATTCGAACCGTTCAATGTGTGCAGAACGTGTTTTTAAGAGTACTTGCGAGAAATCGGCAAAAAATATGACCGGGAAGTGTTTGATTTGTGCAGTTTTTTACTGAACCGTTCAATAAAAACTATTCGGATCAAGCCCTTCCCGATCATTTTTTTTGCCAATTTTTCGCGGGTATCCTTAAAAGCACGTTCTGGTCACATTGAGCGGCTCGGATCATCGAAATTCGATCTGAAAGAGGAGGTCCGGACGGTAAGTGGTGTGGATAGGAACCGGACTGATTAAACCCATAGCTCAACGGTCATAAGAAGTAGTAGGCCCCGTTCCAGAACACATTCTTAAAAAATAAGTATTTATTTCACATTTTCAAACTCAAAAATAGTGTAAATAAAAAAAAAATGATTTTTTTTTTGCACCGTATAAAAGATCTCATCAAGATCTTTCAAACAATATCCATATTGCATATTTTTAGATTTCAATAAACCCATTATTTTTTAGCTTGAAATTGTTTTCTTATAAAATAAGGACTTTTTTTACGTTCCGGGACGGGACCTAAATGCCACGCGCCGTCACGGGTTCGCAGGGTCAGTTTTTTAAAAGAAATATACTGTAGTACAGTAAATAAATAAATAGCAACTCTCACCAATTGCTATTAAATAATCCAACATCGACACTTCATCATCTTATTCTGAGACTATTCAATGCAAACTGCCTGTCTCCCTATCTGTCAAAACATAAATTAAATGCTCCCTCCATTCCCATTTAATAGTCTTTCTTTTGTCATTTTTTAATTGTTTAATAATTTTACAATTTATAGTAGGAGTAATATCTTATGTAATTTTAAACATATTATTTTATAGAACTAATCGAGATCTATTATACAAGATTCGGATAAAAAATTTATTTTCAATTTAAAGATATAATTAATTTTTTATCCGATTAGAATAGAACGAGAAATTATTAAATGGGAACGGAAAGAATAGTATTCATTTTCAAAAAATAAAATAAAAATGGATAGTAGTAGTATATAGAATACGAGTAATTATTCAATAGTTCAGGAGTACCGCCACGTGGTACTTTATACCACTTTACAGCCATATGTTTCTGTGTGGTCCATATACTTAGTGATAGACCTCATAAAAATGTATAGTTGTAAAGTAATCCGGAGCACCACGTAATGGTACTCCCGAACTATTGTATAATTTCACACAAAATACATCCACTCATAACAACCTCCGTTTTTTTTTTTTTATTGTTAGTCCATTACGAAAACTCGTGTACACTTCGAATTACTGTAGGGAATAAAAATTAGATTCGTACCAAAAAAATTAAAATTTTGCATCAGTTTAAAGAATTAATTTAAATCTTTAATTTAGTGTAAAATATTTAAAATATTACTGTATGCACCGTACTACTTTATTTTCTTTTTCAAAAATTACACAGTTTTTCCATGATCGGCTACCGATTTGGAACCGATAAAGTGCTACAATATACTGAATCCCTCTCTACAAATCAAATTGTGAATATAAACTAGTGTTGACCCTGTTAGAAAGCGTGTGTGCCCTTGCAGAGTATTTTGATTGGTATGTGACGCTAAGGATGACATTAAGAGCCATACTACTTTTTTCTTATATGTGACACTAAATAGTCTATTTATTAATCGGGGCGCAACTAAACTAACTCGAATATTCTTAATTTTTGTAAAAAAAAATGGATTGTGATTTTAGCACTCCAAAAATTGATGGAGGGGCTCCAAAACTGTATTGTATTGATACATAAAACGACGTTGTTTTGGAGCCCTTCCATCAATTTTTGAAGTGCTAAAATCAATTTCCTAAAAAAATAGCTATCCATATATTCTTTTTTTTTTTTGGAACGGATCCATTTATTCTTGAAGCACCGAAAAAGAACATTAATGTTGTAGTAAAAAAGAGCAACTGCAAACAAAGTGGCAAAGTATTATAGGACGGAGGTGAATGAGTCTTAAGAATCATGTGATAGTATTTGCCCCCACCTCCCCCACTATATACTACTCTCTCTCTCTCTCTCTCTCTCTCTCCATTCAGAGGCCCCAAAACAAACACAACTTTCTGATCTTTTTGTATTCTCTCTCTCTCTCTCTCTGTGAGCCCTATGTCCAATGGCTTCAAGTGCTTCAAGATTCATCAAATGTGTAACGGTGGGTGATGGGGCTGTTGGGAAGACTTGTATGCTTATTTGCTACACCAGTAATAAATTCCCCACTGTAAGTGTAGAGCAGTCTTTTAGAAGATCCATGCTGATTTGTTATTCTGAGATTCGTGCACACACATCTATGTTCTTTACTGGAGTAGTAAAATCTGTGCATTTATCTGGGTTTATTAGAGTCATTGTTATGCCTTTAGGCAACTGGGTTTTCCAGATCAAAAATTAAAGTGTAAAAATTTGCACCTGGGTTTTGCAGCTTTTTGTAATTTTTCATGATTTGATATCTCAAAAAGTCCTTTCTTTCCCCACCCTCTGTAATCATCTTGGTTAGAGGGTTTTGCTTTATCTCTTCTTTTGATTATGTGGCTCCTGCATTTCCAATCCTTTATATTCATTTCATCTCTCTCTCTCTCTCTCTCTCTCTCTCTCTAGGGTTCTCCGCTCCTTTTTTACTTCTCCTACACCTTTTAATTTCATTTGTGGCTTTGTGGGGCATTTTTTATTTATTTCCAAAATTCGGATTCTTAAAAAGTTTGGTGTTAATTAGGACTACATACCAACCGTGTTTGACAACTTCAGTGCAAATGTGGTAGTTGAAGGCACCACTGTCAACTTAGGGCTCTGGGACACAGCTGGTAAGTATTTGCTTATGGACATTTTTGCCATGATGTTGATACCATTTCTTGCATTCAAGTGACGGTTGAATCCAAGCCAAAAGCATTTTTGCTACAATGGGAAATTTTAATGTTCTTTTGTTGTTTCAATTTCTTCAACATAGGGCAAGAGGATTACAATAGATTGAGGCCCTTGAGCTATCGTGGGGCGGATGTATTTGTCTTAGCTTTCTCGCTAGTTAGTCGCGCGAGCTACGAGAACATTCTCAAAAAGGTGCATTTTGGTGGAAACTTTATGGTTTAGTATAAGGATATTTGAGGGATGTAAATTCTGATGCACGATTTCTTGAGCAGTGGATCCCTGAACTTCAGCATTTCGCCCCTGGAGTTCCCGTAGTACTGGCTGGCACCAAATTGGGTTAGTGAAGTAATCCAGAAGCACTTATTTTGTTGCTTTCATTCGCCATTGGTGACTATGTTTCTTGGTCTTGCCTTGTTCCAATCTCTATCCAATGCGTACCCTTCGTTCCATAAAATTGCTCTCTGTGGTTGAGTCCTTGGAATTTAGAGTACCCAAAACTAGGGTCAACACCGAACGACTTGATGGATACATCATTTCCAATGTTGTGGTTGTTTTTCCAGTCAATTACTAATTACTACTTTTCTTCTGTAAGAGATGTCTGGACTGAAAATCGATAGGGCATTTTTTGCGTACTTATCCCAGATTTCTAATTGAACCATGTTAGTAGATAGCCACCTATTAGAAACATTGAAAAGGAGATTTTAGGTACATTTTGTTTGTAGATGACATGGCTATTGTTGACGAAACCAGAGAAAGAGCAAAGTCTAAGCTAGAATCATGTGGACCAGAGAGATACTTTGAACCCAAATGATTTACTTGAAGCAGGATGAAAGTACATAGAGTCAACTTTTTAGCATAAACAGAAACAAGAATGACGAGAAAATAAAACAGTTTTATGAAATGTTATGATGCACCGCTATAAGACCTGCTATGATATAAGGTGATTAGTGCAGAATGTTAGTTGGTTAAGATAATTATGTTTGGGAAATGAGTGTAACTGATATGACAATGTTGAAAGGGAAAGTGGTTTTCTGAAAAGATTAATAAGGGTTTATTCGTTAGAAAGAATTCAGCAGGGCTGCCAATTAGAGATACAATGACGGAAAATCTTTTGGGATGGTAAGATCATGTTTCGTGTGAATAGTGGACCGATTAAGAAATGATGGGTTAATTTGTGTGGAAGATGGTAATCAATAATAGGATAGGCCTAAAAGGACATGCGTTGAAACTTGAAACATTGGGAAGGACATGATATGTAACATAGAGTTGAAGATCTGGGATGGGTGCTTGAAAATGGATGAAATAGGGGCCGAGATTAAAGATTCCTTAGCATTATATGTACTCTTATTGAATGGGCACAAATGCACATAAACTAAAACAAGCATAGCAGTATTCTTCTTCAATGCAAGTTCTACATCGTCGAACATATTTGGATATCGCCATCTGCAAAACTCAATTGAAAAGACATGTTCCATCAAATAACTCGTAATCGAGTTGTCAATTGAGTATCGGTTGTGACAGTCTAGGACTGATGAATAGGGAAATTTCCATGTTACCACTTTACGTCTAGAAATACAAAGATTTGAGACTTAGTGGTTGCATGGTTGCCAGAAAACACTAGCATCCTTGTATATTTGCATTTTGGGCTGACATATATGTTCCACTTTCATTTCAGAATAACCAGATTGATCCATCCATTTTAATATCATATGTTCTTTTTTCTTTTTGGTTTTGTGGGGTGTGCATACAATTGGGTTTTCATCCATTCTAGATCACGAAATTTTCATTTAGTTTGATGTATGATTATTGATGTAAAACTGGATTCTACTTATGCGACGTGTTTTCCCAGGTCATTGCAAAGTTTGTGAACCTTTAGTTTTGATTAATTGGTGGCATATGAGAAAGTGTCCCTTATGTAGTACACTAGTTTAGCATGTTTGTATTGAGTAGGATGATTTTAGACCGCCTTTGTTCCACATTTAATAGCCATGTTGTTTCTGCGGTACAATTTTATTCTCTCCCAACTTGATGATCAAAGTTCCAGTACACTTGTATGTATAAGATCTTAGTTTTATTCTCCTCATGTGGTGATTTTTCGTGGAATTTTCATTTCTCAAAATTACTTATTGCCAATAAATGGACAACAGATCTTCGTGAGGATAAGCACTATTTATCTGATCATCCTGGCTTGGTGCCTGTGACCACTGCACAGGTGATTCTATTTACTACATGATCTGTTCTCTCGTTTTCTAATATGATGGTGGAAGTTGATGGTGATGCTTTCTTCACAATCAGGGAGAGGAGCTCCGGAAACAGATTGGTGCAGCATATTACATTGAATGCAGCTCTAAAACTCAACAGGTAAACGATCATTTGGCTTTTGCAACCAGATATAGTTCCTTGATCACAGTTATCTTGTCATACAAATTTCCCATCAAACTCAACAGTCAAGAGGACACATGTCAAATGTTCCTTAAATGGGTCCACACGGCTATCTTCTTCTCCTCTCATCCTGAGATCTTTGCGGGTGACCATCTGACTTTACATAGCCACACAAAAAGGAGGAAAAAAGCTCCCGAGCACAAACTTTGATGGTCTGGTACATGCATTCTTTGTGTAGCAGGGAATGAGGGAGTTTTATTGGAAATGGAAAGAAATTACCATCAATACAAGGATGAAGAAGATTTGGAAGTCAAAAGAGCCAATTGGATTAAAGTTACTCAAGAAAATTCAGATCTCGTGAAGATGAGGCAGAAGCCGTCATAATTTCAAATGGTTATGTTGTAGTTATAGACTTGTAGTGGCAGCCTTGTTGACTAGATTCCAACAGCTAGTTGGATTGCTTCTAGGATTCTTGGCCGGGTCAATCAGATTTCTTGTAGAGATTGATTCACTTGTACGCTTGTTTTAAAGTGCGGGAGGCTAAAAGTTGAAGTTTAGTTGATATGTTAATCTTGCTATGTGAAACAGGACCATGCCTTGCCATTTTCTTTTTATGCACCTATTACCCATATGGTTAATGTTTTGAGAAATGATCACTTTTGTTTTTTTCTGTGGTGATGGAACTTTCTATGCTGGTGCAATTATATTGTTAAACTCCTAAAGTGCATTATCTTACTGTGCAATTACAGAACGTGAAAGCAGTTTTTGATGCAGCGATCAAGGTAGTTATCAAGCCACCACAAAAACAAAAGGAGAAGAAGAAAAAGCAACGTCGAGGATGTCTAGTGTCAGTACCACTATGTTCTATTCTTAAGTCTTGCTTAATTTATTCAGAATATCGATCCTAGTTTAGTTGCTTTGGTATTATAGTTGCCTTAATTGTCTCATAACATGCTGATTTTGACATTTACCGGAGCACCATTTTATTTGCATCATTATTGTCGTTTTTCTTTGTATATTTCAATTGTCTTCTTGTCAAAGGTAGATATGCATTTGTCTCCTTCCCGTTGTCCTTTTTCTTTAGGCTCTCCCAACACATGAGACAAATAACCAGAGCTACCAATTTGGGTAGCGCCTGTCGGATTGATTTTCGGATTCAGGACTCCAATTTAGAGGAGGATTGTATTCTAAACCTATTAAGCTCCTACCCACCATCATTTCTCTTTTCTTGACTTGCTAGCTATTTCCTTGCATGCAGATAATTTCAGTTGCATTGTGTTTGAGCAGATGCTTGGTACATTCTGCTCAAAATTTGTTTAGATAAGATCTGAACCAATTGCTTTGTTTTATTTTGTTTATAATGGATTCCTATTTATGCTTTTGTGTACTGCCTTTTTTAGAGTTCTAAGTAATGATTTGTGAAGAGAATTATCATTAGTATTTCCCTTTTCTTTGTGTACGAGAGTCCTTTACTTCTTGTTTTCTCATTGGACAAACTTTTCAACCATGGATACTAACTCATGTCTTGCTGTAATTGCAGCAATGTTCTCTGTGGGAGGAGCCTTCCCTGTGTAAAATGAAATACAATCTCTTAAATCAAGTTCATACTTCGTCGTCTTGGGTTCCGCATGTGAAGATATTGTTAGATCCTCTCCATGACAAAATATCAAGTTATTGTGATTGATTACTTCCATTTGCTTGTCCATGGGAGAGACCAACAGCTATGCTATCCCTTCCATTGTGGTTGTTTATCTTCTTGTTATTGTAACTAATACTTTCTTGTACAAGCAGTATGACCATTTTCCGCTTTGAATTGTACGTTACCGAGTTGAGCAGTACAAGCAGCGACTTTCTTTAAACCTCCGTTGCGATTAATGGGGCTGAATGTTTTTACCATTGTTCAGGGGCTTTCTGATGAGGGCTATACCAAAGCATAAACACTTCACTTCATTTGATAATACTTCTTTGGTCTGAATTTTGCTTCTAAAGCTGGAAAGTACCCAAACCCAGGAATACAAAAGTACATTATCTCCCTGACTGATTCATTTTTAACTGATTTTGAATAATTGATTTCCAATGCTTCTCCCATTGGTTTGGCTATCGTTCATGTCTTTTTCTGCAAGAAAATGGTACAAATTACTTGAGTTACCTTCAAAGTTGGCCCTTGAAGGTTCAACCCGAATAACAACGAATCCAAACCACAATGAACATAACTTGAAACGAATAAAAATAAACAGCATGCTCTAAACATTCTCTTCACTACGTTTGCAAAATCAGTTTTGGCCTCGGCCTAGTTTCACCTGCCATAGAGTAATCTTCACATGGACAATCCACTGACCTGCCAGTTGAAGCATTGTGCAAATTATTTATACCATAGCCCATAGTGCACATTGGAATTGGGCTCTTAAGTTGTTTTCAGTAGTAACAATTGTGTTTTAACATCATCCTTTTACCCCATTGCGAGATTAAGTAGAACAAGTACTTCTCTCACCACTTGAATTTCCAAAACAAACATTTAAATTCCCATCCAAAGTAGATCCAGCTTTAAGTCGTTTTGACGAGTTAGAATTGTGAAGGTTTCCTCAATGCGGGCGTTGATTGCACATTCGCAAGAAGTGAGAATAACTGACTGCAGTTATAGGGCTAAGTCAAATTTAAGATGCAACACGCCACAATACAAGAGCTCAAAGTACCAAAATTCAGCTTCCAACCTGCTTATATATCATATGTACTGGAGAAAGGAAAAGGAAAAGGAAAAGAACAGAAAATGAAGGCACAGAAAGATTTAATTACTAATGTCAATGCACAAAAGGGCATTTGCCTGAACCGGTGAAGAAATCCAACCTCCACTACAAGAAGATTTGGTGTTGGAACTCATTAAGTGTTTGGCTGACACCGGGTGCATGCTGTCCGACAGTTAAGAACATATCTACAAAGGGGAAACGGTCTGCATCCGCCCAGAAAAGATACCAAGGAACAAAGAGCTCGAAGAAACCATGACAGATGCTTTTACGCCACAATTGGTACAGCGAAAAAGGTGTGGGGTCGGAGACTATGAACAGAGGTAATGACTCGCTTACCACCCATCCTGTTAGAGGACACCAGTTAGACAAATTCCAGGAGGTAGCCATTGCACACCCTCAAACATCTGGGAAAAACAAAACAAACAGAGAAAAGTCAATTGAATTAATTAATAGACTTGTAAAACCTTACCACTATAGTATTTTCATTAACAGATATATAAATACCCAAAAGACACACAGATAATACAATGGCAGAAGCATATTACCAAAGAAATGAGGTCAGACAAGAACTTGAGGGACAAAAGACAAGCTTAATGAAAACACTAAGGCTGCCTTCAGATCAACATGTTTGAGGGGAATTGAAAAGATGACATCAAAATTAAATTTATATGTTAGTTTCCCATCATTTTATGTTTCGTGAATCGTGAGAGATCCCTTCACCAATCCATGATCAAAACAGAAATCCACAATCAAACAGAACTAAATGCTCAAGGGGAAATGGAAGGTATCTAAAACCACTCTTCAACATTTACCATCAACAAATGAAACCAGATAAGGATCTAAAAGTTTCCCAGTCTCTCATGAAGATATGGAACAAGGAAATATAAAAATAGATCTCCTGATTTGGAAATTCTCTCCAAGAGCAGAGCAAACTGAGAGAGAAACCAAAACAGCATATTCCTCATACTGTGCGAGGTTATAATTTTCAATACTTGTACACTCATCTTCAAAATCCAAAGTATGAACATAATGCACAAAAAATACATTTGCTAGTTCTCTTTAGGGACAGCTTTGCAGAAGAATAAGAAGACACATTTATTAAACAATGTCATGGAAGTTATCGCATTACTATGCTAGTTTTCAATGAAGGGTGAATCTCTTGCAGATTTCCAAAAAACTCATTTTTTAGAGATGAAAACCAACTAAAATGGCTTGCATCCCAGAACTTAATCTCTAAGCTATTGCCCTGTCCCACCATCCTTAAGAATATGAGAAAGAAAAATTGCAAACAAAATAATACGGCTTCTCTCCAGTCCTACCTCATCTACTCATCCTAGCACGGGGATCTATAGAAGATTAAGCTTATCATGCTAATCAAAACTTCCTTAGACCGTCTTTAACGCTACATTTCTAACATAGCAAATCATAACAAGGTTCTTGGCTGTGTCAATGCCTCCAGGTCCTGGTAATTGTTAATCATTAAAAGCGTCCAATGACTTGTCATTAAAGCTGTCAGAATGCATAAACATGATCGCAAATGAACCAATATCATCCGAGGCAGCTAAACATCTACACATAATCAGATTATACATGGAAGTAAAACTCACCAGGCTTCAAAGCTTTAAACAAGCCGGAAGACTCGGGATAATGCCGTCTTTACTGCCACGAGGATTGCTTGTACCTAACATTCTCAGTATCCCACCCCTCTGGCTCTTTCCTCTTGAGAACACCACCCGCTACCTGCTGGTACATCCTTGCTTGCTCCTCTGCTAGCACCTGCGACCTGGCAACAGAAAATTGCCTTGATGCAAGAGCCATTGTTTCGTCCCTACCTTCCGCGTCTACATTTCCAGGTCCAGCATTAAGGTCTAGACCCTGCCTCATCCATTTTCTACTGTTGTCAATACCAACATCACTGCTACCATCTGGAAGGCTAACAACATATGGCCTTGGATACTGGGATGAAACTGCAGAGACGGGGCCCAATGACTGTGAATTGACAGTGGGGAAGGAAAGCCTACCACTAGATGACGAATCCATGTAGGTTGTAGATCCACCCGAGAAAGTGGCGGAGGGAAGAGGGAAACTATTCCCAAAAGGGAAAGGATACGGGAAGGACACTGCTGGAGAAGATGACAGCACGGAGGCACCCCGATAAACATCAGAAGTAAATGGGGTCCCACCAGTAGTAGGTCCCAACATCCGTGGCGGACCACCAGTTGCAATAATTGGAAAGGGATGCTCCCCTCTATCAGACAAGGTTGATGGAAATCTGGAACCAGGGTAAGCGTTCCCACTTGAATACCATGGCGAGAAAGTTCCCATTTCTGCATTGTTCATTCTAAGGCCAGCAACAGGAGGCTGGGATTGCATAATGTTTCTTCCGTGCTGGCTAAATAAAATTGGTTCAACACTTGCATCATCCACAGAAGGCCCATTGTTTAGATCAAAGTCCCTCCTCACCTCAGTTTTGGGAAATCCACCTGTTGATGACGGCTTAAGTGGCAAAAGAGGAGCAAGTGGCAAAAGAGGGGCTTCCACTGTACGAATGCCTCTTGCTGAGTAGTGGCCCATATCACTAGCCTCATCAACTAGGTTCAAATCAAGAACCAGGCCACCAGAACTACGAACAGGTGCAGCACCCATTGCACGATTTTGTAACAAGTCGCGATTATTTCCTTGGTCAGACGTAGAAGCCGTTTCCTGATCAGAGTTTCGAAAAGTCATGTCCTCAAGAATTCTTTCATCTGGAACATTCAGATCAATATCCAACACTGGGCGACCATGTCTTCCAGCATTAGTATCAGCAGGGGGGGTTTTAATTGTACCCAGTGGCATCTCCAGAGCTTTCCTGGGTTCAGCAGGCCGAAATGCACTTGTGGCAGCAGATCCCTTCCATCCAACTTCCCCTTTACTTCTCAATAGTTCCTCACGAGGAACAAAGGGCCCTTTTGCAGCAGCAGCGACTGTAATGGAAGCAGGAAGGCTGCTGGATACTGAAGGAACAGGGAAAGGGAACATGTTCAAATGAACAGAAGCTGAAGATCCAGGGCCGCCCAGGTTGATGGGCTCCCCACATTTTCCTTCATCTGCAACGAATCCTTCATTTAAATCAAACTTCAGCATTGTACCCGTATTTGATGTCTCAGCAGCAGTGAAAGAAGAAGAATCTGCCGCAGTGGACGCACTTTCCTCTGTTTCATCTGCCCCAACACCAGACATCTTGGATCCCCTTGACATCATATGTTTTTCCAGTTCCATGGTAGGTAATGCAGGTGACCCCTTTCGAGGAGCTGCTCCACCAGAGCAGTGCTCAAGAACAGCTTTACTTTCAACATTTGCTTCCGTGCCCTCACTCTTCTGATCACTTACAGCTGAACCCAGATAAGATAAAAATTTATTGTCATTAGATAGAGCACTGTTGGTACCATAATCAGATTTCTGCTTCCCAGCCTGTCTAACATGACTTCTTGGGTCCACTTCATCAGCTTTTCCACCATTGAGTTCGTCAACATTTTCTGAAGGAAGACCTTTACTCGAAAAAGAATCCTGCAGCCGGTCCTCATCACTTCTTTCTAAATGCTCAGAATGCACCTTTCCAGGAGATGGTATCTGCTCTGTATGGTCACCATCACTAAGCTTATCATTGTTTTTGTTCTCAGTACCCATATCTGACGATGCATTTGATGATAAACCTTCAACAGCTTTCTTCTCAACTTCGACACAAGGTGGTACATCACTGACCTTATCATCACTTGACAAATAACAGCTTCCTTTTGCCTTGGTATCTTGAATGTAATCAACGCTTGCTTCATCGCGAAGTTGTTTTCTTTCTTCACCAGCAAATACCATCTCTCCTGCACCGGCGAGGGAAACAGCTATAGAAGCAGCACCCCTAAGTTCATTCAATCTTTCATTCATCTCCAGATGTGGTTCTGCAGCAGTTTGCAAATCAGAATTGGAGGAATGATATTCATTGCTCTCTCCCGTTGGTGCAAGTTCACGTATGGAAGAACTAGTTTTCCCATCTCTAGAGATGCTGCCAGAGGTCTGCTTAGATAGATGTTGAGCACCATCAGCAGACTGACTTTGCTCTTGATCAGCATTAATTCCATGAGATATTTGTGATTTGGCATCATCCCCCATGGAGGATTCCTCTACCAAAGGCGTATTTCTGCATGGAGAATCAGTTTGTGAAATCAAATCAGACCTGCACATTTCTCCAGCTGCAACACTGGCTAGCAGATTCATTCTGACGTCATCTCCAACTGACACAGACGGATTCGCTTCAGAATACTTGACACATCTTTCGACTAAAGCATTAACAGAGCTGAAAGAAGCCGCATGCGATTTTCCCGACTTCAGCTCATACCCTGATGATGATGAGGCAGCTCTCGAGACTTCAGCTAATTTCAAAAGAGAATCGAAATCGAACTTTGATTTGACAGCTTCTTCACCAATATTCCGGCGCTCTTCTTCAAGAGTAGCTGCAGGTGACCCATCACCTTCATCAGATCCAGTCAACAAATCTTTCACATCATTACTTTGCCATGACTCTGCATTCACATCATAGGTAGTATTAGCGCGATCAGCATCAATCTTTTCTCTGGAACTCCGATCAGATTGATCATGCTTCTCTGAAAGCATAGGAGAAGAAGCTCTACTGTTCATGTTGGAAGCGTGGTCAACAGATCCACCACCTCCACTTTGTCCAGGGCTGCGGCCTCTGTTTGGTATCTTAACAATCAACTTGTGACCATTTCCCTCCACATTGGGTACATCAAGTGCCTTTTCACCTGTGAACCCAGATACAGATAATTTTTCAGAACCTGAATTCCTGTGCACTGACGAATTTCTGGTTGATCCAGAATCCCTTTGACCCCCAGAAACAGCAGGCCCAGAGAATCCATTGACTGACCTCCGCTGTCGAGAAGAACCACCAGACACCTTGTTCACAGTCATTGACCCTGCAGTAGAACTTTTTGGATCTTCTTTTCCTGATACAATTGTAGTTTTGTCATGGCCACTTGAACACAACTTAGAATGAAAAATTCATGAAGATTATATCAAGTTTTTGAATATTGTGAGAAATGAACAGCCAACAGTGGTCAGGCAGTAGCTTACCAAGGCATGGACTATTGTTGTGAGACTGACTTGAACTGCTGCTCCTATCCTCCCTTGCAGTAGCTGAAGGAAGATCAGAGGTGGTGCCCCCAACTACTACTCTGGGATGACTCTCTTTCCCGGAAGCTGGTGAAACTGCTGATTTAGTTGTTCCTGGAGATGAAGAAGTGGATTTGGCAGTGAATTCACTCTCTGCAGGCTTAACTGAAGCAGTTTTAGAAGCAGAAAGCTGTGTAACTGAGCTCTTCACGACAACGTCAGTGGACCCTCCAGGAGTTCGGTTCCCGTCATGAGAAACTTCAGGAAGACGTGATCTGGAAGGCCATGAAACAGCATGAGCGGACCCTGGCTTTGTATCAATAACATTCATTTCAGCCTCGACACGTTTCTTCCATGTGTCAACTAAACCTCTCGCTTTCCTCTGGATTTCCAAGTTCTTGTGCGAACGTAAATGATTCACCGATTTGCCAATGTTGCACGTCTGCAGGGCATGAAGATTCACAGGCAGCCTATCGAGACCACGAAGCAAAACCAAGAGAAATTCCTCAACAGATTTATCACCATCCTTTGGGCTACCATCACCAATCTTCCCTTTATGAGCATCTTGAAGCCATTCGTCTAACACAGACAAACCTTTGAGCTGCACAAACCGACTAAGGCAGTCAAACTTCTCTGTAGATGCTATTACACTTGCAAGCATTGACCGGCTAATCAATTCCATTTTTCTTTCAGCTCTATCAGGCTGCATGAGTTGAACCAGTTTCTCAGCCCCTTCCGGATCTAAAAGCCCACCACCATCCTCTGTAATCTTTGAAATCTCAGATCTCAAAATATTTTCTGGTTTAAACTGAGTAGAGTCACCATCTTCGGTCATTGAGGAACGTTCTCGTTTCACAGGCAAGGTGCCCTGATCTGACCGCTCCCGTTTTTTCCCCTTCGCTTGAGAAGAGAAGGGATTGGCATTCTGCATATTATCGGAACCAGATTTTAACTGCGATGTTGATGTCGGACCATGTATTGGTTTTGGAGAACGGCCACCAGGCTGCACTGTCGGATGCATCTCTATTCGCGTTTTATGGAGCAGCTTATCTACTTCTTCCTGTCGGTCCTATAAAATAGAAATGACCAATCAGAATGAGTAAGGGAACAACGAAGGAAAACTAATAATATCAGATTAAAGCACCCAAAGGAAAAAAATACAAAGTAAGAAACCTGAACAAGAGAGCAACCAAGAACACAACGAAAAAACTCACATCAATGAAATCTTGATCAGTCAACCACCATAAACACTTGTTTGCAATGTCATAAACTCGACGGCATACAAATGAGGATACGCCTACAGGAATTTCAACACCTTTTGGGAGGAATGCTACTTTACACGGATGGAGCAATGATGCAGCAGGAATCTCATCCTTATGAAAGGAATAGAAGACTTCGTTTGGTGGGGCGTCAAGCAGGATGCCCCGACAAAGTTTAACTTCAGCGGGCCGATAAAGCCAATTAACACCTAAATGTAGATTGTTTTCTTTCTTCAATGCCAACCAGCGGATAATTCCAACGAAAGGTGGGGAATCCTGGGGTGGTTTAAAAAGAGCACAGTCACCAACGCTAATCTTGCGTCCGTCCTACAAGACAAGGTCCACCTCAGTTAACAACGATATAGCAAAATAGAGGGAAACAACAAAAACATTAAACCCCAACAGTTGTAATAACAATCACTGCTGGTAAATATAACTGCGTAAGGTTGATATGCCAATAAACTGGGGTAAACATAATTCATGATCATACTTTGAGTCCTTTAAGTTCACAGTCTAAAATCACTAAATTATCGGTTTCATCTGCTTGTTTTATTACACATGCTACAAATCAAAGTTAAACAACGACCATCTCAAATGATGCTAAACACTTAGAACTCCCACCATCTTGGATGAATTCGGCGAACTAAAGAATCTAGTGACTACAATGAATTGACAAGCTCTTTCTTTTCGGTAATCAAGCCACCAGGTGATTGCTTAAAATAAAAAACAAATAACATGATTTCAGTCTGAACTGAACCATGCCACAGCTACGTAACAGTACCACAATTCCGTAAGGACTGACACCAAATCAACCACCAATGCCACATCGCCCAAAATTCTCCTCAGAGGGGGAACCATTGTAACTGAAATAATGCAGTGTTAAGTACACATGTATACACATGGTTTTTAGACGGTGTTCCTGTTCATCTCAAGAGATATAAGCCCATGCGCGCGCGCGCGCACACACAGAGTACAACAATAAAGAAAGCAGAGTTTAAACATAAACTAATTAATGCCAAATTCATCGTAATACCTCTAGATAATTCACGGTGCAATTTTCATTTAGCCTTGAGCGCCCTTAGAATATAAATATTTCTACACAAATTAAGAAAATCTGTTACACCCCTGTAGAGTCTGACTAAATCGTAGTTAATACTTTACTCACGAAGTGATCAATAGATTTTATTTCGGCATTGGTTATTCACTCGTTAAACACTCCAAGAAATTGTAAAAAGAGGATGTGAAAAGGGTTTGAAATCAATTCAACAAAAATCACAATTGCCAATAATCGGACAGTGAATCGCAACGTGTCATTTCTCTGCTGTGGTATGGAAGCAAGTGCTGGCTAGGAATGGAAATTTTAGGGCTATTCCGCCTCTGGATCAGGAGCTGAGTTGGGCAATCCAGCATAGGAAGGGCAAAGAGTTCAGGAATGCAATTTATAAGCTTTCTTTGGCAGCTGCCCTTTACTTTCTCTGGGGAGAAGTAATTTGAGGATTTTTCAGTGCAAATCCAGAGAGTTGCTGCAGTGTGTTCTGCAGTCCTTGAAGCTATCAGGGCTAAGCTTAGCATCTGGTCCACTGAGAAGTTCACAGCCCAGAATAGAAGGCTTTTGTGATGCCTGGCTCCTTGATACAAGAATCTGTAGGTCAAACAATTATTGAAAGCCTTTTTTTCTTTTTCTTCTGGTTGTTTTTGGTCGGGTTGTCCGCTAGGCTTCTTGTTGTATAGTCTGTTCAGGGAGATGCCCCATAGTTTTTGTAGCTCCTTGAGTTTTTTGGTGAAATGAATTTACTTACAAAAAAAGAGTATTGTATCCACTTATGCATGCATTGTTAGTTGACTTTAAGTCCCATCGTGAACCTTACGTTATTCTAACCTATGAAGCATCCACACTCCTAATTGCTTGCCGTATCTGTGTCGAACACCCTGGGAACACACGACAAACTGGGGACATGTATGGGGTCCAATAAATTTAATTACTCTTAAGCAGGGGACACACAGGGACACATCGAGAACCCCCGTGTCTCAATTTGGACACAGATGGAAACATGATAGGGATCGATTTCCAATACTGAAAGCTTAATTTTGGGGGTATGATATTCCAAAAACTTTCGTTCAACTAGTAGTGTTTAAAAGGAAACAACAAGAATTCTGAAGATACTATTAGTTAGGGTTATTTCTGGATGGGATGTCCATATGAATAATCACTAAATATCTATCCTAATATACATACATAATTTTACCCGTGTCCCCCGCCTTGTCCCATTTCTTTAGAGTTGTCGTGTCCCATGTACGCTCAGTGCTTCTCAGTTGTAACTATGCCATTTACACAGAGCCTCTCTCGCATATCCTACTAGTTATTAGAGTGAAAGAGTATATAACAAAAATAAATGGGGACAGTACATACAAAACATAGGGTTGGACGATGGTAAGAAATCAAAAAACTTAGGTTCTTAATTTTTGAACCCAAATCATGTACATCTCACGTTGGTGACGTTGTTAACCCTTTGCCGCCTCTATTACCTCTTCTACAAGTTTTTCTCTTTGTTTTTTTTGCAAACCCTAAAACTGACTGCGGTGCCCATAGTGTGTATGATTTATGCACATACACTACTGACTACACTATTACAATTGTTCAAATTACAATAAGTGACACGCAATGTAAAACCTATAAATCCTAAACTTAAATGGTAGTCAAATTTCTATCTTCGCAACTCTTAAATTTAAGAGATTCCATCTGTAAGCATTTCTTTGCAAAGTGCAAGTACAGAAGAATGCCGCATCTCCTTCAAAAACTGCCATCTACCATGCTATCTTGCACCCCACCAATATGAACATTGGCTGTAGGAACAAAGTGCAGTAGTTTACGATCAAAAAAAAAAGAAGTGCAGTATTTTCAGCTGGTATCTACAGGAGAGTACATACTTATATAAGCATACATGCATGGAGAGAATAGCCCCAACAACAACAAAGACTGGGAAAATGTTGCAAGTAAAGGAAAAATGCACACACAAACAAAAGCTACTTTGACGGCTCTGAAGCAAATGACATCGGCAACAAACAAAATTCAGGAAGCACTTGCTTGTAGAAGATCAAAAGTCTAAAGTGGTCAACATCCTCTCTCTCTCTCTCTCTCTCTCTCTCTCACACACACACACACCCCCGTGCGCGCGCTCACACACGATACATACATTCAAACGTGTACACACACACTGAGAGAGAGAGAGAGAGAGAGAGAGAGAGATGGATAATATTTGGAGGGACCCACCAAGCAGAAATCCAAAAGGAAAGAAGTGGGGACTGGAAAACCGTTACACATTTAGAAGAATCACAAAGAGATAAGTTTCCATTCATACCAAACCTGTCCACTATGCTAGAAGATAGTGTAGCACATTATGCACAATCTGAAAGCAAAAATTCCCCGACAATTAAAAAATAACATTGTTTTAATTCTAAATATCACATCAAATAAAAATAAAAAAATTCAATCTTTCAATACTTATTGCCTTGATTTTGTTGCTTCCAATTAGTCCGGGACTGTCAATGATGAATCAACATTCTTTATTTCAAATGTGCATTTGTTCAACATCAATTTGCTAATTCTCAATAGATCTCTCACTACAACGCCTTTTCTGTTACTCTCATAATTTGGAATCCGATTCCTCATGTCATGTATAATCATAGAACGGGATTGTCAGATGCAAAACAAGATTCTTTATGTCAGTCATGCATCGGCCGAAATTAGTTCTCTAATTATCATTGGAAGCTTTTGTTCAATCCCTTTTACGATCCTCACATAACTTATAAACTGATTCTTCACCTCAGAACCTATTCTCAGGTCCTTCCTTAGTCGACCTAAACATAGATATTACCATGAAGATACAGAATGTGTCACATCAGTGGAATATCAACTAAGGCATAAATAATAGAGGTTAGTCTAAAGCCCAAAATAGATCGATTCTGGAGCAAAGACAGTCCCCAGACCAACGTCACTTGCGCTGCAAGCTTGCAGGGAAATTACCTATAGAGTTCTTTAGTTCTCTTATTTGGTGCAACTAGGCTGATGCCCAGGTCAGATTTACATTTTCTTTCGGTGGTAATACTTGGACCCAACCCAAGTAGCTGAGGGAAAGAGCTCCTATTACAGCATGTGAAAGAATACTGCAAAAACTATAGAGCCTCTAACATTAATGAAATTTATCTATGGTTCCATGGTGTAATTATCGCCGGACAGGATACAGAGATGTTGAGACATGAATATTCCTAGACTCCAAAAGATGTCTCTTCTCTCTCCAATAAATTTCTCCTTGACTCCTTAAAATCTATGCGAGGTAGAAAGGAATGCTTTTCATAACTTTGCACAACTTCATAGTAACTCTCCCCTTAGACCACCACCTAGTTACACTCTAAACTTTAGAGGCCTCCTCACTGCAGCAACTGAGTTCTGAAGATCCACCACCCCCAGGGTGCGATAATAGCCTGTCCCCAACTTGAAGACCAATGGTGTGCCTACCATACATAATAAGAAACAAAAACGAGAAACTGGAAGCTACTTGTCAGACCAATTTATGACACTGACATCTGTCAAACCTTTGGTATCACAGTCCTCTTTCAAAAAAAAAAATTTGTATCACACTGTCAATTGTCAAACCTTCATTTGTTCAACATAAGAAAAGGTTCATATAGAACCTTCTTACGTGACCATAAAGAGCTATGTAGGGTGACAGCCACCAGGTTTTGTCATTGTGGCCACATTTTGCGACTACATTCATATTGGAAAGCCTGAGGCATTTCATATGGCTCACTTAAATCAATTATACCCCGTTTCAGTTTGGAATTTAGGGGAAATTGAAAAACACAATTGAGAACCAAGTAATCTTATGAAGTTCAAGAAATATAAACCTCATGATAAAGCAAAACAAGATAAACCGAACCAACCAAAAAAAGGAACATGAATAAGATAGAAAGGTCCGCAGAAACGTAAGCATTCATTCAGAGGCATATTCTTATTTGGTAACAAGGTTCACGACTAACCTAGCATCTAAATTTAGCAAAATAATCCAAGTGATGAATGATTGCCAAAAGTGACTTTTACACCAAGAGAGAAGAGAAGAAAATATATGGCAAAATACAGTTAGTTGGCTACTCATAGCAAATAGAACAAGACGGTTTACTGAACAAAAAAGGTTATTGTTTTTATGGATACTATGAAATTACCTTCATTTAAGAGGTTTATATAATAACAAATTACTGTAACCCATTTAGTTGTTCGGCAAAGCATAATGACAAATGAGTTCCAAGTTCCAACCATAGGAGTGCAAAATATGTGCCCTTTAAGTTCCAAGTCTAATACCCCTTATAGTTCTGCCAAAGCATCCAACTCAAAACCAGTTAGCAATGAGTGAAGAGAAACCCATACTCATAAACTAGTTTTCGAAGTGATAATTAATCAATGCAGGACAAGTTCTAACAGATTCCAACGTCTCCGAACCGAGCTACAGAATACTAATCCTAGTGACATAACATAAAAAGAAAATTGACCATGAAAGAGTATCATTTCCACAGGACCACAGCATCGTACCGCATCTTCCAAGACAAGGTACAATATATTGATGAAGTGGATAAACTGTGGATCTAGAAATACAGATGAAGAAACATAGTATGTAACACCTTTTTCCTTCCCTTCTTTTTGTACTATATACACAACTACCAAATATTACCGGAAACCAATATTCTTCGCGGAAAGTACATTGTGCACACCTCTTCCGGTTGATCCCGAAAATTTCAAATGACATTTTTAAACATAAAATTCGTATTCAAAGTTCAAAGACACTACAATTATTGGCGAAAGCTGAAGTTAGTAATAGCGAAGAATATAGTTCCACTGACTACAAGTACATAAGACTCAAACCAATAAAACCATTGGAAACAACAACTCACTCCATTCACTCCGTCCCAAAATTTTGGTCCATCTTTCCTTTTTTCAGATGTCCCATATTACTTGTCCATTTCGACTAGTCAAGGAGAAAAAAAAATGGAACATTTCATTTGCACGTCCCATTGGATTTTATCACCCAAGATAACATGATAAGTTAAATTTACCAAAAAACAGTTGCTGTGACATGCTATACTGAAAATCAGATAAAATCTACATCAACCTACCGAATGGAGAGCAACTTATAAAAATCAACAAAAAGCTCATTTGCATCCTCAAAAGTACCTCAAACCCTCTACAGAAAACAACATCGTGATCAAAATTCAACCACATAGGGTCAAACAGAGCCTAGATCGGAATAAAGGTCAATTAGAACTCACTTTACGTTTCAAATTCAATACAAAACACCTGTGCCCCCTTTTCCTTAAACAACATATTTCATCCATGGCACTAAAGAAGCAGAGACTAAAATAGCACTATAACCAAAGAAATGTCAGTGGTTCGAGTCCGCTTATCTCCAGCTCATGAACTCAGGCGGTGCTATTTTTTTCTACTCTAAGGGGGAATTCAATAGAATAGCACCCCTACCGATGAAATATCAGCGGTTTGTGTTCGCTTATCTCCAACTCATGAACTCAGTGGCGCTATTTTTTTCTACTTTAAGGGGGGAATTCAATAGAATAGCACTCCTTCCGATGAAATGTCAGTGATTCGAATCCGCTTGTCTCTGACCCGTGAACTAATCGGAGCTATTTTTTTCCCCCACTTTAAGGGTGAATTCAATAGAATTGCCTTAATCACAACAACTAAACTAGGCACGACACATCAACAAGAAGTGAAATTGAAACAATTGGAAGAGACCCACCAAGGCAATAACATATACCTTGCAAAACGAATCAGCTGTAACCCTCGTCACCGGCGTGCCACGAGTGGAGACAGACCACATGAAACGACACCGTTTCCCGTTTTCACCTCCCCGCCCATGCATAATACCCTTGCATCTTCCCCGATTTCAGCTCCGACGAGAAACATCAATCCGAAAAAACCCTAAATCACCAACTCCGGGGGCGCGAAACCCTAGATCGCCCCGAGACGCCGCTCTCCCTCATCGTACCGGCGAAGAAACCCTAATTCGACTGGGATTTGGTAAGGGGGGCGGAAATCGTCGATCTAATCCGAGCTTGGAGCCTCCGATTTCAGATCCAAGGGAGTGAGAGTGACAGCGAGCAAACGAAGAGAGAGAGAGAGTCGAAGGAGGGGAGGATTTTCACGATCGAGATTGAGAGAGAGAAGTAGCGGGATGTAGAGAGAGAAAATAAAATAGTGACATATCGAGAGAGGGATGTGTATATATATGCGGAGAGAGAGAGAGAGAGAGAGAGAGAGGGGGTGGGGAAGTGATGTCGTGAGGGGGGCGCCAGACGGCTAAAGGGAAAGGTGTACTTGGTACTAGGGGGGACGGGCAGGAGGGCAGGACGGGCAGTTATGGGCAGGGGGGGATTGATAGAGTCACCTGCAGTGAAAAGGACGGTCTTGTCCTAACTGGATGCTGCCGTGCTTTGACTTTTGATTTTTCTATGGGGGGGGGGGGGGTGTGGGTTCTGAGATTTTCACAGGCATTGATTTCATCACCCGCGAATGAGGAACCCAATTCACCTCTACCAATTATAATACTGTGCCATGTCGAAATGTTTTAGTAGTTAAATTAGGACTATTGTTTTGATAACGTGACGCAATATAATTCATTTGAAAAAAATAAATGTTTACTTCGTTGGTGTATATAATTTATTCTCGTTATGAGAATGGCAGCCTACTACTGAGCTGTTAACAAGGCAACAAGAATGAAAAAAACAATTTCCAATGCTCTTTTACATTTTTAAGACACTTTTAACATATACAAAATTGAGTTTTTTTTTTTTTTTCCGGTCTATAAGATAACGAGAATACAACGAAAACACAATTAATTTTGAAAGTTAATACTAGTAGGATTGCACAAATTTTGACCGATAAACATTATATTGTGTATCTTACGATTGCAATCACATACAAAAAGAGATACGAAGGCAAATAAATTCAAGTTACATGGTTTTCAAGATGAGGTGCCCCTTAATTTGTGAAATTAAACTCTCATCCAATCACTTGTATTAGGTTGTTAATAACAAGGCAACAAGAATACAAAAAAAAACAATTCCCAATGCGCGCTCTTTTACATTTTTAAAGACACTTTTAGCACATACAAAATTAAGTTTTTTTTTTGTCCTTTTCCGGTCTATAAGACAACGAGAATACAACGAAAACACAATTAATTTTGAGAGTCAACAGCAGGATTGCACAAATTTTGACCAATAAACGTTATATTGTGTAATCTTACGATTGCAATCACATACAAAAAGAGATACGGAGGCAAATAAATTCAAGTGACATTTGTTTTGGGGACGAGGCACCCTTTAATTTGTGAAATTAAACTCTCATCCAATCACTTGTTCTTTAATTTCCTTGATTTATGTGATCCGTACGCATATCTTATCTTAGAGATAAAAATAAATAATAATAATTCAACTCGTTTATTTTGTAAACCTCTTGTAAAGTAATTTCCTTTAAAAATTGGTGCTATCAGACATAAAATTTTACATTAATGACTCACAATGATTTAAAAATAAACCTGTTTTGTTGTTTGGATGTACAAGGCAAGAAATCTAATCTATTCCATCCTAAGATTTTCGGGATGAGGCGGGTGAGGTTTGAACTTCACTAAAATTAAAAAAATGCATGGGAGTACAAGGCGCCATCATTTAGCTACCCCTCCACTTGCCATAAACTCCCTATATTTTTCTCGTAAAAGTGTTCATTAAACAACTGTCAATATCCAATCAAATTTTTTTTTCACGAAGGTTTTTGTTTTTTTTCAAAATATCTTCCCATATGTAGTGTCAGGATTGTCTTTGTGAGCTCACTGGAGACTTTGGTGACGGGATGGGAGTAAGAATCCCCTTTTTGTGGTGAAATTATACAATAGTCCGGGAATATCGCTACGCGGTACTCCGGATCACTTTACACCGTCCGTTTCTGTGGGTTTTACCACCAAGCGTACCGACCCCACAGAAACGTACGATTGTAAAGTGATTCGGAGTACCACGCGTCGATCGGTACTCGCGGACTATCGGACAATTTCTCCCTGTTGTGCCCCCATGTGCTGTGTGGGGTGGGGTGATTGAGCCACCCGCGGTTCACGGGCGAGAGCTGCTGTCATGAATCATTATTTTTTTTCCTTTTGGATTGTCAATCAGAAAAATTGTTATGGGAAAATGTGGTGGTGGGAGTTATTAAGGTTGTCTTTTCTTTTCAGGTGCTCCAATCCAACACTGCATGAACTGGGTGTTGTATGCCCCCTGCTTTGAGCTTTCTTAATGGGGAAAGACAAACGAGGGGGCAACATATTCCACTTCTGTGAGCTGTCGTGGCCAATCAAAAATACTAGAATATGGTTGGACTTGGTGATAAGAAAGATGCCCAATCAAAACACTCCACACGTCCATCCAATTATTATTATTATTTTTTTAAGTACTTCCATTCAGTCTCTCACGAGCGATGATTATTCGGTGTTCCTGGAGCACTTACACGTTGTGCTCCAGAGGTCTCCTTCGCCGCACATTTGTTTCGGAGCCGCGTATCTGGCAGAGCATGTACAAATGTGGAGTGGAGAAGGCTTCTGGAATACCACGTGACGGTGCTCTAGGTAGAAGTACTAATTTTTCACTCTTCACTATCGTTGGTGGCATGCTTCATGTCAAATTTGCTTTCAAAAAGACTTGCAATGAGATAAGAAATTAGTTTGTCGAATTTTCTTTTTGGCTTTTATTTGGTTGCATATTTCAAGTAGAAGAATATACTACTAGTAATCTCAGTAATTAGAATAACGGATGAAAAAAACTACAAATACTCATAGAAAATTCCTTTGAAAGTTAATACTCATATAAGTGGAATATTAATCAAGTGAAGTACTATTATCTTGAGAGATATTGCTAGTGCGTCTCAAATAGCTAGTCCAACTCATTTTGCTTAGAGCTAATAAACTAGTCAAATATTCGAGTGTTAATTTGAGATTGGCTTTGGTATTACAAAATACAAACCAAGTTTGAATGTTTTTTGAAATTCTTGAAGCTTTCAAACTAAGGTTAAACAACTACTACTTACCTTATTCGACTCATGGTGTTTTAAAAATGTAAGTTATGCGATATCGGCTCGATTAAAACTCATTAAGATCGATTTGGTCGATAAAAAATTCAAGCTAGAATATAATTTTGAAGCTCGTTAGGTTTTCAATTAAACATGAATAGCTATTACTCAGCTCGTTCGACTCGTTTTTCAACTATGGCTATGCTCAACAAACACGAAAAAACAAAAATCTATTTTGAAATAAAGAAGTCAAACCCACAGTTTTATCCAGCATAAAAATTCAACCTTAATATTAGTGTTGGAGCAATATTTCATTTTAAAATCATTTAGCAGAATTGTATATACGAGCATAAAAAATCACTATCCTACCCTCAGTCCTTGGCTAGCCACTTTTTTTTCACCCCAACAAGCTATCTGTATAGTGTTTTTTTTTCTTTTTTTTTCTTTTGAGCAGAATACTACTAACATGGACTACCAATGAACATTTTTGCCTAGACTTTGTCTCAATGAGTAACAGTTTTTTTTTTTATATTTTAAACAGCACAAAGGGGACTTTTTATTAATCTTTGAAATAGATTACTAAGACTAAAGAGAAACAGGGCATAACGAAAGATTACATCCCAACAAAAGATGGCATCCAACCTCCCAGCAATCATATGCCACCCCGGACCCAAAGAGAACCCACTCAACGAATCACAGTTGCTTATATAACTCATCCCCCTCATATAGTTATGTAGCATCTGTAAAATCACCAGAAGCCGATCGTCAATTCATAAAACCAAGAAAAGCTGATCGATTAGTGTCGGGGAATAAAAATCATCCGTGATCCACCCTGACAAGAAGAGAGTACAAGACGTCGTTACAGTAAACCAACAAACCCTCATCAGTGCTAACGCGCACAGAAAGGCAAAGTCGAAATGATCATAGAGCATTTATCATCCTTTTCATTTCAGAAGACCTCCTAGAATCTGGATCCTCGATAGCTCTTTCGGTAAGCACTTGCTTGATTCGGCACATGGACTTCCTCACCTGAAGTTCAGAACTGTCTATCAACAACCCAGAATCCAGAGGGAAAAAATAAAGAAAAGAGGAACTCAAGCTGGAAGACTCAAAGCCGGATAATTAAAACCGTTGTTAATTTATTCCAGGGAATGCAGCACGTAAGTCAAAACCATAGAATCCACAAGTTAGTTATGGTCAATTCAGTCTCTGCAAATCAGAAAACTTTCCCAGCTGATTAAAATTGACAATTAACAAAATTCCTACCTTGGGGATACGCTCTGGACTAGAAAACCGTAGGTTCTGTGAGTGAAGCATCTGGCGTTGAGTCATTAGCAAGTTTTTTTCCTTCATTAGAACACACCATAGCTTGTGAAGATCATCCCAAGATTTAACGCGGAGCTCAGAAGCCTTCCAACTTCGTCCTGGAAGGAATAAAGAAGCATAAATATAAAATGAGCTTAGAGTATATTACTCAAAAAGGTTTTACAAGAACAGTACTCTAACAATGGAAACAGAGACTTGAGAGTCATCTTAATTACGCAAAAATGATAGCAATATCTGCAGTTTGCAAGAGAGCAGAAACGCAAAGTTGAATACCAATGTGTGATAAGCCGATAACCAATGCAACATTCCAACTAACAATCTACCAAAATAATGACTTGATGGTATGAAGTCACCCAAGAACAATCACTAATGTTTTAGTACATCAAAGACACCCAATTTTATCGAGTTGAAAGAATGTGGAACTAAAAGTTTCCATCACACCAGTCTTTTTTTTTTATCCATCTCATGAAAAAGTAAAACATGAAGTAGTTTTCTTATTGTCACTATACCTATAAATCTATCTGCTTTGAAGTATTGATATGCAACTCTGAAAGAAACAGAGTTCTCTCTTTCTCAATGATTACATGCAGTTCTTAGTACTTCAACATATTATATTAAAACATCACTGTCAAACTTAGAATCGATTAAACATATTAATGGTTCCTAAAATATAGAGTCCTTGGTACTATAGTCGCTATCCCATAGAAAAGAGTGCATTCGACCAAAGGATAGTGCAAATATATTTCATAACTTGCTTCAAGAGTATGTGAATAAAAGAAACAAAAAAGGAAACTACTAAACGACTGCTAGATCTGGTGTCGCAAAGCCATTGAGAAATTGCCTAGACTGCCAAAGAGATCCTAGTGTAAAATAGACCCACATCGCAATTTAAAGCCATTTGGACCGACTGCTAATACTGTGAGTTGAGAGGACGTCCCTGGATCCCATAGACGGAAAAGCTTTGAATTTAAATCACACCTATAGTTGTCAGCTACAGAAAAGGTATTTAGCATTCTCCTTTACGGCCATACTTTAAAAGCCTTGAAGTTACATGTGAAAGGATCAGTTCTAAGGCAAAAATTAGATACCCTTCAATGAAAATGAGTAAAGTTGTTAAGTTACCAATTCTCCCAAAAGCTTAAGCCGTTAGGAGATGGGCCCAACAATGTCTATAAAGCTATCTAACACCCTCCCTCACGTGCAACCCCGTCTTGCACGTGGAGATGCGAATTTTCACAGACAGAATGAAGCAGAATATGAAGGGGAGAAGCATATTGCAACCGGGGAACAAATGCCGACAGAAAGACTTGAACCCAAGACCTCTTGTAACCTAAGCTCTGATAGACTGATACCATGTTGAGTTACCAACTCTCCCAAAAGCTTAAGCGGTTAGGAGATGAACCCAACAATGTATATCAAGCTATCTAACAAAAGTAAATTAATTAAGAAAAATGGTCATGGTGCACACAAGCGCGCATAAAGAAAAACACAGCGACCAGTTCACTTAAACAAGTTTGAACTTCAAACTATAAAAAATAGGGTAAATTTCACTTACCTCCACTGAGGTTTCTGACAATTACAGACACCTCCCCCCAGGTTTTAGAAATTGCACTTACCTCCCCTCTGGTTTAGTTGTCGGCTGCACATACCCCCAACCGTTAGTCAGCTGTCACTAAAGATGACAGAAATTGGTGAGGTCAGCCAAAAGTGGAGATTTATTTCCCATTTTGCCCTCATCTCTTGTCTTTAGCTTTTTATACTCTCTTTTACATTTCGAAAAATGCAATAAACATATATCGAAACACCACATGTTGATGATATATGTACACACCAACAATAGAGAATACATGTTCAACATTTTGGGCTTACCAAAAGTGATGTCTTTTTTGTTGTCTTTTCTAAACTTTTTTAAGTTTTGGGAAAAAAATTATTACTTTTTTTGGTTTCTCTACATAAGAGGAATCTAAGAAGTAGAAAAATATGGACCAATTTGAAAATTATTTTAATCTAAAACAAATTAAATGAAATGAACAAGATAAACCAATTTATTTGGATTATTTTGGGTTTTTTTCAAAGTTTGAAAAATATGGTCCATGGTATTTTAATTTTTTTATTCTACTCTTTGAGACGAACCAAAAAATTAAAAATAATTGACTTAAAGTTTAAAAAGGTTCACTAACGACGAGAAAAAAGCCAAAAACAAATAGTAAAATTTTTAAAATTTTTAGGGTCCGTAGATTTGTAATAAGTGAATTGGTGGTTCTAAGATACGGTGGTGGTTCTGGAATATTAATCAACTTCATATTTATTTTTTTGGTTTCAGGCTACACATGTATAAATTTTTGGCATTTATGTGAAATTAAGCTTAGTTTGGCATGAATGAAAATTTATTTCTTTGCGTTTTCAGGAAAAAAAACTTGCTTGTATCCTCAACTTGTATAAGTATAAATAAGTCACTGAAAATAACCAAACATAACTCTTTTAAAACCCACCTTAAAAGCTAGTATGTTACTTTTTTGAGCCAACGAAAAAATAAAAAGAATATTTGGCATCTCAAATTAATTTTTGCTACAAAGACAAAAGAAACTACTAAAAAAGTTTTTTAACTATGTTTACATTTTTTTGGATTTTTTTAGTTGTTACAGTACTTGTTAGGGAACTTTTATTACCTTTGATTCAATTTTATACTTTTCCATATATAGAATGAATAAGGAATTTGGTAAAGAACTAAATAAGAATAAATGAAAATAAAAAGTTTTAAAATTTTATTTTTTCAGACCCCATATAGAGAAGAAGTGACTGATCAAATGTTAAGGTGGTTAGATTTGTATTTTTTGAGTTATTTATTTATTCAAATAGATAACATTGTAGTAAGAAAATTTGTGAAGGGGTAAAAAAGTAAAAGTGCAACTTCTGTTAGCAAAGTTACCCGACAAACTCTGACAGGGGAGGTAAGTGCAATTTCTAAAACCTGGGGGGAGGTGTCTGTAATTGTCAGAAACCTCAGGGGAGCTGGGGAGGTAAGTGAAATTTACCCTAAAAAATAGTATTTAGACAACCCTGAACCAAAGACTGTTGCTTAAAAGGATGATTATACAAAATTCTTCAAAGGATGATTATTTTGTATGACAGCTGCTTAAAACTTAGAAACCAGTATGGTATGATCTGTTTTCTCTGTTGAATTATTCTAAATGTGTCACCAACTTAGGAATGACATTTTGGAAATTCAAACTACGGCAGAATGTTCAACCATCCAGGTCCACCTTAAAATCAATAAAAGCAGCCAAATCATCAATGTGCCTTTGCATTGGTTTTTGTTCTTGTAAGAAGTATTTCCTTCTTCAACAATTTATCCAGAGCATCAACATTAGCTCACAGTTACAAGTCCAATAAAGGCAACTATAAACTACACCATATAGTATCAATGAACACCACATTTACAGATTACACGCTTGCACGTATTGACATATAGCACCAAAAAAATAAGGGAAAGGGATATATTCTACCGTAGACAACAGGTTTGTCATCATCTGGGCTTCTATCTGCCTCAAAGAACTCCTCAAGAGGATTATAACCCGACCTAGCAGTAGAGGCAGCCGCAGCCGCAGCCGCAGCAGAAGTTTGGGGTTTGGCTGCAGTAAATAGGGTCCTCGCAAAAACTCTTGAAAGGAGCATGGCAGTGAACAGATTTCTGCGTAAGAAAGCAAGTCACAAAGGATAAACACCATTCCTAGATACAACAATAGAACTACAAGAAAGTTTCTCAGTAGGAAAGGTATTTGAAGGTTTATTTTCCTCATGTGGCGTAAATCAAAGTTGAGGATTGCTAAGCCCTAGTGTGTGTGTGTGTGAGCGCGTGCATGCGTGTATATCGTTTATACACAAACGTAATGAAAAAGATTTTTGGAAAAGAATGGTACACACAACTTTCACCTATCTGCAATGGCTCATTTTCTGGATTTCAGGTTTTTGGACAAAGAACAGACAACTTTATGTATTCTCTAGTGAAAAAGATACGTCAAGCGAGTCTATCCTTCAAGTTATAGTGGTGCTACAAATTTACGGAGATTAGTAGATTACCATCCTAAAACAAATCCCTTTAACAAATACACAAAGCCCACCAGGCCACCACAAATGCTCCATTGGTGACTTTGCTCCCTCATAACTCCATGAAATACTCGAGAAGACATAACCAAATTATCAATTACTAATCATACAATCGACAAGTTGTATACAACTACCGCAACCAGAAAGAATTGGTCTAACAAAAAAGCTACATACATCAAATAGATCTGTTATGTCCCCCCGTGTCTCCATCGATTCCACACACTTTTGCCTTAACTTTTTTTTTTTTTGATAAGTAAAGGATTATATTACCAAAAAGGCATTAAGGGTATGCCGCCCATATACAATTGAAGGCCACAAGACAAAAAGGCCCTATACACTTGCACTCCTATTCGAATGAAAGAGCTCAAACCAATCTAAAAATTGGTCAAGAGATGGAGAACAATCAAACTTGTCCCAACTATACAAGCTATTTAACAAAAAACTTTTAATTCTAGATAAAGACTTTTCAACCCCTTCAAAGCATCTCGAATTCCTTTCACGCCAAATCACCCACATCAAACAAAGAGGGATCATAGCCCAAACACACTTCCTTCTTTTTCCCACTTTGGCCCTTTTCCAAGCAATTAAGAGTTCCATGAAACAACCCATTGTATCCCAAACCAAGAGAAGATCAAGGACCAATAGCAATGCAAGCCAGTTTTATTTATCTTAAACATAAAAGCTGAATGCATTTGAAGAGCACAAAGAACTTGGATTGGTAGTTTTCTCACCATCCATCACCATAGCAAGCAGTTCAAAGATTACATGGCATCAGACTCCAAGACAATGTCAAGCCATAAACTGATGACTTACTGTGCATAATGCATTTTCTATTGGGATTCTATGCCAGTTCAAACAAGGGTACAAACATTGGGACTTCTTTCACAGAACCCATGACCTTGGATCCTACCTACGCCTAACCATTAAGTTCAAACCTGCATTGAGGTTGTTCAAGAGACTGGAATATGTTACACTCATTAACAATGCAAATCCAAAAGACATGCATATTGCCACACACACACACACACACAAAAGCCTAAACCAAGATATATTTCTTGCAACATAAGATTAGAGGAAAGCATAGTAAATAATGTTCTTCCTCTAAACCACAAATTTGGATCACCAAGAGCAGAAATCTCCCTTCGAACTTCAGAGCAACAAGATTCAACAACTTTTCCACAAAATCCAACTAAATGACTTAGTCAACCTAATAGATTAAAATTTATAATCCAACTAAATGACTAAGTCAACTAGAATGTTTGTGTTGGCATGTTTTAGCATAATGATCCTTCATGGGACCTTGTTCTTGTCCCTAAAAATAATCTTTCCAAATCAATCATAAATTCTACAAACATGTAAACATAAAGTATTTTTGACTTTTAGAGTTTTCCGCTTGATATTAAATCAGAACACCTCATAACTTAGTCCACCTGTCCAAGGTTATTTAGGGGCCACATCAAACTTATCCTTCATTATAATCTATGACTTGAGGGATTTATAACCAGAAATCAAGGTGAATACAATACAAGCTTTTTCTTACATATTTAATATCCAGCTATTTGCCAGCATACTAGAGAAACCTGTGCCACTAAGTAAGTTAACGGAAATCCAGTTACTATCCTGCCATTGTTGCACCGCAGTAACTTATGAAAAAAGGGTTTCCATTTCCCACCAACACCAAATGAGGAAACAAATGGAAATGTCCGACCACCAATTCAAGTACACACGGAGATCTTCCCCTTCCAACATCAGTATCTTATAGTAGCAATTACAGTAGCAGCTGCTACATGGAAACTATTGGAGGCCGAAAAGTACATAAACTTTTCAGCATCCCTTGTGTATCTTTAACAAACTCCTATCCTATCGGGCTAGCCAGCCAAGTACCATGGCCAATCAAGTGTTAATAATTTAAGTGCTGAGCTAGACGAATATCAAAGTTTGTCAGACGCTTGGTCTAAAATTTCTGAAACAATTGGCGCACTGGTCCATGTATGTCACAGCAATACCCCAAGAACCAAAACATAGCAAAAGGGACTACAACCTAGCATCTACAACCCATAACAAAGAGTTAGCCCTTCATGAGCGAGGTAAAGTAGTGTCGAAGAAGCATACTAAAACTCAGGCAAAAGATTTACTGGCATAGTCTTGTTATCCTGTTGCTGTTGCAGCCCCAGTTGTGTGTCAGAAAAATCAGCACCAAGACTTGATGAAAAAACCTGACTAGACTAGACTTTGCTTGTTAGAGACTGAAATCAAAATTTATCAAGTGATTATCCTATCATGACCTCAATTAGGTTGTCATTTAAGATTTTTCAAGCACCAAACAAGTTAGGATGTCAGTATCTTACGCCTTTTTGGAAATGTGAACGCCATATAATTACCGGTTAGATGACAATAGCTCACGGTACCAGTTGGATTCATCGCTGGAGCCACTAAAGCAAAAAGACATTGGTCCTCTTCTGTCGCAAACTCGCTCATGTGAGCCAACCATGTTACCAACTACGTACGTCATGTACCCGTCAAATCATGTTTCGCATTGCTGGTGAGCGCATTTCCACATGCATGGTATTAGTACGCAGCCATCTATTCTTCTATTCTATACATAAAGGGGCTACCCATTTGGTATGAACACTTTTTTGAAGCCGTGTCACAAAAGTGGTTTCCTTTATTTCCCAATGATAAATCTATTTTTACAACTACCTTCAATGTAACATGAATTAATTGTTATGGTAAAGTGGTATAATTAATTAGATAACTCCCCACATTCCACACCTATTCAACTGCACACACGCACATGTGTGTGCCCAAATGCTAGTCACTAGAAAGCCAGTAGGCAACCCCAACCATAAACACCACAAGTCTACACAACCTTCATTATTAAGCCTATAGTTTGCCGATAAAAAAAAAAAAAAAACCCTATAGTTGCGTATATAGTGCAACTAAAGACCCAACCATCACTGGTAAGTTAGCAATCAACCCCAAAAATAAACGCTACCAACTTCATAATAGACACTATAGTTACATCTATAAACCAAATAAAGAACCGACTACCATCACTAGCAAGCCAGTAACCCCAAAAATAAACGCTACCACCTCCATAATTGGCACTTAGTTGCGTCCATAGACCATATAAAGAACCAACCATCACTAGAGAACCACCAACCAAACTTAAAAATATACAGCACTAGCATCACGATTGACACTATAGTTGCATCTATGGAGCAATTAAAAACCCAACCATCACTAGAAAGCCAGCAAGCAACCTTAATAGCAAAACACCACCTACACAATGACACTTTAGTAGCATCTAAGTTTCTAACAACCGAAATTTAGTTGCTTTTTAGAGTTTCCCAGTAGGAAAGATTAGCACTTTACACCTTGTCAACCAAACACTAAACGAAACTTGCGACGCATTTCATCGAACATCTTTAAAGCGGTGTGCAGAAAAAACTGATCAAAGTAGTACCAACTGAGTCGAAAAAAATGCAAAGAGAAAGGCAAAGGGAAATGGTAATGCACCAGATTTGAGGCCGACTCACAAACCCAGCAGAAAGCCAGCAAGCAATAGGTGGAACTTTTTGAGAGAGAGAGAGAAGTTTTTTTTTTTTTTTGAGAGAGAGAGAAGTTAATCGGACTAGTTTCTCTTTCTTGTTCTACTTTTTCCTTTGTTGTTGTCCCTTTGGACTTGGACTCAATTTGTAGTTTTTAAGCCCATCTCAAAAGGCCCATAAATAAGTAAGTAGAAAAAACTTGGGGAAGTGGTAAATGAGAGGCGAATGTGTGCGTTTCCGTTTTATTGGACTACATGCTAATGCCGATAGTCAAGTTGTTTTCGCTAAATCAAATTTTAGTTTATGTATGTGAGAAGAATAATCTGTCTAGAATTTCGTGAAAAATAGGCATTATTCCATTTAGCCCATTTAGTTTACGGAAACGCACCCTCAATATAGATTTTTTATCGAGAGCTATTGAATTAAGAGAGATTAACTAGCAACCTAATAATTTGGGCTTCCTAGTCTGAACCAGAAAATATTGTGATCATAGCACATTTCATAGACCCAAATAACATATTGCGACTGTAGCATGTGTCCATACAGAGAGCTTTACTCTGAGTTGAATTGGGACCCCCACAAGTAGGGAATGGGGATTGGTTCCCAATGATTAGTCAAGATACGTGTAAGTTGACTTAGACATAGGGTGAAAGTTCTGTCCGGATCAACCGGACAAGGGGTTGTCCGGACAGCCCCTTGTGAGCCCCCCTTCACGTGTTTTTTTGAAAAATCCAATCCGTGCATTTTGTAGGGCCCGCAAAATAATGTATCCACGCAAAAAATCAGCTTGTCCGAACATCGATGGGTATGTCAAAAGTTGAGTTTTTACACGGAAAAATAGACGACCGTGAACAGTTTAACTTTAAAAATAGTTGACAGATCACGGTCGTCCATTTATCTGTGTAAAAACTCAACTTTTGACATACCTATCGATGTCCGGACAAGTTGATTTTTGGGTGTAGATACATTATTTTGCGGGCCCTACAAGATGCACGGTTCGTATTTTCCAAAAAAATGTGCGAAAGGGGCCCACACGGGGCTGTCTGGTTGATCCGGAAAGAACATTTTCTCTTTTTGGTATGTCAATAATGTAAATCTAGCAAAAGAGTTGTGTGAGAGCAATGAGCATAAGCCCAAGTCAAGGAAAATATGGGCTTCTATGGGCTGGTTCTCAGATTTGGGCCGCCCAAGAAAGAAAAAAAAGGAAAAATGACAGCCCATGGCGTGTTTTGATAATTAATACTCCCTCCGTCCCTTTATTACAGTCCAGTATTCCATTTTGGGCTGTCCCTTAATAAGTGTCCATTTTGTAAAATTAGTGGGTAAAAGTTGGTGAATTGTCTATTTTGTCCCTAAAAGTAGATTCCATTTTGAAAAGTTAGTGAGTAAAAGTATAATAATGATGGGTAAGTAGGGAAAGTGGAGGAAAAAGTTGATGTGAAAGGTATAATGATGATGTCTTTTTAATAAGTTGGAGTTACGAAGCAGGACATTTAAAAAGAGACGGATGGAGTACCTGCTAAGGATATTTTCAGCATTAACACCTGCTAAGGATATTTTCAGCATTAACAAATGTTTTCAGCATGTCTTTGACAAGTATTAATTATCAAAACACGTAATTTGCCGGCATTTTCCCAAAAATAGAAGAAGAAGTGTTACAGTTCTAATTGTGGAGTTACTCCTACTCATTTTAGATTGTGCTAACATAGAAAGAAAAAGAAGACAACCAGTATAATTTCAATGAAATGTAACTAATTTTGAGGAATTCGACCATCAAACGACGAAAATTTGAAAAAAAAAAAAAATTACTAAGAAGAGTAAGCTTTAGAGGCTTTTTTGAGTTGTCTTTATTCATTTTTTTTTCTGCTTCTGTTAGCATTGTGTCACATTTTTGTGGATTATTGTATCATCTTGTCGAGAAGAATTGGAAAAGTAAAAACTTATATATGACTTTTACCTAAATATTTTTTGATTGAGCTTTATCTTGGATATTTTCAAAAATATTTGGGTAAGTCATTTTTTTTTTTTACTTTTGCGATTCCCTCTCGTTGAGACAAACCAAAAATTCTCAAAAATTTAAGCAAAACTAAAAAAATGCTAATTCATGTGTGTGTATATCCATCGTATCTAAATAGAGGGGCAAAAGGAGGGACTTCGGGTTGGTGCTGTGCAGTGTGGTAGCACCGTGCTGCGCACCTTCGAGCTGTCGGATCGTGCATCCAACGGCTCGGATCTCATCTCGGCAACCAACGATCGAGAGCCGTTTATTACCGAGATGAGATCTGAGCCGTCGGATGCACGATCCGACGGCTCAGAGGTGCGCAGCACGATGCTGCGCACACCACTGCACATCACCGTCTCCCAATTCCAAAAGGATCATATCCCTTGGGGCATAGGGTAGGAACAAGGCCAGAAAATCTGATTGGACAGTTATGGTCCACTCTTGAATTATTAGGAGGTTGGTTTTAAAAATTATTACTCCTATGTAAGGTAACGTATAATAAAAGGAAGGAAAGCAACAGCCACGTTCTCTGTCCTCTTCTCTCTCTCTCTCTCTCTCTCTCTCTCTTCTTGTCTTCAAATTCTCCCATCATATGTTGTTAGATTCTTTACTAATTTCATTACTAACATTCACTCTTGGGTTAAATTAAAGTAGCTTTCGAATCAGACTTTTTCCATTTGTTTATCCATACCTTAACTACCAAGGAATCATAATCCTGTTTGACCAGATAAAAAAAAAATCAAGCGATTCGCGACACGTTGCGTCTGGTAATCTTGTAGCACTGCATCTGGGCTTGCACTGCTACTTTTAGGTGGTTTTTCACTTTTTCTAAAAGTACATTTTTTAAAAATTCACGAAATTTAAAATTCAAATATAATGAAAATAAATATTTTTTTTACAATTTTATTTGCACCGTTTAAAAGATCTTAATGAAATCTATCAAACAAGATCCATATTAGTAAAAAAATTATTTACGTAAACACATGATTTTTGAGCTCAAAAAACCTTCTTTTTCTAAAAGTAGTTTTTACTGTTCATTTAGAACAGCATCTAATCCTTTTTGCACCACAAAGGTATTTGACATCTCATCATTAGCACATGAAGACAAACCAAAAGAGCAAGTGATCAGCTTTCCCACAGGGATCTGGTTTCTATCATTCGATGTATATGTGAGTCTACACTATAGATGAGATGACCGTGCATACCAGTCGATTCCGGGCGCATTTAGGTCTACAGCTCCGTCTGTGTCGGTAGAATTTTGTTATAGTATTGTTAGGTTAATCGAGAGATGATAGAAATTTTATGTCTCTCCTTTTTATCCTTCTTCATGGTATAAAATTACAATCTTATATTTTTAATTGTTAAATTCTTCCATATATGAAATAGCATATTGCTCTAAATCCACATGAATTTAAACATAGGGGGAAAAAAACAGCGCAAACAGTAAAAAGAGTAGTATGAGCAAACAACAACATCTTGTAAAATTACCCGTTTTATTATTGTACTTCTACTACTTTATTCCATCGTGTTTATTTTCTTTTGTCGTCTTTTTTTTTTTTATATAAAATTTTGAGGGGCTTGGAGGTAGGTTATGTATTTGCAAGTAGCAGTACTAGAAGAGTTATTGCTTTCTTTCTCTCAATGCATTTCATTTCTTATTGTACCGTTTTCATCTTTGCATCTTTCTGATTAATGAAAACTTTATTTGCTATTCAAAAAAAAAAATGTAGGTGTTAATTAGCTATAAATATTTTTAGATAAGAGCTCAAGTACTGTTAAGAGGGAAATGAATCCACACACACACAAAAAAAAAAATCAATGACATGAAACCTCACATAAACAAAACCTTTACTTAAATCCCAAAAAGTTTAAAATCTTATAAAGATATGTTAATTTATTGACCATATGGTGAAATCTTATGAATTCAAAATTGAGATCTTCATCTCCAACTTTTTCCCACCAAAAGTTGGCTTTGTTATCCTTCTCTCAGTTTATATAATGACGAAAAGGTATGGGACCAATGAAGAAGCATTATCGCTCAACTAATATTCAAGATGGCATAATGGAAGCATCATGTGGAAGTTTAGTTGGGATACAAAATAATGGAAAGAATCACATAAATCTTGGTGGGGTTATGGAAGTAAATTGTAATTGCGTTGTTGTTAAGAATACATCGATTCAAATCGAGATCTGAATAACACATACAATGAGCTCTTTAGTACGGAATTCTGAGTCTCGCACGTCTACTATTTCAGCACCAAGGATATCTTGAAAAGTGAATTGTATTCCATAAATATGATATCTGCTTTTGCCTTCACAATTTCAAGGGTCTTGTTTTATGAGCTCTCTACATTTAAAGCCAATCTACAACATGACAATGATGATTTTAATTTATGTTGGACTCATCACTTTTCTCTTACTTATATGTGAATATGCATATACAGAGTGTTTCTTCTAAGGACCACCGCATTTTAGCTTAAAATGTGAACTATTCAGCTGCCGTTGGATTGTGTTTTGAATGGTCAGGATTTGTGGACAATCTGTTTGCGTGAACAAATATCTATTCGCACGAACAGATTGTCCGTGAATTCAGACCATTTAAAACACAATCCAATGGCCAGAACGGTAGTCCGCATTTTAACTTAAAATGCGGTGGTCCTTAGGAGAAACGGACTATATACATATATATTTCAAAGAGTAATTAAGTGGAAAAGTGACTACAGAGCTGAGGCTATGGTTATTTTAGGGAGGGAACCCTCTGGTTGAGGTTTTGCACTTGTTCTGCTTGTCCTTGAGATTGTTCTTAATTTATTTTGTTTAGGGGTTCAAAATATTCTTGAAGGTTTGAAGGTTTTGGACCTTTTGGTGTTTGGAAGCATGCTTAAAGATCACTCCTCTTGTACCTTTGTGAAGTAGTAGTAAATACCCTTTTACCAGATTAATTTTCTTCGGAGGGAGATAGGTAAGTTTCTAAATTCATTGTATCTTTTTTATAACTCAAATGTCTGGACCAACTAATGTGCACCTCGACTAATAATGGGGCACCAATTCTACCATGCACTATTAGGCAAATGCCTCTTATGGACCAGTTCCAAAGGAGTTGATAATATCTAGAAGGTTTCGAACATGAGACTTTAGAAGGGAGCAAATTAAGTCTTATAGTCTCAAGCGTTGTCCACCAGGCCATCCCTGAGGGTTAAATTCATTACTTGTTATGATATCATATATTGGAGTATATTGTCTTTAATGCTAATGACAATGTTACAAGTTCAACAAAAAAAAAATTTAAATTTTTTTTGCGTGCGCAGTGTGATTACCAGTCAAAATAATAGGGATATAGACAAGATATTAGAAATGAAAATGGTGAGAGACTTGACTCACAAGATCTATAAGACCCAACCATCTTAAAACGTTCAACTAAAAACCAATGATAAATGGGTGGATAATCCTGAGACTCCATAGACCAATTTTAATGGATAAGAGAAACCATGTGAGACAAGTCACAAGTGGAAACAATATCAGTGTATACTTCGATACATTAAGAAAACCATTTGTTGACAGTTGTGCATGATATTCCTTTCTGATAGCTAGAATATGTGAATTTAATGAGACAAAAGAAAGAGTTGTTGTGCTTTATTTTCCCTCTTTGTCTACCATTTTGAGCATCCCAACTAACGAGGCTATCGGTAGCGTTGGGTTTATAGTGATTGTGGACTTGTTTTCAGTTCGATATAATTTTGATACTTGTATATTCCTACCGCATATTTAAAAACAATTATAGGAAAAGTATCTTATATTGTGAGAGCAGTAGTAATAATGAGTGGAGTATAATTTGAAGAGATAAAAGGACAGAAGGAAATGCTTGGAACGCGTGTTCGGAGACAAAATCTGAAAATGTGTTTAGAGCGGTTCGATATTTGTGAGTCTCTTGTGTTCTTTGTGTGGATCTTATGTTCATCCAATGGTTGTGCTTGGTGTGGAACTTACGTTTATCAAATGGCTGTCCCATTCACTACTCAAAGAAACTAAAATGGGATAAAATTCGTATACCTTTTATTACCAAAAGAAGAGAAAATTCCTAAAACCATAATCAAGTATTGTCCTCTGTGCACAATAATTTTCGTTAAGAGCACGATTCATGTTTTAGGGAGGGAGACAATGGGGTGATTACACATTACAGTCGCTTCAAAGGGCTGTACCTCATCAAAAGTTCCTTTTCTCTTTTTCCCTACCACTTTTGTGAACTTTTATGGGGTGGGGTCGGTTATTTTTTGACTTTAATGCTCTCCCACCTGATTTTGCTTAGTTCTAAATATACTGTCACAATGTTGTTTTATGGGATTTTTCCAATGAACTTTCTTTTTTCTTTCTGTAATTACCCTTATGTTGTTGATTAATTATTGAGTGATCTCGAGGTACCGATACGTGGTGCTCTAACTCCCTTTTCAATCACAAATTTCGGTGAAGTTAGGGGGTGTTTGGAAGGCCTGGTTTTGCATTTTCCAATTCCCATTTTTGGATTTTGAGTGTTTGGTAGGAAGAGGGAAAATGGATTTTCCAATTTTGAGTTTCCAGGCCGAAACGGAAAATCTGGTTTTTTTAGGAGCTTTTTGGATTCTCATTTTCCCATTCTTGAATCCAGGTGTGCCAAAAGACAACTCTACCCTCTACCTTTTGGGATAATCTCCACTTTGCCCTCCTTTTTGAAGGAGCCGGGGGCTCTGCCACAGCAGCCCATACTAAAAACGTCAACGTTTTTGGTTAAAATAAAAACCTTACCATCAATTTGTAATCCTATGGAGCAAAACGTGATTATGAGAGCCCTAGAGACAAAATTTGATTATGTCTCTTTACAATAATATGATCAGAATAATAAGATCTTCACACCCGTTCAAACGAATTAAAAATTGGAGTACTTAATTTTTTAACCATATTTTTTAATATATAAACGGTCTCAAAAAATTAAGTGCTCAAATTTTCACTCCGTTTGAATCGGTGCAAAGATCTTGTTATTGTGATCATATTATTCTAAAGGGTTGTAATTCATTTTTATCTTTAGGGCTCTCATATTAAGTATATGTTCTTTATTTAGGACTCCGTAGAGCAAAAATGTGATTATGAGAGCCTTATAAACAAAAATTAATTATGACCTTTTAGAATAATATGATAAGAATAACAAGATCTTTGCACTGATTCAAACGGAGTGAAAATTTGAGCACTTAATTTTTTGAGACCGTTTATATATTAAAAAATATGATAAAAAAATTAAATACTCCAATTTTTAATCCATTTGAACGGGTGTGAAGATCTTATTATTCTGATCATATTATTTTAAAGAGACATAATCAAATTTTGTCTCTAGGGCTCTCATAATCACGTTTCTGCTCCATAAGATTACAAATTGATGGTAAGATTTTTATTTTAACCAAAAACGTTGACGTTTTTAGTCTGGGCTGCTGTGGGCCTGTGGCAGAGCCCCCGGCTCCTTCAAAAAGGAGGGCAAAAAGATAACAGCATACAATAATTGAAATAAAAAAATATAATTAAAAAAAGGGGGACACTTTCCGTTCATGTACATAACCAATTTCGGAAGTAAATTTAAAAAAATTGATTAACACATTATTTATATACATTATACACCATTATTAATAACCGGGGGCAACATAGTAAAAAATCAATTAATAATTCATTTTCATTCCATATCTTCCAAACACTCTCCTACTGCAAAATGCATTCTGTACATATCATCCAAACACTCTACAAAATACAAAATACATTCTAATCATAATCCCAAAAGCCAAAAAGATAAAAAGTTGAAAATAAAAAGCTAAAAAGTTGACTTCCAAACACCCCCTTAATACACTTGGTACGAAAGGCCCACTGTGATGGAAAAGGATTTTAAACACCACGTGACGGTGCCCAAAATCACAGAATTACTTTTCTGTATTGTTAGCTTTTAACATTATAATGTGAGTTGTTACAGTTCCATTTTGTGCTTTTCTCTTCAGTATAATTGAGAGCAGGGCATGTGGGGGGCTTGTCACTAGCTTTCTATGGTTCATGTCTCTCAGTGACTGAACTTCTTCCTGCTTGTTCAATTTTTTTAGCATTACTTTAATTTTTTTATCACTTCCATTGTTTTCTATGAAATTTGAAATCTGAATTACTTACAGATTTGGGTTTTAAAGTTTTGAGATTAGTGTTTTTGGGTACTCTTTTAGAAAGAGCAAGGAGAGAGAGAGAGAGAGAGAGAGAGGGAGGAATGGCAGCAAAGTCGGATGAGCCAGCACCGCACCCACCAAAGGATCAACTTCCCAATGTCTCCTACTGCATTACCAGTCCTCCCCCATGGCGTATGTTCTGTTGCTTTTAGATTCTATGAATTGATACTTGGAATTTCTTGTTTGTTTGGTTTTACTTGGAAATGTGAAGAACTTATGCTACTTAGCTACCAATTGGCTCCACTGGCTGTTTCTCTTGGAAGTTGTAGTTCCTTTTATCCATACATTCTGAGTGTCTTCTTTATCCATGCCTTCTTGTTCATAAATTTCCCCCCACTGGTGCCTATTTCTCCCTTTTCTTTCCATGCTCGTACTGAGGAACTGTAATTATCAACAAAAAGAATAAACAAAAACCCATTACCTTCATGGCTACGATTGTGTTTTTGTTAAGACCTGTAATCTTCTTTTTTTTCTCGGCGAAAAAGTTAGTATTGTTAGTATACTTCGATTAAGACCTCGGGGAGTTTTGACCTCCTTACTCGTACCACTTAAGTGCACCATGATGCCGTTGGGCCAAAGACCTCTTGGCAAGACCTGTAATCCTTTGAAAAAATAAGGGAAAGGCCGTTGTCACGTCCTTTTACGGATTAGTTTTGGGCCAGTTTCGATGTCCTGTATCTGAAGTTACGGGTCTTGTTTGATGGTCCTCTTCATTATGTCTCCATTTTTTTGTGGCTGATGAGGGTGTCTGGGGCATCGCCCGCCTGGTTAGCCTTAAGGTTTGTGTTTGTCTTTGAGTTAATAGAAGCTAGCTTGAAGTGTTTTCTCTCTTTATTAGAATCCCTTTTATACACAAAACTGAATCTTTTGGGAAAAGTATGGCTAAATCGTACTTTCCTTTATTTTTTTCAACCACTAGTGACTCAAAACAAAGGTCTGATTCCAAAAAGGTTTTCTGCATTTACTAGATTACTTTCCCCAATACAAATTTCCATGCAGGATTACCGTTAACATTTTCATGATAATGATAATTATAAGCCCTGTTAAATTCCCTTTTATACCGCTCTCCTTGGACAACATTGCAAAAGTGCAGCTGTATTTTTCTCTGTTATTAAGATTTTAGCCCTGTTAGATTAAAAATTCTTCGCAATACGTAATTATATGTATGCCGTGCTTGGAAAATTCCCTAGGTTAAAGAAGTTTTGTGAATAATGTTGTAAACTAGACTACTGAATACTGGGGATTAAATATGGAACTGAGTTCCACACATTAGATAAGAAGGACAGAAGCGCATATAATTCACCCGTCATGGAAATAATGGAATCATGAACTTTACATGGAAATGCTTTATTCTGCAGACTTCTTTTACTATCGCAGTTAACTAAAATTGCGCACAACCATTCTGGATACATTCTTATTTGGTCAAACAGCTTTGAGTTTTTTTTTCTTCCTTTTTTCATGATTTTAAAGTTCGTTAGCTTGTGCGCTTGCCTATGATTGTGGTGTTCCGTATTCACCTAAAATTTCAACTTTGTGGTGTGTTTATGATGCAGCCGAGGCTGTCCTCCTTGGGTTTCAGCATTACCTGGTGGTGCTTGGCACAGCTGTTATCATACCAACGGCTCTTGTTCCCCAAATGGGAGGAGGAAATGTATGGCTTAACAACAAAAGCATATATTTGAAAACAGTTTCTTTTGCCCACAACTGATGTTTAACAATCTTTCTGAAACCTAATTTACTGTTATTCTAGGAGGAGAAAGCAAAGGTGATCCAGACATTACTCTTTGTTGCTGGATTGAACACGCTGCTGCAGTCATATTTCGGGACTAGATTGCCAGCGGTGATTGGAGGGTCCTATACATTTGTTGCAGCCACAATCTCAATTATCCTTTCTGGCCGCTTCAATGATCCAAACCCTATAGAGGTTTATGGGCTAGATACCATTTTGTATTGTTAGAGATGTCTGTATCGCAAACTGAATTGTATATTAACGGGTAATAGTTATTGATTTTAAAGGTGTGCATAATTGGGCTTTACTTATTTTCCTGTCAAGGGTAGGGGCCACAATACTTGTGCCTTCAGTGTTTTTCTATACCGCTGGACATGAAATTTCATTTGCCATATACTTCTAAAAATGTTTGAAAGTCCTTGCACAATGTTAAATGAACCCGCATTTTCTTGTCATTAATAATGGTCCTTATGGTCACGCACCAAGTACACACACTTATCGATCTAATTCAAAAGAAGGCACCGAAAGGAAGAGACAAACTGCACACTTAAATGCTTGATTAATCTTGTTGATATCTGGTTCTAACCATGTGATAATTGTCTATTTCCTCCTCAGAGATTCAAACAGACAATGCGGGCAATCCAGGGGGCACTCATTGTTGCTTCAACTCTTCAAATTGTCCTGGGTTTCAGTGGCCTTTGGCGTAATGTCACAAGGTGGGCTCATCATCCACATAATGCAGGAAACTGTAGTCTATATTTACGCTAATTGGACTTTCTTTTTTCTGGTCTTGTAATGATTGACAGTACGTAGCTGGTTCGACTTTTTGGAGCATCCTGTTGTATGGATTAATGATGTAGAAGTTCATAGTAGAAGTTCAACATTATTTCGTGTTGGCCTTATTATTATTGGCTTACAGTGGATGAATAAATTGCATTGCTCTGAGCCAATACGGTTCTGAAGGATAGCTCTTTTCTTTCCATCAGACGACGTTAATTGCCCAATCCTGCCTTTGCTCTATCCGGGCAGCAGCAAATTTGGGTACAATAGTTTACAACATTCACATGAACGTGTGCCAATCACTGTTTTATTTTTTCGTTTCAGGTTCTTGAGTCCACTCTCAGCTGTTCCTTTGGTTGCTCTTGCTGGTTTTGGGCTCTACGAGTTTGGTTTCCCTGGGGTATGTACTCTTTAACTGCACTTGGATGGATTCCTGGGTTTTACTCTTTTCGGTTTGTCATCATCTCTCTACCGGATATCAACTGTTGACTTTGTCCCCCAGGTTGCTAAATGCATTGAAATTGGACTGCCACAACTTATCCTTTTAGTGTTTTTCTCACAGGTAAAGTCATACTGTATGATAAAGTACAAAATTTTGTTGTTCTAACTTCTCATAACCAATTTCTTTTCTTCGTTCCTCATAGTAGGAAAATCTTAAATCTTATAGCTAAACTTAGCAATTTATTTTGTCGTCTGCAGTATCTATCCCATGTGTTGAAAAGAGGAAGAAAATATTTTGAACGGTTTGCTGTAATATTTACGGTGGTCATTGTATGGATTTATGCTCACCTACTAACTGTCGGTGGGGCCTACGATGATAAAGCACCAAAAACACAGGCAAGCTGTCGTACTGATCGCTCTGGACTTATTGATGGTGCTCCTTGGTAAGCAAATGTCCCTATTACTAGTTGGCTTAGCATTTGTTCAGGATTAGTTTTATTTAAATTCCACAATTACAGATAATGCTGCTGTATTCTTGAACTCTTGTCAGTTCATTCGACTTGGTTTTCCCACAAGAAACTTATGCAACTGCATCAGGAGTTCTTGTTATTTAATACGGGAAAGTGAGCTCAAGTGGTTCATCACCCAACAAAGAAGAAGAATAACTTATTTTGTGTCCATAAGAATTTCTTTTCCTTTTTTCTGATCATATGTGGGGTTTAGTACTTATCTTAAGTATAGCACAGGCTCCATAAGAAAGAAACCATAGTCCATACTTTACATTCTAATTCTTTAGTTCTGTTTGACGTTAAAACAAAGTTTCTTTAGTTATCTTTCAATGCTTGCATATTATGTGCACAGCAACTTATACCACATTCTGTCTGGAAAGAGACTTATGTTTGGGTCTCCTTAACTTTCTCTAAATCAAACATGGCTCTGTATTTTGGGATAAGATGCACGAGAACGTTCCTTAATTGTGCATTGGTATTCGCACTGGCAGGATAAGAGTTCCCTATCCCTTTCAATGGGGACCGCCTTCATTTGATGCCGGTGAAGCCTTTGCCATGATGGTCACTTCATTTGTTGCTCTTGTAGAGGTTTGTTCGTCTTCTTTGCTGCCCATATTGATACTTCGCTAATGAGTTGTTGCCTGTTGGTGGGAAAAGTCAACCGTTTTGTGTTAAATGGCTTGAAACACCGTATAGGTTGATGATACATGCTATGAGCAGGCAGACATACTTTACAGTTTAAATAATGTTATACTTCTCTTGCATCTTTACTTTACCTTTATTTCAAACTCAAACTTCCATGTTTTGGTCTCTTCTGTATATAACCTACCCTAAATAGCTTTTTTTTCTGTTCTTGTTTCAATTGATGCAAGCAGTCCACTGGCGCCTTTATTGCTGTGTCAAGATATGCAAGTGCAACACCTTTGCCGCCTTCTATTCTCAGCCGAGGCGTTGGTTGGCAGGTAACATGGCAACATGTTGCTTGCTTTATTTCAACATTAGGAATAGATTTGAAGAACGTCAGGTTGTTCTTTGCTTCAACTTGATGTGAGAATATTTTCTTACATGCTTTCAAATAGCCTGCATTCTGCGATCATGTGCCGATTAAGATAAGAAGTACGTAGAGCATGGAAAAGAAATTAAACTGAAAATACGTTTGCACTGTTGATCATACTAATTTAGTTGTATGGTTAAGGTTACCATCCTTAATTTCTGAGTGGTAGATGCATCTGAATCTTTAACATATTCTTCTAGGGAATCATTATAATCATTATAGTGTTTCCACCACACACTTCATATATGGCCATATTGTATGTCACCTCCAGAAAGCCGTATAGCCACACATCTCTATGGAGTCTACCACAAAGCCGATGCATCTGAGAAATGATTAAGGCATCTAAAGTGGAAAAATTATCATAATCTCCCTCTTCCTGATTTGGAGCAGGAAGGGGAGGTAAAGATTCATCCTTGGAATTGCCCAGGATGAACCTTTAAGAGGAATCTCCTTGTATTTTCCCTTACCCAACCCTTATATCGGTGAATAGGGAATATCCGTTGGCTTCATACTAATTAATTCATATATTGTCACAGGGAGTTGGCATTTTGCTGTCTGGATTGTATGGAACCGTGAATGGATCCTCTGTGTCGGTGTAAGAACCAACACCGAAAACATTTATGATCATAAATTCATTGTCTTTCTATGCTTATTAACTGAGACAGAACGAACATAGAAATGACTTTTCCTGGTTTAACTGCAGTGAGAATGCTGGTCTTTTAGCTTTGACTCGTGTTGGCAGTAGAAGGGTTGTGCAAATATCTGCTGGCTTCATGATTTTCTTTTCCATTCTTGGTATTTGTTTCAACAAAACAATAGTTTTCAGCTTTTTTGGTTAGTGAACAAGCATTTTTTTTGTTAACTATCTACTTAATCTACTTTTTCAGGGAAATTTGGAGCAGTCTTTGCTTCCATTCCAGCATCCATTGTTGCTGCTTTATATTGCGTTTTCTTTGCTTATGTGGGTAGGTATCCGTATTGTGGCAATTTAGCTAGCAGACATCACTGAAAACTTGTCACATGACCTGTTTTAGTTAACGGTGTCGTTTGTTTCATCGTGCACATACAGGTGCAGTAGGTTTAAGTTTCCTCCAGTTCTGCAATCTCAACAGCTTCCGAACAAAGTTCATATTGGGCTTCTCTATCTTTCTGGGCTTATCTGTACCCCAGTACTTCAATGAGTACACTGTGATCAATGGATACGGCCCGGTTCACTCAAGTGGAAGATGGGTATGCTGAAAACTCTCATCTCTAAATCTCAGCATAATATGAGAATTTGATAGAATTTTGTAACACTTTTCCTTACATGGCAGTTCAACGACATGATTAACGTTCCATTCTCGTCGGAAGCATTTGTTGCGGGCTTGTTGGCATATTTCCTTGACAACACAATCCACAAGAGAGACGGCTCTATTAGAAAAGACCGCGGTAAGCATTGGTGGGACAAATTCCGGTACTATAAGACAGATACAAGAAGTGAGGAATTCTATTCGCTGCCCCTGAATCTCAACAAATATTTCCCATCAGTGTGATAAGGCATTGCTGAGATATAACGCGGTCAGGTGAAATCTTGCTCCCTCACTGTATGGAGAAGTCAAAATAGCACGATTTAGTTATTTGGGGGTGTACTATTATATAATTGTTGTATTTCAGGGTTATTACTTGTTAAAGCAGTATAATTGGTATCTTCATTAATAGGATGCATTGTGAACATTTATTACTTTAGCTTCCTTTTCTGTAAATCATTGGATCAACTTTCTCAGCAGCTTATAAAGTTTCGAATTGAAGGCATTGCTGTAGTGTCGTATAACTTGCTCCAGGCTGTTTTCCTAATATATACTTGGAAGGGCGTTCTTATTTGTTTTAAGAAACACAAGCACGTATAGTTATCCAACAGATTACTCGACGTTCCCTGAACACTGCCAAGCCTCTCGATTTTTCGGACCATCTTTGTCCTTGGCAAACACAGGAGGTCCATCGCAAAACTTTGGATGCCCATGAACTCAGTTGTCGGTAATAAAATAAATGATCTCAATTGTTGTATCTGAGTTCAACTTGCATTTCTCCCATTAAAGAACCAGAACATAAACAGCAGAAAACTACCAATAATCATTGCATGAACAATCTCCTCCTTTAAAAGTATGGAAACGAGAACGGTCTCTTACAACGATCTCCCTACCATAAACTTTGGAAATGGCCTTTAGAGCCAGATGACAGTCTTCACAAGTCCTTAAATTTTTTACTATCCGAATTGAGGTGCCCGGTGGAGTACTCATCAGGGCAAAAGCAACAGCTAGCTTTTCACTGTGCCATGCCACTGCTTGCTCTTTCTCCTCCTCATTCAGATCAAAAGAAACATGCATTGTATTTGAAACGTAGCCTCCTACTCTTGCCCTTTTCAAAATTTCATTCAACTTTTCTCGTACTTCTATTATTCGTGGATGCAACTTATCAGCAACTCGAAATTCATGAACAACACCATCCACCTCAATCCAACTGCACCCAGGATCAGACTCAATCCTTCTCTCACCCATCAGCTTCCTCACTTCAGTCACTCCTTCCCATATACCGAGCGAAGCATACAAATTTGAAAGTAGCACCTCACCTCCATTACATTCCTGAGAGTTCATTTGCCCAACGTGATTTATAATGCACCGAGCAAGATTAGCATCACGGTGGATTCTACATCCATTAAGCAAAGACCTCCATATAACAATGTCAGGCTTCATGGGCATGGTTTTGACAATTTGGAATGCCTTCTCTAAGTAACCTGCACGCCCAAGTAAATCAATGTGACACCCGTAATGCTCAATCTTGGGTGCAACGCCCCACAAGCTCTCCATATCGTAGAATATTGAAGAACCTTCCTCTACAAGACCGGAATGGCTACATGCATTTAAAACCCCTAGACAGGTGACCTCATTCGGCTTAACGTTTTCAGCTAACATTTGATAGAAAACACATAAAGCCTCTTTACCAAGTCCATGAATTGATAAGCCGGAAATCATGCTTGTAAAATTATGGACATCCCATCTTGAGATTCCGTTGAAAACTCGAGAGGCACTATCTATCCTCCCACATTTTGAGTACATATCAATAAGAGCAGTAGAAATATTTGAGCTCTCCGAAATTCGATTTTTACCTATGTACATATGAATCCAATTCCCTTGATCTAAGGCTCCAAGATGAGCACAGGCAGAGAGCACACAAACAAGAATGGCCTCATTGGCCTGCACCTTATCATCATAAAGCATGTCGCGGAAATAGCTAAGGGCTTCGGCATACCTCCCAACTCCAACAAAGCCCGAAATCATACCGGTCCAAGACACATTATTACGCACTGGCATCTGATCGAAAATCTCGCAAGCTCTACCCATCTCCCCATGTTTTGCATACCCACACAGCAGACTAGTCCAGGAGAACACGTCTCGTTCAGACATTTCATCGAACACTTTGTGGGCATCCTGCATTTTCTTAAAAACAGAGTACATATTAATCACAGCATTGCCTACGTATAAATTCGATTCGTACCCATTTTTCACCACCAACCCATGAACAATTTCCCCATATACCACAGACATCTGATGCGAACACGAAGTGATCACAAAGGTGAACGTATAATCGTCTGGAAAAACAAGTAGGGTGCGGTCTAAAGCGAGCATTTGACGGAATAAGTTGATGGGTTCTTGACAATTGTGGAGTTTGGAGTAAGCCCTGATCACGATATTCCATAACAGAGTGGGTGGTGAAGGCAAAGGATAGCTATCGAATAAGGTTCTTGCAGTGGTAAGGTCCTCAGTAGAGATATAACAGTGGACGAGAGAGTCAGTAATGGAAGGAAATGGTAGATATGGTAGGGTTACGACCTGGGCATGGATTTGTTTGAGGTGAGAGATGCTTGGGCGTTGGTTCAACAATTGGGAAAGTGTTTGAGGATTTGGTTGGACAAATGGGTTAGTGTTGGTTGGAATGGAAATGGAGGGAAAGGTGGCTGATGAACAAGAAGAAAGACAAGTTTTTTTGAGTTGCAAGTGTTTGATGAGAAGTGAGAGGTCTTTAGTTTTGGACCTTGATACATGCATTTGGGGCTCTGGAATGAGGGAAGAATATGGTGTGGGAGCTGTGGTGTTTTGCTTATGTAGATAGCTAGGGACATTGAAAAGTACTGTATATCCTAACTAAGTTGACACACATACGACTCGAATAATTATGAACCCTCAATCCCCGAACGGAGCCGACTCTTGGTCTTTGATTAACCTATGACCGAACAAAATGAGTTCAGCAGACCTTTCTTCCCAAGGAGAAAGTGTGAACTTTTATAGTGGGCTTTTTGTTTTAAAAAATAGAACTGAGTCCCCCTTTCCTTGTACTACAAGGCTAGTTAATCTGTTTTTTTTTTTTAATATTTCATTTCCTTTTCCTTTTCCTTTTCCAATTTCATTTCTTTTTTAACTTCCAATCTAGGAGCTTGAAGATCGGCATTTGACTTCACCTTAAAATCTGACCCGATCAACCAACATAAGGGGGCTAGCTTTTGCTGTGGCGGGCGGCAGAGACGGATCCAGGAATATAGCTTACTGGAGGCACCTGTTAATCATAATGGTGAAAATTTACTTTTTTTAGTCGGCCGTAGCAAGATTGTACAAAATTAATGCATGCATAAATAACTACAAAAGTTTATAACTCGTATTTTAAGTTAAATTAGGTAAAAATGAGCACAAAATTTTTAAAGTATATTTTAAATGAACATCGACAAGTTTTAGAAAGGTTGACTAGTTTTGTTAATGATTTTATTTTACGTAAAATATTTCTCTCAGACGGTTAAAAAAAAAGAAAAGAAAAAAAAAGAATAGCTCCAAATAGACAAACAACTCGTAAAACAAGTATAAATGCACCATATGATGAAATTCAGGCATAAAACTAATTTATATGTGTATTTTAGAGATATATGGAAGTATGTGTGCTTATATATTAGTAGCATATTTTCAAAATTATGCTAATTTATACAAAAATATAAAAAAAAAAAAATTTAATTTCGAATGGGGACACGCGTTCGAGTGGGGACATGTGCCCCTATGTAAAACCGTCCCTGGCGGGCGGGCTATGGGTCAAAAGGACACGTATAGCCGGGGGCGAGAAAATGGATTCCTGAGGACGACTAATATCAATTCTTGTACGTTGTGCGGGACACTAAACTATGAAACCGAAGAAAGAAGAACACTAACAAAAGAAATCACCACAACAATGCACCCAGCTTTACCACAAAAATACTATGGTTGTTTTGCTCGTTTTGTGTTTCTTTCCTGTGACAGGATTGCTGTGAGGCGTTCAATAATATGGCGCAAACAAAAGGATTTGGGTGGTGTCACAGTCTTGGTGACTGAACACAAAGTAGGGAACACATAGTACGAAAAGTCTACGCCTACCCCTCAATCTTACCGTCCAAAAGTGTTTTGGATAGTCCGGATTTTAAACAAACTCTTCTAGGATTCCCTAGAAGAGTTTGTTTAAAATCCGGACCATTGATTGCCGAGACGGACGGTGAGATTGAAAAGAGCGGTGAAACCGTGCGGTGGGTGTAGCACTGCTGCACAAAGTAGGGTTTGGGGCGGTGTCAAGTTTTCTTTCTTAATCAAAATTCCCACTATACTTAGTACGTAACTCTTTATATACTAAGCACGTGTGTGGCACATCATGCTCTCTCATTTTTTTGAAAATTAAAAAAAATCATGTAGAAATCCACCTTAGCCATAATATTCATCCCCTCTTGATCTCTTGGTTTTCCCACTTCAGAGAGAGAAAAAAAAAACCTTTCAAACTTCTGTGAATCTTTTGGCTAACAAAACTTTATATAAATAATACTCCACCACCCCAGTTCCCAAACTAGTAGTAATAGTTATTCCAAAACTCACTCTCAAAAAAATTACAACCGAGAATCTAAAACAAACTCACTCAAAAGAATCTTCTCCAAATCACACACACACACACACACACACAAGACGGCTGAATCATCTAAACTTGTATACTTGAACAGTTGATCAATTTCGACAGGGTTCGTTTAGAGACCCGAGATTGACACGATGACCGGATGCCCACCATCAAGACGCACACTTTTCTATCTGTCACCCCTCTAACTTGACTGTGCTTACCAGGTGGCTGAAGTTGAAGCTCCCCCTCTCCTTGAAGAGTTGAGAGTGGTGGTGCCTACAGTAGATTCGATGATCGTGGGCCACATAGTTTGATGGGCTGATCACACAACCTCCATGGGCGCACTTGAAACAAACCCGGTGGTATGACGTGCCATCAACCGTCACCTAAAACAACAACAACAACAACTATGGTACGCAGGCCTTTCAAGAGAAATTGCAAAGACTCCGGTAACTTGAATAGCCTACATAGTGCAACTTACGATAAAAAGGCAATGCGAGATATCGAGACAATGCTAGCTGGATATCGAACCAACACCAACAATCTTTCTTCTCACAACTTTGTTTTCACATATTTGTTATCGTGAATGAGAAATACCATGGAGAACTAGAAAGTGGTGGCAATTGAAAAGATATGTGCATAAATTTCTTCGAAAATTTAAAAGAAGGCATTTGGTATTTTGGTGAACTCCTAACTAAAATGGAAGGATAAATGACACGCGAGCTCTATTGTTACTATTACTTCACAACTGAACAAAACTATCCCAGATATATATCTCTTGCAAAGCTTCACATAAGTAAGTGTCCACACACACAGAGAAATGGGAGTCCCAGAGTCGGGACAGACTGGAATTAAGCTAAAAAAAGCCATTTCCCTCCCTATTTTTTGAACACAAAATGATGGCTTTTTATGCAAAGTTTATCACTAGCTAACCCATAACCACTTCTATGTTTCTATCCTTAGTGAACATAAAGTGCCAATCTGTACCTTCTCAATTGGGTAAACAGTTTTTTTGCAAGCAACACATTTGTCTTGAGTTCCGCCAAATAATCTTGATACTTTGCTGTTGGTTTGACCCTGTGCATATTTGAGTCCCAATAAGCATAGCAAGAAACAAGATACATAAACTTTCTATTCAGTCAGTATCAAATCCTAAGAAACGGTTTATCAAACTCGGCACAATTTAGAGGTTGTTTGGAATAGATGTAGAAACAGATTTTTGATCATAACTTTATATTCTGCTTTAAATTATAGATTTTGGATTCGAGTAGTAGCCTAATTAAACTTATTTATTATAGCTGCGAAATTATAATTAAGCTGCTTTAAAAGTTGGTATTGCTTACTAATTACTATTAAAAGCTGAAAAACCAGCTACTTAAAATCCAAAATCTGGTCCAAAGAGTACCCCAAACCAAGCTTTTCTAAACTTAGATTTTAGACCACTTTTTCAACTTTGTAAGGATTCCCATAACTCCAAAATCTTTTGATAGGAAATTTTTGACATACACTAACAATTGCTTTTAAAGGCTAAAGTTCCAAAATCTGCTCATCAGTACCTGGTTTGCTGATCTGTCCAGTCTAACAGTTTTTGGAGCACCTACAAGGCCAAAAAAAATAAGGGAAACACACATTGACTTATTAATCAGATCAGACATGTAAATGGAAGAGTAAAAGTGAATTAGAGATATCATAAAAGAAAGAAGCTAATTGCTACCTTCAAAGCTTTTGTCCAAGCTTCCAGTCATCTTTAACAGTTGGTCAAAGTGAGGCTTACAATATAGCACACCCTCAAAGGAGCTATAGTTACTCAGCTGCAAAGAACGAAATAAAAACTTAAAAATTTTAGCAATGAATAACATATGTAGTAACAAAAATGTTGATCTATGAGTACTAAAGGAAGAGAAGGAACCTATTTCATAATCTTAGAAAGGAAGAATGGAAGATCTTTGTGCAATCAATGATTTCAAGAAAACATGAGAAAACATGAAACAGTCCACAGAGTCAGTACTGTATGAAAATCATACAGAAAACTGAAGCTTTAATTGGTTTGAAAATTTTCAAGTCCTCCATTTTCTGATTTTTTTTTTTTCTCATTAACAACCAATCACCGCTTCATCGCGGATTCACTGCTTATCATTTGATTGGAAAGTTATTTCTTCTTGTAAGAAAGGAGAAAGGTTAGGCAATACATGAGATATACATCCCGGGGACTAATTGGGGAATGGCTAGGTAACTGTATCACAGGTTGGACATCTTGGAACCTAAATGGAAGAAAGTTGAAAGCACAGAGAATTTTGCTAATTTGTCCCAGGTAACAGGTTCAATAGTTCAAATCCATAGCTGAATCTCTAACTACAATGGCAGATAGGAGTGGCTGTTGCCAGATTAAGGTATCTGTCCGCTTCTTGAAAGTCTCCAAAAGCAAGCCCAACATGTCTTGACAGGGTAAAACTTACGACGGTTGATCTTCTCCTAGTTTTTACTGAGGTTCCGTATCTAGTTTTGAGGAAAGTTACACTTTCACTAAATGGAACCATAATTCGTATATCAACTAATAGGAAGTTACAAAGTTGATAGGCAGAGTATTACAGATACACATGACACTGTCGTTAATGCTTTTCAATTATGATAAAACAAAAACCGTAGAATAGCAGATATCTGTTGCTTGTGAAAAACTGAATTAAGATGTTCTAAAGTTCAACATTTGCTTCATATGAGCAAACTCCATGTGAGTTTACAAGTTAAGATCACGGCATTCATGGGATAAAGTCCCAAGAACATTAACACCTTTTGATGATTGAAGCCATGCATGATCATGACTAGCATTTTTACAGATAAGTTCGATTATGCTAGAAAAAACATTCTGCTTTGCTTCTCTGATCCCGGTTCAACATTTAGTTAATGGTAACACAGGAAAATTCACAAGTTGATCTGTCCAAATTTTTACCACTTTCTCCACTGATATTGATTGACAAGCTTGTAAGCTACTTTGGTTAGCATAATGAGCACAACTGTGTACAAAAAGGTGAAACTCATGTGACAAAAGCATCCATCTGTATGATATGTAAATCTCAGAGCGGATCAGTTTTTCCGTCAAACACCTATGAATCTGATCACCCATATCAACCTAAGTAAGTTGAGACTCAACTTAGGGCCATGATTTGATGTAGCCAATAGATAATACTCCTAAATTTGCAAGTCTCAGATTGCGAAATTCAGGATCCAAGATCTCAAGTTAAAGACTATCATATCCATCATCAAGCAAACTGAATTGAACAAAGTTGATAGCACTTAAAGGGAAAAAAAAATTCAATAGATTTTAGTCATGATCATCTTTAAACAAACCCACATCAGAATTTCGGTTTGTAACCTGAAAACGTGCACAAACTCAATTATATGAATTCCGTGTGAGAAGTAAAGAAAAATGTCCCATAGATGCTAGTCCTGATCATTCTAACCAAGCCTATATCAGATACACAATCATCAATTGGGAAAAACCATATTTCACATATGTAGATAACCCAAAAGCTCAACCTAGAGGTCATAATCATATTCCTCACAACCATTACTACAAAACCTGCAACTCTTCTCATTATCAATTGAACAAACACAATTTATGCAAATCCCATAATAGAGAAATCAAGAAAATGATCCATAGATGCTAGTCATGATCATCTTGAATCAAACCCACATCAGAATTTCAATCAGCAATATGACAACATGCACAAATCTCATATACAAATAGACACAATTCCAAATTTATATTCTCATCACTTGGGATTTTGTCCACCATGAGATCGCATGTTTGAATCCCACATAGGCCAAAATTTTCAAACTTGGCGCACCTGAGGTGTTATTAACTTCAGGGCCTTGAAATTAGCGAGTTTTGCACAAGCTAGCTCGGACATCAGGTTATCTAGAGAAAAGAAAAGCCAAGAAGAGGATTTATCACCTTGAGGGTTCCTTTGCAGTGGTGGCACCTAAAGCAAGCCTTGTGGAAGACCTTGTCATCAGCTGTGAGCTGTTCTACCAAGTAAACTTTCTTATCGCATGCCTTACACTTCTGGGTTGTCCCTCCATAAGTTGCCATTTTCTCCTCTGATCTTCCAATAAACACAGTTTCACAAACCAGAGAATTTCTTGCAAAATAAGAAGAATCTGTTCTTTCTATATCTGTATAAGTATTCCTTTCTCTTGAATCGAGTTTTCACAGCTAAGATTGTCAGAGAGGCAGCATATATGTCTTACCACCTCCTAGGTGCTAATAATTGGTCTTATAACAAAATTATAAAAATGAAGAACATATGGTGGAGCTGTCAGAATTTGGGGTATTTACGTAATTTTGAAAAATATATTAACTTTTTTTGAAGAGACAAAAAAAAGAAAAGAACTATTGACAGTTCAAAAATACAAGTATCTGAATTACATTAAATTATACAAATTTCAACTGACAACCCCGTTAAGGAAGAAATATGTAAATAAAGAGCTCACATTCATGGAAACAAGTAATTAATGTTTGTTTTGGCAAAAATAAACCGTCAGATCTCCTACCTATCTAGAAACGTACATGGGTGACCGACTGAGGTAAGCCCGGTTGGATTAATTTTGGAACAAATGTTTTGAATTAATTGTTCTTTGAAACTCTAATGGTTCATGTTGAATTGAAAGCTATTTCCCTTAAAATTCAACAAAACTTCCTTAAAGTAATGGTATCGTACGACTTTGGAGGAGCGGCTATTGATTTGTCAACACAATCAAAGTTCAAAATTTCAAAATCTGAGTGGAGGCCACTTGAATAAAAGGTGGACCAAATACATAATTATTTTTCCAAGTTTGTGGTCAAGTTGCAACCAAATGTAAGATTGTGCAATTTGATTGTGGGGTGAAGGGCTAAATAAATTTCTATAATAAGAATAGCCATTCCTTTATCCTCTTTCTTTATTGGATGAATTAAGAATTATGACACGTTTCATTATATTAGTAATCTGGATTACAAGTATTAGACTCCTCGTAAGAAAATAATAGTAATGCAAATCTCTTGACTGGTCGTGAGTAGTTTAATAAAAAGAATTGATAACTACTGTGAGAGACATTGTGCAAGTAGCCATATAATCACTCGATTTGTTTATCGGTGAATGGTTAGGTTAGCACATTGCCAAAAGAAGTTGAATTTTTTACTACTTTTTTATTCCTGGCACCTAATTGTATCCTCATGCTATTGGGCCAAGACGTCGTACAATTACTCGATATTAAAAGAGATTGTTGTCATCAACATATTTAAATCAGAGCTATTGCCAAAGTAATTTTTTGCTATGTCCTGACAATGACCACAAGTTTTCTTTATCAATTGCCTCTGCATATTCTTGCCTAGCTTTAAGACAATCTCAAATATATGACGTTTGGTTTATAATTCCACCGAAAATAATTATCTTCCTAATTCACAAGAAAATTAAAGCAAATACCCTCCTCACAATCACAGTAGGCCCAAGCCTTTGACCGAAAATCCAAACACCCCCACCTCCCTCTTTTTAATTCAACAAGGAAAAGGCATGGTCTCAGTTGGCAGGCATTGAAAACAAAATTATTATTATTTTTTTCCGATGGGCTTACATTTATCTCAACCAATCTCCTCCCCGGTTCAGTTAAAGACACGCCATCAACATCGCAAGCAGAGAATTCAGAAGAAATTATTTTCTTACGATCTGACCCCAAGAATCGAATCTTGATCAATTATGTATAATATACTATAGTTTTAATATAGATTAAAAAAAGGCACCGTCCGAAAAATAAAATAAACATGCACTTGTTCTAAAGAACAGGTCGAACATTAGTTTTTTTTTTTCCCCTTAATTGGGGGGCACACCTATTGTCCACAACCACAAAATTCCAATCAGCTTTAGCGCTGTTAGTTTTGTTTTTTGTTTTGGTTAAACAAAGAAAGGTATGTGTCATTGTCGACAACTCCAATTTGGATGGATGGCTTAACAAAAGAAAAGCATGTCTAAAGGGGATGGGATGGATCTGACCTGCTCTTCACTTCACATGCTGAAAAGCTCACCCAAATCACCGATTTCAGCTAATTAACATAAATTAGGGGGTTGATAAGGTCCAGTTTCTCTCTCTCTCTCTCTCTCTCTCTCTCTCTCTCTCTCTCTCTCTCTCTCTCTCTTCAATATTATGCATAGTATTAGTAATGTGCGGTATATGCACCCATTATTCAATTTATTTGTTCAAGTTGGTCGCAACTTAATAAATGCGATTTTTTTAATAAAAAAAAAAGGTCAGATGGCTTATTAGCTGTTTACCGTGCAATTAGTAAATTGTTTCAGTACTCTATTTGCGTTATAAACAAAAATGACTTAATTGTTATTCTCTCAAAGAAATGGCAGTGTGAGTCTTCATTGAGTCCTACTATGTCAGAAGGTATTCTATTCTAATTGTAGTAGTAGTGTGAAATCGAGTCACAACTCAGAAAAATCGAGTGGGCCCATTTGAACATGAAAAATCAGTTTAATTCGATATGTATCCAATCTTCCATTTTTCGCATCGGTTCCGATGGGCATTCGGGGCCCACTCCGGGTCCTGCATGAATTATCCGAGCCATTCAATATTTAAAAACAAATCAAGTGGGCCCATAAAAAAATCAGCTCAATTTAATATGTATCCATTCTTCCATATGTGTAAGTCCTCCACCCAAGTTTCTATTTTTTCATTCAGATTTCATGGATTCACTCAGTTTTTTTAAAAATTATTAAACTGTTCGAATTATCCATATAGAATCTGAAGTGGGTCCCGCGTGTCCATCGGTACTCAATCGGTTCAAATCAAATGCTATTGGTACCAATAGTATTTAATCAGAAATGCTGCTGGTACATCAGGTTCTGCACAAACAGCGCGCACAACGCGCGTTTGGGCCCGTCTCGGGTCCAACAAAGATAATCAGAGCCGCTCATTTTGTTCAATATATTTTGCTTAAGGTCCCTGTAAAAAATCAGCTCCATCCGACATCGATAAGGGCATTTACGAATCGTCCAAAATCGCTTTAGAAATTACAGCATTGTCTAAAGCGATTTTGGACGCTTCGTAAATGCCCTTATCGATGTCGGATGGAGCTGATTTTTTACAGGGACCTTAAGAAAAATATATTGAACAAAATGAGCGGCTCCGATTATCTTTGTTAGACCCGAGACGGACCCAATCGCGCGCTGTCTGTGCAGAACCTGCTGTACTAATAGCAAGATCCATATTTAATGGCCTTGATTTGTACTTTTTTTTGTGTTATGGGCGCCATTTCCCACTGGGCCATTTCTACAGTCAGTACCAAGCACTTACTGCCATGCTATTGCTGGGGTAGATACACACACTGGTGGGGTAGGTACACACACGTTGATCCCCTCTTATGGGTACACCACCATTTGGTGTACATAAAATTTACACTAGATTGTGTCGAATGAATTAATTTTGGAGTATGAATGAATGAATTGCCTGTTTTCAAAAAAAAATAAAAAAATTTTGGAGTAGTGATTTGAACCGCGTAATTTGTATCAAATCTTCTTAGGTCCTTGCACAAAATCTACTCATTTAAATATCGGAAAGAGCTAGATCATACATTCAATTTTTGCCTTACTAATTCAGGGACGAAAATCGATATACCTTACCGGATTCAAATGGACTGATATTATACAAGTGACTCTTAAAAATATGTTTTCAACAAATTAAACGACTCTTATTAGTGTGCGGGATCCCGAGACGAGTCTCACGTCACACTCCGGTGTAAATGATGTAACCATAGTTTTTTTTGGTGTATAATAAAATTGTGTACAAGTGTCTGGTTGCCATTCAAAAAACAGAAGGGAAAAAAAAAAAGAAGGTGTGAGATTGCAACAGTTTTTTAATGAAAAATGTAGGCAAACGTACTATTGGTCCCACACACTCAAGTGTTTAATGAAACATTCATTTCGAATTGGATTTTGATTTTCGCGCTCCATTTTTTACTGATGGCGCTTCACTTTGTTCATGAAGTTACGAGTAACTTCACGTTAAAAGTGGAGCGCCATCAGTAAAAAGTAGAGCACGAAAATCATTTTCCTTCAAATTCCTGCCAATTTTCAAAGACTTCCTGATATAAGACACTTTTGCAGCCTATCAAACATCATTCAGAGATTGGAGAAAAAATCAACCATCATCACCATACAAACATTTATATGACAGCTATTATTGAAATGGAAATCTACCACAAGTCAAATGCATAAAGTTTTAGCACTTCCCGCTTATTTAAGGCAAAATAAAATCCCAAGAGAACTAGATATCACTGCAAACAGAATCAGAAGTAATGCTGCAGAAACAAACTTTCATTATGCACTCCCACTTGCTTGTTTCCGAGCTTCTTCTCGCATTACTGCTCTGACATAAATCTCATAGCAACACCCTGAAGCCAACAAACATCAGAACAACTGAATAAAAAAAATTTGTCGCCAACAGCAAAGCAAAGAGTGCAATCTTTGATATACTTCTCATCAATCAATCTTGGCAATGATTACACAAATCGGTTGTACAAGAGGGCAAAGGAGAAAACAAGCAAGATTAATCACAGGTAAAGTTCAAGATACTAACGATTAAGGCCTCGGGATGTGGATACTGGACACAGCAATAACCAAATCACAAGATTAAAACATAATTAATCTCATTACAAGACACAAGGAAGGTGGAAATATGAGAATATCCACCCTCTTGATAATAAAAATCAGCAGTTATACGGGTAGAGATATTGTATTATTGCCACCCGTTTACAGGCCAGAATCACAGATGACGTTGAGAGAAAAAAAGTAACACCGCATCTTTTGGCCTCGGCAAGGAAGCAATATGCAAAACACTTCCAATAGCACAATAAAAACAACCAACGGAAACATTACAAGTGGTTTAGCCAAACAATGATGAAACCCCAGATACGAAACTGTTCCAAACAAATAGGTAGACGTCCAGGAACAAAGTTTTCTGATATCAAATGATGCACCAAGAGTTAAACTCATGCAAACTGCTTTTAGAGTACAATAAGAAACTCCCAGTTGATGAAGCTGGGCACTGGCTCCATCCTGCTTTCATGCCGCCTTCTATGAATATGACGATGTGTGCGCAGGCGTGCGTGTGTGTGTCAAGACGATGTTGTATGAAAAGGAGAACTCATACATAAAACCAGATCCATTGCTTAACGTTATATGTTAGTTTTGGTCAGCACTTACCGGTACTCCATAATTCAGTGCAACAGCAGAAGATTCCATTGTGTATACAGATATTGAACTAGAAATAGAACTGTAATATTTCCCTTTCCAAGTAAATAGCCCACCAACTATATTAAGCATTTATGCCGACTCAGGTATGAGAGTCGGGTGAAAGGTGTACAAGTGTTTGAATTTATCTAGTTCTAGTGCCCGAGGACTTTGGGACACAGAAAAACAATTTATCCATATTCATCTAATTTTAACAATCCTTTTATTATTTAATGGGAAGTGGTGTTTGCAAGGTGGCTTCCATGTGAAATTTGCCAGCTTTACGCATAGTTACATGCTAAACCCAGATAACTAAATATGCTTGCCGGGGCGTCCGCCCGCTTACACGTGCTTGGCACATCCCCTACCCTCACAGACTCACAGTGTTCCACACATTACTCCATACATTTAGCAGAGTCCTCAACATAGCGAGCCAATAGTGAACATTGGTAAAACTAATTACTTGAAATACCAATCATCACAGATTCACAGCTCTGTTACCTGTTTAGTTTTACAGAAGGAAGAAAACAGAGATCTTGGCAGCACACTAAAAGTGTCAGTTTCTGACATCTGGATACATATGCTTTTAGCTTCATTGGGGCAGTTGCATATGCCAAAACTAATAGAAAAAAAACAGTGTATTCAAGTCACAGTTAAGACATTAGCTTACCAGCTACAACAACAATTGTGAGAACATCTCCGATTCTTTTGAGCCGCCACACACTTTTCTTATGTGATTTGAACTGCTTCAGTGATGGATCCTCTGCTAGTAGCTGCAATATGATAAGCTTAGTTCAAGTGATTCTATACCCAATTCTAGAAATTCAGGAAGCTAGAACACAGCTTGCAGGCAAAAATTCAAAGGTCAAGATTTCAACAGTTTCTCCAAAGGTCAGAAATTAATCCATTAAAAAGCCATGAATTTTGTTTGTGTAGGCTCAATTTCCCCTTTGATGCCTTTCCCATAAATTTATCGGTTATTAAAAAAATAACAGTTTGTGTAGGCTAAATTTCCCTGGCTACTCTTGTCAATAATTTAAGCATTGTATACAACAACTAGCAAGAAGCACCAATGATCAGTATCCCCCAAAAAAACAACCAAGTAATTCGCAGTCGGATTGAAACTCTACCCATGCAGTTTATAAAATTCAAGGCCAAACCATCACCTCGGAAGAGGATTAGATAACTAAAGTTCTGTAACACAATATAGATGTGCTGTGGTAAATGTTATTTAAGTTCGAAGAGATAAGAGAAAATGGAAGGAATATCTGAATTGAATGTGGAAACTATGTTATACATGAAATGCTCAGACAATAAGTAAGAAAGAGTATAGAAGAAACCTCAAACCTATCTTCAGTATTTGGCTACTTAAGGGCACTGTCACTATTATCTTCATTCATAGCATGATTCGGCACACTTATGTACGATACACATTGGACACAAAATGTGACATATTTCACCAGAATTATCGACGTTAAAGTCACGTACGTAGCACTGGAAAACTGAAATTATTGATGTTAAAGTTAGACTGGAGAATATTAATGTGACTGTGGGGCATTGTTTTCCAGCCTTGTGGCTGTCTACTTATAATGCAGGTGGTGGTGTTGCTAGAATTATTATAGGCTGGGATCCTCGTCTGCTTAATAGACCTCGTATACTACTTTCAAGTTGAGTAGTATCTTGGGCGCTAAGTAATAGACCTGGCAAGTCCTGCTTGCATACTACTTTCAAGTTGTCACTTGCTGCCACCATCTATTGGCTTTGGAGGGAAAGAAACTTTCGTGTGTTTCAAGGTAAAAACTTTTGTGGCAGAGTAGAAGAGGAGATTAGAGCTTGCTTATGCTCAAGGCGGAATATCAAAAATTCTGATCAGAATAGGCTTTTGGCTAGGAACTGAAATTTGCCCCTCTGTTTTCAGTCCTTAGCTTCTGTTTTTCCCCTTTGGGGTTTTTGTTCTTTGCTAGCTTTAAGTAGTTCATTTTGTGTAAGGGTTTTTACCCTCTGGATTTGAGTTTGTTGTGCTTAATGAAAGGTTAATTACCCAAAAACAATAGCTATATCGAACACCAGAACTTACCATTGTTCATATCACAAAAGGTGTGAAAGGATTTAAGTATCACAGACTGAAAACAAAGATGAGCGGACTGTGTATCAAACTCGGTGTTGTTGATTTATATTTCACACAGGGAGATTAATAAAGATGATGATCTTGTACTTTGTGGCAGAAATTATGCCCCTAAATTGTGATCATCTAGAGCTGACAAACGAGCTGAACGAGACAAACAAGGCAGTGTCCAAGCTTGTCTGGAAACTTAATGAACTTTATACGTTCAAGGTTGGCAAACTTTAATCGAGCCAATCATGAGCTCTCGAGTAGCTTGAATTCCTTAACGCTATAAGCCTATAAGCTTATCAAGCTGACAAATAGTTTGTTCAAGCTAAGTTTGGAAGCTTAACGAGCTGCAAAAAATATTCAACCTTATTTTGTATATGTAACAAGCCGATCTCAAACAAGCTGTTAACGAGACAGAGTAAGAGCTCTAACTCAAGTAGCTTGATTAGCTTATTTGTACTCTGATCACCATAAATTTCAGAGAAATTAGGGAAGTGAAACAACGGTAAGATGTTTCTCTCTTAATTTCCTTTTCTTTCTTTTACAATCCTTTTTCCTTTGGCCTCTTTCGTACAGTTAGATAAAATCACCAAAGAAATTCCAAACAGATGAACTGGTTGAAGAGGCTTCAGAAAAGTCATTTTCTATTTTCAAAAGACCCATTTACCATTGCATAGTCCAGCTTTATACACGGATCCCGACTACTTTGACCTAATCTCTCGATATGACGACATACGATTCAGATGAACCAAATTTTATTAAATTAGGGTTTAAGCAAATAAAAAATAGTAGAAGCAACACTCACCGCCTTCTCGCGAGGCCCTGGTTCGACGTGGAATCCCCGACGTGACAGCGACTCGTCCGTGTTCTGCTCGTAATTAATCAATCGAAATCAATGCCTAGAGAGAGAAAGGACGGGAGAGAATAGAAATCTATAGCGAAACAAACAATCAAGTAGAAACGCCAAAAGACAAAGGAGAGAGAGATCCATGGATTCATGCAGTATATCTGGAAATGTACGCATCCGTGGACAGCTGTGGATAGAGAAAAAGAAGAGATACCTGAGGATGAGACCTTAGATGAGAGAGAATATTGGTTTTGTTGAGTAAGAACGCCATCGTAGCCGGTGAGAGAGAGAGAGAGAGAGAGTGAGAAAGCAACGCACCCGGCTATGGAGTATAGAGCTACCTAGTACCTACCCAGAAATTGCTCCGAGGAAAAAATGGGTGGCAAAAGGAAAAGGAACATACATTGTTTTACGCTGGAACCCCCTATAGTTCGTATGAATAACAAAATTGACCCGGTAAGGTCTCAGCTTTGGCAAATCAGCAATGCTACCCTACTGCTTCGTTTCACCGCTCCCTCCGCCACATCGCTCAATCTCACCATCCGTCTCAATAATCAATGGTCCAAATTTTAAAAGAACTCTTTTAGAAAAGAGTTTCCAAAACACTCTGGACAGTGAGATTGAAAGCGATCGGAAAAGTGGTGAAACAAAACAGTAGGGGTAGACTTCTTGTTGGTAAAGAAATTCAGATGTCAAAATACGAATACCCAAATGATAATATGGATAAGTCATCTCTCTCAACCCTATCTCTCTCTTCCTCTCTCTCAACCCTAGCCACCACAACTCCTCGATCTTCTCCAGTCCCCTCCCCCCCCCCGTGGGTTCCATACCCGTGAGCGGCGGCGGGAGGAAGCGGCGGCGGGAGGGGGAGGCCATGGTACTACTAACTCCCTTTCTTTGTTTTTTCTACACGATGTATTTGGCGAGGCAACCCGTAGCGGCTTGACAGATCTGTAGTTCTTGAGAGTTCATTGGTGCGTTCATACTTGGGTGGTGAAGTGCATCTGATTGAGAGTTCATTGGTGCGTTCATACTTGGGTGGTGAAGTGCATTTGATTGTCTGGGTATTTAGTGTCTTTTGTCTTTAACTTTGCATTTTTTTCTCGTTTGAGACTCTTAATTAAATGTTAGGCAGTTTAAAAGTGTCGCTATTGCGTCAGGCCATGTCTGGGTTAGGATGAAAGACATTGTTTGCCTTGTGATTTACTTGTTTTGTATTTGTTAGACAATTAGTTTGGCTTTGTCCAAGTTCTTTGTAATGATCTCCATTTTGTAAGTAGCGCTGGACGTTTATCAATACAATCTTATCACTTTTTGCAAAAAATATATGATAATATGGCACTTTTATTGCGCCACAGCTAATTCCAAAAAAGCAAATAAACATAAAATGATTTTGCAGTTTATTTTTTTCTCACATGCAATCTTCTTCTTTTTTTATATCTTTATCCACGTGATAAAAGGAAAATGATAAAATGTCCTTCATATGTGAAAATTTAATTCATATTTACATGAATAAAAACAAAAGAAGAGTGCAAGAGGATCAAATGGACAAGGGATTCCTATAGTGCACTAATATATTACTTGAATGTAGTGCCCGTCGATATGCTTTTATCAAAACCTCATGATCCGATCCAATCAATTTGTAAAGCTCGTTGAAAACTACAAGTGCATGAAAATTTTAATTAATCGATATTGGTAATGATTAAATTGTCTATTTATTTTGATTTTTAGTTTGTAGTTGTTTACTTAGAGTAGCAAATAGGAGTAAGAAATAAGGTGACTAACCAAACGAGCTCTCAGCATTCATAAGGAATGCCCCAATTGAATTCGATAGATACACATTTGTCTGGATTTGATCTATTTGATACTACGGAAATCCTTTTCAGAAAGGATCCAGATTCTCAATAGTTGGACCAACTGCAAAAGAAGCCGGTGCAGTTAAATCACGGCCATTCATCTCGATAATTAATGGTCAAGATTGCACAAAGTATCCTAGCGATACAATAGGTCTTATCTGTGGGATACTTTAAGTAAATCTTGACCATTAAAAACACTTTTGGACGATTTGGTAATGCGAACTGTCCTCTGCAGTCCAAAAGACAAGCCTGATTCTTTAGGAAACTGTCTCGTTTCCCTATTGACAAATGGTTATGTTACATATACAGCAAAAGTAAATGACAGATTAGGCAGTTGCATTGCGAAAGCTTCAATAATTGAAATTCATCTTCAAAACATTCAAAGTTAATTAACCAATTTGAACACGACTTCCAAGTAGCTATGAACCCAAAATCTACAACAAACAGTTAAGTGTATCTCAACCGAAAACTCCAGCTTATCATACTTCTAAAATTGCACAAATTCTTAAACTGGGCAGCACTTCAACCCTATCTACACAGTGTGCTTCCTAGAAATATAAACGTACATAACTAACGATTTTCTACACAGTTTTTTGGCCTCTTTGAAGCAGGCACCACTTCTGAAGAAACAAGCTTCAATGCGGCAATCTTCCTTTTAGACTTCAGCACATTGTATAACATTGACCATTTTCTATGGGCTTTAGCAACATCAGCAGCACGAGGTGACGAAAGTTCATCGATAAGACTGCTCAGACCTGGTGCTTCAGAATTCATGAGCAGATATTGAAAGGAATGATCAGTATCAATGAACTGTGAATACTGACCCTCACAGAAGGGATCAAACGAATTTCCTGGAAAAATCCCAGAGCCATCACCGATAAAATCCTCCACATCAATATTTTGCAAGCCATATTCATTCAAATCACTTGCATTTCCAAAAGATGGATCAAATGACATGATACCCTTATCGGGGAAGTGGGAAGGTACTTCTTGATTCCCGTGGGAAGAAGTGCTTGGTTGTGTATGATCATGTCCATTTTGAGTGTGAGAAGGTTCACGGTAATAGAGGCTGGGAATCTCCAACCTCGGTACGTTTGATGGGCAAGCATCATTCACTGACTGCAAATAGGAACGCATAAAAGTCTCATCATCGAAAGACTTTACTTCCTCCCTGTGTTCCAGTGCAGACACCACCAACTTCTTGCCGTTAGCCTGGTATCAGAAATCAATTAGAAAACGAGATGGAAATGACTCAGAGAGAAAACACTTGGGCTGTATTTGGATCAAGGATTCGGAACCTTTGTGAGCCGTTACACCCTTTACCATTGCCTTTTCCCTTTATTTTCCTTACCCAAATCCTTGAACCAAATACAGCCTTAAGGTATAAGGATTTACGTGATTAGAGAAAAGCATACCTTTTGATCATCAGAGAGCTTATCAATTGAGAGATAACAATATTCTGAAATTAGTCCCATCACTTGCCCCACGACATTGAAAACCACACCAGATTTTTTCTCAGAGCTGACGGGAAAATAGAGCTGCAAGCTCTTATCAAGTTTACATGTTCGAGCATGGTCCACAATGGATTCCCACCTTTTTCCCTTCCCAAGGATCTGGTGTGATCAAGTCTCAACAGACAAATATAGTTAGCATATTTTGTACTGGCAAAGTTCTTACAAGTATTCAAGCGATATTAGCATATAGAAGCTCAAGGTGATATAATGACAACAATATTCTGTGTAAACCATCATGCTTACATTTTGGAGGCTTTGAGGATCGACATTTTCCCGAGTAAGAAAATCCTTCACGGTTTTGATGTTTTCACTAACCAAAACTTTATGGGGAGGACCATCTTTTTGGATCTTTTTTAATCGCCAAACCTCATCATTTAGAAATGGCGGGAAGTGCTTCTCAGTATCTGCAAACAGAAAATATTTTTGAGCTTCTGTCATTATCCGTCTAGTGATGAGTGTTCAGAAAACTTGGTATCTCTATCTGACTTTTGGGTTTTATGACTCATAAGCTTCTATTTATGTTCTTTCTTGTAAGTGTAGAAGCCTTCAACACATACAAGAAAGAACACAATTAGACAAGCTATTCATATCAGATATCACTAGAAGACAGTTTACATAGCCGTGACTAAAATAATGCAAATAGTTATAGCCCTTACTCACATTTTCTCTACTTTTGGGAAATCAGCATATTGAGGAAGTGCAGTAGATTTCATTTTGCTCATGCTCGACATATGATTCAGAACAATACTCTACCACAGCAGTTAGTGATTCCGTAGAAACAAATGAACTTTGTTTTGAAAGTGGCATGACCCAAATGAAAAAGGTCGGTGAGTTTCAGCCATCAGAAGATATTAGAGCCTGAGCCAAATGAATTACATTTGTTTGGTATACACCATTAATCAGGATCCTCCCTAACAACATAAAAACTAGATACAAAGTCTATTCAAAATAAAATTATCTAATGCCTAAATCCAAATCGACTTTTGAACATTCTACTTTTCCCAGCAATTTTAGCCCCATGTAAAAAGATTTCTTGCCAAATATCAAATGAATTGATGCTAACCAAACAGGCTTTGTGCAGCATTATCATAATTTGCTTTGATGCTCAACATATTATTCAAACAGTCAGATCTTGAAAAACATATAGCCGAATAATAATGGGCCAGAAGAACTTACAGGTGTTGCGATAATCCTTAAGGACAAAGGGTTCTGTTACTGCTTCTCTTACTCTAGCCCCGTTAAAACTATCCACAACTTTTGCTCCTAGACGGAAGGAAATCTTTTTCATCCAATGTGAATTATGCGTGAAAGAAATCTTACGTACGACACCTAAACCTGCTTCCAGATTCAGATGCGCATTTCCAGTCAGAAGAGATTTTTTCCCTTCCATTTCTCTGACAATCTTTTTGTTAAATTCTTCAACCGTCCAATTGTCACCGTCAAAATCTCCCTTAACAACTACTATCTCAACCTCTGCAGATGCTTCAGGCCCTAAGGTAACAACTTGCTTTGTAGTTACATCAACTAAAGCCACTCTGAAGGGAGTATTTCCTTCTCCTTTAATCGTTTGATTAGTAACTAGTGGCAGGGAGAGCTTGTCCTTGAACTCTAGTTGGAGTGTTCTTGATTCCAAAGATTGTACTCCAATCCCAGAATGACTGAATGAGAAGTACAAGGATGCGTGAGCTGCAAAATGTGATGGATAGTGGCAGTAAGCCTGTAAGTTTAACTAGTAGGGCATGATCTCTTACCGGTTCAATCTAGCCCGAGGCGTTTCTCCTGCCAATTCAAGTTCTTTGACCTGTAATATCCTGAAGCATTACTGCGAGGCTATATGTTGCTCATTAATGAAGTAGCTATATGTGTAATATCGAAGACATGGATAAGAGACTTACAAGTTACAAGTCTTAGTCTCTCGATTGTGATTATAGTCCATATGGACCATATATGCAGTTAGTTTCTGAACTTTCTATATAAGACATAGGAAACAATCTATTGATAACAACAATGATCCACCCATCCGGAAAATCCTTTTTAAGAATTAGAACTACATTCTGGAATCTGGATAAATACTACACTGTTCAGGAAGCTTACCATGTCTTTTTAAGTGTCATCGAACGAAGAACATTGATGGCCAAAAAAAAAAACCTGTTTTAAAACTGTTTTTTTTTTTTTATCAGAATAAAAAAAAAAACTGGGTTAATATAACATTCTACTATTGTGGCAGACTGGCAGGACTGAATTGAATGATGGCTATTAAAAACCTAGAAATGAGCCTCACTTCAGTCTAGTATGGGGATTATTACAATTTGAGCAGACAACCGCCCTAGTTGTATAAGCCGATTCTTGTCGCCAAAAGGTAATCCAACTCCAATAAACGACGTGGGACAATGGTCGAGACAAGCAGTATTTACTTGGTAGGGATTTCAAGCAATTCAGTCGTGAAGGAGATAATTTCATGAGTTAAGGCCCTAATAACATGGGAATGCATGTGCATGTTATGCCTTCTCAAATAGGTGGCTCTGATGACCAAAAGAAGAAAAAGAAAAACGAGGGCACTAAATTAGGAGGTAGACTAGTAAATATAATTTCAACCTCCATGGTAATAACAATGAACACCATACAGGAAGTATAAATAGTCATGAAGAAATGGCATAAAGCCAAACCACAAAAGGCACAGCCTCAATTCTTCTGTAACTCGAACTTTGGAGAAACTCACAGTATTAACACACATGCATGCCCGCTATCGTCTACGGAAAATACAGGTCTACGATAAAAACAGGTTTCTGTGTTATGTGTAAATGAGCACAAGTATATAGATTTTCAAGAGTTTACATCCACAGGCATGTTTACACACGTTCACGCAGACATGTACCTACGGGTTTGACCAAGTGGAAATGAGAAAGCAAATACATGTGTGTCCTCCATGAGGTCGTATGTCCGAATCTCACAGAGGCCAAACATTCTAAACCTTGGGGCCACTCGAGGATTTGTCCGGTTGTTACTTTAGGGTCTCAGAATTAATTGAGGAGCGCGCAAGCTGGCCCGAACATCCGGTCTTTGAAAAAAAAAACTTACCTATTTATGTCTGAATGTTGTTTATGCTCATAGTACACAAAAGAAAATGGCATATACAACCGTGCGTGCAACGTGTAGTGGGCCGAATCCAACTCCTCATGGGCTCATTGGAATGGGCAGCCCAGATCTCCACAATGTTTGTTGGGCCGAGCGTTGGTGGGTCGACGACCCATCCATTCTGCATAAGCCCAACGCGTGGACCTGGAGTTGGGCCGGGCAAATTGGTGCCCGACCGGTGGAACGACTCCGTTGGGATATTTTTCCACATTACGTTCCGCACGTGGGACCAGCCACGTGTCGGCCGAGCGTCATCAGTAACATCAATAACAAAAACGGTCACGCATGCACTCGTGTCGGGCACGAGCTGCTTGGAGAGCAAGGAACCAACCGCCTATAAAACCACAGGGATAAACCCTAGAGGCTGTAAGCAGAGGCAGAGGCTGCAATTTTCAATAATTACACTTTTTTTTTTTTAATTTAAGTGTCCGGACCAGTTTTTGCGTACCTCGATTAATTTTGGAGGACCAATTCCACCATTCACTTACGGGGTCCCAGTTAAAGTTAGAGCAAAACTCTATATGAACTGGCCCAATGGAGTCGAACCTGAAACCTTATGAAGGAGCAAACCACTAAGTCTCAAGCCTTGACTACAAGGTCAACCCCTTGGGGTTCAATAATTTCACTTTTACCCCTCACTTATAACATTTATATCGAAAAAAATTATACTCATTTTCTTTTTATATCACTTACATCCCTTAGTATCTTTGTCAAGGATCAAAAAAGTTCTTTTAATTTATTTTTTACATAAAGATCTGTTATCTCTCTATAATCTATACAGTCAGGATTCTATGAGGGATCCCTTACGGCCTTACCGTAAAGGACTCCCCTTTCCCCATCGAATTGCGATGATCCGAGCCGTTCAATGTGTTCAGAACGTGATTTTAAGGGTACTCGCGAGAAATCGCCCAAAACAATGACTGGGAAGGGCTTGATCCGAGCAGTTTTTCATAAAAACACTATAAATGCATTTTATGCAAAACTGTTCGGATCAAGCCCTTCCCGGTCATTTTTTGGGGCGATTTCTCGCGGGTACTCTTAAAATCACATTCTGAACACATTGAGCAGCTCGGATCGTCGCAATTCGATCGGGAAAGGGGAGTCCTTTACGGTAAGACCGTAAGAGATCCCTCATAGGATCCTAACTGATAATCTATATAGCAAATGTTACATTTTAACTTCATCTTTTATATTATACTTGTTTATTGTAAGTAAAAGATAGGAAATGGTAAACCTCGAGGCCACTAGAGAGTGAGTTTATTTGACCGTTAATTTAATGGTTCTGGAATTAGTCGATGTGCGCACAGTTGGTCTGAACATCCGGTTATCGAAAGAAAAAATAAAATAAAATTCTAAGACCATGTTTAATAGTGCCCCCACCGAGTGAAATTCTTAGCTACGCACTGGGTGTAAGCCAATTCTAGATCTCAGATTTACTGTACTTCCTATACTCATTCTCCAAGTACTAACTTGGAGACCCTCCTGCTGACTTAAGCCGGATGGCACTAACAGTCGCTCTTTTTTTAGGTTAACTCGCTTGGTGAGAAGATCAGGCTTTCGGATCGACCCATCAAGCTACTCAAAACCACCACCCCACAACGGCATACATGAATTATCGAACTTAATAGACGTATGTGTTAGAATCCTTGCATATACTAAATAATATCGTGATCATATCGCGATATTGAGATTGAGATTGTGATTTGATTGTAATTGATTACATGATATTGAGTTTGTGTATGTATGTATGTGTAATCATTGGTGGTGCATAATTAACCCAAACAGCACTCACCATTCGAGAAATCATAGGCGCCATGTTTTGCTCCATAGCTTGGTGGATCCTTCGATCGACGGTTTGCTCGATGACTTGGTGGATGCTTCCGTCGACGGTTTGCTCTATGGCTTGGTAGATCCTTCCGTCAACGGTTCTGATCAGCAAACCCTCCAGCTCCTTCCTGACAAATCAAGAACAATTGCAAGAAATAAAAGTAGAGGTTAGTCATATTTCCACAGAACAAAAATAAATTAAAAATTTCTAGCTACAATTTTTCAGAAAATAAGCAGTACGGCAAAACTCCGGTCAGTTTCCGTTTTAATTTCTAGTTGTAGCTTAGCAGCGCATAGAATTCCCAGAAAATAAGACGAAAAAGAAGCTTCAAAACAGTTGCAGTTTACTCCAAACAAACCGCGTAGGGAAAAGTTGAAAATCAGAAGAATTGTAACAATTTCAAAGATTAATGAAATTCTTTTTACCGTTCAAAAGAAAAAGAAGAATTCTTACAAAAAAATAGCAATACCCAAAAAAAAAAAAAAACATTTGATTTTCGAATTACAGCTTAGCAGTGGGTAACATTTTCAAAAGAAGAACTAAGGAGGAGCAAAATAAAAGGTCGATCTCACCCTCTTGAAGAAACCCTTGTTTCCTCCTCCTCTGCTGAATTGCCATCTTTCAACACCTCATCATTCTGAGACATTTTCTTTTCTGTTGGGAAACTGAATATAACAACTCCAGTGGCGAATCTAGCTCTAGTATTATTTCTATTTCTAGGTGGGAGGAGATGTGGTGGTTGGATAACTGAATATGATGACTCGAACAAATGAATCTGGTATCTGGTAGTTGGAGTGAGACAAAGTGAAGAAGACAAGTTCACGTGCGGACGGACGGACCCCCAAAGAAACGCGGCGGCGGATTAAAAAAACAAACGGTAAATCTGTCCACACAGATAATTTGTGCACAGATTGTGAACAGATTTTGTTGTGGAATCCACCACGGATCCCATACAAACAATCCGAGTCGTTCATTAAATTTAAAACATTTTTTCAAGAGTTCCCATAAAAAATCATCTCAATCCAATACCTATAGGTGCTTGATGTAATCATCTAATTTTTTATTACACGAAATCTGAATGAAAATTTAGATGATTGGATCGAGCACCTATAGGTATTAGATTGAACTTATTTTTTACGGGGACCCTTGAAAAAATATTTTACATCTAATGAACGGCTCGGATAATTTGTGTGGGAACAACAAAATCTGTGCACAGATGTATGCGTGGTTATGATTGGATCGAGCATCTATAAGTATCGGATTGAACTGATTTTTCGCGAGGGCCCTTGACAAACAAGCCATGCCACTGGAGAAATTTCTCAGTGCCCAGTGGTATATCTGTGGTGCCTGTTCGGCACTTCCGAGCCATTTAATGCACTTCTGGACGGTTTGGATTTGAAGAGAGAAAGAGGAGTGATGAGAGGAGAGAGAATGTTTTAATTTGAATCGTCCAAAAGTGTATCGGACGACTCGAGAATGCCGAACGGGCACCGCGTGGAATATACCCACCGCACCGATAAATTTATCATGCCACTGAAAGAAAGAGCGCCCCACACCCAGACCACCACTCCTGTTGTAGTTGGGGGGGGGAGGGGGGGGGGGGGGGCGGTGTTGGTGGTTGGGGTGGGGTGGGGTGGTTTGGTGACGTAGTTTTGTCAAATAGTCAAATAGTGTGCGAAGAAAAATCAATCGGAGAGATTATTTAACTCACCCGAGAGAGATGTGGGTGTAAATTCGTCGAAGTAGCGTATGAAAGAGGATAAACATGGAGAGGATTTAGTTGCGTATGTAGTTGTTGTCCTCTGAGACGATCCTTGTAAATATTACTCATCAATTTACTATGAATGCATGATTTTAGGCCTAAATGCTACAGTATAATATTATCAGTCAATTACTATGTCATTTGATTGCATTTTTTTTAGTTTTAAGTTTATAAATATGTAGATGCCGTATGACTTGTATGCAATAATAAAAATTACAATGGCCTAAAGGTTTTGGAGGTTAGATCTCCTCGAAGTGGTCTAATTGGAGGCTCGTTCTCCTCGAAGTGATCAATTTCTTTCTCATTCTCTCGTTTTCTTTTAATTGTCGGAAGTGATCCTATCATTTGGAGTGGTTGTATCCTATCAACCAAGACGATAAAAAAAATAAAAATAAAAATACTATTGTCGAGTAAGATAAAATAATTAATCAAGATGCTGCTGCGATAGAGAAGCATGCATGGAGAAACTAATTTCAAAACTCCAAACTGATGTGATTGATATTATCAAGAAGTTGGAGTTGATTATGGAGAAGCCAGCCAACCGATTGAACCCCATGGCCATGGCCGAAACTTTGAGGGTTGTGGTTGGGATCGAGATCAAGTAGTCCTTCGTATGGAAATCGAGTTTCCACGTTGGAATGACGGTGACCCGACTAGTTGGATCTCACGTGTTCAGCGTTTCTTCCTCATCCACCGAACAGCTGAGAATACGAAGGTAGGAACTTTTATATGTAATCGGTATGTTACTAACTGCCCACCTCGGAATCAACTATTCAGGAATTGCAGAAGCTCTTGCGATTCGTGATGGATTGAAACTGGGAATGGCCCTTAACCTTACACAGGTGCACCTCGAATCTAATGCAGAAGCAATTGTGAGAAGCTGCTGGGCTTCACAAGTCCCCCTACTGACATTGGTCCGGTCTGTGAACTTTCATTTTGCTCCCATAGAATTCCGAATTGTCTGGTGTGTAGGCTTTCGCCCACGGATGAATAAAAAATTTCACCATTGTCAAGAAAAAAAGAGACTATCCTACGTCTTTGGTTTGAGATATTGATTGATTACGGATGACAATGCACTTTCAATTTACAGCAACAACGTTATTGAAGCATACAGTGTTGGAGTCAAAGTCAATCACGGCAAGAGTGGTCCAAATTCTCATAAAATGACTAGTCAAGTTTGGTTACTTGACTCCAACGGAAAAAATCTCCAGAGTAGTCTACGCCAGTACGCCTACAACACGGTTTTATTGCTTCCCCTATCGTACTCGATTTCACCGTCTAAAAGTGTTTTGGACAATTAGATTTCAAAAAGACTTTTCCGGAAAAGTTTTTTTAAAAATCTGGACCATTAATTGTTGAGACGAACGGTGAAATTGGGCGTGCGGTAAAACAATGCAGTGAAAGCGTGCGGTAAGGTAAGCCTAGTCGGATTGTTATCCTGAAGACCTTCTCAAAACACCCATCATTGACCCTTGTCTTCACAAAACCCTGATGGCCCTAGATATTTGACCCCATTACCAATCAATTTCTGGCTTCCGCCACCATATGTAACTCACGAGCTCAGTACATTTTTTTCTCAACGAGCCTCTATAAATGATCTGAGTCTATACAGTCGAGCTGAGCATTTTTGAGCCGAGCCGTTCGAGCTCGGCTCGTTTACTACACGAGCCTAAAACTCAAACTCGAGCTCAGCTCATTTACTAAATGAGTTGAGCCTTAACGAGCCGAGCCGAGCCTCGAATTGTTCTCGAGCTGTTCGGTTCGTTTGCAGCCCTGCATGCGAGTTCCTCCAATCTGTCTGAAGGTATTTTAACTCATTTGCTGTTTCTGCTGCTAATGTTCCCCTCTGCAATCTCATGATTTTCCCTTACTACTTCCCGAGCATTTTAAGGCGTCAATATTTGAAGAACCCCTTGATTCAGAAGCTCTCTCTTTTCCCTATCTACAAATGGTTCTGTTGCATACACCACAAAAGTGAATTGAACTAAAAGTTAGGTACACTTACACCAAAAGCCTATCGAACCATATACGAACTAGGCAGTTGCATTGCAAAAGCTAAAAAGAACTGAACTTCATTTTCATCACATTCACGGTTACTAAACCAATCGTTTACACGACTTCTGAGTAGCTATGGCCCTTAAATCTTTGAAAAACGTACAGTTAAGCGTATCTAGAATGAAAACTCCAACTAATCCTACTTTACAACAGCACACAGTCTTTAACCGGGCAGCATAGCCTAGAAATATAAACGCACATAAACAACTAAAGATTTTCTACACTTCAATAGATTCTTGGCCTCTTTGATGCAAGGACCGCTTCTGAAGAAACAAGCTTAAATGTGGCAATAATCTTCCTTACAGACCGCACAGTAGCTATGGCCTTTGACCATCTTCTCTGAGCTATATGAGCAGCAGCACGGGTTGACAAAAAGCCATTCACAATACTGCTCAGATCATCTTGTGCTTCTGTGTAAAAGATTGAGGGATTAAGCAAATTTTCTGGAGAGAACAAAGGGCCTTCATTGATAAGATCCTCTGCTATGATACTTTGCCAGCCATATTCATTCAAATGACTTGCATTTCCAAAAGATGGAACAGATGACCAGATATCCAGAGAATCAGTGCTTGGAATGTTTGAAGGGTTAGCATCATCGGGTGAGTGGAAAGGTACTACTTGATTGTCGCGGGAAGAAGTGCTTGGTTGTGTATGGTCATGTCCGTAATGAGTTTGAGAAGCTTCACAGGAATAGTGGCCGGCACTCTCCAACCTCGGTGAGTTTGATGGGTAAGCATCATTCAGTGACTGCAAATAGGAATGCATGCATATCTCATCGTCAAAAGACTTTACTTCCTTCGTGGGTTCAAGTGCAGATACCACCAACTTCTTGGCATCAGCCTGATATCAGAAATCAAAATGAGCTGGAAATGACCGAGAGAGAAAAGACTTGGGCTGTATTTGGATCAATGATTTGGAACTATTGTGAGACATTACAGCCTTTCACTTATTTGGTTCCTTTTTTTCTTTTCCTTACCCAAATCCTTGAACCAAATACAGCCTTTAGGAATTAAGATTGACATCGATAAAGAAAGCATGCCTTCTGATCTTTAGAGAGCATCTCAAGTGGAACATAACAGCATTCTGAAATTAATCCCACCACTTTCCCCACGTCATTGAAAACAACACCGGATTTTTTCTCAGAATCGATGGGAAAATAGAGGTGCAACCTCTTATCAAGCACACATTTTTTAGCATGGTCCACTGTGGCTTCCCACGTTTTAGCATTCCCTATGATCTGGCAACCAAGTCTCAACAGACAAATACTGTTAGCATATCTTGTACAGGCTAAGTTTCCAATCTAGTAAGTTTCTCTCAGTGTACACAAACAAGTTTATTCAAGAAATATTAGCATATATAAGGTCAAAGTGGTATAGTGACAACAATATTCTTTGCAATCAAACCTTGAGTAAACCACTATGCTTACATTTCGGAGGCTTTGACGATCGATAAAGAACCGAGTAAGAAAATCCTTCACAGTTTTGATGTTTTCTCTAACCAAACGGTTATGTAAAGGACCATCTCTGCCGATCTTTTTTAATCGCCAAACCTCATCATTTAGAGATGGCGCAGAGGGCTTGTAACTATCTGCAAACAGAAAACTGAAATTATTTTTGAGCTTCTATCATTATCCATCTAGTGACGAGGTTCAGAGAACTCGCTATCTCTATCAGACTTCTGCGTTTTATGTCTCATAAGCTTCTACACATACAAGAAACAACGCAACTAGAGAAGTTATTCATATCACTAGAACACAGTTTACATAGTCATGACAAAAGTAATGGAAATAGTTATGGCCATTACTCACATTTTCTCTACTTTTGGGAAATCAGCATATTGAGGAAGTGCAGTAGATTTCATTTTGCTCATGCTCGACATACCATTCAGAACCATATTCTATGATCAGCAGTTAGTGATTCCGTAGAAACAAATAAACATTGTTTTGGAAGAGGCATGACCATAACACAAGTATGCCATGCATCACAAAAACTTGAAAAGGTCGGTGACTTTAAACCATCAGAAGATATTAGAGCCTGAGCCAAATCAATCACCTTTGTTCGGTATACACCATTAATCAGGATCCTCCCTAGCAACAACATAAAAACTAGATACAAACTCTATTGAAAATACAATTATCAAATACCTTAATCCAAATCCACTTTTTAACATTCTACTTTTCCCAGCAATTTTACCCCCGAGTAAAAAGATTTCTTGCCAAATATCAAATGAATTGATGCTAACCGCACAGGTTTTTTTGCAGCATTATCATAATCTTCTTTGATGCTCAACATATTATTCAAACAGTCAGATCTTGAAAAAAAATATAGCCGAATAATAAACGAGCCAGAAGAACTTACAGATTTCGCGATAATCCTTAAGGACGAAGGGTTCTGTTACTGCTTCTCTTATTCTAGCCCCGATGAAACTATCCACGACTTTGGCGCCTAGACGGAGCTTACAGACCTTCATCCAACGTGAATTATGCGTGAACGAAATCTCACGTATGAAACCGACACCTGATTCCAGATTCAGATGCACATTTCCAGTAAGAAGAGATTTTTTCCCTTCCCATTCTCTGACAATCTTTTGGTTAAATTCTTCAACCGTCCAATGTTCACCGTCAAAATCTCCATCAACAACTACTATCTCAACCTTTGCAGATGCTTCAGTAACAACATGCTTTGTATCCACATCGACTAAAGCTACTCTGAAGGGAGTATCTCCTTCTCCTTTAATCATTTGATTAGTACGTACTGGCTGGGAGAGCTTGTCCAGGAACTTTAGTTCGAGTGTTCTTGATTCCGAAGATTGTACTCCAATCCCAGAATGACTGAATGAGAAGTACAAGGATAAGTGAGATGAAAAATTGTGATCGATAGTGGCAGTAAGCCTGTAAATTAAACTATTACGGCATGATCTCTTACGGGTTCAATCTAGCCCGAAGCATTTCTACTGCCAATTCAAGTTCTTGTTTGACCTGTAATATCCTGAAGCATTACTGCAAGACTATTGGTTGCTCATAAATGAAGTAGCTATACATGAATAGAATATCAAAGACATGGATGGATAAGAGACTTACATGTCTTAGTCTCTCAATTGTGACTATAGTCCCTATATGCAGTAAGTCTCTAAACTTTACAGTATACATATAAGGCATAGGCAACAATCTATTGATAACAACAATGATCCATCCATCCAGAGATTTCTGAATTCTAAAAAGGTGCAGAGTTTCCGAAACCTAATTGATCCCGGAAAATCTTTTGGAGAGTGTTTTTTTCTGGTAAATAACCACTTTATAGAGCAAACAAACAGAAAATACAGAGTATCACACAAATACTTATACGGTACATGAAGATTAGCATGTCTTTTTAAGTGTCATTGAATGAAGGACACTGATGAGTGATGGCATAGACAACTGGGTTAATCTGGATACAACATTCTGCTATTGTGGCGGACAGAAACAAATGATGGCCAAAGGAAAAGTTTGATGGTTATTAAAGACCAAGAAATGAGCCTCACTTCAGTTTAGTAGGGGGATTATTACAATTGGTTAGACAACCACCCTTGTTGTATAAGTCGATTCCTGCAGCCGAAAGGTAATCCAACTCCAATAAATGATGTGAGACAATGGTCGAGACAAGCAGTATTTACTTGGTGGGGATTTCAAGTACTTCTTTCGAGAGGAAGATAATTTCATGAGTTAAGGCCTTAATAACATATGAATTTGTGTTTCTGCCTTCTCAAATAGGTGACTCTGATGACCTATTCTGCTTCTCAAAAAGGTGGCTCTGATGACCAAAAGAAACTCCAATCCACTGACAAACTCTCAAGAACTAAATAGAGAATTTGAAATTTAGGTACCAATGAAAATACGTTGTGGGTTGGAAGCTTTCAAGATTAGAAGTGCTGTTTTTAGAAATTAGTTCGATAGGTGGTTGTTTGATCAAGCTGGTTGTGTTTTGGCATTGTAGTGGTGACTGAATTCCAGTATGCCTTTGTTGTTTTTCTTTTGGCTTCTCAACTTCGCGTTGGAAGTTCCCCCCTTTCTCTCCCCTTCTCTTTTCCCCCCTCTCCTCCCTCGATGTACCCATTATCGAGTTTCTCTTAATAATATTTTTGCCATTTCAAAAAAAAATTTAGGTACCAATACAAGCCAAATCATAGTAAACTCTCTCATGAACTCATGGTTTATTCCAGCTATTTCTTTGAATCGGGACTTCCCTGAAGAAATGTTTTGAGCTGTGGTGGTATACGTATTGTTCATCATACTACAAAATCTTCGGTGAGAGGTCCTTCGATCACCACTGCGCTAAATTAGGAGGTAGACATTAAATATAGTTTCAACCTCCATGGTAATCACAATGAACACCATACACGAAGTATTATTTGTCATGAACGAATGGTATAAAGCCAAACCGCAAAATGCACAGCCTTAATTCTTGTGTAACTTGAACTTTTGAGAAACTCACAATATTAACACGCATGCATGCTCGCTAGCTTCTACCAAAAATACAAGTTTTCGTGCTATGTGTAAACTGGGCACAAGTACATAGAATTTCAAGTCTTCACATCCACAGGGATGTTAAGATGTTTACACGTTCACGCAGACATGTATCGGTATATATGTGATGCAGCGGAATTCACAAGAGAATTGAATCTTATTCTAAAATAATAGGAGTAAATATAAAATATAGAAACTATCCATTTTTGTCCTACATCAATCTGTGCAAGTAACTTACTTATCTATATATGTCTGAAGGTTGTTTATGCTCACACAAATAAAAAAGAAAAATTATGGCATATTGAATTCATCACATATACAACCGTGCATGCAGCCATACATGAATTATCCCATATAGACACTTCTATGTACGTATGTGTAATCATTGGAGTGCATAGTTAACCCAAACAGCACTCACAATTCTAGAAATCATAGGCACAATGTTTTGCTCTATAACTTGGTGGATCCTTTGGTCAACGGCTCTGATCACAAAAACCTCCAGCTCCTTCCTGACAAATCAAGGAGAATTGCAAAGATATAAAAAGCAAAAGGGCAGTTTAATTTTCACAGAACCAAAAAAATAAAAAAAATCTAGCTACAATTTGCAGAGAATAAGCAAAACGGCAAAATCAGTTCTCGTTTGACTTTCCAATTGTAGCTTAGCAGCACATAGAATTCCCAGAGAAGAATATGAAGAGGAGATAGCTTCAAACAGTTGCAATTAATACTAAGGCAAAGTTGCCCTTATTGTCTAAACGGACTAAACAGGCTAAAGCCCAAATAAATATGGATTTCGAGACTAGGTCATTCTCTTTACATACATGATACATCAACTAAAAGTCCATTTAGCGGGATGAACTTATGTAAAGTCCTTAAGCTATAGATGAACTTTTTAGGGGAAACACACCCTAAATTATAAGTATTCTAACAACAATAACCACAAAACATGCAATACCCAATAACCCAGTTCAGTTCTCATGTGATTTTTCCAATTACAGCTTAACATTTCAAAAGAAGGATTAAGGAGAAGATCTAAAGTAAAAGTCTCACTTTCTTAAAGAAATCCTTCCTTCCTCCTCTTCTGAATTGCCATCTTCCAGTACATGATTCAGAGACATTTCCTTCTCTTTTGGGACCCCAAAAGCAGAATTGAAAACCCTGAGATCTAGAGGTCTTTATTCTATTTCTAGGTGAGAGTATATTTGGAGGTTGGATAACTGAATATGCCTCCAAATTCTAATTGTGAATCAGCTGAATCTGATCATTGGAGGGATATAAATTATAAAGACTTGTCAAGATTTGACAAAGAGTCTCATGGGGCCCAAAGAAAAAACGCGGAAGAAAATAAAAAACAAAAACAAAAACCACCACACCCCCGTTGTAGTTGTGAGACTTGTGACTATCTTTTTTTGCTGCTCTACTTGTGTGTGGCTTTTTGACTTGAGGGAGATTACTCGTATAGGTTTCGTGTTGGAATGATCTTCCTAAAAAGTAGTCCAGAAAATCAAGGCGAAAGAATAAGATTGACTTCCTTGTAGTCAAAAGTCTCTCATACATACAATAGAAAAATTATTTATGTGCTTTACACGTCCTTTCTTGCATATGTTACACATTTTTTTAGTAGGTTACGCAATAGGAAGACCTTGAAGGCATAGATGTAGCTGTATCAAGAACCGATGTTCGGGTTATGCAGCGTCAGCGTAACTGCGTAAGTCTATGCATGGCTCGGTTTCTCTCTGGCTTGCCTTCGTCTTATGATCCTATTAGGTTTAGTTTTAGAGGATTGTATGCATATTTCTTAGTTCATTATTTGCCTGTCATGATATTAGATACGTATATGTTTGGATGAAATAACGAATACGGGTGTACGGTAAAGCCCAAAATAGTTACGCAAGTATGTAGTTAATCTGTATATACCAAGATAGTTACAGAAGTATATATATTTAGAACTATGGTTCAACTTATCTCCTTATATTTAAGGACATACTTGATTTAAGATGGGAATCCGAATCAGTAATAACACCCCAAGCACACAATTATGTGTCTTTAGTTAAGAGCCTTCCAAGGATTCTCACCCACTGAATAAAAGTCCATCTAGGGACTTGCTTCCTATGCCAGGCCATGCCATACCATTCCACCATAGGAGTTCTACTCCTACGAGCCATCCAAGCAGATTTAGAAGAGCAAGTCCCATTGGATTTAAGGTCCAGATGACCCTAACTTCTCTATCTTCATCAGGCGGTAAGTCTGCAGAAGTACCACCAATTATTTCCTTGCTAACATCACTCCTACTCCTTGAGTCCTTGGCCACTTCCATCTAATGTTTCCAATAATGGAGCGGACCTTGGCATTAAGAGACCTCCCTAAATTGAAAGCAACTCGAACGAAAACCCTTTTGGATGGAGTTCCAATTCAATTCTAGGAAAACCCTTTTCAGAAAGGATAGCTTCTCGGCAGTTGAACTCGGTAGTTGAACTGATTGCAGCAAACCTGGACCATGAAAAACACTTTCGGACCGCTGTGGTAATGCGAACTGTCATCTGCAGTCCAAAAGTGGACTGCAGACAAGCCGGATTCTTTCAGAATCTGTCTCTTTTCCATATTCGCAAATGAATATATTACATATACACCAAAAGCAAATGACATATTTGGCAGTAGCACTGCAAAAGCTTCAATAGTTGAACTTCATTTACATAACATGCAAAAGTGAACGAATTTAGAGAGAGAAAGAATTGAGCGTGAGAAATATCTCTTCTGATTTCATTAACAGAGAAAAGGGGAATATATACAACCCTACAATACAAATGACAAAAGAACCCTTTTGTACAAAGAATCTAACAAATAGCACCCTAGCTAAAACCATCTAACCTACTGAGACATGTCACATTACATGATAGCCTATACAATCTAACACTCCCCCTCAAGTTGGTGCATAGATATTAATCATGCCCAACTTGGAGAGGATACGATGAAACACCTTACTACTAAGACCTTTAGTAAACACATCAGCTAATTGGTCCTCGGATTTCACATAAGGCATGCATATTACACCACTGTTCAGCTTCTCTTTGATAAAGTGTCTATCAATCTCTATATGCTTTGTCCGATCATGTTGAACAGGGTTATGAGCGATATTGATAGCAGCCTTGTTATCACAGTACAGCTTCATAGAACTGTGATCAGCAATTCCCAAATCATGCAAAAAGGTTTGAAGCCATAAAAGCTCACAAACACCATGTGCCATGGCTCTATACTCAGCTTCTGCACTTGACCTCGCTACCACAGATTGCTTTTTGCTTCTCCACGTAACTAAATTCCCACCAAGGAAAGTGCAATAGCCAGAGGTAGAACGTCTATCATCAATTGATCCTGCCCAGTCTGCATCAGTGAAGGATTCCAACCTCAAATGACCATGGTTTGAAAACAAAATACCTTTGCCTGGAGAGGATTTTAGGTACCTCAAGATACGATAAACAGCATCAAGGTGAGAAGAACGAGGGTCATGCATAAATTGACTAACAACTCCCACCGCATAAGAAATATCTGGACGTGTGTGAGATAAGTATATCAGACGACCCACAAGTCTCTGATATCTTTCCTTATCCGCATGCTCTCCCACGCTGCCAAGATGATGATTGACCTCAATAGGAGTGTCAGCGGGTTTGCACCCCAGCATCCCTGTCTCCTCCAAGAGGTCAAGAACATATTTCCTTTGGGAAATGAAGATCCCTTTCTCAGATCTAGCCACCTCCATGCCAAGGAAATATTGCATAGCTCCCAGCTCCTTAATTTCAAATTCCTTGGCAAGAAGAACTTTAAGCATCTGAAGTTCATTCACATCATCACCTGTCATAATTATGTCATCCACATAAACTATAAGGATGGCAATCTTACCATCACTCCTCTTGGTGAACATAGTATGATCAGCATGACTCTGCGTGTATCCAAGTCTCAACATGGCCTTGAGAAATCTGTCAAACCACGCTCTTGGTGATTGTTTCAAACCATAGAGGGCCTTCTTCAACCTACACACCTTGCCCTCAGTGGCAGAGGAAGAAAAACCAGGTGGTATATCCATATACACCTCTTCTTCCAAATCACCATGAAGAAAAGCATTCTTCACATCAAACTGTTGAAGTGGCCAGTTTAGAGTAGCAGCACAAGACAACAAGGTGCGAATAGAGTTCATCTTGGCCACTGGAGCAAAGGTTTCCTCATAGTCAATGCCATATGTCTGAGTATAGCCTTTGGCAACCAATCTTGCCTTGTACCTCTCAACAGTGCCATCAGCTTTATGCTTAACCGTGAACACCCATTTACATCCCACTGCATTCTTTCCCCGAGGAAGAGACACTAACTCCCAGGTGCCATTTTTCTTCAAGGCCTTCATCTCCTCTACCATAGCTTCATTCCACTTAGGAATTGCAAAAGCTTCCTTCCAACCCTGTGGAATAGGTATAGAAGAAAGAGAAGAAAGAAAGGTAGAGTACGAAGGTGACAGACGAGAATATGAAACAAATTGCGAAATGGAATGTTGGGTACATAATCGAGCCGGCACTTTATGTGTTCGAACTGACTTTCTATGAGCAATAGGCACATCAAGATCATCAAAAGGAAGGGATTTAGAGGAAGGAGATTTACCAGAAGACTCAGCTGAAGCGTCAGGAACTGGAACTGGTGGTGATGATTGGTACTGTGGTAATGCACCAGGTTGGCCCTTTTTCTTGCGAGTGAAAGTTTTTAACTCAGGTCTGTCCAATCTTTCTCTTGCATCTGGCATTATTCTTTCTCCAGATTCAGGTTCCTCTCTCTCCCCTTCAGGATTACTAAGGCTAGGAGAAGCCTCCTCCCCCTCACCAATGTTCTCCCCTGTACCAACATTCTCCCCCTCACCAACAGTTGGGGGAAATGACCACAAATCAAAACCACAAGATGTCAACATCTCTTCCCCTCTAGAACTCTCCCCCTGAAGAGATGGGGACGAGAGAGGGTAAAAGGGTTGGTGTTCCCAAAAGGTGACATCCATTGAAACAAATTTCTTTCGAGAAAGAGGGTCATAGCAATGATACCCCTTTTGAGTGGGGGAGTAGCCAAGAAAAACGCATTTACGAGCTTTAGGATCTAACTTTCCACCGGGGTGGTGAGGAGCATGCACATAACAAACACAACCAAAAATCTTAGGAGGAAGAGTAGAGACCCGAAAGTTACCAGGAAGGAAATCCAAGGGAGTCCGGAATTGAAGAACACTGGATGGCATTCGATTAATAAGATAAGAGGCTGTAAGGATAGCCTCGCCCCAAAAATGTTTAGGAACATTCATAGTAAACATAAGAGAGCGAGCCACCTCAGCCAGATGCCGGTTCTTCCTTTCCGCAACTCCATTTTGCTGCGGCGTATCTACACAAGTGGTTTGGAAAAGAATACCATGGCCATCAAGATATGACTTGAAGGGACCGTTCATATATTCAGTCTCATTGTCACAACGAAGTATCTTGATGTTGGTATCAAATTGTGTGTGCACCATCTTATGAAATGACTGGAAGCATGAGAAAACTTCACTTTTTGCTCGAAGTAGATACACCCAAGTTATACGAGAATGACAATCAATAAAGGTAACAAAATAGCGATAACCAGAATTAGAGGTAATGGGAGAAGGACCCCAGACATCAGTGTGGACAACCATAAAAGGAGAAGCACTTCTCTGATGAACAGGAGCATAAAAGGAACGTCTATGTTTTGCAAGTTCACAAGCTTCACAAAAGAACCTACTTCTAGAACATCGTTTAGTTAAAGTAGGGAAAAGTTTCTCTAAAATACCAAAAGAAGGGTGGCCAAGTCTACGGTGCCACTGATGCAATAGAGGAAGAGCTGAACCCGTATCCGCCTCAAGGGCATGACCCAATGATAAGGGTGTAAAAGAAGGACAAGGCACAGACTCCAAAAAATACAGGCCATCCTGAGCTTTACCGGTACCAATCGTCTTTCCTGTTCCCAGTTCCTGAAAGACACAATGAGTGGGAAAAAATGTCACTGAACAATTCAAAGATTGTGTGAGACTACTAACAGATATAAGATTAGTAGTAAAATTTGGAACATGGAGAACGGAAGAAAGAGGTAAGGTAGGTGAGCAGCGAATGGAACCTTTCCCTGAAATAGCAGATAGGGATCCATCAGCTACTCGTACTTTGTCCTTACCGGAGCAAGTAGAGTAGGAATCAAAAAAGGATGAGCAACCTGTCATATGGTCCGTGGCACCAGAATCGATTATCCAAGGAATAGAGATAGAAGCTGGAGAAATATGAGCTTGTATACCTGAGTTGGCAGAGTGGGAGGAAGTAGTGGAATTAGAAGCCATAGAGGATGGAGGACCTTGGTTACTCATTAGCCGCCTGAGAACTTGCATCTCTTCGGGAGAAAAAGAATCACAAGTATCAGATATGGAGTCACCAGCAGACTCTGTGGCATTGGCATAAGAGCGCACAGAACCACCACTACGACCACCTCGGTGTCCCCGTGAGTTAGGTTTACCATGTAACTTCCAACAGTATTCCCTGGTATGACCATTTTTATCACAAAAGTCACAATGGAGTGAGGCTCGATCAACCGAAACACCTTTGGCTTTCAACTGGCTCTGTCCTGTTTTACCATCCCGTGGAAAAGGAATAGATACCAAGGCTGAGTGATCTGGAGTGGATGCCATCAAGGGAGGAGCCATAGAATTTCTCCGAGTCTCCTCTTGCTGGATACTTGCATAAGCCTCTCCAAGAGAGGGAAGAGGGGTACGACTCAGCACATGCCCACGGTGCTGATCATAATCCACATCAAGACCTGCCATAAAGTCATAAACACGATCTTTCCCAACCATTTGTTGGAAAGCAGCTGCATCAGTAGCACAAACAGGCCGATAACTTTGATAAAAATCAAGTGCCTGCCAGAGCCCCATTATCTCTGCATAATAGTCAGCAACTGGTCGATTGTTTTGCACAACGGCCTTGAGTTTCTTCCTCAACTCAAAAATTTGGGCGTCATTCCCTTTTTGAGAATAAGTCTCTGCCACAGCATCCCAAACCTGCTTTGGCGTATCAAGATACATAAAGCTATTCTGAATAGTAGAAGACATCGAATTAAACAGCCATGTCAAGACCAAGGCATTATGATTGGTCCATTTTGTGAGATCTGGTCCCTCCGTGGGTTTCACCACATTCTCAGTAAGGTAGTGTAGGAGACCCTTAGTGGTGATAGCCAGTGTAAACGCACGCGACCAAAGTAGATAATTGGAACCATCTAACTTGACGCGGCAGATATCCATCGGAGTGTTGTCAAGAAAAGGACTATAACCCATTCCACTGTTTGAACTAGACTTACCAGTTCCTTCATTTGAAAATGGATTATCCTCTGACATATTGAAGACTCAAAAAACAGTGGACTGCCGAAAAAAAGAACAGAAATTGCACAACTGAGCAATACAAACCCAAATCACTGTTCAAGTACAGCAAACGCCCTCTAAATAGTGGGTTACGAGTAAACTAACCACAGGCTTCGAAACACATGAAAAAGGGACCTCGGATAACCAGGCTCAGTCACTTTCAGAAGCAAAGAGGCGGTAGCGGAAGCTTACAGAGATGATCAACAGCAACAAACATAAAAAACGAGCACATACCAGATCTTGGAAGCAATGGGCAGCAGAAAAAATACCCAATCGGCACCAGAAAACACTCAAAACGAGTTCAACCGGAGGTAGAAAGACCTCAAACGAGAACAACCTGGGTTCGCCGAAGTTTGCCGGAGGTCGCCGGTAGTCAGCGAGAGTCCAGGTGGAGAAAGATCTGGTGCCCTAGATCGTGATGCTCTGATACCATGAACGAATTTAGAGAGAGAAAGAATTGAGCGTGAGAAATATCTCTTCTGATTTCATTAACAGAGAAAAGGGGAATATATACAACCCTACAATACAAATGACAAAAGAACCCTTTTGTACAAAGAATCTAACAAATAGCACCCTAGCTAAAACCATCTAACCTACTGAGACATGTCACATTACATGATAGCCTATACAATCTAACAAAAAGTTACTAAACCAATCATTTAACAGACTTCCTAAGTAGCTATGAGCCTGAAACCTACAACATACAGTAAAGTGTATCTCGCACTAAATGTCCAGCATATCATACTTTAAAACGGCACAGTCTTTACCTGAGCAGCACTTCTTAGAAATGTAAACGCACCTAACAACTAACGATTTTCTACACGTCATAGATTTTTGGCCTCTTTGAAGCAAGCACTGCTTCTGAAGAAACAATCTTCAATGCGGCAATCTTCCTTTTAGACCTCAGCACACTATATAACATTGACCATTTTCTCTGAGCTTTAGCAACATCAGCAGCACGAGATGACCAAAAGCCATTGATGATACTGCTCAGATCATCTTGTGCTTCAGAATTCATGGACTGATAATGAAAAGAACGATCAATATCAATTAACTGTAAATGCTGATTCTCACAGAAGGTCTGACTAGTGGACTCTGTATAACAGATAGAGGGATTAAACAAATTTCCTGGAAAAATCACAGAGCCAAGATCCTCCTCCTCAATATTTTGCAAGCCATATTCATTCAAATGACTTGCATTTTCAAAAGATGGATTAGATGACATGATGCCCAGAGAATCGGTGGTTGGAATATTTGCAGGGTTAGCAGCATCGGATAAGTGGAAAGGTACTACTTCATTGTTGTGGGAAGAAGTACTTGGTTGTGTATGGTCATGTCCATAGTGGGTATGAGAAGGTTCACAGTTATGGTCATGTCCATAGTGGGTATGAGAAGGTTCACAGTCATAGTGGCTAGGATTCTCCAACCTTGGTGAGTTTGAAGGGTAAGCATAGTTGAGTGACTGCAAATGAGATTGAAAACTAGTCTCATCGGCAAAAGACATAACTTCTTCCATGTGTTCAAGTGCAAATACCACCAAGTTGTTGGCGACAGCCTGATTAGAAATCAATCAGAAAATGTGATGGAAACGACCACGAGAGAAAACACTTGGGCTGTATTTCGGTCAAGGATTTGGAACAATTGTGAGCTGTTGTTAGAGCCTTTAACTTTTCTGTTTGCTATTTTATTATCCTTACCCAATTCCTTGAACCGAATACAACCTTAAGGAATGAGGATTTACATGGTTAGAGAAAAGCATGCCTTTTGGTCTGCAGAGAGCTTATCAATTGGGACATAACAGCATTCTGAAATTAATCCCATCACTTGCCCCACGACGTTGAAAACCACACCAGATTTTGTCTCAGAGCTGACGGGAAAATAGAGATGCAAGCTCTTACCAAGTATACATGTTCGAGCATGTTCCACTATGGCTTCCCACGTTTTAGAAGTCCCAAGGATCTGGCAACCAAGTCTCAACAAACAATATTGTTAGCATATTTTGTATTGGCAATGTTTAAACTAGGAAGTTTCTCTCACAGTTTACAGTTTACACAAACAAGTTTATTGAATGAATAATAAGCATATAGAAGGAAAAGGTGGTATAATGACGACAACATTCTTGGCAATCAAACCCTGAGTAAACCACTGTGCTTACATTTTGGAGGCTTTGACGATTTATAAAGTACCGAGTCAGAAAGTCCTTCACGGTTTTGACGTTTTCAGTAACCAAACGGTTATGAAAAGCACCATCTCTGCTAATCTTTTTCAAACGCCAAATCTCATCATTTAGAGAAGGTGGGTAGTGCTTCTCATTATCTGCAAACAGAAAACTGTCATTTGAGTTCTTATCATTCTTCTTCTATTGATGAGTTATTCAGATAACTTGCTATCTATATCAGACACTTCGTGCTTTCTGACTATTATTACACGTGCAAGAAAGCAACACAAATAGGCAAGTTTTTCATGTCACAAAAATGTAGTTTTCCTAGTCATGACTGAAATCATGCAAATACTAAAAGCAATTACTCACATTTTCTCTACTTTTGGAAAATCAGCATATCAAGGAAGTGCAGGAGGCTTCATTTTGTTCTCGCTTGGCATACATTCAGAACAATATTCTGTGATCAGCTGTTTCCTTAGTGATTCCATTGAGACAAATCAACTTTGTTTTGAAAGAGGAGTTTCACTGTGGCACGACCATAACAAAGTCTGCCACGCACGATGAAAACGTGAAAAGCTCCGGTGAAACTCAGCCATCAGAAGATATGAGAGCCTGAACCAAATTTAATCACCTTTGTTTGGTACACACAATTAATCTGGATCACCCTAGCAACATGCCAACAACACACAAACTAGATACAAACTCTAATTCTATCGGGAATGAATCTATCTAATACTTAAACACTTTTTAACATTCAAATTTTACCAGCAGTTTTACCCGAGTAAAAATATGTCATACCAAATATCTAATGTATTGAATACGCTAACCACTCAAGCTTTGTGCAGCATTATCATTATCGTCTTTGATGCTCAAGATATTATTCAAGTAATCAGATATTGACTAGCAGAAAAATAACCAGCAAGAAGAACTCACAGGTGACGCGATAATCCTTAACGACAAATGGTTCTGTTACTGCTTCTCTTACTCTAGTCCCATTAACGGTGTCCACGACTTTTGCAGCTAGACGGAGCTCACAGACCTTCATCCAATTTGCATTATGAGTAAAAGAAATATCACGTACATATCCAATGCCTTCTTCCAGATTCAGATACACATTTCCAGTAAGAAGAGACTTTTTCCCTTCCTTTTCTCTGACAATCATATTGTGAAATTCTTCAGGCCTCCACTGGTCACTGTCAAGATCTCCCTCAATGACTAATATCTCAACTTTTGCAAATGCTTCAGCCCCAGAGCTAACAACTTGTTTGGTAATACCATCGACTAAAGCTACTCTCAAAGGGGTAGGACCTTCTCCTTTAATTGGTCTATTAGTATATACTGGCAGGGAGAGCTTGTCCATGAACTCTAGTTGGAGGCTTCTTGATTCTGAAGAGCGTAGTCCACTTCCAGAATTACTGAATGAGAAAGTCGAGGATGTATCTATCAGCTACAAAATTACGTTCAATAGTGGGATAAAACTTAAAACTATTTCAATATTATCTCTTACTACATCAAGTGAGCCAAAAGCTTTTCTGCTGCCAATTCAACTGCTTCATTGACCTGTAACATCACCAAGCATTTTTAAGTACTGCAGATTAATCATACCATAAGTACAATGATAGAATTTACATAATATGTGTTTCACATATTAGTTTACTCCGTAGTTAATGATTTGACCCTGGCATATTACTTCTATTACATTCGTGTGGATGAATGCTTAAGATTTACAAGTCGTAGTCTCCCTGTAGTCCATATAGGCAATTCATTTTTGCAGAGTACATTTATATGTTTTAACAATGCTTATCCATCCATTGATAGGTGTTATAAATTTTCACCAGAGCAATTCATGGAAAATCATTTTTAAGAAATAGAAATTCATTGTGGACAAAGATATCACACCAATATGTGGACAATGAGCACTCTAATGGGAATAACAGAAACCAAAAAGCTGGATTACTTTGGTCTTAACATTCCACTCTGGTGACAGGAGTGAACTGAATGACATTGCAAGGTAGAATTTCATGGTTTCAAATCGCCTAGAAGTGAGTGTCACTTTAACTAGGAGTTGGGGAGCCTACCACCCCTGTTGGATAAGTAATAAGCCTATTCTTGCTGCCAAAAGATTATCAAATTCCCAAAAACTACATGTGGAACAAGGGCCAAGCTGTATACAATTTATTGGCTAGGGCATTTCAAGCACAAAAGAGCATAATAACATAAGTTAAGCCCCTATTTTTTAGTATATGCATGTATATTCTCCGCCTTCTCAAATAGGTGGTGCTAGACAAGGAGGTAGAACACTAGTATAATTTCAACCACCCATGTTAAAGCACAAAGAACAATAATCATGAAGTAAGATTAGTCATAAGACATCGTAAACAGCCAAACCATAACATACTCAAGTAGCTCAATTCTCATCTAACTGGACCTTTTGAGAAATACACATTGCACAATACTATCATACACCCAGCCTGGAATCATCTAAGAATACTTGTGTTTATGTTTCATGCGAATATGGGCACAAATATATACTCCATTGGGAAGGGATGACAGATAGAACTGGATAGTTGACGGCTTGTTTTTTTAATACTATGCAAAAGTACTTCGACTGGTTCATTAGTCGCCAAAGTTGAGTTATAATCAGGCCTTCAAACCCACAGGAACGTTGCATACACATTCACACATACATGTGTCTGCGAGTAAATTATTTCCTATGTATGGACTTGTGGATATGCACATAAACGTATGCCTGTATATTGAGTTCATTACATATGCTGATATACAGACGAATGTGCAGCCACTCATATGTAATCCCTGATAGATACCGGGATATACGTATGTATTATCATTTGAGCGCATAAGTAACTCAAACTGGACTCACAATTCTAGAAAACATGGGCACAATGGTTTCCATCAGAACTTGGTTGATCCTTCCGTCGACAAGTGGGATCATAAGAACCTCCAGCTCTTTCCTGACAAATCAAGAACAATTGCAAGAACTAGAAGTGAAAGAATAGTCAAAAGTCTCACATGATAGGAACAATTCAAGCTACAGTTTTTGGGAAATAAGCAAAACCCAGTTTAGATTCTCATTTGATTTTCCAGTTGTAGCTTAGCAGTGCATAGATTCTCCGGAGAAGAAGACGAAAACGAAGAGAGAGCTTCAAACAATTGCAATTAATCCAAACAAACCGCGTAGAAAAAGCTAACAAATTAGAAGAATCCTAACAAAAATCCCCACAAAACAAGCAATACCCAGTTCAGTTCTCATTTGATTTTCCAACAACAGCTTAGAAGTTGGTAATTTCCCATGATAAATACAATTCAAGCTACGATTTTCGGAAATAAGCAAAAGCCAGTTCAATTCTCATCTGATTTTCCTATTGGGAAAATCCTATTTCAACTTTGCAGCACTCAATGGATTTCCCAGAGATGGACTCGAATGATTGCGATTAATCGAAACAAACCCGCATAAAAAAAATTCACAAAGTTGGAAAAATTCTAACAAAAATTCCCACAAAACAAGCAAAACCCAATAACCCAGTTTCTCATTTGATTTTCTTATTACAGCTTAGCACGGGGTAACATTCCAAAAGAAGAATTCAGAAGAAGAAAAGATGAAGGTCTCACTTTCCTAAAGAAACCATTCTTTCCTCCTCTTCTGGATTCCCATCTCCCATCACCTGATTCTGAGACATTTTTCTGAAAACTTTTTTGGGACCCAAAAGCAGAATGGAGAACTATGAGATTATTTTATTTTGAGGAGGAGGAGGTTTGGTGGTTGCAAAACTGATTTTTCTTTTTTTGATTCACCGTTTAAAACTGAATATAACTCCAATTGAATTGAATCAAATGAATCTAATAATTGGAAGGAAATAAAAAAGACTTGTCAAGATTTTGACTAGAAAATTTCATGGGGCCCAAAGCAACGCGGCGGAAGATTAAAAAACTACTTTACTACTGAAAGAAACTAAAGCCCGCCAACACTCAATCCAACACTCCTCTTGTAGTAGTGGACCTGGTGGTGACGTTTTTGCTCAACTTGCGTGTGACGAAAGCAAAATCATTGATGAAAATGTTTGGACGGAGGAGACCGTCCTGATCGGACTGTTCATTTGATGTGATCAACGGTTTGAATATACTTTCATATTTTTACCAGTAACGTATGAGAAGATTCAAACTATTGAATATACAAATAGACGGTTCCGATTTGGACTATCTCGTCCAATCCAAACAAACCATTGGACTGGAGGAGCCGGACCCAATCATTGATAGATTAGGTCCTTTTTTGCCAAAACTTTTTTAGGGACTTTCTTTTTTTGCGGTAGATTAATTTTTATTCTTATTATATGGGAGTAAATTAATTTTTATATCACATCGTTTGTCTCGATAAAAAGGATCCAAAAGTTAAAAATATTAACCGAAAATAAAATAAAAATCATGTAATACGATGGAAAAGACACAAAAAGTCTCCCGCCAGTTGAGGAAAGGATGCGACGACATAGGAAAAATTATTTGATGGTCTTGGGACACCATCATGTAATGTCCAACACCATTATCTATCGCATATTTCTATGGGGCTCAGTTCTAAATGAATAAACTTTCCAAAAAAAAAAGTGTGCAATAGACAAGAGTGTTTGGACAACACGTGGCGGTGCTCCAAAATCACCGAATAATTACACACGATCTAGAGCACATGTCGGCAGCCATGGTCCAAATGTACTGTTAGGTGGAGGGAGAGAGAGAGAGAGAACACATGCTGAACTTTTCTTCAAGTGTGATATGCTATTGGTGACTTTTTTTGTCTTTAGGAAGGAGTGTCAGCAAATTATCCCTTCCGTACGAGCTTTTACAATACCCATGTTTAACATACTTTAAGTACGTTGGTCCACTAATGGATGAAGTAACTAGTGTTTTGCTATTTTTAGCTACCTCACATAACCAAGAGATAAAAACTTCCCTCACATAACCCCACGGGTCAGTGGCAGACTCGGGATTTTATCGCACTGAGGTCAAGCCATCAAGCATCAACATACTCCCTCAGTTCCAGAATATTTCTCCGGTTCGCAAAACGAGAAATCAAAAATAATACATTTCTTTCAAGAAAAAATTCAAATTTTTTTCATAAATTTAAAAAACTCATCGATATGTAGTGAATTGTTGAAAAAAATTGGAGTTTTTCTTGCAAAAATTATATTATTGGACAAACATTATAAGATGGAGGTAGTATAATTTTGCACTTGTACAAAATGACCCGGAAAATAACAAAAACAATAGAACAATAACCAAAATGAGATATCTATTTATAAAATGTTGATTTCCTTTCCCTTAGGCCTTGTGGCCCTCGTCCATGTTCCAGAAACAATGAGTTCCAAAAAACAGCCACAAACTCTGATTTCTATTCCCATATTCATTATTCATGCAGAGAGAAAAAGTATTTAGAGAAATAGAGTATTTGTGGCTGAAATCTACTTTGTAAAAAAAGAAAAATGGGATCTAAACTACTCACCTGTAAAACGGGTTTGTTCCCAGTCCAATTCCAGCTGAGCTCGTCGGCGGTGGTGATCGATATTCGAGGGTTTCTAGATTTTTCCTTCACAGGGTGGAAAGTGGAAAGGATAACATTGTAGTTTGGTTGCAGTATAGGGGCAAAATGTTTGGGGGAAATATTCTATGGGGCAAATTTACAGAAATACCCCCAAAACTATATTACTCCCTACAGAAATTTTGCACTAAGTGGGGTCAGTGGACCCCCTTGCCTCAATGTCAGTCCGCCCCTGCCACGGGTTGACGTAGTAATCTCGACCTCCGACTAAAGATGTTTGCTCCATTTTAATAAATAAATAAATAAAACAAAAAGGGATGAGCTGTAGAAATTAGTTTGAGATACGCGCAAGCCGGCATTATCTTAATTTCGGAGCAAAGTATGAAGGTGTTATGCACCTCATCATGCTCAACGAAATGGTTAAGTCTCTAAACAAACTCTCTAAGAGCATCTCCAATCCAATACTCTATTTTATTCATAAAGTGATTTTAGAGGAAATTACTATTCCTATTTACTCCAACCACAAACCCTCTATTTTTCCGTCTAAAATAGAGGAGGCTTGAGAGGATGGGTTGGAGGAGTTCCATACTCTTAAATAGAGGAATAGAAAATGGGTTGGAGATGTTCTAAGGATACAAATGTCATTTTAAAAGGTGAATAGTATTATAGAGGAGATCCTCCATATTTTCTCCCATCCTCTAAATATGGAGGATCAAAATCTCATCCTCTCAAATAGAGGAGGCTTGAGAGGATGGGTTGGAGGAGTTTTATACTCTCAAATGAAGGAATAGAGCATGGGTTGGAGATGCTCTAAGAGCATCTCCTACCCATATTCTATATCTCTATTTGAGAGTATCAAAGCACTCCAACCCATCCTCTCAACCCTCCTCCATTTGAGAGTATTGGATTTTGATCCTCTATATTTAGAGGGTAGAGAAAATATAGAGGATCATCTCTAAAATACTATTCACCTTTTAAAAAGATATTTTTGTCCTTGTTTGGTTTTCTTACTAAATTTTTATACCAACCATATCCTCATGAGAGTATAAAAAAAAGTTTTTTTTCGGTAAAGTGATTTTAGAGACAAAAATAGAGTGTTTGTGGTTGGTGTAAACATAAATAGTAATTTCCTCTATAATCACTTTATGAGTAAAAAACATTATTTTGATACTCTCAAATGGAGTATTGGATTGAAGATGCTCTAAAAGGTTACGTGATAGGTATAAAATCGACCATCGACCACGAGCCCTTGTCGGGACAAAAATCTGCTCAGACTAAAAGTACCCCGTTACACCGGATAACTTTGAGCTTCAGGATGCCAAATAAGATTCCTATGCATGAAAGAAGTCTCCTTAGAAATCATAATCTCCTCTAGAATAACTCCTAAATGCTCCAATTCCCCCCAACATTCCCAAGGATCTTAGGAAAGCTCAGGCTCCTGGGGTAAATCGGTGCGATGTGCACCTCTTTCCACAAACAATCAGACTTAGGCGTCGGAGGAGTGTTGGTAGGCACCACACCTGTGTCAAGTTTTTCTTTGCAGGTTAGAGAGACCAAACGCACCAGAGATCGACTCATCAATACGTAAAATGAACTATAACTCGATAAAAGAGATACATGGAAATCTCAGCTTTTCGGAGCTTACATACTCCTTCTAATTGGCCAATTTATTAAACATGACCTTATGATAAATCAATCAACAAGAGGCCGGATTAAAAGAACCATATTTGTCTCAAACCATCTCCACCTATAAAATCAAGTGAAACTTCATGGTGTACAAGGTATATAGAGTACATCTTTATCAATTGAGTACAATTGAAACAAATGCAGAGATCGATCATTTAACAATTTTTGCCTTCTTCCCAGCCTCTTCCAATTCTCTCAGCCCTCCAACCTTCTGTTCTATCTCTTCAATCAGCTCCTCGCGCCACAGCTCTGCTCTGGCAGATTCTTCCATATCTTCTTGCTACAGCATAATTATTGTACAGTTTCACTAATTTCATAACTTCACCGTGAAACATTAATTAGGGATGGGCATCTTGTATGCGTCTTGTCGTGTCGTGTTTGAGTTGTGTCATTTTTTTAGTTCGTGTCATTTAGGGTTTGGGGTCAAAACACTTACCAACTTAAACGTGTCATATACCTTGATATTAACCCAAACTACTTGAAATTGTATCGTGCTCGGGTGGACACTGCTAACCTCTTCGATTGAAAATCCTTCCAGGGTGTAGATAAAATTTACACACGTAGCAATGTTATACATAGACCCTCTTTAATTTATAACAAAAATCAAGACTTTATATATATATATTTTTTATCTACAAAAGAAGAATTTTATTAATCTCAGAACCAAAGTTACAAAGATTAAAAGGAAACGGGAAAACCGGCATCACAATAAAAAACCTACATCCCAACTATGTTTGCACCTAGGCCAATCATATGCCACCCGCTACCAGGGGAGGGAAAAAGATGGCGAGAAGCCAACCCAAAAGGGAAAAGGCCTAAACAATCTAAATAGTGCTCCCTCCGTCCCATTTTGTTGTGCTTGTTTTCTTTTTTAGACGTCTCAAAAAATTACCTATATCTCTTGATTTACAATATTTTATATATTCAATATAGATCTTGTTTGATAGATCTCAATTAATTCTTTTAAACAAAGTTTTCAAAATTGTAAAAAAATTATATATTGTGAGATATAGACAATTTTTTGTGAAGTGCCAAAAAGGAAACAGGCACAACAAAGTAGACGGAGGGAGTACATCAGAAGCACAAAGCAGAAACCGAGTGAAAACTCAAATTTGATGGCATGAGCCCAAGCAGCTTCTTGATATATCATACATAGCACATATTCCCAACAGGCAAAAAGGTGCAGATTCTTCTTCATTGAACCCGCTTCGCGTGAGACCAAGTGAGCTCAGAGGACAAGGGTCAAACCTCAATGACATTGGAGGTTCAAAGTAATGGAACAGAAAACCTCATGACTGTCTTCAAAAACTTCTTTGACTTGGTAAAACTTGACATTGAGAAATAGCAATCCTCTTGATAGACATCACTTTCATGGACAAGCAAATCATTGGCACTCTGATGAGAATCGGGTAATAATGGCAGAGATTAAGCATTATCAAAGAAACCAGTTCCCATCATCTACTGCAAGAAATAGATCATGATGCTATAAAACAATGTCCAACTGAATCTTTGCAAAACTTAGCTGTGAACATAGCAGACTTCAGGAAAAAGCATCCCCATCATCTATAGCTATAAAACAAAGAATGAGGCCACCAGCCATCTAGGAGCAGGAAGTGAGAACGAGCTTGCAGAAACTCAAATAGAAAAGGAAACACTGCTTAAATGATAACAAAAACAGTCTTCAAACCATCTTCAGTCATGTTGATAGTAGGAAAGATCTGGCGAGGATTATAGCAATATCAAAGGAAAGAGATCCCCATCCTCTATCGTTATAACCAAAGGATGAAACCACCAGCAATCTTGGAGCAGAATGTAAGGTCAATCAAGCTGCATTTCTCTCTGGCATCCTTTTCCTCCAAATTCAGAGATCTCCCTTCGGCTAGCATATCGAACTGGTGAAGTTTATGCTTTATCTCATCCATTTTAACCACGATATTTCCAAAATCTGAGGAATTCCAGCTTTAAGTTTTGCCTTGACAACTCTGAGTTTCTGCATAATCCTTATACCTGCCAATCCATTCCAATTTCCAGCTTCCCAAACCCCTTTGATAATCTCTGATGCAGATGAAGTTTTTGAAGTGATTACCTCCTCAACATTTAAAAAATCTTTGTTCCAGATGGTAATTATTCCTCCAGATGCACCTTCAGCACCAACAACTGCATGATCAAAATCTGCATAGTACCAATAATCTTTGAATTTGGAATTTGTCTGCATTCTCCATCATCATAATCACATAAAAAAATAAAACCAACAAAAAGATGATAGCCAAACCATGGTATATAGTTGGTATTCTGCATCGTGCATGGTGCGGTGTTGTGACATGTTTGAGCATGTAATTTTGTGTTAACGGGTCAACACGAAGAACAAAATGTTTACCCAAATTCTTATCGAGTTACGTGAGTCCAACCTGTGTTCGGCCCATTTAATTTTCATGTCGTATCCTTGTTGTGTAAAAAACAATCGAAGCATGAAGTGCAAAAATAAAATTTTACCTTCTCATAAACCCAATGCCCAGTACCATCTCCCCCATCTTTCCTGTACTGTTCTGAATCATAGTATGGATCCTAAACCAAGTTGATCATGTATTAGGAATTCATGATTTTGGATATGTTACCAGATTTCAACAATGTCAATTATTCAAAAACAGAGTTTGATGCAAAATAAAGAAAAAGGGTATTCATTTCTAGCACCAAAAAGTTTGATGGAATTCGAAAACATATGGAATGGAGTGCCAAGATTTACTTGTTTCAATGGGTTCGAGTCCCAACTTAATTGTCTAAACGGACTAAACAAGCTAAAGCCCAAATAAACATGGATTTCGAGACTGGTCATTCTTTTTACATACATGATACATCAACTAAAAGACCATTTAGCGGGATGAACTTATGTAAAGTCCTTAAGCTATAGATGAACTTTTTAGGGGAAACACACCCTAAATTATAAGTATTCTAACAACAATAACCACAAAACATGCAATACCCAATAACCCAGTTCAGTTCTCATGTGATTTTTCCAATTACAGCTTAACATTTCAAAAGAAGGATTAAGGAGAAGATCTAAAGTAAAAGTCTCACTTTCTTAAAGAAATCCTTCCTTCCTCCTCTTCTGAATTGCCATCTTCCAGTACATGATTCAGAGACATTTCCTTCTCTTTTGGGACCCCAAAAGCAGAATTGAAAACCCTGAGATCTAGAGGTCTTTATTCTATTTCTAGGTGAGAGTATATTTGGAGGTTGGATAACTGAATATGCCTCCAAATTCTAATTGTGAATCAGCTGAATCTGATCATTGGAGGGATATAAATTATAAAGACTTGTCAAGATTTGACAAAGAGTCTCATGGGGCCCAAAGAAAAAACGCGGAAGAAAATAAAAAACAAAAACAAAAACCACCACACCCCCGTTGTAGTTGTGAGACTTGTGACTATCTTTTTTTGCTGCTCTACTTGTGTGTGGCTTTTGACTTGAGGGAGATTACTCGTATAGGTTTCGTGTTGGAATGATCTTCCTAAAAAGTAGTCCAGAAAATCAAGGCGAAAGAATAAGATTGATTTCCTTGTAGTCAATTCAAAAGTCTCTCATACATACAATAGAAAAATTATTTATGTGCGTTACATGTCCTTTCTTGCATATGTTACACAATTTTTTTAGTAGGTTACGCAATAGGAGGACCTTGAAGGCATAGTTGTATCAAGAACTGATGTTCGGGTTATGCAGCGTCAGCGTAACTGCGTAAGTCTATGCATGGCTCGGTTTCTCTCTGGCTTGCCTTCGTCTTATGATCCTATTAGGTTTAGTTTTAGAGGATTGTATGCATATTTCTTAGTTCATTATTTGCCTGTCATGATATTAGATACGTATATGTTTGGATGAAATAACGAATACGGGTGTACGGTAAAGCCCAAAATAGTTACGCAAGTATGTAGTTAATCTGTATATACCAAAATAGTTACAGAAGTATATATATTTAGAACTATGGTTCAACTTATCTCCTAATATTTAAGGACATACTTCATTTAAGATGGGAATCCGAATCAGTAATAACACCCCAAGCACACAATTATGTGTCTTTAGTTAAGAGCCTTCCAAGGATTCTCACCCACTGAATAAAAGTCCATCTAGGGACTTGCTTCCTATGCCAGGCCATGCCATACCATTCCACCATAGGAGTTCTACTCCTAAGAGCCATCCAAGCAGATTTAGAAGAGCAAGTCCCATTGGATTTAAGGTCCAGATGACCCTAACTTCTCTATCTTCATCAGGCGGTAAGTCTGCAGAAGTACCACCAATTATTTCCTTGCTAACATCACTCCTACTCCTTGAGTCCTTGGCCACTTCCATCTAATGTTTCCAATAATGGAGCGGACCTTGGCATTAAGAGACCTCCCTAAATTGAAAGCTACTCGAACGAAAACCCTTTTGGATGGAGTTCCAATTCAATTCTAGGAAAACCCTTTTCAGAAAGGATAGCTTCTCGGCAGTTGAACTCGGTAGTTGAACTGATTGCAGCAAACCTGGACCATGAAAAACACTTTCGGACCGCTGTGGTAATGCGAACTGTCATCTGCAGTCCAAAAGTGGACTGCAGACAAGCTGGATTCTTTCAGAATCTGTCTCTTTTCCATATTCGCAAATGAATATATTACATATACACCAAAAGCAAATGACATATTTGGCAGTAGCACTGCAAAAGCTTCAATAGTTGAACTTCATTTACATAACATGCAAAAGTTACTAAACCAATCATTTAACAGACTTCCTAAGTAGCTATGAGCCTGAAACCTACAACATACAGTAAAGTGTATCTCACACTAAATGTCCAGCATATCATACTTTAAAACGGCACAGTCTTTACCTGAGCAGCACTTCTTATAAATGTAAACGCACCTAACAACTAACGATTTTCTACACTTCATAGATTTTTGGCCTCTTTGAAGCAAGCACTGCTTCTGAAGAAACAATCTTCAATGCGGCAATCTTCCTTTTAGACCTCAGCACACTATATAACATTGACCATTTTCTCTGAGCTTTAGCAACATCAGCAGCACGAGATGACCAAAAGCCATTGATGATACTGCTCAGATCATCTTGTGCTTCAGAATTCATGGACTGATAATGAAAAGAACGATCAATATCAATTAACTGTAAATGCTGATTCTCACAGAAGGTCTGACTAGTGGACTCTGTATAACAGATAGAGGGATTAAACAAATTTCCTGGAAAAATCACAGAGCCAAGATCCTCCTCCTCAATATTTTGCAAGCCATATTCATTCAAATGACTTGCATTTTCAAAAGATGGATTAGATGACATGATGCCCAGAGAATCGGTGGTTGGAATATTTGCAGGGTTAGCAGCATTGGATAAGTGGAAAGGTACTACTTCATTGTTGTGGGAAGAAGTACTTGGTTGTGTATGGTCATGTCCATAGTGGGTATGAGAAGGTTCACAGTTATGGTCATGTCCATAGTGGGTATGAGAAGGTTCACAGTCATAGTGGCTAGGATTCTCCAACCTCGGTGAGTTTGAAGGGTAAGCATAGTTGAGTGACTGCAAATGAGAATGAAAACTAGTCTCATCGGCAAAAGACATAACTTCTTCCATGTGTTCGAGTGCAAATACCACCAAGTTGTTGGCGACAGCCTGATTAGAAATCAATCAGAAAATGTGATGGAAACGACCACGAGAGAAAACACTTGGGCTGTATTTCGGTCAAGGATTTGGAACAATTGTGAGCTGTTGTTAGAGCCTTTAACTTTTCTGTTTGCTATTTTATTATCCTTACCCAATTCCTTGAACCGAATACAACCTTAAGGAATGAGGATTTACATGGTTAGAGAAAAGCATGCCTTTTGGTCTGCAGAGAGCTTATCAATTGGGACATAACAGCATTCTGAAATTAATCCCATCACTTGCCCCACGACGTTGAAAACCACACCAGATTTTGTCTCAGAGCTGACGGGAAAATAGAGATGCAAGCTCTTACCAAGTATACATGTTCGAGCATGTTCCACTATGGCTTCCCACGTTTTAGAAGTCCCAAGGATCTGGCAACCAAGTCTCAACAAACAATATTGTTAGCATATTTTGTATTGGCAATGTTTAAACTAGGAAGTTTCTCTCACAGTTTACAGTTTACACAAACAAGTTTATTGAATGAATAATAAGCATATAGAAGGAAAAGGTGGTATAATGACGACAACATTCTTGGCAATCAAACCCTGAGTAAACCACTGTGCTTACATTTTGGAGGCTTTGACGATTTATAAAGTACCGAGTCAGAAAGTCCTTCACGGTTTTGACGTTTTCAGTAACCAAACGGTTATGAAAAGCACCATCTCTGCTAATCTTTTTCAAACGCCAAATCTCATCATTTAGAGAAGGTGGGTAGTGCTTCTCATTATCTGCAAACAGAAAACTGTCATTTGAGTTCTTATCATTCTTCTTCTATTGATGAGTTATTCAGATAACTTGCTATCTATATCAGACACTTCGTGCTTTCTGACTATTATTACACGTGCAAGAAAGCAACACAAATAGGCAAGTTTTTCATGTCACAAAAATGTAGTTTTCCTAGTCATGACTGAAATCATGCAAATACTAAAAGCAATTACTCACATTTTCTCTACTTTTGGAAAATCAGCATATCAAGGAAGTGCAGGAGGCTTCATTTTGTTCTCGCTTGGCATACATTCAGAACAATATTCTGTGATCAGCTGTTTCCTTAGTGATTCCATTGAGACAAATCAACTTTGTTTTGAAAGAGGAGTTTCACTGTGGCACGACCATAACAAAGTCTGCCACGCACGATGAAAACGTGAAAAGCTCCGGTGAAACTCAGCCATCAGAAGATATGAGAGCCTGAACCAAATTTAATCACCTTTGTTTGGTACACACAATTAATCTGGATCTCCCTAGCAACATGCCAACAACACACAAACTAGATACAAACTCTAATTCTATCGGGAATGAATCTATCTAATACTTAAACACTTTTTAACATTCAAATTTTACCAGCAGTTTTACCCGAGTAAAAATATGTCATACCAAATATCTAATGTATTGAATACGCTAACCACTCAAGCTTTGTGCAGCATTATCATTATCGTCTTTGATGCTCAAGATATTATTCAAGTAATCAGATATTGACTAGCAGAAAAATAACCAGCAGAAGAACTCACAGGTGACGCGATAATCCTTAACGACAAATGGTTCTGTTACTGCTTCTCTTACTCTAGTCCCATTAACGGTGTCCACGACTTTTGCAGCTAGATGGAGCTCACAGACCTTCATCCAATTTGCATTATGAGTAAAAGAAATATCACGTACATATCCAATGCCTTCTTCCAGATTCAGATACACATTTCCAGTAAGAAGAGACTTTTTCCCTTCCTTTTCTCTGACAATCATATTGTGAAATTCTTCAGGCCTCCACTGGTCACTGTCAAGATCTCCCTCAATGACTAATATCTCAACTTTTGCAAATGCTTCAGCCCCAGAGCTAACAACTTGTTTGGTAATACCATCGACTAAAGCTACTCTCAAAGGGGTAGGACCTTCTCCTTTAATTGGTCTATTAGTATATACTGGCAGGGAGAGCTTGTCCATGAACTCTAGTTGGAGGCTTCTTGATTCTGAAGAGCGTAGTCCACTTCCAGAATTACTGAATGAGAAAGTCGAGGATGTATCTATCAGCTACAAAATTACGTTCAATAGTGGGATAAAACTTAAAACTATTTCAATATTATCTCTTACTGCATCAAGTGAACCAAAATCTTTTCTGCTGCCAATTCAACTGCTTCATTGACCTGTAACATCACCAAGCATTTTTAAGTACTGCAGATTACTCATACCATAAGTACGATGATAGAATTTACATAATATGTGTTTCACATATTAGTTTACTCCGTAGTTAATGATTTGACCCTGGCATATTACTTCTATTACATTCGTGTGGATGGAATGCTTAAGATTTACAAGTCGTAGTTTCTCTGTAGTCCATATAGGCAATTCATTTTTGCAGAGTACATTTATATGTTTTAACAATGCTCATCCATCCATTGATAGGTGTTATAAATTTTCACCAGAGCAATTAATGGAAAATCATTTTTAAGAAATAGAAATTCATTGTGGACAAAGATATCACACCAATATGTGGACAATGAACACTCTAATGGGAATAACAGAAACCAAAAAGCTGGATTACTTTGGTCTTAACATTCCACTCTGGTGACAGGAGTGAACTGAATGACATTGCAAGGTAGAATTTCATGGTTTCAAATCGCCTAGAAGTGAGTGTCACTTTAACTAGGAGTTGGGGAGCCTACCATCCCTGTTATATAAGTAATAAGCCTATTCTTGCTGCCAAAAGATTATCAAATTCCCAAAAACTACATGTGGAACAAGGGCCAAGCTGTATACAATTTATTGGCTAGGGCATTTCAAGCACAAAAGAGCATAATAACATGAGTTAAGCCCCTATTTTTTAGTATATGCATGTATATACTCCGCCTTCTCAAATAGGTGGTGCTAGACAAGGAGGTAGAACACCAGTATAATTTCAACCACCCATGTTAAAGCACAAAGAACAATATTCACGAAGTAAGATTAGTCAGAAGACATCGTAAACAGCCAAACCGTAACATACTCAAGTAGCTCAATTCTCATCTAGCTGGACCTTTTGAGAAATACACATTACACAGTACTATCATACACCCAGCCTGGAATCATCTAAGAATACTTGTGTTTATGTTTCATGCGAATATGGGCACAAATATATACTCCATGGGAAGGGATGACAGATAGAACTGGATAGTTGACGGCTTGTTTTTTAATACTATGCAAAAGTACTTCGATTGGTTCATTAGTCGCCAAAGCTGGGTTATAATCAAGGCCTTCAAACCCACAGGAACGTTGCATACACATTCACACATACATGTGTCTGCAAGTAAATTATTTCCTATGTATGGACTTGTGGATATGCACATAAACGTATGCCTGTATATTGAGTTCATTGCATATGCTGATATACAGACGAATGTGCAGCCACTCATATGTAATCCCTGATAGATACCAGGATATACGTATGTATTATCATTTGAGCGCATAAGTAACTCAAACTGGACTCACAATTCTAGAAAACATGGGCACAATGGTTTCCTTCAGAACTTGGTTGATCCTTCTGTCGACAAGTGGGATCATAAGAACCTCCAGCTCTTTCCTGACAAATCAAGAATAATTGCAAGAACTAGAAGTGAAAGAATAGTCAAAAGTCTCACATGATGGGAACAATTCAAGCTACAGTTTTTGGGAAATAAGCAAAACCCAGTTTAGATTCTCATTTGATTTTCCAGTTGTAGCTTAGCAGTGCATAGATTCTCCGGAGAAGAAGACGAAAACGAAGAGAGAGATTGCAATTAATCCAAACAAACCGCGTAGAAAAAGCTAACAAATTAGAAGAATCCTAACAAAAATCCCCACAAAACAAGCAATACCCAGTTCAGTTCTCATTTGATTTTCCAACAACAGCTTAGAAGTTGGTAATTTCCCATGATAAAAACAATTCAAGCTACGATTTTCGGAAATAAGCAAAAGCCAGTTCAATTCTCATCTGATTTTCCTATTGGGAAAATCCTATTTCAACTTTGCAGCACTCAATGGATTTCCCGGAGATGGACTCGAATGATTGCGATTAATCGAAACAAACCCGCATAAAAAAAATTCACAAAGTTGGAAAAATTCTAACAAAAATTCCCACAAAACAAGCAAAACCCAATAACCCAGTTTCTCATTTGATTTTCTTATTACAGCTTAGCACGGGGTAACATTCCAAAAGAAGAATTCAGAAGAAGAAAAGATGAAGGTCTCACTTTCCTAAAGAAACCATTCTTTCCTCCTCTTCTGGATTCCCATCTCCCATCACCTGATTCTGAGACATTTTTCTGAAAACTTTTTTGGGACCCAAAAGCAGAATGGAGAACTATGAGATTATTTTATTTTGGGGAGGAGGAGGTTTGGTGGTTGCAAAACTGATTTTTCTTTTTTTGATTCACCGTTTAAAACTGAATATAACTCCAATTGAATTGAATCAAATGAATCTAATAATTGGAAGGATATAAAGAAGACTTGTCAAGATTTGACTAGAAAATTTCATGGGGCCCAAAGCAACGCGGCGGAAGATTAAAAAACTACTTTACTACTGAAAGAAAGAAAGAAACTAAAGCCCGCCAACACTCAGTCCAACACTCCTCTTGTAGTAGTGGACCTGGTGGTGACGTTTTTGCTCAACTTGCGTGTGACGAAAGCAAAATCATTGATGAAAATGTTTGGACGGAGGAGACCGTCCTGATCGGACCGTTCATTTGATGTGGTCAACGGTTTGGATTTACTTTTATATTTTTACCGATAATGTATGAGAAAATTCAAACTATTGAATATACAAATAGACGGTTCCGATTTGGACTATCTCGTCCAATCCAAACAAACCATTGGACGGGAGGAGCCGGACCCAATCATTGATAGATTAGGTCCTTTTTTGCCAAAACTTTTTTAGGGACTTTCTTTTTTTGCGGTAGATTAATTTTTATTCTTATTATATGGGAGTAGATTAATTTTTATATCACATCGTTTTTCTCGATAAAAAGGATCCAAAAGTTAAAAATATTAACCGAAAATAAAATAAAAATCATGTAATACGATGGAAAAGACACAAAAAGTCTCCCGCCAGTTGAGGAAAGGATGCGACGACATAGGAAAAATTATTTGATGGTCTTGGGACACCATCATGTAATGCCCAACACCATTATCCATCGCATATTTCTATGGGGCTCAGTTCTAAATGAATAGACTTTCCAAAAAAAAAAGTGTGCAATAGACAAGAGTGTTTGGACAACACGTGGCGGTGCTCCAAAATCACCGAATAATTACACACGATCTAGAGCACATGTCGGCAGCCATGGTCCAAATGTAATGTTAGGTGGGGGAGAGAGAGAGAGAACGCATGCTGAACTTTTCTTCAAGTGTGATATGCTATTGGTGACTATTTTTGTCTTTAGGAAGGAGTGTCAGCAAATTATCCCTTCCGTACGAACTTTTACAATACCCATGTGTAACATACTTTAAGTACGTTGGTCAGCTAATGGATGAAGTAACAAGTGTTTTGCTATTTTTAGCTACCTCACATAACCAAGAGATAAAGACTTTCCTCACATATCCCCACGGGTCAGTGGCGGACTCAAGATTTTATCGCACTGGGGTCAAGCTATCAAGCATCAACGTATTCCCTCCGTCCCAAAATATTTGTCCGGTTAGCAAAACGAGAAATAAAAAATAATACATTTCTTTCAAGAAAAAATTCAATTTTTTTCATAAATTTAAAAAACTCATCGATATGTAGTGAATTGTTGAAAACAATTGGAGTTTTTCTTGCAAAAATTATATTATTGGACAAACATTATGAGATGGAGGTAGTATAATTTTGCACTTGTACAAAATGATCCGGAAAATAACAAAAACAATAGAACAATAACCAAAATGAGATATCTATTTATAAAATGTTGATTTCCTTTCCCTTAGGCCTTGTGGCCCTCATCCATGTTCCAGAAACAATGAGTTCCAAAAAACAGCCACAAACTCTGATTTCCATTCCCATATTCATTATCCATATCCATGTAGAGAGAAAAAGTATTTAGAGAAATATTCTATGGGGCAAATTTACAGAAATACCCCCAAAATTATATTACTTCCTACAGAAATTTTGCACTAAGTGGGGTCAGTGGACCCCCCTTGCCTCAATGTCAGTCCTCCCCTGCCACGGGTTGACGTAGTAATCTCAACCTCCGACTAAAGATGTTTGCTCCATTTTAATAAATAAATAAATAAAACAAAAAGGGATGAGCTGTAGAAATTAGTTTGAGGTACGCGCAAACCGGCATTATCTTAATTTCGGAGCAAAGTATGAAGGTGTTATGCAACTCATCATGCTCAACGAAATGGTTTAAGTCTCTAAACAAACTCTCTAAAAGGATACGTGATAGGTATAAAATCGACCATCGACCACAAGCCCTTGTCGGGACAAAAATCTGCTCAGACTAAAAGTACCCGGTTACACCGGATAACTTTGAGCTTCAGGATAGACGTCCCAAAAGATTCCTAATTTCCTATGCATGAAAGAAGTCTCCTTAGAAATCATAATCTCCTCTAGAATAACTCCTAAATGCTCCAATTCCCCCCAACATTCCCAAGGATCTTAGGAAAGCTCAGGCTCTTGGGGTAAATCGGTGCGATGTGCACCTCTTTCAACAAACAATCTGACTTAGGCGTCGGAGGAGTGTTGGTAGGCACCACACAGGTGTCAAGTTTTTCATTGCAGGTTAGCGAGACCAAACGCACCAGAATTCGACTCATCAATATGTAAAATGAACTATAACTCGATAGAAGAGATACATGCATGGAAGTCTCAGTTTTTCAGAGCTTACATGCATACTCCATCTAATTGGCCAATTAATTAAACTTGACCAGAATTTGATGAACATGGTTCTGCAATGAGAGGTGACGCAGACCCAGAAGATCGCTTCATATTCCAGTCTCCAAGGGCACGTGTCACAGCAAGTTCACCATTTAGGCACCCAAACTCAATGATACCACCTAACTCCTCCACCCTCCTCCGTTCTGGTAAATAAGTAGGCCTGCGATCTTGAGATATCTGCACTGCATCTCCATTTCTACAGAGAACAGCACGACAGTCGCCAGCATTTGCTACTAGCAGATGCCTGCCAAGTACTAGGGCAGTCAGTGCTGTGGTTCCACAAACAGTTGAAGCACTGCAATCATCAGCCAACTCACGGTCAGCAAGCAAAAATGCTTTGCGGTGAGACTCCTTCACCTTTTTCAAGAAAGCATCATCAATATCGGATGTCAGCGGAAAATCAGCATCTTCAAACAAAATTCTCATGACATTGTTATTAGGATAATCTGCTGCGTCAGAGCCTCCATGAGCATCAAAAACAGCATAGAAGGCACTTGGCATAGGACAGCTATAAATAGATCCCAAGTGGGCAGATAGATCATCGACTAAAATGTGCTTGTCTTCATTGCATCTGCGCGGCCCGATGGCTGTGTCGCTACCCGAACGAATCTTTGGCACAAACTTTTTATTGGGTGTCTCAATGACTGTAGCTTGTGTCCTTTTTGAGCAGCTAACTACCTGATAACCAAGAAACAAAGAAGTTAAGCCCATGTCCGAATATATCTCAAATCCAAGCAGTAAGAGCATGAAACAATCGCCACAAAAAGCAAAAAATAAACAAACTGACTGGATTTCCCATTTTGTATACATATAGCAGTAGAATGTCCCAACTAATAAGAGCAATCACGTGCAACAATGAGACCTCAATGAAGCAATTGTCCGCCGGTTAGATCCTGGGCAGGAAAAGTGAACTGGTCAAGTTTCCAACTACCATAACCCCGAGTTTAGGATTTATCAGTGTACTCTTAACATTCCAGATCTGAGGGAAGATGACATCACTCACTTCATACATTCAAGGTTGAACACACCCAACCTCGCAATTTTATAATTAATCTGCCATGATTAGGCACAAAAGCACACAAAACCAAGAGGACATCGAAATTTTTAAAGGGTAGACAGTCACTGTATACGTACTCAATTCTATATTTGTTCATCCAAGACCATTTTAAAATTTAGTAATAAACATTTCACAGTTGCCATGTCTTGCCCGAGTAAAATTTAATGCAAGGTAGCCAGCCTATTTCTAGGATTCATCTGTTTCTTAATGCTATCTGTGTTCACCAGACTTCACTTTAATTCACTCTAGCTATAAGCCTAATTACAAATGAAGTGCATAACCCTTATTAGTTTCATACTTGTTAGTTGTTACAGAAAAGAGAGAAACAGGACAAGAAATACATAGGCTATGTTTGGTAACACTACCACTTTTCTGTTTCCTGTTTTCTATTTGCTGAAATCAGTTTTTACTTTTCCTAAAAAAAAGTGAAAACAGAAAACATGTTTGTGTTAACCTGTTTTTTTAAAAAAAATCAATTTCTGAAACTAGTTTTTATTTTTTCTAAAATGGTATTTCTTGCAATTTCTCCACTAGTTTTCAAACTATACTGGAGAGAGAGAGAATCATCCAAGCCTTTGCAATCACGTTAGAAACAAATTCCATACTTGATATTCTGAAAGAAAGGGCCGGGTGGATAGACCAGGCATAGCCGGCTTAGAGAGGAAGCCGAAGAAGTCGTTGCTTTTGGCCCCCAATTTTTTAGCCCGAAGAGGGCTCCAAAAAATACAATTTTTTAGTTTTAAATAATAAGAAGTTTCAATTGCCTTGTTTTGAGTAACATCTTTTTGGTCATGTATGTGGCAGCTTAGGCTCTTTGAATGCTTTAAAAACTGGGTTCGAATCTCCACCCCTTAGTTTTCCTCAACATTTCGCAAAATTTTGTTCAAAGATGAGGAGATAAATGGCCCCCCTATTGCAACTTTCGCTTCGAGCCCAAATATCTTTGAGCCGGCACTAAGTCCAGGTGATTGGGTTCTTCTTTCCTAGGCCGAAGTTATAGTATCAACTTTCATAAAATGATGGCTTCATAAGCCCAACATATCCCTTCTGGCCTCCTCTCATCTCTAAGTTAAGAGAGTATATATATATATATATATAGATGAAATACATGTGAAATTTTTCTAATTCCAAAGTCGGTCCTTTATTGACTATAAGGTTTTTCTCCTTCGATAAGTATCTTTTATTGACTTGACTATAAGAGGGAGGGAGGGAGGGAGGGAGCGAGAGAGAGAGAGAGTATCTTCAATGGCCTGGGTTTGAGAGAGAGAGGAAGAGGAAATGAAAAAAGACCTCCAAGGAATTGTAGTGGAGTAGCCTGTTTTTTGTTTCTGAAAATAGTGAAAGTTGAGTTTTGTTACTTTGTCAAATTATGAAAATAGTGAAAGTGATTTCCAGAATTTGAAAGTGGAAGTAGTGCAACAAATAAACTTTCAAAGTTAACTTTTGAAAATTCTGAAAATGAAAACAAAAAACAGAAAATAGAATGGCTACCAAACATGACCATAACGTTTCCACTTAAGCCCTGACCAATTAAGAGCTCCATTCTCCCCCCAACCCACACATAATAGCCCAAAGATGAACACTCTCACACATACATACAAACAAACAAGGTCAGACACTTAGTGCTGCAAATGAACCGAGCCGCTCGAGCAACTTGGCGCTCGACTTGATTATGGCTTGTTCAAACTCAGTTTGTTATGTAAATAAACGAGCTCGAGTCTCACTTTTTAGCTCATTTAGTACACGAGCCGAGCCTAAATTCTAAAAACTTGGCTTGTGTGGGCTCGCGAACCAAGCACTATTGATTCTGCAAAATATTTCTATATAATCCTACATCTATTTCACGAGGCTCTTAATTTTTGAACTTCAATATTTCGGAAGGCAAGTTGAGTGTCATACAGAGGATTACTCCATATATAAAAACGTTTACACTTGGGGTGAGTAAATTCTGGATACAACACTTGGATGATTCCTCAACACATATATAGGCGAAGGGATGGCTGATGACTTCAACGTTGCAGAAAAAAGTAGAAAGGCATGTGCAGCACTTGCCAAGAAATGCCATCGTTTTTAGGTGTACTTCTATTGTCCCACATCAGCCACTGACAGAATTTGTGAATACCACTCAGCCTATATAAACTACAGAGGCGTGCAGCATTCAAGAACAGGGCCCAAATCACAAACAACCGAGCCGACGAGCCGAGCCCGAGCTTTCATTTATTTGGGCTCAGCTCGGCTCTTTGCAGCCCTACAGACACTTACACTATCATTTTGCTTAATCTTGTTGCTTACCAGAAAACAAAAAAACACAGACACAAACACACTTGTACTCACAGTAACATCATACACACTTCCACATGTGTATGTCCACCACATTCATCTACAGTGTCATAGTAATGTGGCTAGTCGTTGTAGCTAGACTTATGGAAAATTATTTGAGGTTGTTGGCCGGGCTTGAAAAGCAGAAATTTGATTAGGTTCCTCTTACTTACTAGCTAGACACCATACATTCACTAAGCACTCCGTGCGAATTTTGGCTGTCTACCACTAACCTTAGAATTTGATTAGGTTCTTCTTACTTACTAGACACCATACATTCACTAAGCACTCCGTGCGAATTTTGGCTGTCTACCACTAACCTTAGATACTGGTTTTTTTGCCCTTAAAGTCATTCAAGTTATCGGAAAGTAAATTCGTACAGAGTCTGGGTTTCACTCTCTACTTTGATGTGGACGAAGCGGACTTGGTATTAGCTCTCCTTATAATTAAACCATTCCTGGTAGGTCCGGCCGGTTCCAACAATGATACTTTTTTGTTTTTCTCAGCTTTCACGTCAATGCTTCTGTATTTGAATTAGTCGCACAAAGCAGGAGAGCGAGAGGATAAAGTAGAATCTAAGGTTAGTGGTAGACAGCCAAAATTCGCACGGAGTGCTTAGTGAATGTATGGTATCTGGCTACAGCGTGAGGACAGGGCACTAGTGGAAGCCAAAAACATCTATGTACTGTTGATGAAAAGCTCGGGTTTCCAATGTGGGACCATAAAAAAGGACAGAGGGAGTATGTAACTAAAATTCAGAGTTTGTGAAGCAAACAAGATAATGGACTACAAGGGGACAAGCAATTAGACAAACTTAATAGAGCAATGCCCGAAATCCCAACAATGACCAGAAAGAAAATACTAACAGAAGCTGGCATTACCTTAACAGATAGTACATAACTGCTTGGTGCTGGAACAGGGGGAGGGAGAGGCACTGGAACTGGAGGAACATGAGAACCTCCATGTGGATCAGATGGTGGAGGAGCCAGGCCCACATATCTAAACCAGATAACCAGCATTTCTTTATCAATTAATCGACAATACGAGATTGTATTAAACATTTTGTTCACACATTTGATAGGTATTTTTGGAAATGAAAATACATGACATGGAGACACCAAACTGGTGCTCTCCCTTTATATATTAGAATAAATATATAGACTTCAAACCGACATTCAAACCGGTCCTCCGTGAAAGCACTGCTAACCACACAGATAATAGTGCACAGATTGTGCATAGATTTTGTTGTGGAGCTTGCCACGGGTCTCACACAAATGATTCGAGTCGTTCATTAAATGTAAAACATTTTTTCAAGGGTATCTGCTAAAAATCAGCTCAATCCGATAACTATAAGTGCTCGATCTAATCATCTAATTTTTCATTCATAATTCCAGATCATAAAAAGTTAGATGATTGGATCAAGCACCTATATGTATCGGATTGAGCTAATTTTTTGCGGAGACCCTCGAAAAAATGTTTTACATTTAATGAACGGCTCAGATCGTTTGTGTGGGACCCTTGGTAGGCCCCACAACAAAATCTGTGCGCAATTGGTGCACTACTTGTCTGTGTAGACAATTTACTGGTGAAAAGCTAAGGGCTCCGCTCGATGTCTATTACTCCCTCCGTTTCAAATTCTTTGAAACAACGGCACAACTATCGAAAAAGTCCAAAAATTTTGAGACGGAGAGAGTATGAAGCTAAATTACTAATGGGCCCTAAGGAGTCAGAGTCCCTACTATAGCATTTCAAGATTTGCAAAGAAGATCATCACAATTGTTTTACACCTACTAGCGTTGTGTCCATTTGATGCACGAGATAAAAAAATTAATTCGGCCCCGTGTTTCGAATGGGGTACAACGCTAGTTGCTTAAAAAGATAGTTTAATATTTTTCTCGGTCACGTGTTCGATGCACGTTAGCATTGATATTATTCTATGCATTGAAAGACATACGTGCAAGGCCGGCTCTAAGCCGAGACAAGCAAGGCCGCGACTTAAGCCCCCAAATTTTGGATCAAAATTAGGACCTCAGATAGGTATAGCCAGATATATAATATATATATATATATATATATATATATATTTAATCTAGCACTTATATAAAAAATAAATAAATTAGCCAAGTGAAAAAAGTGTAATTTCTTTATCCAAGAGGCACATGGTTCAAGTCTTAGGGGCCATCATAAGTTCATCTTAGGCTCCGAGAATCTCAAAGCCGGCCATGCATAAGTGTGAAAAATGAATTTGGAATACCATGTGACAGTGTCCTAGAAGCATAGAATAATTCCTCCACATTTCTCTCCCACACTCTCTCTCTCTCTCTCTATTTTACCAAAAAAAAAAAACTAGGAAATTAGGAATGGCTTGAAGGCTTGTGAGGCTAAAATACATTTGCATAGTATATTGCTTCGTTCTTCTCGATATATTTCCAAGAGGTCACCCCAAGCGTAGGGCATCAGCGTCTGATTGAAGCATAATAAATCCGGAAGTCCGGGATCGTACCCACAGAGATAACTAATACGGCTTGATGGATTGTAGATGCAAGTATGGTTTCCGGCTTTTAGTCAGCCAACTTGGTTTTTCGTATGCGGTGGAAAGTAAAAAAGGCTAAATTAAACGAGAATAAACTAGATAAAAAGAAGGTTAGGTCTAGGAATTACTAGCGCCCACGACTCAAGCAAAACCACATTTTTCACCTCAATACACGGTTTTACCCGGAAGATAAGAAGGTTCGAAAATCAAGCTAGCTATAGAATTTATTTAGCAAACACCTCGAGCGTCAGAGCTCCAAGCATCATGTGTGGTAAGTAGGCGAAGCTCTTACCTACACATGATCAAGGAGGTTATCACCTCGGTAATTTGACAAACAAATCCAAGCCCCACTTCAATTTCCAAAACAAAGTTGCAAACTTTTTGGTGAAAAATGCAATTTTTACTCAAGCCATGGGGTGCTAGTCACCCCATGACCTAACCCTTGAAACTACTCACACATATCTATGGAGATAAGAGCAAGCAAAAATCTACTTAGCATAAGTGTAAACACAAGCCTAAGAGAAAATTAGATAGAAAGATAGATCGGGAGAAACTAAACAACTTTAATTAAGGAGAGAGTAGCAAAAATTAACTTACAAGAGTTGAAAATGCAGAAATAAAGACTGGAAAAATAAGAACACTCAAGAACACCAAGAACAATTTGAAATCTAGCTCTAGATCTAAAAATGTAAGCAAATCTAATTCTCTACGTGTGGTACAAAAAATGACATCACCCTATTTATACTCCAGGGTACGCGCATGGGATATTCTAAAAAGATGCTCTGAGGATCCCTTCGTAAGGCCTCGGTACCGATGTCAATGGGCTTAAAATGTATTTAAGCTCTCGGTACCGATGTCCAGATTTTCAGCCATCGATGGCGAGGCCTTATCTTCTGTTGACTGCTTTGACCAAAGTTAGCTGCTCGGTACCGATGTCCCAAATCCCAACCATCGATGGCGAGCTCTTATCTTCGGGCGTTGACCGCTGCTGCTTGGCGTTGACTTCTTGCCTCTTGGCTTGACCTTGGCCTTGCTCGGGCCACCTTGCCTTGGCCATGCTGCTGCCTTGGCCATCGGGTTGCTTCTGCCTTGACTGCTTTGCAACGGGCCATGCTTTGGCGTCGGGTCGTCTTGGCTCTTAAAATCTCTTTATTGGGTGGTTTACCTACAAAACAAGACTAGCACACTCGACGAGTAAAAGCAATTAAAAACAACTAATTAAACGACAAAAGTAACTAAGACTAGACACTAGCGCACCCTATATTACATTGCCGGGTGCTTATCACACCCCCCAACTTGAGGTTTGCTAGTCCCTAGCAAATAGGACACGAAAAATAGAAAACTAACAACTTGCAATTCCCCCCGCTATCACAACTTAGAACATGCTCAACTTTGAAACCTAGCAAGAGTTCAAACAATCCAACGTTTTATTTCATTTCTTCAACTCACAGTTTCAGTTTCAAACTAAACAGGCCAAGTATAAGCAAGTTAAGAGCAAGCTAAAAAGGTTCGTGTCCTCGAACAATGGGAGGATACGGGACACGACACCTTGCGAGATCAAACTAAACCATATCCACCAAAGAGTGCTGGATAAACAGGCAATAGTGAAAAACAAATACTATGCCTCAAACAACTACAGCACTTATTCAACAGAATTAACCAACTAACGGATGATTATTGGATACGAAAGGAAAGCAAGCTATTCAACTAATCATGCAAATATCAGATAGTTAATCATTAAGGAATCCAAGCACGCAAAAGATCAACTAAGGACTTTTTCAAGCTTATAATGACCTTGGTATTCAAGAAAGGGTTAGCACAAATGGGCGACGGCCTATACTAGCAAGGTCAACTACCCAAATGACCACCGCCAACAAATAAAACAACCAAGTTAAAGCCAAACCGGCTCAACCAATATCAACTAAGCACTATCTACTAATGAGAAGTTATTACCACCAACTCCTTCACAACTAGTCACCATCCTCATTCGGCTTCCCACGGTATAGAGTCTTGAGTTCCCCCTTTTTATCAAACTTTTCTCATCCAGAATGAATGCTAGCCCATAAGTCAATCCAATTCTCTTATCAAAGTATTCAACCCTCTTTCAAATTCACTTTTGCTCTTTCATAGTATTTCTTTGATATCTTTTCTTTTGAGGAATAGGGTCATTTGAGGTGAGATTTGTAGTGAGAGAGATATTGGAGCCAATTTTTGGGACTTTTTGGAGAGAGAGAGATGAAAATTTGAGATTTTTGCTTTTGTAGTAAGGGAGGAAAGATAGGAAATCATGTATCAATTTTTCGCCTTTTTGCATTCCAACCACTTCTATCACATATCAAACCACCTCCAAATCTCTTTGAACAATGAAAACTCATCCCAACATCCCTCCGAACAACCGGTTTCCTAGGTTAAGCAAAGAACGGGAGAAATAACAGGTTGCAAAGTAGGATTAGGGGACTCATATGTGGTGTAATCATGCAAACAATGCCTTGTATCTTCTCCTAAGTGCGCTTTGGATTCCAAAATGATTGAAAATCGACATTAAACACAATTAGAGACAGTCATGCGATTATTCACCTAACTACGAGAATTTTTATTGAAAAGATGGGGATATGGACAAAGCTTGCTCAAAGACTTTACTCAAGACCTAAACCATTCAATTTTCAACTAAGCATGCAAATTTGAGAAGCACCAAAATCTCTTACGGTTGCTACGAACTCTTGCTACCTTTCAATTATTGAGCATGCAACAAGTTATGAAAAGGAGCTAAAAACATGATAAAAGGAAGAATTTGCAAGTAAAAACCTTTATTTATTTTTGAAATTTTCAATTTTCTCATTTTTTTTTTGAATTTTCTATTGTTTTTGTTTTTTTCAAATTTCTAGCAACTAGCAAATAAATAGCACATAAGCTAACCCCTCCCCCCAACTTAAAGCGATGCTATGCCCTCATAGCATTAGGAACAAGAGCGAAGGAAGGAAAGAGTGCGCGAATGTACCGTCCAAGGGGAATGTCAACCCCTAAGAGAAAGACTTTTCACAAGCAAAAAAAAAACATTAGTACCACCGGCCCGTGTTATCCGGCTTCAAACCAAACCAAATTTAAAACAGAAAACAAAGAAAAACACAAAAGATCATGCAAAATGATTGAAACATGCAATGCAATGCACCACCCGATCATCACGCGATCAAACGAGTCATACTTTTCTTCCCATTCCCAACCGGTGGGGTAAGCAATGGGTGGCTATACTAGACCGTTGAGAATTTGTTATGCTAGCGCCCGTAATAAAATTTATCGCTCGACCTCGCCAAACAATGAAGTTCAGCGTCCCCTACGATCAAAACAAAGCAAGATAAGATACAACCTAGCGTGCACTCCAGGCAATATCACACCTCACCCATAGACCAAAGTTGCCACTGATAGGGGCCTATTCAGAGAGCATGGATCATTAACGACAAACTATTACCAAGAAGAACTAATGAAAGCCCTTTACACTAACACGGTGAAATCTTTTCATGTGAAACATCTCCAAGACTTTATTCAAAACAAGAAACACAAAACAAACTAACATGCTAAACAGAACAAAACATGACAAAACAAAACAAATCAAAGCTAAACATGCATCACTAAACAAAACACGACAAAGCAAGAAAGAAAATCACATTTGTACAAACATTTAGCACGCCATTAATAACTATTAGAAGAAATAGAGCACTCCAAGCTACACTCTTTACCAAAAATTGAACTCGACCATACCACAAGATAAGATACTTTGAGTAAAGCAATTGTCGAATTCGTTTTAAAAATTTACGTTCCACCAAGTGCATAGCCCAAACAATATCAATTTTCAAGTTGTTAACAAAATCTACAATATAAGGATGATAAACCACAAGAAAATCATCAACACCAAGAAAATCAATTACTTCTATGATTGGAAACTTCTCAAGAATAGGCTCACATGCATCTTGTTTTTCTAATGAAGGGTGTAAGAAATCTACCTCAGCATCCATTTCTTTAGCGGTGAGAGAATCAAGGCAAGGAGAACTCGAAGGGACAATTGTAGCTTCCATGGGCTCCAACTCTTCAAAGATTGGTCCATAAGCATCTTGCTTAGCTAACAACGCATACAAATAATCCACTTCGGCATCCATTTCCTTGGCGGTGAGAGGTTTTGCCAACGGATCATCACAAAGAGGATAACTCTGGACCTCAGTTTCATCAATAGGCTCTGAGGAGCTGTCACAATCTAAACTAACAGTTTCAACCAAGATATATGGCTTAATTTCCTCTTCCATGGCATCCGAGTTAGAATCCTCAAAATTTTCAGACAACTCACAAAATTGGAGCTTTTGGGCTAATTTTTCAAGGTAATCCCAACTCTCTTCAGCGTTTTTATCCAGGAATTCATCATTGGACATAAAATCAACTTGACATGTATTAGGATTTAAACCATGGCAAAAGATAACCAGAAGACTGCCAAGCTCACAATTAAACCTCGACCAAGAGAATACGGAACATTTAAAACGCTCCCAATATTGTGAAAAAGACTCATTATCTTGTTGATAAAAATGAGATAGTTCTTGTAAAAGCATATGAGTCTCATATGAGGGAGTGAAAGTTTTGAAAAATTGTTCCGCAATCTCTTGCCATGTCGATCCTGGACTCAAAGAATAAAACCAATCTTGAGCACTATCACGCAAAGACGCTGGGAATACTTGTAAAATAGCCCTTTCATCGTTAGCAAAAACTTTCTCAAGATCATCAATATGCGAAAATGGATTTTCTGAGGCCAAGCCATAAAATATAGGAATTGATACTGAACAATCAAATTGTTTTGCATACCTTCCATAGCACCTTGCAAAATTGGCCATAGTACCTCTTGCTACTCAGAGTAAACAGACATACACAAGCAAATCTACCAACTAACAAACTAACTACCAGCAAACTAACAGACCGGAGGGGCTAGGCCGCCGCCTCAACTCAACAAACAGAAAGTGCGAGGGGTTATGCCACCGCCTCGGCTCAACAATGCAGATTAAAATGAAACTAACTAACTAACTAACTCAATATCTACTCCGGCTTCGTTACACCTCAAGTTTGACATGAAACCAGGTTAGAGGTATCCACCGAATTAGATACGAGCAACTAACAAATAAACTACTAACTACAACTAAAAGAAAGAAGCGGAATACTCACAATGGTTTGTCGAGCCTCCATAAAGCCATAATAAGAAATCCCCGGCAACGGCGCCAAAAATGCTTCGTTCTTCTCGATATATTTCCAAGAGGTCACCCCAAGCGTAGGGCATCAGCGTCTGATTGAAGCATAATAAATCCGGAAGTCCGGGATCGTACCCACAGAGATAACTAATACGGCTTGATGGATTGTAGATGCAAGTATGGTTTCCGGCTTTTAGTCAGCCAACTTGGTTTTTCGTATGCGGTGGAAAGTAAAAAAGGCTAAATTAAACGAGAATAAACTAGATAAAAAGAAGGTTAGGTCTAGGAATTACTAGCGCCCACGACTCAAGCAAAACCACATTTTTCACCTCAATACACGGTTTTACCCGGAAGATAAGAAGGTTCGAAAATCAAGCTAGCTATAGAATTTATTTAGCAAACACCTCGAGCGTCAGAGCTCCAAGCATCATGTGTGGTAAGTAGGCGAAGCTCTTACCTACACATGATCAAGGAGGTTATCACCTCGGTAATTTGACAAACAAATCCAAGCCCCACTTCAATTTCCAAAACAAAGTTGCAAACTTTTTGGTGAAAAATGCAATTTTTACTCAAGCCATGGGGTGCTAGTCACCCCATGACCTAACCCTTGAAACTACTCACACATATCTATGGAGATAAGAGCAAGCAAAAATCTACTTAGCATAAGTGTAAACACAAGCCTAAGAGAAAATTAGATAGAAAGATAGATCGAGAGAAACTAAACAACTTTAATTAAGGAGAGAGTAGCAAAAATTAACTTACAAGAGTTGAAAATGCAGAAATAAAGACTGGAAAAATAAGAACACTCAAGAACACCAAGAACAATTTGAAATCTAGCTCTAGATCTAAAAATGTAAGCAAATCTAATTCTCTACGTGTGGTACAAAAAATGACATCACCCTATTTATACTCCAGGGTACGCGCATGGGATATTCTAAAAAGATGCTCTGAGGATCCCTTCGTAAGGCCTCGGTACCGATGTCAATGGGCTTAAAATGTATTTAAGCTCTCGGTACCGATGTCCAGATTTTCAGCCATCGATGGCGAGGCCTTATCTTCTGTTGACTGCTTTGACCAAAGTTAGCTGCTCGGTACCGATGTCCCAAATCCCAGCCATCGATGGCGAGCTCTTATCTTCGGGCGTTGACCGCTGCTGCTTGGCGTTGACTTCTTGCCTCTTGGCTTGACCTTGGCCTTGCTCGGGCCGCCTTGCCTTGGCCATGCTGCTGCCTTGGCCATCGGGTTGCTTCTGCCTTGACTGCTTTGCAACGGGCCATGCTTTGGCGTCGGGTCGTCTTGGCTCTTAAAATCTCTTTATTGGGTGGTTTACCTACAAAACAAGACTAGCACACTCGACGAGTAAAAGCAATTAAAAACAACTAATTAAACGACAAAAGTAACTAAGACTAGACACTAGCGCACCCTATATTACATTGCCGGGTGCTTATCATATATTGACAGATGGATAGATAGATACAAAGCATATCAAACAATTTTGAACAAATAAAAAAATTCATTTGAAAATGTCAGGTTTGTGTGTGTGTGTGTGTGTGTGTAGGGTTAAATTTGGAAATAGCATTTAACTAGTTTTCATGTCTAAGCTTAATGGAAGTATTAGTTATCATGGAAGGGCACCATACCATTGTGGTTCTAGCCTCTCTGCTTATTCATGTTTCTTTTTATCGTTTGACATGAAAAATCACGATAGTAGGGCAGTGAACACTATCCAACTATTGTTGATGTACCCCATTAGAGCATCCACAATGACCTAATAAAAAATGATGTGCAACTTTTGGTTATCCATTTACAGAATTGCTAATGTTAGCAATATAGAGGTCCATAATAGCATAATCAAGTTGGATAACTAAAACTTGCCATATCACATTTTCAAACTGCAAAGAACTAAAAACTGTTACTAGCATAGAAAATATTTTTTTAAAATAATTTTCAAACTAATAAAAACTGTTCATTAGAAATAGACAATAATTTTTCAAAAAATAAGAACAGTTTTTGAAAACTTTTTTTTTTTGAAAAACTGTTTTCGAAAAAATAGTTTTTTTGTAGGAGCATTGTTTGGAAAACAATTTTAAAAATAAAACAGTTGTGGAAAGTTTTATGAAAAAAAACAATTTTTTTTGTGTAGATACAAATTTTCTTTTGAAAAAATAGTTTTTCTGTAAATACTGTGTTTGAAAAAACAATTTTTTGAAAATAATGTTGAGAGAGAGAGAGAGAGAGAACCAAGAGATAAAACTTCGCTCACATAACCCCATGGGGTTCGCGTGGTAATCTCGACCTGTGATTAAGAAGTTTGCTCCATTCTAATAATTAATAAAAAAAACATAAAGGGTTGAGCTGTAGAAATTAGTTTGAGGTGCGCCCAAGCCGGTCCGGCACCCCTCAGTACCAATAAAAAAAAAACACTTCCCTCACATGTATTACATTAATTGTCTATCTATCCATTGTCAAAAGGGAAGGAATTGTTGGCCTCCGAATGCATTGTAGCTAAGGCTGCACAAATTGTGAAGGCGCAGCTCAAATTTGTAATTTGATTGGTTTACACATTAAGGCTCTTCTCTTTTGCTCTTGAGATATTTAATCCACCAATCGAACCGGAGGTCTTGAATGACTCCATGAAGGCTCGTAGATTTGGGGCCTGGCTAAAGCCACCCTCATCGCAGCCGCCAGATAAAGGCTCATGGCCCTACAAATTCTACATGGATGGAGTTGATAGTGTTACGGATGATGGAAAGAGTGGCTTTGAGCCCTTTGGCGACCATGCAAAGTTAGCACATTTATCTCTGAACAGTTCACAAGAAATAATACATCATTGAACAGCAGAAAATCCACCACAGACAAATAACGTGTGTAGTTTTTTTTTTTTGAACAGCAAAAAAAAATAAAAATAAAAATCTGTGCACCACCCAGTTTGTTCTTTATGATTTACACAAACCCTGCCAAGTCTCTAGTTCTGCATAATGATTACGTGGTTAGACAATAAACGATAATACCATCATGTAACTTACGAATTAACCAACCAAAAGGTCGCACGTACCTGGAGGAGCTCAGAAACACCGACTTCAAGCAGGAGGATGTTTTTTTAAAGATTTTCTAGCGTATGTCCAATAGAGAATGCAGAAGGATAAGCAACAGCAGAAACATACAGTTCTGGAGAAATGAAGTCATGTGCATACAATTGAATAAAAAAGAATGTAATTTACAAGAATGTCAGTAGATAAATGATTTTATATGGATGAGTCTAATGACAATCAGGCAGACATCAACTAAGCTTCATGCAGTCCCTCCGAAGCCAGACTAGGAAACAATATGATCCCTAGCCTCTACCAAGACAACTAAGAAACTTCTACTGGGCTAGCCAGCACCTTTAAACCTTACAACTTATACTCTAGAGTCAAATAATTAAAATATACAACAACAAAATGAAAAGAGAGGCGGCTATTGTCTTCCATCCGGCAGAGGTCACAACTACCGGTTCTGCAGGCATCTTATCTTACTCCAAATGCAAACCAAGGCAAATGGAACAGCAGCTTGTCATAATAGCCCATTAGCAGAATTTTGGCATATCTATAGCATGCCTACTTCTGGCCACATTCCTTCTCACAGAGAACCACCTTACCACACTGAATAGCATTCTCCATCTTCTCTGAGCTTTATTTCTTTTTGACAAGTATTTTCTCTGAGCTTTATTCATAGCAACCGAGCTAGAACGAGCCAATAGAATGTCATTGATAGTGTCATGTAGACTGGCACTGGCCTGCAATTCTGGATTTGAGTTCTGTGATTGGAGGGAAACATGAATATCAAAGATTTGTAGTTTTCCATTATCGCGGAATCCCTGAGTCATAGTTTCCATGTCACAGATCAAGGAGTTGGTGACTTGACCTGGCATAGGTTCTTCAGAACTGCAATTTGTATAGTTAGTACTTTGCAAACTACCAACATTATCCAAGCCATTCAGTGTAAGTGGGTTTTCTTCAGTGGAGGTTTTTCTGGCCACATTCCTCCTCACAGAAAACCATCTCACTACACTGAATAACATTCTCCATCTTATCTGAGCTTTATTTCTTTTCAATAGGTGTCTTCTGTTAGTTTTATTGATGGGAACAGCTGGAGAACAAACTAACAGAGCGTCATTGACTGCACTGTGTATGTCGGCTGGTGATTCTGACTCTGAGTTCTGAGATTGGACGAAGCAACTATTATCCAGAAGTTGCAAACACTCATCCTCACTGAATGTCTGAGTCATGTCACAAACTGGGAAAATCAAAGGTCGGTCATAGATTAAGCTATTCATGCCTCCTTTGGAATAGATGGAAGACGTGATGTCTCCAGGAGAGGGAGTAAGGCTTTTTGGAATTTCCCTGAATGGGGATTTTCGGGCCACTTTCCTCTTCACTGAGAACCATCTCATTAAGCTAAATAACATCCTCCATCTTCTCTTTGCTTTGTCTTTTTTCGATAAGTATCTTCTCTTAGCCTTGTTCATGGAAAACAAAATGTCATTGACCGCACTTTGTACATTGGTCTGCGAAGAAGCATTTGGATCTTTATGCATCTCTTCCAAAAGTGTTTCTCTATTCACATTCCTCCTGACTGAGAACCACCTCATTACGCTGAATAACATCCTCCATCTTCTCTGAGCATTTGCTTTAGACAAGTACCTTCTCTGAGCTTTATACATCTGAGCTTTATACATCGTAACATCTGAAGAGCCAGCCACAAGAATGCCATTAACAGCATTGTGTGGACCACTCTGTAATTCAGAAGTTGCGTCATGAGATTGAAGGGAATAGTGATTATCAGAAATCTGCAGTTGGTCACACTTGCTGAAGGCTTGAATCATGGAATCGGTATCACAGAGTGAAGAGCTGGCGTCTGGGCTTGCGAAAGTCAAAGTTTGTTCATACCGATTACTGATATCATCTATACTGTGGGACTCATAATCGCAAAGGAAATCGACATCGTATGGGGATGACATGATCTCATGAGAAGAGACATCCAGTTGTGGATTATCAAATTTGGGAAGGTTGTGAGAAGCTAAAATTGCATGGCCATCAAAAATCCCCGTACTTACAGGATTTGACTGGTAAAGAACATTGGGAAGGTCACCAAAACCATCCAGGTTTAGATACTCATCAGTGATATCTTGTCCCACTGGTTCCAAGTCAACTCCACCAATATTATCCAGGTTTTCAAAACCAAGAGAGCTGAAGTCATCCAAAGTACTTGCACCCCCAAGTGAACTGACATCGGTTGAATGGTTATCAAACGTATCAGAGGTCTCAAAGTTACAGCCACCATTAGAACTCTCAAGCGTCGTCGAGGTTGAAGGGTGATGATGAGCATTAGTCGCCTGCTGAGAGCTTGCCATAAGAGATGCCACATCATCAACTGATACTACTTGCTCCCATTGTTGAAATGCTGAAACTACCAACTTGTCGGTAGTGGCCTGATACCAAAATCAATCAGAAAAAAGTCAGACCTGAGCAAAAACGGGCAGAAATAAAGAGTAAGGAACCAGAAAAGTACCTTTTCTGTCTCAGACAGCTTGTCCATAGGAATGAACTCATGTTCCACAAGTAACCCCATAAACTGTCCCACAACATTGAAAACCACAGCAGTTTTTGGTTGAGAGGTGGAAGAGCAGTATAAATATGCCCTCTTGTCAAGTACACATGTCTGGGCATGGTTCACAGTGATGTCCCATATCTTAGGAGGCATACCAACGATCTGCAGACATCCCCAGAAACCAATATAATTGTTACATCAAGACACCCTCGATTAACTACTTCATATCATCATATCATGAAAACCTTAATGTGCCAGACATCAACAGGTGGAAAACTATAACCCCAAGTAAAATCGTGTTCCCGTCTGGAATTAGTGAAATGTGTTCAACATGGAGTCCTCAGAAAGCTAAAACTGACATGTAACAATAGTCCGAGCACAAGCGGGTTCAACTGAATCTTAGTCACACAAAAAAAATAACCTAGAAATACTGTCAGGTCATAAGAGTCAGACGTTCATGACCGAACGTATTCTGTTGTGCAACAATTAACAAACATGCTTCTTGACAAAAAGAAGGAGCAACAATATTTAATAGCATTCTTGTCCCAAATTGGTTAATTATAACCTCCAAAACTAGTACATGAGCTTGAGCGGCCTCTCCACTCATTGTCAATTGGTTTTGAGTTAGATGCTTTAACATCGTATCAGAGGTAGGCTTTCGTAAGCTTTTGGGTAAGACTCTCTTCTTCTGTTTTTTAACAGGAAGTCAATAGACTCTCTTAATTGATTGGCCCGTTGTTTGTGCCTTAAGTGCACCTTATTTCGTTGTGATCCCTTGTTATGAATCCTTTTGTTTACCTCACTACATGCGGGTTAGGGTCGCACGTGCGGAAGAGTGTTAGAGCTTGTCCCAAATTTATTAATTATAACCTCCAAAACTAATATATGACCTGGGGCAGCCTTTCCGATCATTGCCAATTGGTTTTGAGTTGGATGCTTTAACAGAATTCATGCAATCTAAATTAAGTAGCTAAGCAAAATGTATAACAAGCTTATCAATAAATCAAGAAACAATTGGTATGGAAGGAGGGGAGCTGTATTAGGCTCAAAATGTTGCACAGAGAGAGCAAACAAGTAAACCATATTACTAGCAAGGTAAAAATCGAGAAATGTCCAGCAACAATTACCTGTTTTATCTGATAAAAAAAAAACTGTTACCTGTTTTAGCCTCTGAGGGTTTGTGTTGAGTAGAGTCACGAAATCCTTCACCGTATTAATGTTTTCCTTGCTCAAACGGATATGGTAAGTACCATCTTTGCCAATCTTTTCCAGCCTCCAGACTGCATCAGATAGAGATGGAGGATGGTTCTTCTGGTACACTGTAAACAGAAACCAGAAGTTCAATGGAGTTTCTTCTTTTACTCTTTTCTTCTTTTACTCAATAGCTACAAGTCTATTCAGAACTCAGGTATCCTGTGCGTAATGATATTACGTTCTCTGGAATCACCTATTGCAATAAAATTCACGATCTCTTTCCACCCCTACCATAATCGACCTCAAACACAATAACACTAAAACTGTCGCCATTTAACAAATATATACAAAAACAGAAACCGCATTAATCAAGAAATACTCACATTTTCCACGGCGATCCTCAACAGTGAAAGAATCTGTCTTTGCTTCTCTTACTCTGAGTCCAAGAGCACCATCCACAGTTCTTGCACCAAGCCTGAATTCATTCCTTCTCATCCAGCATTTGGTATGCCTAAAGTAAATGTCACCAACGAAACCAGTACCTGCCTTAAGCGTCAGATAAGCATCTCCAGTAAGAAGAGTTTTTCCTCCTTCGCGCTCCCTGACAATCTTACTATTGAACTCTTCAAGTGACCAACTATCTCCCTCATAACCATTAAAATCTTTCTCAAGAACTACTATTTCCACCTTTGTTGAGGCTTCAGGGCCAGAGTTAACAACTTGTCCTGTGAGAACATCATATAAAGCTATTCCAATAGAGGTGTTTTTCTCTCCTTTAATTTTTGTTCCGGTCAGTACTGGAAGAGAGAGTTTATGCAAGAACTGTAGTTGTAAGCTTCTTGATTTAGAAAGATATGTATCATTCCCAGAGTCCCTGAACAAGCATCATAAAGGATGTGGCATCAACACAATAGTTCTAAATAGGGGTCATTCGGTGCAACAACCTCAACATTTTGTTCTCACCATTTCTCGTTACGCGACTGCATTTGTTTTGCAAGTGGCAGTTCAACTTCCTTATTTATCTGGAGACACCAGGCAACATCAGGAAAATGTTACTAGACACATAACAAAAGAATGAAATCTGGTCGGAAGAAGTGAAAATGGTTTTATAGGACATTAGTTAGAAATTGCACTTAATGCTGTAATCCACAGGGAGATCACATTTGATATTCTATGTATAGAAGAGGGGTGCATAGTACCACCGTACCAAGAAAACCAAAAAGCC